>OY292505.1:4976199-5606342 GCA_958496325.1 Nomophila noctuella | reverse complement strand
ATGTGCGTTTAATGTCTAATCATAAACGGATAGCCTTGACATGTTGAGCTTAAAATATGTTTTCAGTTTACTTTACTAGGAAAACACAATGTGTTGAATTTAATCGTATCCATTAGCGACTTAACTTGCTAAATATTGAAATACGGAGCTTGACTGACAGGTCAAATCACTTACTTTTATTAAAATGTCAAAACCGATAGCTTGCTTTGGAATAGGGAGTGCACCTGTGCTTGCGCACTCACTTGTGCACTATAATATATTATGCGTAGGTACGCATCAGACAGGTGTCTGATCGCTAAATTGATCGCCATGGTCGATAACGACCGTAAACATTTATTTTATCTTTAGCTAATTAGATAACAATTTGAGAACATAATCTCAAGGCAAGTACGAAAAAGGACTATTACCCAAAACGGTAATTACAATCGTCTAAAATCGAGCCATTTGGCCCCGGGTTCGTCCGAACGGGTAATGGATACCTTAATCTGCTATAAACATTAAAAGGCCCAGTTACCGCTAGACAACAATGTTCCATTTCATTGTTAATGGTCGTAACGGTAATGTTTTCAATAAATATGCGCCATCTTGTAAAACAAAATACCGCTTATTACTTCAATAAGATATACAAGTGAGAACTTTATTATATTACCAGCGGCCGCCCGCGACTCCGTTCGCGTGGATTTCGATTTCCAACAGCCTAAAGCCTTCCTCATCATATGGACTATCCATCATAAAAAGATTTTTTCAAATCGGTCCAGTAGTGCCTGAGATTAGCGCGTTCAAACAAACAAACAAACATACAAACAAATTCTTCAGCTTTATATATTAGTAAGTAAGTATATAAATAAATAAATAAATAAATAAATGCCTTGGACTAACACACCAATTGCCTAGCCCCAAACTAAGCTCGAAGCTTGTACTATGGAAGCTAGGTAACGGATAGACATACTTAAATACTTTTATAAACATCCATGACTCGAGTACAAATGCCGATGTTCATCACACAAACATTTGCCCCTAGCGGGATTCGAACCCGCGACCCTTGGTTTTGTAGCCAGGGTCTCTAGCCACTCGACCAACGGGCCTGTCATATATATAAGTATATAGATTTTTATTAATTATTGTTAACACCAATTTCAAGTCGAGCTTAGTTTGGGGCTAGCTTAAACTAATCTCGAAGATTGTACTATGGAAGTTACGGAACGGATAGAAATACTTAAATACTTTTATAAACATCCATGACTCGAGTACAAATGCCGATGTTCATCAAATAAACATTTTCCCTTAGCGGGAGTCGAACCCGCGACCCTTGATTTCGTAGCCAGGGTCCCTGACGACTAGACCAACGGGCCCGTCAAATATAGTCATATTCATATAGCCGTCATATTAAGTACCTACAATTTTGTCTACACGTGCGTTTCCGGACGGGACGCTAATTAATACCTACACATAATTATAACACAATATGTAAAATGCAACAAACATTCAACAACCAGTGACCACCCTCAATAATGCGTTTGAATATAACGAAAACCTTCACGATGGAAAGAAAACAGATTCCCAGAGTGGAAAATAAGTTCAAAGCGGCATCTGCTTGAGTGAGGAAAGCCATTGGCACGGAAAGTGTTTCCAACAGGGCGGGTTCAGGGAGAGGTACCCGCACATACTCGCAGGTAGTGTGAGTTCTCATTCATCAATGTACCTATTTATAAAATGAATAAATAAAATATTAAACAACAACACATATGCACATTGATCTGACTCCGTGTACTTAACACGGAGTCTGTAGAGCTTAAGCACTTGTGTTACAGATATCAGAATCAGAAAAAACTATAAAATTACGGGACTCTTCTATGGTCTAAGTACCGTGCCGTGGTTTCGAGGTCTTGGATTCGATTCCTAGGTCTGGCAAAATTTGTGTCGATTTTTCTGAACACAGCCCGAGTTCGTGGTCGCCAAACCGCATTTGGCAAGCGTGGTGATAAAGCCAAAACCCATCTATGTAACGAAAAAATGATTTCAAATGATGGAGGCCTTTGCCCTGCAGTGGGACATTAATAGGCTGATACTTTGCTTTGGAGTCCAGTCCAGTAGCATATTACAGTCAAATGCTTGACATAAATAAAAGATTTCATCTACAAACGGTAATTATTAGCTAAACACCAGATTTGTTTTAAACACAAGTCACTAGTATTAGTTCTCTACTAGATACTCGCATTGTCTGTGTTCTGTCCACAATAGACCTTGTCAGATCTATGTCCGTATTGTTGTCTGTTCAACTTGCCTTCGATGGCTTGTGGATCTTTGCTTTTATCTCGACCACAAGCTTGACACAGATTGTATTAACGATCTTCGCTTGTTTCAAAGCGTCTCTTAGTTAGATTACTCAATCACTTACTAACAATCCATCTTTCTTCATTTCGTAATTATGTTTAGACATATCAGACATTGTTTATTAAAATGTTTTACTTAACTAACTAACTAACTTTTATGGCTCAGCGACCCAAAGTGTGTCTTGGCCTCCGAAACGAGATTTTAAATGTTTTACTCACACAACACTATTTCAACAAAGCAAAAGTTGTATGATAGAAGCCAAAAATACAGGAATGCTTTTTTCAAAACAGACAGATTTGCACAAATTTACAGAAACAAACTTTAATCCCTACAAATATTATAAATGCGAAAGTAACTCTGTCTGTCTGTCTTGTTGTCTCTGTTGATGAAACTTGGCACAGACAAACTTATTACCCTGAGAAAGAACATAGGTTACATTTTATTTCGAAAAAAACGATCTGAAATCCACGCGGACGAAGGCGCGGGCGGCTGCAAGTCATTAAATATTTACGGAATACCTATAGCACTAACGATAAATTGTTTAACGTAAGATTTTGCCAGCTTCTGTCTGTGTCTAAAATTGCCCTTAAGAGTATCTATTCGTTTCGTAAATTAGGCTCTCAAGGGAATTTGGCCGACGTAATTTGATAATCTTTTCACACTTACCTGGTACGGTTTTGAAGTGGTTAAATTTAATGAAATTACAGCAATTGCGTTATCTAGAGGCCGTGAAATTTGTGTTAATTTTAGCTTTAGGAAACTGTGTCACGATTTCTGTAGAAATATTCGAGTGGTTATTTAAACTTGAATCAAAGAATCTTCCTACTGGTGATGATTAATGGATAAATGTATTGTACTAAATAATTACGCGGCGTAAGATAACAAATACTTTTCTGGTCTATTTATTTCAAAACTAGCTTTCCGCCCGTGGCTTCGCCCGCGTGGAATTCGGTTATATTGCAAATAATATTTTTTTCCCTCGGGAATATAATTTTTTATGGTATAAAAAGTAACCATTTATTTAATCCGGACTACTCACTTTACGTCTGCTAAATTTCAAAACAATCGGTTCAGTAGTTACAGCGTGAAAACGGAACAAACACACTCACTTTTTTTTTCGATTTATAATATTAATAAGGATTTGGTTTGAATTTTATCAATTCATATAATACATTCAATTCAGTGATTACAATGCCTGGTCGTCTGAAATACTTATGATTAAATTTCATTAATGAAACTATGTTTGATCCTGTATGATTGGATGATTTTTTTATGTTAAAAGTTAAAAAAGTCAATGAAACCATTATCAATAGTTTTTTTTCGTAAACAAGCTAACGGGTCGCCTGATGGTAAGCAGGCATAGTTTCAATTATTAGTAGTAGGTAGCTCTTTCCTAAAGATACGGCCCATTCCAAAAATAAAACTATCAAAACTCAACTACGAAATATATTATTTCTATTCGTTTTCATTTATCCGACTAAATCATACAAATATGTCGACCATTTCAACAAACTTTTAACTTTTTATTAATGAAATTGACGTGTCTCGACGAGTGTCATGTGGTTGTTGAATTAATAAATGCTTTTGTAAAACAAAACGTTTTTGTACGGTCATTCCAATTAAGCTGAAAAGGACTTGATGTCAATAAAATTGTTTTTAGAACAATATACTGGCAATAAAAATTGACAATCAAGTATGGAAATCATAGACAAACATTTATTCACTCCATTAGCTGTGAATAGATTTTTTTTATATTTAGAATGTTTTGATAAGACAATTTCAGTGAAGTATGTAAAACTGTTATCAACTTTCATAATTATACCGTTAATATTATATTTATACATATTATTCATATTTATACCGTTACTATTAGTAATCCGGAGACCCGACCTCGTATCCGCGGATTTTGGACAGAAAAAAAGCCTTACTTTACACACACGAGAAATGGCGTATACAAAGTACAATGTGATGGGCCCGTTGGTCTTGTGGTCAGAAACCCTGGCTATAAAAACAAAGGATCGCGGATTTGATTCCCGCTAGGGGCAAATGTCAGTGTGATGAACATCGGCATTTGTACTCGAGTCATAAATTTTTATTAAAGTACATATGTCTATCCGTTCTCTAGCCTCCATAATACAAGTTTCGAGCTTAGTTTGGGACTAGGCAATTGGTGTGTTAGTTCAAGAAAGTTATTTATCAAAGTTCATCATCATCATCCTAGCGCCTGTCCCGGTCGCATCTTCAGCAATTGCATTGGAGTCCAGGGTCCGCTTAAGAAGTTATTTATCAAAGTTATTCATTGGATTTTTTTTCATGGACATCTCACAAGCTAGCCTAATCTTTTTTCATCTTTTATTTAAATTACAAGTTAACATGATAACTTTTTTCATTGTTTATTTAAATTGCCGTAGTGTAAAAATACGCAACGGTAGACTCAAACGAGGAGTCACTTGGCACCTCATCAGCGGGCCTCGACTAACGAGCTGCAATCGACGCGAGCAACTTAATTACATGGGAATACTGTAGAATGTTCTTGAAGTTGGAGGTTTTAAAGTAATTTGTATATAAAACTCCTTTAAACTTAAAGAATTTTAAAATTGTACATGATTATACAATTACTAGCAGCCGCCTGCAACTTCTTCCGCGTGGATTTCAGATCACTTTTTGTAGTTTCTGAGAGTCTAAAGATCTGTTAAAATTTTCATCAAAATCGCTTGAGGGTTATATTTTTTTCATACAAATGTTTTTCCCCGCTTACTCCCGTTCCTGTGGGAATTTTGCAATATCCTGTTGCAACTAAGCTTTATGTTTACTAAGGTCAGTTACCTTGCCTTTAAAGCGTCTAACTCAAGCGGTTTAGATTTTTCGTACAAAAGGTTTTTTCCGCTAATTCCCGTTCCCGTGGGAATTTCGGGAATTCCTTTCTTAGCGCTCCTATACGATACCTATGCTACGTCCTTTCCAAATTTCATCGTGTATTTAAATTGCCATAATATAAAAAAGTGCAACGGTACACTCAAACGAGGAGTCACTTGGCACCTCATCAGCGGGCCTCGACTAACGAGCTGCAATCGACACGAGCAACTTAATTACATCGGAATACTGTAGAATATTCTTGAAGTTGGAAGTTTTATAGGAATTTGTGTGTAAAATATTATAATACTAGCGGCCGCCCGCGACTCCGTCCGCGTGGATTTCGATTTCCAATATCCTATGCGTTATTCTGATGTATAAGCTATATTGTGGTAAAGTTTCATTCAAATCCATTCAGTAGTTTTTACGTGAAAGAGTAACAAACATCCATACATCCATACATCCATACATCCACACATACAAACTTTCGCCTTTATAATAGTAGTAGGATAATATTATAATATAAGTTGGAGATTTTTAAGTTAGAAAAGTTAAGAAAGTTATTAATAAAATACAATAGAAGGAACACACTTTTTGTTTTTCAAATTGAATAGGGTTTGAAACAATTGTACTATCGATTTGACGGTAAGAGCGAATTTCACCTCTCCCTGTTATATAAGACTGAAAATATAGAAAAACCTCAAAAGAACTTATCAATTTCACCCAAGTTCTTAATACAATTAGACAATATCTTAATAGTATAAAATAAATTATTTGGCACTATTTGTTTGCTGCTGATGCTGTATTTCTTGCTGAAATCTCAAAAAAAAATAGATACTTTACATTGTTTTTTTTTTGCATTATAATATCATTTTCGTTAAATATTCAACATTTAATTTTACACAAACAAAGATTAGCGGACCACGTGATGACAGACAGGCACTTAAATTAAACCACTGAGATATCACAGAATAGATAATAATAAATGAATCTCCAAAACCAATTAAACCATAAATGTTCACAACGTCGAGTCGTCCCAATAATTTCATTTCGATCGCAATAATTCATTTGATACAGTTCAATCAATCCAAATGTACCAGATGAATTAATGCTCATTTTATTCCATTAAACCTTTAATTTAATATTACTCTGGCCAGTATAATGCTTTAGATTTAAAGTATTCATTTCTACACTCTATTTAAGTAATGACAGAGTTGCTTGTTGCTTAACTTTGACGTGAACAAACGATTGTCATTTTCTCTTACAAATCGCACTGAATTATTCGGAGTTTCTCAATTTTAATCTGACCTTCAAAAAGGCGAATCTAATTGAGTAAAATATGACTTGGTGAAACATTTATTTGGAAGTTCAGATAATTTATATCACTTAAGTTTCATTTGGATTCGAAACACTCAATCACGCCTTATTAGATATTCAGTTAAGTGTAGCAGTGACTTTGCAAGTTGATAAAATTATTTATTTATTCAACAGTTTGTTAATGCCTCGTTGTTCGAGCAGTTAAAGTACAAAGATTCAAGATTCAATAATGTAATGAAGGTCTCAAAAGAAAATGATGTTAATTTATTGTAAGTTCTTACTTAGTAGGCTGTATGAAATTATTTACTTTTAACGGAAACATTAAATTTATTTTAATATTAATTTCTCATTTGATTATTAAAAGCATGATATGCTAACAAAGATATTATATTTGGGCCTCATCACCACAGTTACCATACCAAATTCACAAAAAAATACCGAATACAGGTATCTACTAGGCAAGCGTGCTCCATGTTAGGCCTCATCTACACTTTCCATCTGGTAGGCTAACCAAGATGCCACTTTAACGAATTCGCCAGGCGCTTTCGTAGTGACTTATATCTCCATCCCGCTCATATCAATAGTACGTGTGCGGGAGGGCAATATAAGTCGCTACGAAAACGTATGGCGAATTCGACAAAGTGGCATCTTGACTAGGGCCCCAGGTGTTATAAAGGTCAAATGCAAGCCTATCTAAAATATATAAAAAAAATCCGACGCATTATTTCCCGACCCGGATCGAACACTGGACCTCGAAATCACAGCCCGTTATTATAACCACTAAGCCAAATCTGTAACCCTTCCGGAAATATTCGCGTTCGAGCTAATTTCAGCTCTAGATTATATTAATTAAAACTCCAATTAGGGTCGTAATGACATTGTTATGCCGCTCTGTGGTTGATCCTAATCTCCCGAGCGTAATATTAGTGACGTACAAAAATAAACGGTGTGGAAAATAATGTAGGTTATTTTAATAGGTTTTCCCTCCGCGCTGTGCCTAAATCGGTACAGGGTTTTAACCAAAATCGACCAGACTCGCGGGTCGTTTGGTATATTCAGGTTAATGTAATGTTTCTAAAATGGCGGATTAATGATGGCTGGCTGACACACACGTCATACTTGTAATAATAACTTTGCGTACTGGTCGGCTGAGATTCAATCAATTAAAAAACTACGATAAAAATACCAACTTTTTATCATAGACTTTGGCTCTGGATCCTTCCTGAATTTTTTGATCGAAAAAATATTATTTTAATACAACTATTATCATTTCACTCCCTTCTCCAATGTATTAACCAGACTGGTTAAATCAAGAAACTGAGATAAATGCAAAAAAGATGAATTTATTGCCACAAAATAAAATTGTGTACTAACAAGTGCATTATATACATTATACATATACTTAGTCGGGTCATAAGTCATAAACTTTTTAGGAAATTATTGATACACCTTTGAAGATATACTATTGATATTTCAACATGGGCGGCGGTGATTGCTTACCATCAGGCGACCCGCCAGCTCGTTTGCCGCCTATGACATAAAAAGAAAAACACCTTCTATGCGGTACAACAGCGGTGCAACGGAAAACCCTTGACTCTATTGTTTTTATTCGTCCATTCCATATTCAAATAATCTATAAAAATAATTTAATATTTTATTCCCGACATTTATAAATGTTCTATTTTTAAAATTAGTAGCAGAATTTCTGGCCGGTCTTCAAAAATCAAAAATATAAGGTTTTGACAGAACATATGACCCGACTGTGTATATTATATGGTTATGTATGTCTGAAATAGAGAAATTGAACTGAACTGAAGGAACTGTATGACTAAGTTTAAGTACGGAATTTGTTTGTATTAAGTCAATCCCTAAACAGGATTAGGTACAAAAGAATGATTATTTATACCTGTCAATTTAATAGGCCGCAAATACGCCTTCTTGCCAGTATTTTAAGCGTCCTAGCCCTTTGAACCTTCGTCTGTGTCAATAACAGACACGAGGGAAGATCAATCGCCCCATTTGGGATACCGACATTTGCTAAGATCTGTTTATTCGATGAAATTCGAAACAATATCCCCGCTAGGATTCGCCTTTATAGTCAGAAACTTTTTTAAGATAAAGGGGTTCGAATTTCAAAAATGATTTAATAGTGATGTTTCATTGTTTTTCTTTATATTTCTGACTTCAGTATGTAAGGTGACATGACAAAGAAAGTTTAGTACCACTTTAAGCAGATTTTTAAGAACATAAGTTTAAAATAAGTCTTGTTGAAAACGTGTCGTGGAGGTAATTTTATGAGCATATGGAAAGTATCAGTGCAAAATCCTGATAAATCAAAAATCACCCACTTTTTTCTTATATCAATACATCGGACTAAGAAGATTGGTAAACCTCACAGAATAGTTAAATAAAGTTAACCTGATAGTAAGAACGTCTGCCTATGATAGCTACTATGTCAAAGAGATAAGGCCTATAGTATAGTCAGTTAGGCCTCAACATAGTAATTACACAAGCTTCCGAGCTCGCTAATAATCTACATCAAAGTACTACAATGTTGTAACCTCATAGTACACAATGTTCCCTATATTAAGTGTCTTATTGTCCGTAGTGGGCTACCACACACAAGTCATTATTAAGGCTCTGTAGTAAACCCCACTACTAGTGATTACTTGCACATAAATTCTCTAAACACGGGTAGCGTTCGGTAAGCCATTTCCTCACTTTACTATTGCAATTTATGGTACATTTATGGTGGTAGTGGTTTCCCCTTAATGGCTACTTTACGAGCCAACTCTTTATTGTAGTTGGTGTAGTAAAGAATGAACTTAACTGCGAAGGTATTAAAAGTCACTTCGCTTGATCGCGGCCGCAGTTAAATATTGTTTTATCTATTTATAACATCGGACTGGGTTTGTGGATAGGTGTTAGTGGAACGATGGAATAAGGGTAGTGAGGATTTACGCTTTGCAATGGTTGGAACAACAGCATTTAGTTAAGTACACGAGTATATCTAAATAACGAATAAACTCAAAAACTACTAGACCGATTTGAATGATTCTTTCACTGTTGGCTAGCTACACCATCCCCGGTGAACATAGGGTACTTTTGATTCTGGAAATGTGGGAGGCAAGGGGGGATGTTTGAAAAAAGAAATAACGCGCGAGTGAAACCGAAGTTTAGTAAAAATATAATCGAATGAGTCAAACAATATATTTAAAGTAAAGTTTAAACTCTTATAGCCCTGTACATCAGAATACGAGTACCAAGAAAATAATTTATCTATATCTTCTTTATTATACTTATAATAAATCTGTAGAGAGGTCAATTCTGTACATGAAATATATTTTCAAAATAACTATCAGGGGGTGATTAGTGATCGATACTGATGCCAAAAATGCAATTAGTAAAATTTTTGTCTGTCTGTCTGTCTGTCTGTCTGTCTGTCTGTATGTTCCTTATAGAAACAAAAACTACTCGACGGATTTTGACGAAACTTGGTATAATTATTCTTTATACTCCTGGGCATATTATAGGATACTTTTCATCACGCTACAATCAATAGGAGCAGAGTAGTGAAGGAAAATGTTGGGAAAACGGGAGAAATTTCTCCATTTTTAAAGCTTCTGTCGCGTGTGCAGCCTTAATGGTTAAAGTTACATAGAAATCATGTAAGACGGAAATATTCTAAATAAAATTGCCTAAAAAATATCGCTCGACAGCATATATCTATCTTTTACGGTTTACTCACAATAACTCGTGTAACTGATCCAGATAGGTTTGAACGCGCTAATCTCAGGGATTACTGGTAGGCTAGCCAAGATGCCGCTTTTAATCGCTAGCCTATCAGGTTCGAATTGACAAAATCTTTTGAGTTGGATAGTCCACTTGCCGTTTGTCAAGGAAGGCTTTAAGCTATCTATAGTAACACTGTGTGCGGAAACCGAAACCCACGCGGACGGAGTCGCTGGCGGCCGCTAGTTATAAAATAAATTAAAAGCACCAATAAAATTACAAACATAATATTGGTTGCTATTCCGCTTGTGTCCACGGCTGTAGCATCGCAGCATTTAAAATCGAAAAGTAATGCAATTAATTTAAAAATAGTTTTATTTCAAAATTTTATTTGTAATAAACTATAAGGATTGAATAGCGTTAGACCTAATTTAGACCTAAGAAAATATTTTTAAATCTCTACATAGTTTACTTTACATACAAGACAACTGAGTCAAGTACATTTTGATTACGCTCTTTCCCACGTGTCACGTGACTCTCCGGAATCCGTTTAGACCACAGAATACGCTCTGTTTAAGTAGGCTCTTAGGGCGGGTGGATCGTCGACAAGCTATGTGGAGGAATTGTAATGAACCCTTCAGTTTGGAGAAAAGCGATTCTAAATTTGAAGACTTCACTGTTTATTCCTGGACGAGTAGATTTGGAGTTTAATTTTAGAGCCCATTTTAGAAGTGAGGTAATGAATCTTAGTCTATGCTAATAACATAAAGCTGAAGAGTTTGTTTGTTTGAACGCGCTAATCTCAGGAAATACTGCTTCGAATTGATTTTTTTTTGTTTATTTGTTGAATAAGGCTTAAAGCTATAGTATAACACTATCTGTGCGGAATCTGAAATCTACCCGGACGATGTCGCGGGCGGCCACTAGTAATTTTTAAGATCAAAATTAGTAAACGCTTTCGTGTAAGAAGTCAATAACAATAACAATATTAATAACTTTGAAGTCTAACTCCGTTTGTGAATCGTGTAACTTTTACGACTTTAGCTGATAAGCAACTTCTATAAGTTGTGAAATATTTCAGCTGAAAATTGAAAAGTCGATGACTCATTGGGCGCATAGAGGGCACAATTTCTGAATTGTTTTACTTATTTATCACTTTTCGAGTTAAATACCTAATTTAATTGATTGAATGAACGATACTTCAGTTAACTCCTTTTGGCATTGCGGCTTAGAATTTCTAGTAAAACTTTTTTCTTTCTTCTTGTGACAAATTGGTAATTATTTTTAATTTTTAATATAGATAATAGGGATACAAAGAACAAGCGGGTCACCTGGTGGGAAGTGATCACAGCTCCCCATGCACATCAACAACCGCACAAGGGTCGCAGATGCGTTGCCTGCCATTAAAAACCCATACCCTCCCCAACTGAGCTCTGGCGACCTTACTCACCAGCAGAAACATAGCACAACAGTTACGAAGTGCTTCTTCACTGTGGTCTTCTGTAAGGTGGAGGTACTTCCCCAGACGCGGCTCATTCGCGTAGAGGTTCCACCAACCTCTCTTAAAACTTATAATAATAATAATAAACTTATGTTTACATATAAATAAATTGAATTTATGAACATACGAGTATATCTGCCCGAAATGATACGATACAAGGATAATTGTCGTCCTACATTACAGTTTATTCAGCCCAAGCATCAATGTTATCAACTGTTGCAGGCGTAACAATAAAACATTTAGTATAAAACACTTGATACACCATTTTATCTAGCTTTAAGGTCCATAACCTTCCCTGGAGAAGCAATGAAACTACATAACGAGTTTGAGAGACTTAACCACTCCCGAAGTGGTGATAAAATTCTGTTATCTGCTTGTCGAAGGAGACATTTCGCGTTTTCGCTAATTTGTACAAGTCTTTGTGAGTTTTATTTGTGACTGTCTAGCTTTGTTGCAAAGGTTTCTAACCTTTTCGTGTTATTATTGAGAAGACCGTTTCAAAAAAGTTCCACTTGACTTGCAGCATTAACATAACTCCATAACAAATATTTCACAACATCACAAACATTGATCTGACTCCGTGTTAAGTAGCTTAAGCACTTGTGTTTCAACATTAGAATCACCATAAGTATTACAAATATACTTAAATAGACACATAACACCCAAACCAAGACAAACAAATGCGTTCATGCACACAAATGTTTGTTCGGTGCGGGAATCGAATCTGTGACCTCTTGTTCTAATAGGCAGCTTCTTGACCATTACACCAAGCGGGTTGTCAGATGGATACATGTAAGGTTAAATTGTCTGTTGTTGTAAGGACAGTGAAGTAAAAGTAAATAAAATAGATTATGTATACTAAGTTACTTTGCACTTTAAATAAATATTGCAAATAGAGATTTATAAAACCGGGATTTGAACTAGTCCTTTCGCGCTTGAAAGTACTTTATACTAAACTAGCGGCCGCCCGCGACTTCGTCCGCGTAGATTTTCAATAGCCTAAACCTTTCCTCGTCAAATGGGCTATCCAACACAAAAATATTTTTTCAAATCGGACCAGTAGTTCCTGAGATTAGCGCGTTCAAACAAACAAAGAAACAAACATACAAACAAACTCTTCAGCTTTATATATTAGTATAGAATATAGAATACATAGTTTCTATTTGCGCATTCCAGAGATAGAACAGTCATCATTGAGATATTCACTATTTATACCCATGTATTTTTGTAGATGATGGAAACCGGTTCGTTTTATTGCAAACAATAAATTATATTTCATTGCTCTTTTAGTCTTGTTTACATGCTATTGTTAAGCAAATATTGTAGTAAATAAACAATTTTATAGTCGAAGCACGCGTAAGTATTATTGTTACATGAACTCTACTAAAACATAAAATGCATAGCATGACATACTAGTAAAGAGTAATACTAGTATTGAAAGAACTCAGAATACCGAACAAACTGTATTCTGAGTAGAACAAAAAGAGTTTGGTTACTGAGGTACAATATGTAAAAAGGAAAGTATCAGCCTCCAAATGTCCCACTGCTGGGAAAAGGCCTCCATCAGTTGAAATCATGTTTTCGGTACAAAGATGGGTTCTGGCATAATCACCACGCTTGCAAATGCGGATTGGCGATCACAAACCCGGGATGTGTATAGAAAAATCAATACAAATTTTGCCTGACCCAGAAATCGAGCCCAGGAACGTTAACTTAAACCACTAGACCATCGAGGCGTTGAAGATTACATTATGAGACGGGATACAATTGAGTTATAGACATATGTACCTCGTATGGGGAAATACCTTCGTCTTACCGCAAAAAGAAACAAGATAGCGCTTCATAACTTTGTTGTTCTGTTTCTGATGGTGAGTTTAGTCTGCAGAGGTCCACCAATGCGCCATCGAGCTCCATGGCATGGCAGGGCATTTTGTTACAAGACTGGTAAAGCGTGAGTGACGTCTTTTGAGTAACAAGGGCCATGGGCTTGAGAATCGCAGGAGTGTTATCAAAATCATCTAATCACTGCCATCCACCAGACGTAGCCTGCTTGCCCCAAATGAGCAGAAATTTAGTTACTGATATATGGTGAACTATTTATCACAGAGGCCACTACTGCTCATTCCCCCGGAAGGTCCCCTAATCGCTACTTACGACATCAAGAAAAATAGGGTAGTAAATAAAGTTAAAATAGAATTCTAGGCCGGCACTCAAAGATATCTATATCTTGATCACAAAGCAACGATGTAATTTAGATTCCGAATAAAACCACGCGTGTTCTCAAGACAAATTCTCCAACATAAATTAACCTTACTCAAGAAAGTAACGCACTTTGTTCAAATAAACACTCCATGAGCCCAAAACTTAGCGCTAACACGCACTTAGATACTCTTGGAAAATATATAAGTAGGTGAAAGTACGATGCGAAAAGTAAGGCCCTTTTAAAGAGGTCCTTAACGTTGCCTACTTTGCTTGTTAAAAAATCACAAAGTTGACCGCCTTTGTGGGACGATAGCTAACTTGAGTTTAATGTTGCGTATAACACATGTTTCGGGTCTTACAAAATGGTATGAGTATGATTTACTTTTTTTAATTCAGCATGTTTTGCGGAATTCCATAAAATAAATATATTTTGAGCTTTCACTTTGAACTAAAGAGTTGTCACTGGTGCATTCTTAAGACCAGAAGGGAAAATCAATTAAAACGAACTATGTTTTTGGCACTTATTCCTTATAGCCAGAGGAGTTGCAAGGTTATACAGCCATGGAAAGTCAGGTGTTATTACTAGGTAGAAGAGAAAGAAAATTGAAAAACTATGCTTTTTTAAACACACCCCTTGTTTAACATAATGCTGATTAAATTGATGATACGAGTAGATTAATTTAAATGATTATCAAACCCGGCAACTCAGATACTTACTATTCTTCTTATAACTACTATACGACGGACGAAATCACAACTGGCATATTGGCACATATGCATACATATCCCTATCACTTCTCTTTGTCAAAGTGTTAACTATACTCTGACTCGACACAATATACCCACATATGCCTATACCATATAGTAGGTAGGTATGTACATACACATGTGTAGTAAATGGGGGCAGCTATTTCTGTGAGGGCCTGAGAGACAATCGACCCGTACCTTTAGATTACCATCGTGTCGCAGCAAAGCGAGGAATTTAGCCCTAATTAGGCACTTAGTTATCTCTTCAAATATATTTCGAACACGGTCGACTAAGATTGTTGAATTGGCCTTTAAATAACTCTTTAGTATTTTAGAAGTAGATTCCGTTAAATTAGCATAATTTTATCGTTTTAGTTAATGGTCAATAATAAATTGTAGAAGATTAAATGAAGAACCTACTGAGATCATAAACAAGTAAAGAGTGGCAGTAGGGGCGTTCCCGGTGTATGTAAGTGAAGTATGCACAAAACTGGCCAACTTTACGGTAAACTTGCTGGTGGACACATCAATGGAAGGGGTTTGTCAATAAGTGCCTGTAAGTAATTATAAAAATTGCCTGTAAGTAATTATAAAAGGTGTCAATGAAACGTGACTTACATCTGGTCTAAAACAAAGTGCTCGGTGGCCTATCTCCCGTTTGTTTCTGATATATATGGAGGAACCTTAATAATTACAGTACACGTTTAAACAGACGAATATATTTATGCACGGTAAGAGAGGCAGAGCTTAGAGATGAGCCACAAATGAGAGTAAGGAGTTTTAATGACGGGCCCGTTGGTCGAGTGGTCAGAGACCCTGGCTATGAAACCAAGGGTCGCGGGTTCGAATCCCGCTAGGGGCAAATGTTTGTGTGATGAACATCGGCAATTGTACTCAAGTCATGGATGTTTATAAATGTATTTATGTATGTCTATCCGTTCCCTAGCATCCATAGTACAAGCTTCGAGCTTAGTTTGGGGCTAGGCAATTGGTGTGTCAGTCCAAGGCATTTATTTATTTATTTATTTTAAGGCAGGCAACGCATCTACGACCCTTGTGCGGTTGTTGATGTCTATGGGCAGCGGTGATCACGATCAGGTGACTCTCTTGTTCGTTGGTCTCTATAACATTAAACAGGATTAAATCTTCTTTCCTAGCCTCTGGTATGAATAAAGTAGCTCAAATCCCATTCCATGAAATTTGACGTCCAAATGTAAACTTCTCTGTAAGAAATAATCTCGTTTAATCAAAGTTTCGGAACATTACTTGCTTCTCCTTTCATCAAAAGTCTTAATTCTAAACTACAGGGACTCCAAAAATTTGTAAGGACTTGAGGTTTTTTCTTAATATTTTTATTTCACATTCTTAGCTGTCAAGACTTTTCACCAAAACCTTTAAAATCAAGCCGATTTTATTCGGATTCGGGGAAAAATACTCGTTGACCTTTGATCTCAGTTCAACAGACGTCAAGCGCAAACCAAGATGTCACTTTATGGGAAACGAATTAAGTCTCAAATTGGTTTGAGAATTTTGACTACAAGCGTTGTTTACATCGTCTCAAAATAACTGACTTATGACGGGAAGCTTAAGTGGAAATCGGCTTAGTTTTGTTTATATTCCATTTTGGCTATGGTTTACAAAATAATAGAGAATATTATTTGGAAATTAATTAATTCCGGGTTCAATTGTGAGGTCCAAATTATTGCTATACGTATGACAAGATGGGTTTGTCTAAATGGAAAATACCACAAAAACCATACAAGAAACGGCCATGAAAATATTAACAATAATTTTTTTGAAACCATTTTTCAACTTATTTGATTCTGACTATCCAAATAACATTTACTACAATGTGACATTTTAGACACCTAAAGAATAAAGCAAACAAGCATTGAAGCAAACTTGATTGAAAGGTTCAAAGAATAAGGTTCAATTTCGGTATAAATGTCGCGACTGACAACAAACAAGCGCTGATTTGATAACCAGAGCTTCGTTAAGGAATCAAGAGGTTAAATATTTGAACCGTTGCTTTGGCGAAAGAACGAGCACCTTGGAATCTAATAATTCTCAACGTTTTGAATTTTTCAATTGCATAAAGGAATGGATTTAATTTTCTTTTATAGTTCCCAGTTCGCACACAACTAGGTATTGAGTTTTGTGGCCTTATTCACAAATATTAAAAGTTAAGTCTTATGGATAATTAATGTAACCATAAGTAACGATGCTCATATTAGAATGGTAGTTATACAAAAAATATACCACGAAATTTTTTGCCACATTAGATAGAGGTAAGTTATGAGACGACTAGCCTTAGTGACAATCTATATAAAAGTTAAGAAGTTCGTGCTCTATAAGATCTGACAACCAGCTAAGCCACTTCACCACCACACAAAATATCACATTTCTTTTTGAATTACACGTATATAATTTCTTATGTATTAGGTACATCGGTTCTGTCGAAAATTGAAAAAAATCTCCGCAGTTAGATTACAATGGTTTTGTAGCAATAAATCAATTAGTCTGTTATTCCAATATACGAGGAGAAATCGCTCGTGTAACGGGGTTTGCAAAATCCTGGATCATGTTACTTATCGTACCCTAACTAAATCGTAACAAAGCGTTTGGATAAACAAGAAAGTAATGTTATACTAACACTGACTTTTGGGACTAAAGGCAATATTTATTGTGTTGCTTAAACTACTTACTGCCTGACGTTTCGGCTGTTACAATAACTCAAGAGAGATGTTAGTGTTAGTTTATAATAAAAACGCAAGTGTCTAAAATCTTTAATTGCAATACTTACTGTAAATTATAATTCTGAATTATACATTTGTGAAATATTCGGAAGAGAAGGAATTTTATAATGTTAGATTTTTTATTTCACAATATTACTTAAAATGGGGAAACAATTTAGGAGCCCATTAAAAAGAAAATGGACGCTTGATAACCTGAAATAAGTAATTTGATGGCCCTCTTCACGTAGCCGAGATAAAATTTGCTATGACGTTATCAAATTTATTGAATTCAGGTGATAAAATTTCGGGGAAAAATTTACACAATGAAAGATTCCTTTGCCAAATAGGACAGATTAAATAATAGAAACTTGGAAAGAGAAGGTTGATTTATTTACTTGTAATAGTCATTACATTTTTTTTTGTTGTAAAAATAATTGTCCTGATGGTAAGAAATCACCGCTCCCCATGGACATCAACAACACAACAAATGTCGCACATTCATTGCCTGCCACCAATCGCGTGGACTAACAAACCAATTTATTTCAATTTAAATCTTCTATAAACATACTTAAAGATTTGAGCTATAATAGACACAGCCTATTGAACTGAGATGTTTATCACTCAAATATTAATATTTGCCTTCACAAGTTACACAAGTTTACACTTAATCATCATCATCATCCGAGCGTTTCTCCCGGTTGCATCCTCGGCAATTGCCGCGAAGCCCAGGGTACGCTTCGACTATGATCCTGAATCGACTGGCCTGGTTACTACAATGGAGTGACTGTCGTCTGACCTCCGAACAAATTATGAAAGGAAACCAGATCATTTGGGTCATGGTCGGGACCAACGGCTCACCTTCCG
This sequence comes from Nomophila noctuella, assembly GCA_958496325.1. Taxonomy (NCBI): domain Eukaryota; kingdom Metazoa; phylum Arthropoda; class Insecta; order Lepidoptera; family Crambidae; genus Nomophila; species Nomophila noctuella. The sequence goes on along the minus strand of OY292505.1, from coordinate 5,588,057 downwards.
AAGCCAACAATGCCCTACCATAATGAGAAAACGTCTTCCCCGCGGGATTCGAACACACTACCTCCGATGTCTAAGAGCAGAGCGGTCTAACCAATACACCAGCCAGAGGCAGTAATTTCGTACCTTATAAAGCCGCAAATTAAAGTAGTACAACTCGATGTAAAAAGGAAATTACAGACGATGATAAAAGTTACACCACTTTAACCACGCGTACTGTTCTTTCTAAACTTTCGTTTCACGACGCTAGTAATTTCACCAGGGAACTCCTTCCAAATTGACTATCGAGTCTTTATGCAAAGTGGTAAAAGAACTCGTGAAAGAGTAACTTGCAACAGATATTACAATTTGAATTTGATGAGGCGAACTTTGTCAAAGACGTGTTCCAAATTCGGCCTTTATTTTATGGAAATTGGTATTAACGGTCGGAATTCCATTTTTACAGCGCGCCATCAAGAAGTGTATATTTTGACGACCCGCTTTGTGTAATGGGCAAGAAGTTGACTATTAGACCAGGAGGTCGCGGGTTCGATCCCCGGACAGGACAAATATTTGTGTTAATGAACATTGTCTGTTTGTCGTGGTCTGGGTGTTAAATGTATCTATTTAAGTATAATTTGTCATACCACTATTGATTCTGATATCTGTAACACAAGTGCTTAAGCTAATTAACAGGGAGTCAGGTCAATGTATGTGTTGTTGTGAAATAAATGTTTTTATATACAATCATCTCAAACACTTAGTTATCTTTGAAATAATAGCTAAATCAAAATTTACGAACATTAAACGTATCCTGGGAAACAAACTACTTCCTTTATTAGCTGAAGTGTGTCACAATATATTAATACACACCATTTTACTTAAATGCATTCAAATCCAGACACTATATACCATTGAAATACGACTAAACTTCCGATAAGCGTTTTGCCCAAACTAGTTCGGACTTAATGTAGAAAATATCGCACTCTCCAAATTGGACTATAATTCTAAAGTTCGTTACGTGCACCGGGGCACTGCGGTTTAGATATTATGGTAATATATTCTGTGGTCAGCCGTAATCGTATGTCAATAAGTTTTGCCCCGGCAAATATTGTGCTGTGAAAATAGCAAAAAGAGCATTCGGCAGTGTTATTGAATTTAAATTGGTAAAATGTTTGTTCTACAAGTTTTATGTGATCGAAAAAACGCTATTTCAATAAAGAATGATCCAATTTTGCAACAAAACAAGACTATTTAGATTTCTTTATCATTAAATCGGCCTTTAGAAAGGTAAGCTATGTTCCGAAAACTAGACACAAATGTTGTCCAAACCGGTAATTGAAATCACGCCCTGTACTTAAACCAGTATACATTATGATTTTAAGTGAGATATCATTATGTTCCACATAGAAAAGAAGCTTATGATTTTCCATTTGCTAACAAGTGGCGTTGGTAAAAGATTTAAAAAAATCGAAAGCCATAACATTTTCAGAACATATACGTTAGTTTTTTGGGGTATTTTCTTGTCTTTTACTCTGAAATATAGCAAGGGAAAATGAACTTACATTACTTTCGTAACTCCAAGAGCCGTGGTCGCATGAAAAATAGTTTACAAATAACCCACTCACGCCCCGACACGTGACGATTAAATATTCCGTTTCACACAAATTCGCAGCATATTTTTTCCTTCCAGAGACATATCGTTGGAATCTGGTTTTTTACATAAAACGGGTCGCAGCAATTGCTGGAAGGGAAATGTATGCACATACATTTGTGGAATTTTCTCGACAAACCCTCACGATTTGGGGAACATCTTGAAGAATATCGTTTGTTTATTGAACTGTTATCTGTTTAGTTTTTGATTTATCTAATTCTGAATGTTATTTGCTTTTCCACTATGTCTACCGTTTCCTAGACACGAGAAGACGCTGTTCTGCATAAATAACGTATTTTTAGTTAAGTTGGACCCTGCACTCCGAGGCAATGGCCGAGGATGCGAAGGGAAAATTGTTAGGACGATGATGAACGTATTTTTGGTTCTGAAAGAAGTAAGTTATGATAGTGGCTGCAAAATTTTAATATAAGCGAATCCTTTAAAGATCATATTAATTTTTTGCAATGGTCGCTCCATTGTAATAACCAGGCAAGTCAATTCAGGATCATAGTCGCAGCGTACCCTGGGCTCCAAGGCAATGGCCGAGGATGCAACCAGGAGAGGCGCTAGGATGATGATGACCAGCGGCTGCCAGCGATTCCGTCCGCGTGGAAATCGGTTTCCACTACTTCAAAACATACTACAACAATCTTGCTACTTTCAAAATAATATACGACGTTGACTTCAATTTTGTCTCAGGGCTTGAACTCACATCCTCGTCCGTCCAGCTTTTAGCTTTTAAATAGTTGTTAGACTATGCATGTAATGATTAATAGCAAAAATGCAACCATTAATTCGCATGCGGGTCCGGTTCCGATATGGACATTGATTTACGCGCTTTCTTTCATTTATAAATCGCCGTCTTAGGTCCCGCCCGTCGGAGTAAGCTCGATTCACTGTAATGGTTGCTCAAAGGGATAAGAAAGAAAAAATATAGATGAATTTAAGTGACCTTTATGCTTGAAATTCAATTATAAATAATAATAAACTCATTGGACTAACAAACCAATTGTCTATCCCCAAACTAAGATCGAAGCTGGTACTATGGATGTTTGGAAACATAAGACATTCCTAAATACAGTTAAAAAATTTAGTAAACATTCATGACTCGGGTACAAATGCTGATATTCATCATCGTCACAAAAAATTGCCCCTAGCAGGATTTGAACCCGCAACTTCGAACTTTGGTTTTTTACAACGGACCTGTAAAAAATGGATTTCTGGCAAGACGGAATTTAAAATGTTCCTTAAAGATTATCATGTTTTTTTGTACACTTCGAAGGTAACACTCTAGTCTACTATTATAAGGTTGTTCAAGCCTACACCCAATCTAATGAGCACAGTAAACGCTGATGAATGCTTGGAAAACAAAATTCAATACACTTGATTCACTGACCCTATCACAACATGCCCTCCCCGATGTAGTACTCCAATGCCCGATTTATCTCATCTTATTAACTAATTAATATCCAGATTTTAGGATTCCGTAGCAAAATGGAAAAAAACGGAACCCTTTTAGATTCTCCATGTCTATCTATCTCTCTGTCCATCCGTTAAGCACGGCGACTTTTTTCCGAAACTATTAGAACTTTTAAACTTAGTAAGTAGATATATTCTGTTTACTGCATTAATATTTTCACATGATCGATTTTAAATGATTGTTTTTTTTTAATATTAAACAAAAGTTAACTCAAGATTTTTCTTGGTTTGTCGTGCCATTAACGACTTGAATTTTTAGAGCACGGTGAAAAAAAAACGTCTCCTTTTTCAAGATTAAAGCAAATACAAGAAACCGCTTTCAATTTATAATCTCCCAGAGACCATAAAATAACTGTTCAAATAAAAAGAAAAGTAAATTACAAATACAAAACTCAATTTATAATAAAATCAATTTTGATAAATTCATAGGAACCATTTTCCTTGTCAAAGAAATATTCTCTTTTCAACGCAAAGGGATTAAAAAACTTCGCCCGTCATTTGTTTTTATTATAATTTTTCACGAGACAAACAGGGCAGGTGACGACGGAATTTGAACTTTACTCTTCGTATTTTAACAGAGGTTTTCCGCCGGCACGGAATTATTTGCAGAGCAGTTAAATTTTACCTAGTATTACGAAGGTCCCGTTTGCATTTGTACCGGCGTAGAATCTTGTTTTGTCTCAGATGAAATTTAGGTTTCGTACTTTCAATTAAGTTTTAGTGTAATTAATTTTGTAGACTTCAATAAAATGGTGTTAGGTATAAGCCTAAAGCTAAAAGATCGGGCCAACTTTAGTATATCCCACTATGAGGCAGAGTCATTTTTTGTAAAATTTTTTTGACGATTAATAAGTGCTTCTATGAAGCCTATGTTAATAAAGAATATTTTGAATTTGAATTTGAATTGGAGGCAAAGACCGCGATCATTGAAATTATGTAACAGGTAGGTATGGCTTAGTCACCACGCTTACCATCTACGCCTCGATGGTCTTGTGGTTTAAGTACCGGGCAGTGGTCGCAAGGTCCTGGGTTCGATACCTCGGTCGGGAAAAGTATGTGTCCATTTTTCTGAACACAGCCCGGGTTTGTGATCACGCAAGCGTTGTGATTAAGCTAAACCCCATCTTTGTAACGAAAACATGATTTCAAATGATGGAGGCCATTGCCTTGCAGTGGGACATTAATAGACTGATACGTTCAAAGGTTACTTTACGATGTGAAGCGACTGTCGCTTCACATTCAGGGCCTGTGTAAAAGCGGGTTGAATCATGGCGAAAGAAACTATGTATGTATGTCATTACGTATTAATTTGGTCACAATTCGAATGATAATTAATTTAACGAAGCTTGCTTTAATTGGCTCAATGTACGTTGTTAGCAATTTACTGTGTAAATTGTTTATTTACTAATACAATTACTGTTGTCGGGATTACAAACAGTTTAATTGGCTGGATTTAAGCGCGATAGTTTTTGTTTTTGTACTACTTTTTATTTACATTTTCACAAAGTACGGCTTTGTTTATAAGAGTATGGTACAGACCTTACGAAATACATATAATTTCGACTTAAATGGAATGGTGTATTCTGTAAAAACATAATAAAATGTAGTTGTTATAAAAAGAAGTTGTCCGAGCATACAAAATCCAAAGTACTTTTTACGCTTTTTTAACTGCCTCTGTGCGTCTCCGCACTCCGTCCGTTCAAAACCTGCGGTGAACACTTTCACATTGTGTTGGTTTTGTGCTTTGCCATTGCCTCGGAGCCCAAGGAAGGCTACGACTATAATCCTGAATTGGCTAACCTGGTTATTACAATAGAGCGGCTGTCGCCTGACCTCCGTAACAAGTGAAACCAGACCACTTGGATCATAGTCGGGACCAACGGCTTACCGCGCCTTCCGAAGCCCGGAATCATCAGTCTTATCGAACAATCAGGTGATTCAAGCCTGCAATGTCCTAACCAAACTGGGAAAACGAACACAAAGGAAAAGTGTTCCCCGCCGGATTCGTACCTACGACCTCTGAGGTTTGAGCACAGCGTTCTAAGTGTAGGAACACACTAGGCTGAAATAACGCGACTGAAGTTCGGCGGCAATGCAATTTCTATACAAAACTACGCGAACTAATAATGGCACAGTGTGTCATCTTACATTTAAAATACATTGTAGGTGTAGTCACGCCGAACATCAGCCGCGTTTTTTCCGCCTAGTGTGATTTTATACAGACCAATACACCACAGAGGCAGTAAGTGAACAGTATTAACAATATAGTTAAGCGAGCAAACAGTAAACAAGTAGGTATGATTGAAAATAAACATGATTCTTAATGAGAAATCCGTTAATTGCTCCATACATTGTTTTCGCTCACAACTTGGTCGGTTGGCAAATTGATGTTACCTAAATAGTTTTGAAACCGTTATTAGTACGAAAATTCAATTTCTACTCATTACTGTAGTAGTAAACAAACCATTATTTTGATTAGTTTCAATAAACTTCGTACGTGTAATAAAGTTTGATAACTTCATCCTAATTATATTTTATTGGTGTTGTTTGTCTTTGAAAGAAAAGGACATATTGGCCAAATAACTGTAACTTGTCTCAAATTAAGTAACTTATTTTATCGTTAGTAGAATGAAACATAAGAGTGAGTTCATTTTTATTTGCCCAAGGAATAATATAACTTCTACATCATCATCATCATTTAAGCGCCTCTCCCGGTTGCATCCTCAGTCACTGCCCCCAACCCAGGGTACGCTACGACTATGATCCTAAATCGACCGGCCAGTCATTACACCTTCCCCTTAGTCATCAATAGACATAGGAGACGGTTACATCAGCAACGCAAACGAACAAACGGGACACCCCATGGTAAGTGATCACCGCTGCCTATGGACATCAAAAAACGCAAAAGGGGCGCAGATGCGTAGCCGGCCTTAAAGACCCCATACACTCCTCAACTGAGCTCTGGCGACCTCACTCAACAGCAGAAACATAGCACAACAGTTACGAAGTGCTACTTCACTGTGGTGTTCTGTAAGGTGGTGGTACTTCCCCAGACGAGCGGCTCATTTGAGTGGAAGTTCCACTAAGCCCTCTTAATAAATCTTATTTATTTATTTTATTCATAAAATCTTAAAACTATCTTTACAGGAATAACCTAATGCGATAGAAGGTATACTTAAAATATAATAATAATGGCTATAAACTAAGCTCTAAACTAACGTAACTAACACACACTATACACTATTCTATATATTATATAATTTATTATCAATATTCCTACACACTATACTATACCTATTAGTTAAACCTACACTTCATAACTAATAACATATACTTATGTATAACCAATTTTCATTTCCATACTCAGATAAATGCAAAACCTTCACATAACATCGTAATCTCAGCAATTGAAGTAAATATCAATACAAGTACCATTCAGCTCAACTAGTAATGGAAACTTTTACATTACAGTTTTTATTGAATAGCAAGCGTGACCCATTTACACGTTACGATGTTCTCGGAAATTGTGTTATGGGAAGTAAACGCTCGGTACGGAAAATTCTATAAAAGTGACACAGTACAAGGAAAACAGTGTACCTCTAGTATTTTTTGGTAGAAAGTTGACCTCACATAATATCCCTACTAATATTATAAAAGCGTAAGTAACTTTGTGTGTTACGCTTTCCCGCTTAAACGTCTGATCCGATTTTAATGAAAATTGACACAGACAATCTTTAGACCCTGAGAAAGGACATAGGATACCTTTTACCGAAAATGATGATGCAATCTATAATTATCATAATGTAAAAAAAAGTCACGTTAGTTACATAATTTATTACTGGAAAATATCGATGATTTTGGTGGTATCTGTTATTTGTCTTCGTCGGACTTATGTTAGTAAGTATTAAATTGTGACATTTTATTTCAAAAATAATGCTTATCTATTAGCTTTTAGATTGAGCAGAGTTGGCTTGGTCCTCATTATCTATACCTTTGTTTGTTTGTTTGTTTGAACGCGCAAATCTCTGTAACTCCTTGGTTCGAATCGGAAAAATATTTTCGTGTTGGATAGTCAATTCGTACAGGAAGGCTTTAAGCTATAAAATGACACTATGTGTCCGGTAACCAAAATCCATAGGGATAAAGCCACGGTTGGCTGCTAGTATTATAATAAAAGAAGTGTAATCAACGCATACTTTACTGCATATTTCCATACTGTGAAGTAGTTTTCGAAGCTGTACAGCGTTCATGCGTGGGACGGTCAGTGAATGGTAGTTGAGAGGACAATGCGGCATAAAACTAAACTTTTTATGGCACAGCGAGAAGCCATCATAGTTGGATATAGTTGTACAAAAATAATAGTGTATAAGTAACACAATGGTTAATGATTTTTAGGGTTAGTAGTTGATTCGCACGACATTAATTCGCCCGAACGTGCGAATCGTCCACTTTCAAAAATTGACGAATCGATAGGTATTAATTAGCCTTTTATTGTCCCACTGCAGAAGAAAGGCCCTCTAACATTTGAATTCATGTTTTCGTTACAAAGATGGGTTTTAGTATAATCACCACGCTTGCCAAATGCGGGTTGGTGGTTACAAACCAGGGCTGTGTGCAGAAAAATCGACACATTTTTCCAGACCCAGGAAACGAAACCAGTACCTCGAGACCACGGCCCGGTACTAAAACTACTAGACCATCGAGCCGTTCAAGTCAATGCAAAAAGTTACGTAAAATGTTTTGGCTTTTCTGGAACTTCAAATGTCCGTAGGTAACGGTAGGTAACTACATGCCTACAATTTGGTAAACCACATAGCCACCTCAATATTCCGTCAAACACGATCGTATTTTTAGAAAATAAAATATAATATTTCCATATAACGAAAGTAAAAATTAAATAATTATTCTGCCTCCATCTTTGACAAATCAGTTCCAAGCCAAGAAACCCACTTTTCGAATTTTATTTTCCCTTAATAGCTTTGCAAGCAGTCGTCCGCAAAAAAATTAAGTTTATGAAAAATACGCAATGAAAACTGCCCCAATCTAACTTTAAACTTGACCTCTGTTGAACGGACGAGTTAATTAGTCCTTCAGTAAATAATTAAGACGGAAAGTTGGAAGATTAGGCTTTCTCGAACTTCTGAACTTGTGTGAATGAATGTTTTAAAAGTCGCTGTTAAAGATTGGACATCACAATTTTTTTCTTAATTTAAAATATCCTAGTTTATAAAGATAGTAAAATATTACATTGTTTACGTTCTTGTTAATAATTTAGTAGATTTAAGCATTTCCTTCGATAAAACTCTTTTTAAAACGTAATTGATAAATGCATAATATACATAAATAATAGATGAACATCATTATTTATCTGAGTGAACGATAGTTCGTACACTTATTATTTATTTGACGATCGTAACCTTTATTGTTTGGAATAATTACTTAATACTTAATATAATAAAGCTAAAGAGTTTGTTTGTTTGTTTGAACGCACTAATCACTGGAAAGTCTATTACTCGAATTTAAAAAAAATGTGTTTGAAAGTCCATTTGTCGAGGACACTACACGATAATAATGCACTATGTGTGCGGAAACCGAATCCACAGGGACGAAGTCGCGGGCGGCAGGTAGTAAAAATAAAACCGAGTGATGACAGACCACTAAATCCTATTTGAGGGAGGCCTATGTCCAAAGTAAAATATCAGCCTATTAATGTCTCACTGCAGGGCAAAGCCCTCCATCATTTGAAATCATGTTTTCGTTACAAAGATGAGTTTTGGCTTAATTACCACGCTTGCCAAATGCAGGTTCGCGATCACAAACCCGGGCTGTGTTCAGAAAAATCAACACTAATTTTTGCCCGACCCGGGAATCGAACCCCAATACGTATAAAGGTGAACTGCAATAAACTGATGACAATGATAACGATGATGATGTAAGTATACATGATGTTTATCCCGCACGCTTTTCATAACCCCGTTTAAAATACTGACTCATCCGCTCGTTGGAAGATTGATTGCATTCATTTCCTAATGGATGATTGGTAGTTAAAAGGTTTAATACCTAAAACCTCCCCTTTTTAAAGTCTGACTAGCTTGGTGGCTTATTATGACTATAACTTTTTGTTTATTTAGGTATTTAAAGCATTTTTACATGCAGAAATAAGTAGTAGAGATATTGAACTGGTCCTTATAACCTTATCTATACAAATAATAAAGCTGAAGTGTGTGTTTGTTTGTTTGAACGCGCTAATCTCAGGAACTACTGGTGCGATTATAAAATATTTCTGTATTGGGTAGTCCATTAGGCTATTGGGAACCAAAATCCACGCGGACGGAGTCGCAGGCGGCCGCTAGTTTCAAAATAAGCGAGAAAAGCTGTTGAATAAAATACGTGTTTTCATCTTTAAAGAAGTCAAACGATCAAGAACGTCGGTCATGGCCGTTAACTACAGAAGACTTAATATTGTTGATAGTTACAACTTTACCCATCAAGCGCAATATATTCAGCTAACCAAGACATATCCAAATCCTTATAAGGCTAGATATGAATGACAGACATCAGTCTCCATCTGTGACTCGTTTTAATCCTGTATCTTGCTGTTCTTTTCCGAACCCTTGCAAAGAATACTAAACCTTATCTTCTATACTTGAGGTTGATTTTCGTTTGCCCTAGTCTACTCTCGCAAGGAGTCCTCATGATATTCTCACCCCAAGTTACGTAAAGGATACAAAACTTTATGCCGTAGCGTTTTGGTTCATTTTCGTCTGTCTAAATGTCTGTCGCATGAGGAGAAAAATCGTGTTTCGACCACGTCACGTTTAGTCTTAGTTCTTGCCACTAGATTAGTTACACTCCCATGTGTAGGATAAGGGAGACTACATATGGTCAGGTTGGTAATCCCGGCGACTAATTTTCGGGTTCTGTTGTAATTACAATAGGGATGTTGACACCACTGGGCATTTCACTTTCTTTTGTTTTCTGTCAAGGAATGCATTGTTTGTATGGAAGACGATGAGAAGACGCCATAGATTTGAATTTTAGTGCCAATTTCACAGCGGGTCTTACTATGGGAAACATATCTTATGAAGTAATCTATGGCAGTCGCACTTTCTATGATGTCATAATTTAAGTCAACCGTGTATCTATTTTGAATGTTTTTTAATGAATAACAAAAAAATAAACAAAACATTGGATAGATACTTCAAACGTCCTTTTTAATGAGGAATTGTGTTAGTAAGTAAATGGAAAAGTGTGTCGACACTCCACATGCAACCGCTATAGTAATAGTCATCCTAAAAGTCAGTAAGTAAAATCCTAAAAGTAAAATCTATGTATACTTACTTACTTACTACTATATAAAGCTGAAGAGTTTGTTTGTATGTTTATTTGTTTGAATGCGCTGATCTCAGGAACTATTGGTCCGATTTGAAAAAATCTTTTTGTGTTGGATAGTCCATTTGACGACGAAGGCTTTAGGCTATTGGAATTCGAAATCCACGCGGACGGGGTCGCGGGCGGCCGCTAGTAAAATATATTTTTATAATATCTCTTTTATATAAAATGTAATACTATACAGGGTATACCATACCATACTCGACCAATAACCGGAAAACTGGCATTATTGTATAAGTTCCCTAAACGCTCTCGAGAAACAAAACTAGTTGGGACGGAAAAAATGATTGGCTGTTATTAAGGGCCTTCACGCCCATTTGGATAAGTATTTTATTTATCGCCAGAGACATTTAGGCGGTATAAGATGCTGTAATAAGATTATTTGTTGCGATCATAGCCTCTCTGGGTGAAATAATATTCTACTGTGCTTACCTACTTTAATAACAAATATTCTTGTTACTATTTTTTGGCGAAAACAGTGATAGTAAATTATTATCATGGACTAGCGGCCGCCCGCGATTTCGATTTCAATAGCCTAAAGCCTTCCTCGTCAAGTGGACTATCCAACACAAAAATATTTTTTCAAATCGGTCCAGTAGTTCCTGACATCAGCGCGTTCAAACAAACAAACAAACTCTTCAGCTTTATATATTAGCATAGATAAGTAAATAATTACGTTAATTTACAATACACTAACTAATTTAAGGCCCGTCTAGAGTTTTAAACTTAATGATTGAGAGACCGACTGAAATAAACCATACGGTACTAGACGGCCAATAATGTTAATTTCTAACATCAAAAAGCGTCATAAAAGATTTCTCTACGTGAAACGAAAAATTAACCGATTAATTTGAGGCACGTTAACTTCGGTACCTACGTAACAGCCCGCCACAGCCTATATTTAATTAAACCACATTTTATTTCCACACAAAAGGTCTTCTGTCAAAATGACACCCGTTCCCGAATCCCGGCGAAATGTAATTGTATTTATAAGGGAATCTCGTTATTCCCGTCGTTCGATGCGGGATTTTCAAATACAACGCTAATTTACAAGCGAGTTTAAGGTTACATTTTGATATTTTCACGGCGAAATGGTTTAGATTGACGCTTAGATACGTACGGAAATAAGAACAAAACATTTATTTACCTGCAAGTGAGATTGTAAATTAATGGAATTACGATTCAAATAAATAATGTTCGTTTAATCGTAAAAACATTATGCCTTTAAGCTATATTATCTTCCACCTTACAGAAGACCGCAGTGAAATAGCATTTCGTAACTGTTGTGCTATTTTTCTGCTGGTGAGTAAGGTTGCCAGAGCTCAGTTGGGGAGGGTATGGGGTTAAGGCCGGCATCACGTCAACGATACCTCTGGTGTCGCGTATGTCCATAGGCGGCGGTGATTGCTTACCATCAGGCGACCCGCCAGCTCGTTTTGCTCATTATGTCGTCATCATCTTAGCAATTCTCTCGATTCCATCCTCGTCCATTGCCTAAAAGCCCAGGGTAAGCTTCGACTATGATTTTGAATTGACAAGTCTGCTAATCACATTGTGTCGTCTGACCTCCGCAACTGACACAAGGGAAACCATACAATTTGGATCATAGTAGGGAGGGACACACAGCACGGAATCATCATTCTTATCGGCCAAACAGTATATAACTTAAATTGCCTTTAGCAGTGGGGATTATAAAAGGCTGATGATAACGAAACTAATAAATATGAGTATCTTAATACGTTTACGATACACTTGATACACGTTTTTTCACACACACACACACACACACAAATACACAACAAATTAAATCGCATTTGATGGTTTGATGTGTAAAGTTTATTTACAAATCCATGGCAGTCAGACTCAAAAAATAATTTTAAATAGGTCTATTCGTTTTTGTAACACAATTATCTAGTTGGATAAACTGAATGAATATAAGTTATTTCTCATTGAGTCAAAAAATAAAGGCACAGATAAATTTAGAATCGTAAAAAGTTAATTAGAATTCTCGTATCGTTTTTTAAGTGTCTGTAAAAGGCGAATCATCTATCTTTTATCCTGATGTTAAAATTCCAATAACAAATATTCAGTTTAATTAAAACAGTTAAAACTGGATTAGATTAAAGGCAATCGCTAACAGATTCATTTCATTTAACAAGGATACTACTCCTAATGATCGGAATTAATTCAGCAATACCTTAGAAAACGAATGAAACGAACCGAAAGTTTCGCTTGAATTAATAAATTATTTTAATCGGCAGCAATTAAAACTGTAAGATCTAAGCTTGATTCAAAACCTAGTCTTTCTACAAATACATATGTACCTAAATAATCTATAGGGTAGCAACACACTTTGCCGATACTACGCGATCAAACATCGGCGGTAATGCCGTTTCTATACTATGTGAAATATAACTTTTATAACCATAATTTTCAATCATCTTGCTCTGCGAACTCAACCCCAAAACCACGACTTTGATAAAACATTAACACATTATATCAATTCACCTCTTTAAGGTAAATACAAAAGTTTGTGACTAGCTTTTTACCTCACATATCGTTGCATCTGCAAACAACACACGAGAGCTGCGGTCACAACATAATGTTGGAGACGTTATGTTGGTGCATGCGGTCACTAATGTTTAGGACATGCACATTTGCGCGAGCCGCAGATGTGATTTGTTAGTATTCCTTGTTTGTGTAGAGCAATGAGATAAGATTAATATCTGCGAGTAGCAATCGTAAACTTATGTATTGTATTGAATTCAGTCGCTACAGACTTCAGTGTTTGTTCGTTGTTTACAATCTTTGATAAAGGAAACATGTTGGAAAACTTATGTTGGCGTACGAGTTTTTCAATTTGTTTGCACAAGTATATTTTGTGGAGCTCGCGAACTCTATTTGGGACATGTACAACGTACGAACATTGCAAAATGACGACAAAGAGAAGCTATGGTAAGACAATGAAAACAATGAAGACTTAATTGGCATTCGTAATGATTTAACTTTGCCTTCTATATTTTGCTCACCAGCCAATTACCAATTTAGATGGTTTCTCCACTGTGTAGGCCTAAGGCGAGAATTGATCGTCATTTGTTTAGGCCACTTTGACCGGATTTGAATAATCACTGCTCTCCGCAGCCAGCCGTGTTGATGCGATTGTGTTGGACACAAGCTAATGTCGGCGATAGGTATCAGAGATAGGATTAATGACTCGCTTAGACTCGGAGCTGTGTGTACAGAATATTTGAATACAATTAGGTATGCTATGTTTATAGAAGTCATGTTACCAACAATATTTAGCTTGGTGATTTTAATGAACTAAACTAAGCCAATGACAAACATGTTACAACAAATTCACAATTTCATTTTACTGTTGTATTTACTGTGTACGTACGTAAGTACAATTTTAATTGTGAATTCTTATGTTGTTAAGGATTTATTATGATCTGTGAGGTAATCATGATGTTATTTTACCATGAATAAATGGTTTTTGGAAAGAACGTGCCTTCTTGATCAAAATCGTTATTGATAAAAATATTCTGACACAGATTAATCTAGGCTGTTTTTCAGACTTGCTGAGCGATTTCAATAATTCAATAAGTATTATAATAAAAGTTTTGCGCCGTCTGCGGATAGTTTCCTCGTTACAAAAATTATCAAAGCCAAAAATTAAATTCTCCAGTCTAGACGCTTTACTGACCTACTTTTCAGATAATTCAGTTCTCAAAAAATCTGAGCTCTAAAATAACCTGTTTGGCTTTAGGGTAATTAACTCAGACGTCACAATAAACCTGCTACCTTCGATGAGCCGTGTGAGTTTCTAATATTGTCAACATGTCTGTAACAAGTTGCAACGGGAACGATACAACACAATATTGACGAAGTTTGCTGCGGATGCGACCCACATTCAGCCGCCGGTTGCGGTCACAGCATAATAATATGTTGGAGACGTTATGTTGGTGTCTGCGGTTGAATGCTGTGGACGTGATTTTGCTCGCGGTCGTAAGTTGTTTCAACATTCAGGTCTTAGCTACATGGTGTTTACTCAGCATATATTACCTACAATTAGTTCTGTTAAAGTTAGTAAACATTCCTGATGATTGACAGGCCCGTTGGTCGATTGGCTACCTAGGCAATCGATCCCGCAACCTCTAGTTTTGTAGCCTGGCTACAAGATTCAAATCCCGCTAGGGGCTAATGTTTGTGTGATGAACATCGGCATTTGTACTCGAGTCATGGATGTTTATAAATGTATTTAAGTATTTCTATCCGTTCCCTAGCATCCATAGTACAAGCTTCTAGCTGTGCTGGTGTGTTAATCTAATGAATTTATTTTTTATTTAATTCATTGTAAGTTAACTATGCGGATTAACAAATTAAGCGTAGGAAACGGTAGGCTTTTACATTATCGCGATATTATAAGGGTTCTTTAGAAACCGCGATTTAACATTGAATTGTTAGACGTTGAACTAAAACTAGTCAAGTGAACGGACTCTTTGTACTGAGAACAAAGAGATCACAATATAATGAAACATTGAAGAAATTTGCAGAAGATGCAGTCGATATAATTCGCCGGCTCCATAATATTACACAACAAAATAAAACATTACAGACTTTTTATTATTTTGTATAAAATGCTTTGTAAATATTGAAACTGTGGTATAGGGAAAACCATAAATTAAAATATAAAATTATTCACATTAATCGTTGGGACGGATTTTACTCGACTGTGAAGATTAACACTAAGATCAAGGATAAATAATAGCAATCTCATAAATGTAATCGCACAATATGGTAACTAAACTAATAAAGCGTTACGTCAGATAATATAATAATTGACATATCTTTTAAAACCTTATAGTGATTGATAAATGTCTCCAAATCAGCTTTAAACGATGAATGTTTACCTATGAAAGTGACGATTGTCCTCACCTTTTAACCTATGAAAATCGAATGTTTTACCGAATAAAGTGGCGATTGTCCGAAAGCAAACATCCTACCCTCTTTGTATTTACACCATAGCCATAAATCTACGAATATGACTGATCGATGGGCGAATGATTGATGGCTCCCAAGTTTTATTAGAGACAAGCGGTCTAAAAGCCTTTTTAGGAAATAAATATAACACATTTGGTAAAGACCTTCATACTTCAATTTCGACTGGGACTTATATGTTATACTTTTACATGTACATAAAACTCAATAAATGCCTATTTTTGGAAAGATGTTATCTTGCAGTTATAGGTGTAAAGTCTGCCTATTTATGTTCCACTGCAGGACAAAGGCCTCCATAATTTGAAATCATGTTTTTATTATAAAGATGGGTTTCCGCTTAATCAACACGCATGTGAAATGCAGGTTGGTGATCACAAACCAGGGCCGTGTTCAGAAAAATTGATACAAAAATTTCCTCACCCAGGAATCGAACCCAGAACCTCGAGACCACGGCCCGGTACTTAAACCACTACTTTTACATAAACACACAATGTCTATTTTTGGAAAGAAATTCATCTCACATTTGTTAGTGACCTTCGTTAAATATAATAAATTGAACTAAAAGCGGTATTTATTCATCATTTAGAAGAAATATGTACAACTTAATGAATGGATAAAGTTTCAATTGTGTGGCAACAATCGTAGTCGAATAGTTATATAGCGTGAGACTAATATTGTTGTAACACAATGGAAATACTATTTCATATTTAGTGTTATAATGCGACGAAACATGTTACCATATAATAAAAAAAAACTTTTTAATTGCGTGTTTACAATCATTTGTATTAATTTTATAAATGTACCAAAAACTACAAGAACGCGAAAACTCAATATTCTGAAAAGTAGAAATTCTTAATATTTCTGTTAAAAGAATTGCTCAAGTAAATAGTGCTAATATCTTATGATTAACTGCACCAAATTGTGTGATTCTTCTTCATAAAATTTTCCTCATCATTAGAACAAAGTAAGTATAACGAACACCTATTTATAAAAAAATACATGAATTTTATCAGAATACCATCCAATCAATCAATCTACCAACGAAAAGTGATTGACGGTAAGAAACAGAATACATTGACGGATGTTTGAAAATACAAGCCTTTTTTACGACTTAGATACAAATGACATAGAAAACCGTTACTTTTTAGGTAAGAAGAGCTAGGTCATCCGATGAAAAGTGATCAAAGCCGCCTATGAACATCAACAACTTCACAAGGATCGCAGATGCGTTCCCTGCCTTTAAAACCCTTCCCAATTACTGAGCTCTTATTTTTATAACATTACTAGCTGCCGCCCGCGACTCAACACGCGTGGATATCGGTTTCCACACACATAGTCTTATACTATAGCCTAAAGCCTTCCTCGTCAAATGGTTTATCCAACACAAAAATATTTTTTCAATGCGAACCAGTTGCTCCTCAGTATATTCAAACAAACAAACTCTTCAGCTTTATTATGTTAGTATAAATACTATTTTCCAACCGAAATTGACCACCCTATATAAAACGTTTTGTTTTTATTTTTCTGGTAACTGAAACAGCAGCATATCTAAGTATATTGTATAGATATCACACATATCACAATAGTCGTCGTCACCGAGTTAGAACATAGTGCAGCCATGAGGAAAATGGAAAATAATACACACGCGGCATTAGTTGGAGTTTTATTTTCAAAATGGCCGCTCTTATGACACCTGTTCCATTTATAGAGGCCAACTCACCGTTGCCATGGAAACAGAGAAAAAACTAAGCAGACTGTATAGACACCGTGCAGAAACTGTAGAGGGCGCTAAAATCCCGATTTTTTTTGTGGTTTGACAGTAAAATTTGACATTTAGCGTAAAAGTTTCGAATATGAGTCACGAGATGGCAGAGTCATCGCTACGCACGGTGCCTATAATAATCGTAGTAACCTACTTTCAGAATATTTTGTTAAAGTGCATCTCCGAAGCCTTCAACCACTGGATTTAAGAAAAACTTTCTATTATTAGGCCTCATATCATTTCGGATGTTTTATGAAATAGTCTACATTGCATTGATTTACAGCAGTAAAAACAACGTGTACACTTGCAATCAAAACATTACCTTATTTAATAAATTTTCAGACACAGACGGATAAATTCATCATGAAACACAGGAATGTATAAACAATTGGAAATTTCCTGAAATACACGAATTTTAATACATAAAGTTACTTCAAAATCAAATGCAACAATTACCAAATGAAAGTAAGTTACAAACATCATGTTCTTAAATATGATGTTTTATCCCTATCCCCATTTCATTATTGTAATTAAACATTTCAATTTAAATCTCATCACAGAATCTTTTATTGAAAATGACTATTCAAAATTTTCACTAAAAATAGCAATACGACATTGATAAAGTCGAAGTAAGTACAAATGTCGTTTTCTAAATTTTCATTTTATCCCTACATTTTGTTATAATTAATAATTTCTAAATTAATCCCATCGCAAAGCCATTAATTGAAAATATATGAACATTTTCCCAATTTCAACACGCCTGTTCCGTTGTTCATTCATTAAGCTTTGAATGTCCGTAATTATTTAAGCGGTTTTCAATTCACCGCTAAAATTAGGATATATTGTAGGCAAACTTTCATGAAATCAATACAAAATTCGCTATGTAGAAACTGCAAAACCACTACAAAATACAACTAAGTTCGTTACAAGTTATCTTACTTCTTAACGAGTAGATGATATTATAATTTATACGATGTTCATGTGCAATTGAGCAATAGAAGGCATACCTTATCAGAAAAAATAACAGTTAACTAGGAACGGTTACCTTAGTTCAGTTTATTACAATACACATTTATAGGTTAATTATAATTTATAGTTGGGCTTTTGTAAACATTTCTGATTTTCTAATTATCAACAAACTAGCGGCCGCCCGCGACTCCGTCCAGGAGGATTCCGATTTCCAATAGCCTAAAGCCTTCCTCGTCAATTGGACTATCCAACACAAAAGTATTTTTTCAAATCGGTCTAGTAGTTCCTGAGATTAGTGCGTTTAAACAAATATACAAAGAAACAAACATTACAAACAAACAAATATACAGACAAACAAACTCGTCAGCTTTATTTATTATTATAGATAGTTTTAAGATAAAAGTCGAAAATACTTTATTAACTCTACGCGCCGAATTTCGACAGAAGTCACATTCGACCATTTTGAAACCAGGTTCATTAACCAGCCATCTTTTCTCATTTCCAATTCTATCCCTCTAGTGCTTAAAAGCATCTAAATCGATATCTATTACGTTAAAATATTCACGGAGAAAGCGGACAGATCATTCGAGTCCGTAAGATGGTTGTAGTTCCGATATCCATTTGCTCAATTACTTTACATCCCTTTCACGAAATAGCAATAGGAAATGAAAAAGAAGTTTAAAACTAGAATAAGATATTCAATTTTATTTTATTTTTCTACAATTGAATAGCCAGCCTGGATATATTTTTTTGCAAAAGGAAAAAATAGTTTGGTAGTAAAATAAGTTATATATTATATAATATATTTTTTTTATTATTTAATAACAAGGTTGGTCAAATATGGAACAAAGTGGCGCTGTGTCAAAACCAAAGTGATTGTTACCATGTTATACAAGGAGAAAATGCTAGGAAGAAGAATATTTTCTATTTCAATTCTTTGCCACCGCCGCAAAAGATTCTAATTTGCTTACTTGGCAGACGATTGTCATAACTTTGTTTATCTTATTTCTTCTTAGTAAATGTATTTCTTTCTTCTTTCTTTCCATTTCTATTATTACATTGCATCATTAAGAACAATCTTATTAAAATGTAGAACGCGGTAAAGATTTGTGCAAAAATCCGTGTCATCTACCAAAGGCGACGTGGATAGAAAACACAACGATGAACTAAGGAAACTCTGCATGCATTGCAGGATAGTATACCAGGGGCACAAACCGCTAGAGACATTGTATATTATGCAGATCTCATGTCTATTTTATCCCAAAGTAGCTTTACACTCCAAAGCTACTGAAATTATTTTAATTTTATTACATCAATAGCTTTCTTCCAGCGGCGTCACCCGTGTAATATTGATGAACACTGATCATTTTGTTACAGTTTATCTTTCAGTTAGATTAGGTAACCAAAAATTACCAAAAATGACGGACACTTTTCACCATGATTCAGACTCAGGCCATCTGCCGTGTCAATAGCTTTAAAATGCGATGTACCGGCCACTGGGCCACGAAGGCAGTTGTACACTTACAGAATTAGTAGTATCTAGTAAGTACAGCCTTAGTTCCGCCAAAAGAGAATATACGTCTTCAAAATTATCCGCAAACATTGATGCATAAGACAAACTTAGATGCATCTTAAGTACAACAATACTCTCGTCGAAGTAACGGAGGCAGGAGCCGCGAGGGATGCTAGATGGATCGGCAAATACGGATGTTTCATTATGTATACGCAGTCTATGTAATGCATTAGATGCATTTACTTCTTGCGCTGATGTTAAATTTTAGTTTTACTTGAAATTTGAATGAAGCTTTATCTGGGTTTGCTGTAAGAGCTTAAGGTAGCCTGCGACCTTTGCACCAGTTATAGAAAAAGTTAAGAGGAACTGGTGTTCGTGGCATGGGCATGTGATGAGGAGGGAGGAAAGCTATGTGACGAAACGAGCGATGAATATGAAGGGAATGGTGTGCTGGGAAGAGGTAGACCAAAGAAAAGAGGGATGGATTGTGTGATGCCACAATGACATGAGTGAAAAAGGTGTGAATGAATCGACGACCTGTATAGAAGAAGTCGACATACTTAAATATCACATAAACATTTGCCCCTAGCGGAATTCGAACCAGCGATCCTTGGTTTTGTAGACAGGGTCTCTGACTACTAGACCAATGGGCCCGTCAAATATCTATGGTTTGGTCGCTTCCGCTGTCTGTCCCTATGTGCATTATTGTGCATAATAATTATATGATGCGTTGAACATGAAAACTACGCAATAGAAATAAGTGCTATTTTGTCCTGGACGGCCATGTATCATAATATCTATGTATCATAAATAGTAGTCTGTTTTCACTATGGATTGTTAAATTCCCTACAATCCAGTCGCATAGTGAAACTGTTTTATATTTCACAATGGATGAGAACTCGAGAGGATTGCTAGTTACTCAACTTTACCCAAGAAAAATTATAATGAAGCAAAGTTCAAAGCAACTTCCTTAATTTTGAAGATTTTCTTCGATATCGTCAACTTGAAGAAAAAGTGTAAGAAGCATATTAGTTTTAAGAGAATATTAAATCGAGTTCATTTTGGTTTATAGAGAATGATGTTAATGCCCAGACTCTTGGGGTTTTGTGATAAATAATCTCAAAAGGCCAGGATCAAAACGCGGCCAAAGTTTTGCGGCAAGGCATTTTCTATACAAAATTGCGCGACTTCATTTCGGCATAGTGTGTCATCTCCCATTTAAAATAGATAACAGGCATAATCACGCCGAAATTCATTCGCTTTTTAGGGTTCCATAGCCAAATGGCAAAAAAAAACGGAACCCTTATAGATTCGTCATGTCTGTCTGTCTGTCTGTCCGCCAGTCTGTCACAGCCACTTTTTTCCACATAGTGTGCTTCGACACATAGGTAACTTGCTCAAGTATCGCAGAAAGAGGGTAAGTATTTATCGCAATAAGCACCCTATAAAAATTATACCGACGGTTTTACAAAATAATTTTATTTTGTAAAATAACGTCGTAAATTATAAATTGAAATAATGTAAATTCAAACAATTGTTTACTTCATAATTTCTAATAATTATTTATTTCTTATTAAAAGATCAATGTTAATTAGAAATAAATAATATGCGATTTAGTACCTAATCTTTAAAATAATATTTAATATTCCAAAATGTTTCGGATATGTGATTAAAAATATGTAATTTAAATGTAGGTATTTATATAGATGTTTGTGCAGATACGTATTGTTCGGTACCAAAATAAGGCATTTAAAAATAAAGCTATTTATTCATGTATTAAATTTTTTAAATATTGCATTTCCTTAAAGTTTAATTATTTTGATAATATCACTGCAGGTTCTCCTTTTACTAAAATTTTCAGTTAATAATTTACCTTCGTTACATTTTTATTTTATCTTATATGGTTAATATTTATAATCATGATAAATTATTATAGCTATCCAAATCGCTTGTCCTTATTTAGTTTAAAGTAATATATTTTACATTATATTTATATTTTTATAAATTTATTTACGAATTCTTATAATACGTCGTATACAACACGTCTCGATGAAACAACATTATTATACCAATTTAAACACAATTTACGTACGAGCAACGTAATTAATAAACTAGTACGCAGCAACTGCCAAAACTAGTGAACTAGTTAATATTTAATTTACCTGTAAACCGCGGAAACTCCACCGAAACTTTATAATCAAAGTTAGTCACAACACTAGTCAAAACCACACACTTATTAAAAATTAAAACTTTGTAAAATGGAACGCGCGTTCGAGATTCAACTTCACACGTTAGTTTTTTTAGTGTTCGAAATTCAAAATGGTTACGAATGTTACTTTATGGGCGGGCGGCTCAACTAGTGGGCGACCCAATCGACGACTCACACTGAACTGGCGATGGCGCGCGAATCGCGCCGTCTCGATGCAAGTTCGTACATAAATTCGACTAGAAGCGTGATGTTTCTGTGCGTTTTCGGCCAGTATTTTGTACATGAAATAAAAAAAGGTTGTTTAATTTGTCGAAAAAAAAATAAAATGTAGGTAAATAATAATAATAAAAATATGATGTAAATTTTCAAAATCCAGTGATTTTGAGAATTTGCATTTTTTTACGAAATGTAAGACGACTATAATCAAAGAATAGAATGATCATACCTAGTAACTTAATTGACGTGGATTTTATACCTACTGCTAAAAAAATATATTTCATTTATAGATTGCGAGGGAACCTAAATTTTTTTTAAATCGAAGTACGCTTCAACAGCCACTTAAAATAAAATCGTGTTGTGAAGTTCGTTGAATCGTATCTTATACAATCCTGCAAGGTGAATTTTAACTATCGAGTTTTTTGCCGCTTCTTCTCGTTAGATAGTTTTCCTAAGTCGGTGGTAGATTTAATCTGTATTTTGATAAATCATTGACGATTCATAACTGCATCAGTGAAGTCTGCATAAATTATAATAACATATTATTATTAATATTGTAATGAGCCAGTTTGTTTGTTTTGAATGTTTATCCGTCAATCATGGTGAATCTACTGAACGGATTTTGATGAATTTGGTATGTAGACAAGAAGAGTATGAGCTGGCTTAGATGAAAGGGTTGTTTTTATCCAGATTAAATGCTTGCATGGGATAAACGAAGTCCTCATAACGCGAGGAAAGCCGCCCGTAAAAAATAGTTAACAATATTTTCCTTCTCGTGAAAATTAGATGAACTGCCGACAAAAATTCAGCTCATTAAACAGATTTGCTAATCACTTAATTAATGACACAAGTTACCTATATAAAATTTAAGAGCTGAATGCCAGTTAAAGTTTTATTAGGTACGAAAATTTCCATAATCCATACTAATACAATAAAGCTGAAGAGTTTGTTTGTTTGTGTGTTTGAATTGAACGCGCTAATTTCAGGAACTACTTCTTTGTGTAATGCATAGTCCATTTGAAAAGGAAGGATTTAGGCTATTGGAAGCCGAAATCCACGTGGACTGAGTCGCGGGCGGCCGCTAGTACCAATATATAAAGCTGAAGAGTTTGTTTGTTTGTTTGAACACGCTAAACTCAGGATCTACTGGTCAAATTTGAAAAATATTTATAATAATCCATTTGTCGTGGAAGGCTTTAGGCTACAGTAATATACATAACTACTTGTGCGGAAACCGGAAACCACGCGGACGGAGTTGCGGGCGGCCGCTAGTAAGCTTATAAGCTGTATCAGTTTAATACGCAAGTGGGCCATTAATCATAGTGTAATAACTTAACAAGAAGAACAAACCTAGACGCCAGGGAAGAACAGAAATAGATATCTAATCCATCAGTGAAACAAACTCTGTAATCAACGCATGTATGTTAACAACAATTTGGAAACTTTGTTTGTACCGATATAATTGACAATTTTGGTTGAGTCTTTTTATTTGAGTATCCTTAGCGTCACTATCTATCTGACGATGACTGTACGTACTACTCCATTTTAAGAATTCACTATTCACAAATAAGAACTAAACTGGACTAAAAATTAGGAAAGTCGCAGGTTTGTTGCGTGCCTTTAAAATGATCAAATTAACAATAGATTTATTTAACTTTTAATTAAATAAATCTATTGTTAATTTGGTCGCCGCCAAGAAAATACAGTTTTTTGACCCTATGCATGTTTGGTGACGATTAAAAGCTTCAGAAATACTTTATTCGTATTATAAATTTTAATATCAACATGGCGAACAAAACTAAAATAAATTCTTTGGATTATCACAACAATTGCCTAGCCCCAAACTAAGCACGAAGCAAGCTTAGTTCAAGCTTAAGTACTTTAATAAACATCCATGACTCGAGTACAAATGGCGATGTTCATCACACAAAAATTTGCCACTAGCGGGATTCGAACGCGCGACCCTTGGTTTTGAAGCCAGGGTCTCTGACCAGTAGACCAACGGGCCCGTCAAACTTTATAGATCGTAAAAAAATTAAAGCGTAGTACATTTTAATCAATCATAGAATCTTTTATTTGAACCCAAAACGCAATGGCCGAGTTTACAATGGAACTGGTCATAATAGTCAACATGTAAGTGAAAAGCTATAAATCATAGAAATCACAAAAAATAATAAAAGCCCTAAAAAAGGCTTCCTTAACAAAAGGTTACCTTTCACCCTATCACCCTATATAGTCATGGCATAGAGCGATGGAAATAATCAGTAAGATAGTAAGCAATTTTGTTTTATACTATAATTTTATACTATTTTCCAAATCCAAATAACACACACAAAATTGTAATTAGTTTGTAATTAACTTTTCGAATTTGAAGAGAGTCGCTAAGTGCTGTTGTATAAATTTTTTCTTTGATTTCTCAAATTACACAGAATGTACTTTTTTAAAATTTATAAATGAAGCAAAATTCATCTGATCGCTGAATTGCGATTGAACCCAGAACCTCGTGAAATCCTTAACAATTAAGGTACCACCGATACCACTAATGGTCCTGATGATTTTTTCCTTGTTATTTTCTTAACACCTGATGATGCCCCAGAGACCAGTTATTTTTTATAATTTAAAAAATATATTTGTCGTTAAAGGTAATTAATTTTAAATGTAATACCCTCCGGCCGTATTCGGCCATGGCGGCCGACCTTACGATCAGCCAGGTACGCAGGATATATTATAGTGCACAAGTGTGTGCGCAAGCACAGGTGCACTCTCTATTCCTTCCCTCTCATAATTCGGTGGGACAGCAATCTGACACGACCGTAGAGAGATCAGGCGCAGGACCAACGGCTTAACGTGCCTTCCGAAGCACGGAGGAGCTCGAGATGAAATTTTTTGGTCACCCATCCGATGACTGGCATCTGCGAACGTTGCTTAACTTTAGCAACCGCAGGCCGAGTGCGCTAACCACTGCGCCATCGAGCTTATTTTAAATGTACATAAATACCCACTCGATAGTTATAGTAATACTTTTAAATATGGTATGCGTTTGCGTAGATTGAAACTTAGTAAGGGTTCCGGTTCAAAATATATTATTTTGTTAATTCACTGCTTAAGAATGCAGTGTGCCATCCCATATAACTTTGACCTTGAACAACCCTATGAAGTCAGGTCACGCAGTATAGTTTTCCACTTAACAACACCATAAACTATCCAACAAAAGATGAATTAAACTGTCTATCTTTCTTGCTGACGAAGCAAATTTCGCGTAAGTGATTTTAGAAACTTAATATCAGGGCTATCACCCTTTAACAAAGCTTGGGGCTAAACAAAAGCTAATTGAATTCTATTTATAGCTGAATCTTGGATTTTAAAACATAATAGGCCAAGTATACTTCTGATATTTTTATACTTTGTCTTAATCCAAATTTTTGATTAGAGGGTATATGAAATCGTGTTTTTCTGTGTCTAATCATCATGGTAAATCCTTTATATCAGACTAGCGGCCCGCCCCGGCTTCGCCCGTGGTACTTGTCTACTATTTAATGGATGATATTATACATAAAAACCTTCCTCATGAGTTACTCTATCTATTAAAAAAAACCGCATCAAAATCCGTTGCGTAGTTTTAAAGATTTAAGCGTTCATAGGGACATACAACACACATAGGGACAGAAAAAGCGACTTTGTTTTATACTATGTAGTGATAATATCTTCCTTTATATTATACTAGCGGCCGCCAGCGACTCCGTCCG
This sequence comes from Nomophila noctuella, assembly GCA_958496325.1. Classification (NCBI taxonomy): domain Eukaryota; kingdom Metazoa; phylum Arthropoda; class Insecta; order Lepidoptera; family Crambidae; genus Nomophila; species Nomophila noctuella. The sequence continues at coordinate 5,562,143 of OY292505.1, read as the reverse complement.
CATGGGTTTCGTTTCCGTACACAGTGTTACCATAGATAGCTTAAAGTCTTCCTCGACAAATAGTAAGTGGACTTTCCAATACAAACGATTTCGTCAATTCGAACCAGTTGTTACTGAGATTAGCGCGTTCAAACCAATCTAGATCAGGAGTTACACGTGTTATTGTGAGTCAACCATGAAAGATAGACATATACTGTCTAGTGATATTTTTTAGGCAATTTTATGAACAATATTTCCGTCGTACATGATTTTTATGTAACTCTAACCATTAAAGCTGCACACGCGACAGAAGCTTAAAAAATGGAGTAAATTCTCCCGTTTTTCCAATATTTCCCTTCACTACTCTGCTCCAATTTATTGTAGCGTGATGAAAAGTATCCTATAATATGCCCAGAAGTATAAAGAATAATTGTACCAAGTTTCGTCAAAATCCGTCCAGTAGTTTTTGTTTCTATAAGGAACATACAGACAGACAGACATACAGACAGACAGACAGATAGACAGACAGACAAAAATTTTACTGATTGCATTTTTGGCATCAGTATCGATCACTTATCACCCCCTGATAGTTATTTTGAAAATATATTTAATGTACAGAATTGACCTCTCTACAGATTTATTATAAGTATAGATTAGCGACCCGCCCCGGCTTCGCACGGCTGCAACTAAAAGTATCAGTGTTTCTCTACTATATTATGTACATATGTAATATACACATAAACCTTCTTCTTGAATCACTTTATCTGATAAAAACTACATGACAAAGGGACAGACAGAAGGAAGCAACTTTCTTTTATACTATGTAGTCATTACAATATAAAATGGTGCTTTCAAAGGTGCGTCTTCTGTTTAAGAAATGGAATCTAGATAAATATACATTTTTCAAACGAATGTTAATAATGAATAATGGATCAATCCCATGATGAAAGAACATTATGTCTTTGTCAATTAGGATTCCGCAAATTTCATTATAGATAGCCTGAGGGAGTAATATAATTAATCAAGATTTGGTAACAGACGTCTTTTAATGATCATTTTTTGTGAAATTAAAAATGTTAGAAAATTTTAAGGAACCGATGTTCCTTCTAGGCTGTGGTTAATTTTGTTCTTTGGACGTAAAACTCTTTAAGTCGCTTATACTTTCATCTAGATTAATTCTTGGTTGAATGACGTGACATAATTTACAAATTTTATTAGCGACCCTCCCCTACTTTTCACGGAATTTCTAAGCAATTCTGGTTTATCCCCTATTCAGATCCGATCATGTTTACGATTAAAATTCCAGTATGTGATAACGTATTTTTTCAAGGAAATAACATGTTTATAATAATAAATAATAATATTTACAACGTCACATACATACATTGATCTGACTCTGTGTTAAGTAGCTTAAGCACTTGTATTACAGACATCAGAATCAACAGTGGTATTACAAATATACTTAAATAGATACATATAATACATATAACACCCAGACCAGGACAAACAGAAATGTTCATGCACAGAAATGTTTGTCCTGTGCGGGAATCGAACCCGCGACCTCTTGCGTAATAGGCAACATCTTGTCCATTACACCAAGCGGGTCGTCAGCGGGTGTTTAAGTTATATACTTTGTGGGAACTGAACGACCTCTAAGTCTTATAGCCTATTTCTTTACTAATACCACAGATAACATAACGAATACACTTAATTCAACGCCAAGAACTCAGTTCGCTCGACATAATCCGAGAAGATCATGATTTGTGGTACCCGTAGGAATACTTTTATGTACGTCAGTTTGTAAGACGTGGGATAACTGGGTTTCAAAATGAATTTGAGATTTAATAGTAAGTACTCCTATTCAACGCTGGTATTATATATTGACTGGCGTATTACATTTTAGAGATTTTTTTAATACTTGAGTACTTTTAATTTTATCATGAAAACTAAACGTAACTAAGTCTTAGTATAAATTAAAAGTCTACTTTCTTAGATATTATTATTGTTAAATTGCCGCCTCAATGGTCAACTGTTTCTGAAAACCAAACCTTTGTCTCGGTGTCCTGGGTTCGATTCCGAATTTGGAAGTTCGGTCAAATTTTGTGTCGGTTTTTCTGAACGGGGTTTTTATCAACAATTTGGATTTTGCAAACATGGTGACTACCGCAAAAGCACGTTCCCCTTGGTTTAAAATTTAACATCTTAACCAAAATTCAATGTAATCAAATACGGTGTTATTAAAAGACAATGCCGATTTTGTTAGGGGAGTTGGCGTCTTTTTTTTTTCGAGCGTCCACCAACCAAACTTGGTAATCTATATTCTTGAGGGCATTACAAACGATATTTGCTATGGCAGTATAGCTGTAAACTCAGTCCGAACTGAGTAAATCAGGTTTGAACTTTTTTTCACTTCATACATTTTTCTATGGGAAATTGAATTTTTTTGTTTCTTGCGTCCATCGACGAAACGTGAAAATATATATTCTTGAGGTCATCACAAACAACATTTGCTATGGCAGTAAAGCTGTAAACTCAGTCCGAACTGAGTGAGACAGCCAAAAAAATTCAATTTCATTCATTTTTTTATGGAAAATAGATTTCATCGACGAAACGTGAAAATATATATTCTTGAGGTCATCTCAAACAATATTTGCTATGGCAGTAAAGCTGTAAACTCAGTCCGAACTGAGTGAGACAGCCAAAAAAAATCAATTTCATTCATTTTTCTATGGAAAATAGATTTCATCGACGAAACGTGAAAATATATATTCTTGAAGTCATTACAAACAACATTTGCTATGGCAGTGAAGCTGTAAACTCAGTCCGAACTGAGTAAATCAGGTTTGAACTTTTTCACTCTAGGCGTTCGCTCCTGCATTTTTGTATGGGAAATTGCAGTTTTTTTTTTCTCGCGTCCATCGAGCAGACATGTAAACATATATTCTTGAGGTCATCACAAATCATATTTGCTATGACAGTATAGCTGTCAACTCAGTCCGAACTGAGTCAGACAGCCTAGAACGATTTCACTCCAGGCAATCATTCCTGCATTTTTGTATGGGAAGTGCAACTTCTTTTTTTCTCACCAAACATGTAAATAATTTACATGAAAAATATATATTCTTGAGGTCATCACAAACGATATTTGCTATGGCAGTTTAGCTGTTACTCAGTCCGAACTGACTCACACTCAGATGACAGGCCAGAACTATTAAAATGGCTAAAGTAAGGTAAAGAATTGAGACCAGATAATATTTCCATGTGTTTATTTACAGAAATAAAAAAATATGTTAGGTTATACCGCGTTCATAGAATTAATTATTACATAAAACAGTTGAGAAATGATACAGATAAGGAACTTTTGAGTAGCATTATTACTCAGTTAATAATATTGTCACCGTTGTTCCTCATCACTTGACTCCACGGCTTCTTCTTCTAGATCTTGTCGAATTATAATGCTTTCCAAAAAAAGAGCCCGAGGACTTATGCTGTCCTGATGCCTACCCCATCCTAAATACCATATTATTGCCATTATATGGGAACAAGTCCCCAGTGTTCTTTGCCCAACAATGCAGCTACAATAATTTGATTTGATGGCTTGTATTCCTCGCCGATTTCTTTCAACTAAAATACACGTTATTCACGTTTCGTCGATGAAATCTATTTTCCATAGAAAAATGAATGAAATTGAATTATTTTGGCTGTCTCACTCAGTTCGGACTGAGTTTACAGCTTTACTGCCATAGCAAATATTGTTTGTGATGACCTCAAGAATATATATTTTTACGTTTCATCGATGGACGCAAGAAACAAAAAAATTCAATTTCCCATAGAAAAATGTATGAAGCGAAAAAAAGTTCAAACCTGATTTACTCAGTTCGGACTGAGTTTACAGCTATACTGCCATAGCAAATATTGTTTGAGATGACCTCAAGAATATATATTTTCACGTTTCGTCGATGGACGCAAGAAACAAAAAAATTCAATTTCCCATAGAAAAATGTATGAAGCGAAAAAAAGTTCAAACCTGATTTACTCAGTTCGGACTGAGTTTACAGCTATACTGTCATAGCAAATATTGTTTGTGATGACCTCAAGAATATATATTACCAAGTTTGGTTGGTGGACGCTCGAAAAAAAAAAGACGCCAATTTTACGCATTGTCTTTTAGTAGGTATTTGCGTAAACGCTTATTAATTTCAGTACGGATCGGGTCGGAAGAAGTGCCATTGTGCTAAGACGAGGCGTACTGTGGTTGACATCGAGAGCTTTCTGTACACAAGACTTCGAATTGAGAGACATTGGAACTCGAAAATGCTTGAATATCTCTAAATTAATGAGACCCTTGAAGTAGGGATGAAACGTATTTACTCGACGAGGTTTTGAGCCCTGGTTTTTCCTTGCAAGTACGTAAACCAGGTATGCGCCCGAAAAACTTGCAAGACCTTTAAAGTATTTTACTATAACGCACCCAAGCGTCTGTCAGACTCAGACCGCGCCGAGTCTTTCAAGTATTTAGAGCCCTTTAACAAAGTAGAAGAAAATTAAAACTTAACTCTATTAGAATAAGGAACATAATCGTATAAGCTAAATCAAAAACTTTAAAACCATCAAGTTTTTTTTTTTGCCAATGCCATTATAACTTTTATCTGTATGGACATAAGGTTTAATTTCAAATAAAATACCTTGAAAGTATTTTCCTGATCTTGGCTTGGACTGGATACTTTCGTCTTTTGGCTCGCTCTAAATCAAGCAGAGTGAGTGAGATAGATAGCCCACTGTCGTGCGTGGGTTGAATTGCTTGAGGTTGGCATTTAGTTGCACTTCTTGCTAACAGATGTCGTTGCTTTTTATAGTAAGTTTTAAATGTGTAACTCGCGGTGACGAGATTTTTTTCTGTTTATAGACCTTCCGCCGAGACACATTGCCAAAATTTTTAAATCAAAATAAAACATATTAATATTAAAATGTAGTGTATGTATGGATAGTGAAAAACAACAAAAGAGTTAAGATTTCTTATTGAGTAAATCGGTTCGCGGGCGAACATAGTTTCAAAACTTTAAAGGAATTTTTACTTGCGTACTTTGAAAGTATTTTACTTTGAAAGGTCTGCATGCGATTACGGGCGTTATGGTAACGTCATAAAGTCAATTTTCCTATGCACTTAGAAAAAACTTGGAAGTATTTCAAAACCTGGTTTTCGTACTTGGTATTTGTTGGCTGGCGTACCCAGGGCGCCCTGGTACGGGATTTTACAAGTACGACTCATGCCTACCTTGAAGTTTGTTAGATTAGTACTTGTTTTATTTTACTTCTGATGTTACTGGTTTGATGAAAACATAATGAATAACAAAAATAATAACGTAAATGAGAGCTGAAGCTTATTGATGAAGGACTTTTGTTTCAATGAAACATTTCTAAAGTAGTAAATAGCTTATACTGTTTTCCAGCACTCGTAGGCTCATGTTCATCTCAAAAACATTTTTCACTAACGGGATCGGCGCGACGCGACTGCAATGCATTTTCTATACGATATAACGCGACATAATTTTGGCATGGAGTGTGATCAATCAAAGATTCAAAAACAGTACAGGCGTAGACACTCTGAACGTCGATCGCGTTTTTAGTCAGAGTCTGGTTTTTACACTATATCTTATAAACCGCAGAACCAAAACTCTTACCCCAAGACCACAGTAAAACTAAGTGAAAACGTGCATTCTTATTCCACCACCAAATGATCCCGAAAATTCCGGAAAATTCCCAGACTTACAACAGTCTAGCGTAGACTCAGACATGTTTAGCTGCAATAATCTCCCTGTGTGCTGCATTCCTGCAACGTTGCATCCGAGTAAATATTATGTTCATATTGCGAGTTTCTTCACAGTACAATACTCTCATTGCCAGACATGATGGTTTACATTATCTAGTGAGGATAGTCTCTTGTTAATACCAGTAAAGTGAGACTGTACGATTTTTATTAAAACGTATTTTTAAACTAACCTCCTGTACATTTTATTTCAGACACAGGCCTAACTCAATATTACCGGTATCTCAGCTACCGGTAATACTCTTCAGAGTAGGTACCTTAAAGTAGGTGCAGATTTGATTTTTAACTGTTATTTTTACCTGTTGCTCAAAGAGACCGCGGGTTCGATTAGCACACAATGTAAATATTTGTGTGCATTGCAAAACATGAATATTTGTAGCTATGTGGGTCATATAGGTGTAAAAAAGTGCTTTACATATTTACTACAGAGTCAGATCAATGTATGTACCTATGGGATGTTATCAGAGATTTACATATTTATCAAAACAAAAGTAGGATTCGACCCTACGACTCCCAGCGTATGCGGGATCATTACCACCCTTTCAAAACACTTGGTGAATTTGTGAAATGTCTCCTCTAGACATTCAAGTTCCCGCCTAATTACGAACCAACAACAAGAAACTTCAGCAACTTCTCACCAATCTACTAACCAACCACCACCAAACCAAACCAATTAGGGGGAAGTTGTCTGAACTGGAGACAAACGCGGAATAAAACTCACACTGCGGTGTAGAGGAGCCTTAATGAGGACAATAGAACGTGTATGTGATACGTGTGACGCTTTTAGTCATTAGAGTCAAGTGGTTGATTATCAGACCAAAGGGCCATAGCACACGGCGTATTTTAAACGCGCAGACGACGCGCGTTTTCGGCGCCGTAGATGCTGATTGTTGCGTTTGCAATCATGATACAAAAGTTACAAAGTTGCGTTAGAATCTCGTTTGAATCGCGTATACGCGTGTAATCTGCGCGTCGTCTGCGCGTTTAAAATACGCCGTGTGCTATGGCCCAAAGGGTCGCAGGCTCGATCCCCGCAGTAATGCCGAGGATTTCTTATACACACTGTTGTCTATTGACAACTGTTGCCGTCTATTTTACTGTTTTTATCATCGAAAAAATGGCGTCTTGTGTTTTAAAAACATGTACACATCACTCCAGGACGAAAAATAAAGCTAGTGGCGTGTCATTTCATAGACACAATTAAAAACACTAAATTATCCGCCACTTTCCCTTCAAGTTGTCCCATACATTTTGTTCTCGATATCCACATACATTTACTTAGTAGTAATACCTCAATGTCTCTTGTAGAAATGAAAACCAGAAAGAAAAAACATTGTAATTACATTTTTCTGTCCTTAAAATGCTTAGGAACATCCCGCAATCTGGTATAATTACATTCCCCAGTCCCGAGAGGCGAATTAATCCGTTGGTTCTGCGTCAGATCTCTCTACGGTTATGTCATAATCTGTCTACTATGGTACAGCTATACACATGAATTCTACGCAGTAGGTTCATCAAGAAAATGGCAAAACTGGATAGCAAAAAGGTTATTCGAGAAAATTATGTAGTTCGTGTAATTATGTCCGTTATTTAATTAGGTGACCACAACAAACGCAGCTTAAAGTAAAGTAAAGTATGAGCCCATTAATGTCCCACTGCAGGGCAAAGGCCTCCATAATTTGAAATGATGTTTTCGTTACAAAAATGGTTTTTGGCATAATCCCCACGCTTGCCAAATGCGGACTGGCAATTGCAAGCCCGGGCTGTGTTAAGAAAAATTGACAGTGATTTAAAATTTGAAAGCCATGTCGTTAATGTTGTACAACAGTGTTACTTTAGGTTAAGAGTTATCTATCAAATCAGACAGTTTTTGAGTGAGGAAGTACGAATACGCCTTTGTGAGTCTCTAATCTTGTCCAAGTTAAACTACGCTGATACAGTAATAGGGGGTTGTCTCTTGGAGCGGACTAAGAGGCTGATCCAGCGGGTACAGAACTCTTGCGCCAGATTTTGCTTTACTATCCCGCGCAGAGCACATGTTACACCCTATCTCAATAATGGTAATCTGTTGAACATGAAAGCGAGGCGACAAATCCACTTTGCAACGTTAATATTTGGGGTCATCCGTAATCAAGGACCATCATACTTATATGACAAACTTCAGTTCACGCAACGTCAGTCAGTCAGTCACGAATCACCGACCGTCTCATATGTGCTCCTTACAAAACTGCTGCTTTTCGGGGTAGTTTTAGATACTCTGCGACAAAGTGTTGGAATAACATACCCCCACCAATAAGAAATTTGCTTGCAGTTCAAAATTTTAAGAGAAAATATAAAAAATATTTATTGGAAAAGCAAAAGAATGAGTAAGCATATGCTGGTTATTTCTCTAAAACTCTTATATAATATTCAAAAATTAATTAATGATATTATTATATGTATAATATTTATTTAACACACACACACACTTCTGATATTTTACATTTTTACATATTTATTTATATATTACATGATTATGTTATTCTTATAGTTACACTTTTTATATATATCATAATTACATTATATTTATATTATGCAAACTCGATATTGACATTGTTATTGTATTTTACGCATTGTTACATCTGTTTGTCCACACACGGTATCCGCAGAATACCAGGAGGTCGTAACAGAGCTCTCCGTTACGACCAAACCCTGAGCGGAGACCATTTTGGTACATTAGTCTTTAGATCTTATTTTTTGTCTTTTTCTTTTATTTGATGGATTTTATGTTTCTTTTCTTTTTGTGATGTGTTTGTATGTTAATTGTGTTTGTATGTCTTTTCATTGTATTTTTTATCTGTGTTATGTACCAAATAAACGTTTATTCTATTCTATTCTATTCTAAAAATCAAAACAAATTTTACCCAACCCGGGAATCGAACCCAAGACCTCGAGACCACGGCCCGTTACTTAAACCACTAGACTTATCGAGGCGTTTAAGAAACTGAAAACTATAAAAAATAATATCATGAGTCTTTAGAGACTTTTCAGGTCTTTGTTTGTGAATTTATTACACACCAAGACAAGAACACAGGTACCTAAACATTTTTGTTAGGAAAAATAAACTATCGAACAAGCTAAGTTGTGAATTGATGGTCAAGAGATGGTCAGCCACAGCAAATTACCTTCTGTCGTCGACAGTACTGGCTTCGATCCATAGCCACAACTTAAGCATATACAGTAAGACAATCTCATACTTAACTATGTAGATACAAGATAGAACTTGAATAGATAATCATAACACCCAGACCAGTAGAAACAGATATTTTTATGCATACTTATGTTTGTCCTGTGCGGGGACCGAAACCCGCGAACTCTTGGTCTAATGGTCAACTTTTTGATTATGTACTACACAGTCCTGCTCCATATGTCCCGTAAAATAATAATCACTTCACTGTTTCTTTCTATACTGTGCTTGCCGTGTCCCATCTAGTCAAGTTATTTTAGTTTGTTTTTTGCAGTTACTTTTCAGATAGTGTTATTATATTATAAGATGATTTGTTCACCGTTTTCAGATTATTTTTTAACGAAAATCGTTCTTTAAAAACCTACTGTTTACACACACAATACACAGTGTGTATTTAATTTACGATTAAAGGACGTACAAAATCAGACCAAATATAGGTAAACCGCAAAACTTCATTAATCCAATGCAGTTTTTAATCAAGGTATGCTCTCCAGATTAAAATAAAATTAACATAATAATTTTCATGTTTGAACCCGAAGTTCAAAATAATGTTCATTTTAGTTGTACGTAATTGTTTTCCACACCTCTTTTTCAGATTTAATTTTGTAGTTTATTTGTTTTCTCAATTATCTATCCTGTTATTTTCTTCTTGCCCATACAATAGTAAAGATGTGCACTTATCCAAGAAAATCCAAAATTCGTAACATGCGAAGGCGGGGTTGGGTCGCTTGTACAAAATAAACTCAATAGCTGAACAAAATTTCTAAAAACACATGAAACAATTTATGGGCTATTACCATCGAAATCAAAGGAAAATACATCATTAAGTGTGAAGGAAGGCAATAAAATTTCATTTATATTTTTCCTTACAAAGGTGACGGAAATTGGAAAAATAATTATCCACTTTTTATGCCTACGTTTTGCGTTTTTACAACGTTTGCATGCATTTACGAGTATTCTTCGTGAAAAAATACTCAACGACACATTTTCTTCCTGATTTTCCTTTAAATTGAATTGCCAATGTAGAATCAGTCTTGTATGAGATTGACAGACTAATGTATATTACCATTAATGCTTTTTAGGTGCGTTTTTCTTTTCGAAGTTACATTTCACTGTTTTTTTTTTACAATACTATTCTACTACAAGAATACTTTTTAAGTGACAAATGTATTATTTTTTATATTTGTAACTTATACTAATATATAAAGCTGAAGAGTTTGCTTGTATGTTTGTTTGTTTATTTGTTTGTTTGAACGCGCTAATCTCAGGAACTACTGTACCGATTTGAAAAAATCTTTCTGTGGTGGATAGTCCATTTGACGAGGAAGGCTTTAGGCTATTGAACATCGAAATCCACGCGGACGGAGTCGCGGGCGACCGCTAGTTCATACATATATCTGCATCATTTGAAAATTGTGTCCTTAGAAAGAGAAAGATAAAAAAGAATGCCTCATGGCATTAAGTCTGCCTTTTGTACAAATTTTATTTCGTGCAATAAAGTTTGAATAAATAAATAAATGACTTTTTTTATGTTTTAGGAAGGCAATCAAACAAGAGGGTCACCAGATGGTAAGTGATCACCGCTGCCCAAATTAAAAACTGCACAAGGGTCGCAGATGCGTTGCCTGCCTCTAAGACCCCATACCCTCCCCAACTTAGCTCTAGTAACCTTACTCACCAGCAGAAACATCGCATTATAAATGCCAGTTCCATACGAGTATTCAGCTTTAAAGTTCACCTGGTGTGTAACAACACCCATACAAAACATAAAACGAAAGTAAACACCAACAATATTGACCAACGAAATTGTTTAATTAACTAAAAGGATTTATGTAAATACTGACCCAGATAGATCAGCGAAAAGCCACAAACGGGAAGTTATTTGTACCAAACAACTCATGGCCAAAAATCATCAAACAAAACCCACGTGTATGGCAATAGTTTTTGGTTGCAACAAAGTGCGCTTGATCTCTCCAAACGAGTTTAAACCCTATCTACAAAATTTTAAAAGTCATATTTGGTTAGCAGCTAGTTGTGTTGAGTTTAATTAAAATGTTGAGCCGCACATTTCATCAGGAGTTGCCAGGGCTGTTTATTAAAATGGCAGTTTCATTTTGAACGGGGTCCTTTTTACGAGTAATTTGTTTGGCACTTGGTTTATCGTGGTATTGTGTTTATGCACCTGGATAGATGTAATTGCTTTAGTTAGCCTTTTAGCCTATCTGACTTTTCTTAAAACCCTTTTTCCTTTCTCTCTTTTTAGAGTTTCGTAGCCAAATGGCAAATAGCGGAACCCTTACAGATTTGTCATGTCCGCCAGTATGTCACAGCTACTTTTTGATCTTAAGTTGACATTCCAGCTAATACGGAAGAAATGTATTTGTTCTTACCAAAATTAAAAGAAAGCCACAGGCGTAAGCACCTTGATCAATATTCATTCTAAACGTCTCATGTCCAATAAAATGTGACGTAGATTCTCATTCGTTTGGTTTGATATTTCCTGGTTTTAATGAAATAGCTATATATTTTTACAGACACTCCTTTATCACGCTCTGGGGAGTGATTTATCAATTTGACTCCGGAACTAGGACGATGGTCGAAACCGTTGAGAAATCACGTTATTTTTCCTCAGTGAAATCTATACTAATATAATAAAGCTGAAGAGTTTGTTTGTCTGTTTGTTAGACCGCGCTTACATTTTTTTTGTGTTCGATAGTCTGTTTGTTGAGGAAGGCTTTATAACTATAGTATTACACTATGTGCGCGGAAACCGAAATCCACGCGGACGGAATCGCGGGCGGCCGCTAGTAAATAAAATAACACTATAAACTTCTAAAAATGGAAACTTTAAAACTTAACTAAACATTAAATTCTTCCCTAGTTTCTGATAGGCGTAACCGGTTGCCGAGCCGATCTCATGAAATATTTAATTGCGCTTATGACTTTACAAGAGCAAATGCATTTCTTGTTCCCTCACATTCGTTATTGGATAATGAAGACGTCATGGTCCCAACCAAGGCATGATATTACTGCCTTGTTACACTACTATACACTATCTTGGTCTTGGTTTCTTTATATTACACGTCTAACTTCCAGAACCAAAACTTTAACTGTGTTATTTTCAAAGTTCACTTGATTGCTGTCTTAAAGTGAAATATATTTGCGAAACCAGGCGGTTTAGACCTCCTACATCTATTTTAAGCAAAGTACATTAAAATAACCTCACCACGTCAAAGTGAAAAGTCACAATAATAATATGTTAATGCACGTCTTTGTGTTCTAATGATATTCTTATTTCAACATTTATTCTGTATAATTTGCTCGAAATTGCCTTTTGTGTGGAATGTGAACAAAAGACTTTGGCCTAACGCTTAATTTTAAGTGGAAGTGAATATTATTTCACAAAATGTGTGTGCTATTCGAATTTTTCGCCGTCATGTCTTTTGTCTAACAGTGAAATTAACAGGTTTGTGGTAAGGCGGAGCCATTAACTTAAAAAGGCGTGAAATTACTATGTTAGATTTTCCAATGTGAAAAGAGGTTAATAAGAGCTTGGGAAAAAAAACACGGAAGAATAAATTAAATTTCAAAACTTCGCGAGCGCACAAGAAAAAAATTCTGGTTCAAAAATAGTCCGCAAAGCTGTTGGAAATATATTTAATTATACGAACAAGGCAGAACTTAAATAAGTTCTCCTCTTAACTTCTAGGGACAAAAGGGGGTGATTTCTTTTAAACGTCACTGTATTAGCGAGACTTGGAAAAACTTGAAAACACTTGTAATGAAGCCGGCAACTTTGCGTTGGTAATTAGTTCAACAATCCTTCCGCCCGGTCTTTGCTTTTTCTGTAGTTAATCGTATTGCTTTAGCGAAGTGTTCTGAAGACAATGCGATTGTTTATTTACTTTCGTCGACATTCGACGGAATTGTTTTTTTTTACGTTTGTGAAAGCCAATGACTGTTTTCTACTCTATGCGCGGATATAGCGTTTATCTTCTATATCTATACTTATAATAAATCTGTAGAGAGGTCAATTCTGTACATTAAATATTTTTCCAAAATAAATATCAGGGGGTGTTTAGTGATCGATACTGATACCAAAAATGCAATCAGTAAAATTTTTGTCTGTCTGTCTGTCTGTCTGTCTGTCTGTATGTTCCTTATAGAAACAAAAACTACTGGACGGATTTTGACGAAACTTGGTACGATTATTCTTCATACTCCTGGGCATATTATAGGATACTTTTTATCACGCTACAATCAACAGGAGTAGCGTAGTGAAGGGAAATGTGGGGAAAACGGGAGAATTTACTCCATTTCTTAAGCTTCAGTCGCGTGTGCAGCCTTAATGGTTAAAGTCACATAGAAATCATGTATGACGGAAATATTCTACATAAAATTGCCTAAAAAGTATCCCCCAACAGCATTTGTATATATTTTATGGTTGACTCACAATAACACGTGCAACACAAGATCCAAATTGGTTTGAACGCGCTAAGCTCAGGAACTACTGGTTCGAATTGACAAAACATTTTGTGTTGGATAGTCCACTTACCACTTACCATTTGTCGAGGTAGGCTTTAAGCTATTGTATATTCCTTTTTTATCATTGTAAATTGTTCTAGCGAACTATTTAGTTCTAATATGTGCCGATAGATGTCGCACCTCGCTAGAGGCGCGGCCGCGGATCTGAATCGCGGTGAACAGATGATTTCTCAAATGTATAACGTCTTCAGATTATTGATGTTAATGATAAGCGTTTACCGTCGCTTTATTCGACAATTTTGTCTATCCTGAGTAATTAGTCCCATAAGAGTGTGCAAGTTGACTGCATGGCATGCATAGACCGTTGTTTTATTCAGCTATTTTTAGTAAGACTGTGTGCGGAAACCGTAACCCACGCGGACGGAGTCGCTGGCGGCCGCTAGTAGTAAATAATCTACATATTTATAACAAGCACTGCATTATGAAAGATATCCAAAAGCTGTTTATGATAATTACGGTGATTCAATTGTGTTATTATTTTGCTTATCAATTAGTTCGTTTCTATGAAATATAATTTTGCATCGTTAAACATATTTTAACTGTTAACTCTTTATAGTGTGTGCTTCACACAGCCTTCAGAATTGTAATAGATATATCAATGATAAAAAAAATCAACACAGAACAAATTAGATCTCGAATTTCACAAATCCACAGTATTTCTCTACGTCAAACTTCGAAGAAATACAAAAAATATATAAATGCAAAGTTTCCAATCCCCCGAGTATAAGAACTTTACTGAATGAATAATGAGCTATTTCTAAAGAAAAAAAGGCACATGAACTCGAATAAAATTAATGTCTACCACCAACCGTGCGTGAAAACGGTAAAAAGGTTAATTCCAAATAAATTCGTGGGGAATAAAGGATACTTTATACAAATCCGGCGTAGATTGAAATAGGATTTCCCGATAATATTGAAAGCAGTAAAGTACGATACAACTTTGAAGATTCATCAATATTATTATAATATATTTGTGGTAAGGCTTTGATCCCACGCTCGGTTTAGAAGGTCCAATCCCTGTGGGCCTGAAAATAATAATAATATTGACCTTGGACATTTTTAGGGTTCCGTAGCCAAATGGCAAAAAACGGAACCCTTATAGTTTCGTCATGTCTGTCTGTCTGTCTGTCTGTCTGTCTGTCTGTCCTGGCTCGTTCTCCGCCGTTTCTGAACCGGTTGCCACGAAAATTGGTGGAGAGATGCATAGTGATAATTCAAGAATCGGTTTTTAAAATAATCGAAAAATAATGATTTTTCACCCCCCCTCCCATTCATCGAAAAATAAATTGGAAAAAAAAATTCGACTTAAACCCATCGTGTGGGGTATCGTTAAAAAGATATTTTTAAATACAATAAAACTTGCCTTGAAACCATGTGGATCAAACACCCCAGTCTCGAGATATATTAATACAAAGTTAAAATAAAAGCGTCCCCCCCCCCCTTAACTTTTAAAATACTATTAAAATAATTCTGAAAAAAATGTCCTGTATACCTCCAAGTAAGTACTTTCAACGAAAACTATAGCGAACTCTGTATCATACATAGTTATTTTTAAACAACTCGACCAACTTATGAAGTGCAGTTGCCCTTACTAAATGGTGTCTTAAGCGGTCGGGCCATCTTTTAGCTACGGAACCCTTTCATGGGCGTGTCCGACACGCTCTTGGCCGGTTTTTTCACACATCCATCTGCCCAAGTCAACAAAACTATTTTTACTATAGGAACTGAGTAGGAAGATATGTTTTAATATTTTTTTTATAAGTAGTATGGTATTTGAAATGTATGTTACAAGATAGCACCACTGACTTTTTTGTAGTTTTTTATTAGAATCGGCCATCAGTCCTTCCTATGTGCCCTGCCCACTGCCACTTCACAGTGTATAAAACATTATTTTTAAATTTTCCATCCCAACTTATATATATATATAATAGCGGCCGCCCGCGACTTCGTCCGCGTGGATTTCGATTTTCATGATAGGAATGTTTTTTCCCTCTAACTCCCGTTCCCGTGGGAATTTTGCAATATCCTTTTGCAACTAAGCATCAAGTTTACTAAGGGACCTGCATGCCAAATTTCAAGCGTCTAACTTAAGTAGTTTAGATTTTCCATATATTATATATTTACAATTAATAACACATCACAATGTTTACGTATCATAAATATATTTTCTACAATAATGAAAACTGTTGCCATGGTAATCATATTTATATTTTCTACAATAACGAAAATGGTTGCTATGGTGATATTTGAATTGACATTTGAATATATTTTCTACAATAACGAAAATGGTTGCTATGGTGATATTTGAATTGACATTTGAATATATGACACCATACAAACTTCCACCCCCCATTTTAGGGAAGTGGGGGGTTGGAATGGGTCAAAAAGTAGCCTATGTTCTGTCTCAGGGTCTAAAGATTGTCTGTACCAAATTTCATCAAAATCGGTTGCGAGGTTTAAGCGGGAAAGCGTAACAGACAGACAGACAGACAGACAGACAGACAGACAGACAGACAGACAGACAGAGTTACTTTCGCATTTATAATATTAGTTGGGATATATAATATTATATTATTATATTATATATTATATATTATTATATTATATATTATATATTATATATTATATTATTATTATTATTATTTGTAGGTACTCTTTCGAGATCACGGGTCCAAAGGGACCCGGTCCTTTGAAGCATGCGTGGGGCATTATTATTATTATTTGTAGGTACTCTTGGAGATCTCGGGTCCACAGGGACCCGGTCCTTTGAAGCATGCGTGGGGCCAAAGCCAACAGCGCAGAGGCTTTTTTGTACCGTTTGATCTAAATGGGATGTGTACATCTGCCGGGTTCTATCTCTGACTAAATACAGATCTAGTCAAAGACAGTACCCGGCAAATGCAAGAACTATTGTAAATAAAAATAAAAGGAAAACAAAATCCAGGTCTATTAGGTGCAATTCGATGGTTTGGTAACTGGGCTATGGGTTGAGACAACGGACGTCTGCCATGCAAATGTCTCAATGTTTGTTCTCCTAGCAGACGGTGACCAGCCTCCCATTGGATGGGCCCCCGAAAAATAGCCACCGCTCTAAGCGGCCATGGCGGTCGCGGGTAACACGAGGGCAACATGGTCGTGGTCGGCTCAGGGTGTCGAGAGGTGAACACCGCTTTCTGCTCGGTGGTCGCCCACCTCACCAAATTATATATTATATATTATATATTATTATATATTATATATATTATATATTATATATATTATATTATATATTATATAATATTATAAATGCGAAAGTAACTCTGTCTGTCTGTCTGTCTGTCTGTCTGTCTGTCTGTCTGTTACGCTTTCCCGCTTAAACCTCGCAACCGATTTTGATGAAATTTGGTACAGACAATCTTTAGACCCTGAGACAGAACATAGGCTACTTTTTGACCCATTCCAACCCCCCACTTCCCCGAAATGAGGGGGTGGAAGTTTGTATGGAAAATCTAAACTACTTGAGTTAGACGCTTGAAATTTGGCATGCAGGTCCCTTAGTAAACTTGATGCTTAGTTGCAAAAGGATATTGCAAAATTCCCACGGGAACGGGAGTTAGCGGGAAAAAACATTCGTATAATAAAAACCGTCATCCACGCGGACGAAGTCGCGGGCGGCCGCTAGTAACGAAATAAATACAATTTTACTGAAACCAACCTTACTCCTTACTTCGCCATGTCATTGTCGTTGGCCCGTCACAATAATGAGTAAACAACAATGATCAAAAACAAATCTGTAGCCTCTTGTGTCTTTAAACTATCAGTGACTGATACTCACCTATATGTATATTGGGAAAATTGTTACTTACTTGTGAACTTAGTTACCGTTTGACCAATTTCAAATACCTACAAAGGCTATATTAAGATTTTGTCACACCTTTCTCCATAATCCGAAATGGCTTATCAATGTATCAACCAAATATTTCGGGCCCATCGTTTCAAATCTTAAGTCTTCCTATTTCGCTATTGCCCAATCTTTCCCGACAAATCCCATAATCCCACGGGAATTTGTCTCAATTTGCATTTAAAGCGGGCCTATCAAGATCCTTTTGGCACGTGGTACAGTGATATTTATCTTTTAAAGGGTCAATCTTTTAATCTATGCTTAACACTTCCACAAATCAATGTTGATTTCAAAAGGTTTGGGTTCCATTCATGTTGGAATTACTTCCGTATTTCTCTGAATTCCACAGGTACCCACCTGTTGTTTCCCTAAGAAATGAGTTTCAGAGATAGAGATTTAAGCTTTTATATGCTATTAGAACTCAAGGACTATCTGTACGTGTCTTTGTTAATATTAAAGTAATGGTTACTACTCGTACCTAGATAGTTAATTTCAGATAACTTAATTCCAAAGCTGTAGTACACAAATCTACAATGTACGGTTCTTTATAACTTATGTATGATGTTAACAACCAGCTTTGGTTTGTAACTGGTTGTTGATGATCGACAATAAAATTATCATTATCATCATCATCACTATCATCATCATCGTCATCGGCCATTGCCTTGGAGTCCAGGGTCTGCTTGCCTACCAATTTCTTCTTTACTTCTTTTCTTCGCACGGTCGTGATAATGGGCGACATTATTCAGAACTAAAAACTAATTTTTTTACAACTAATCCTTCCGCAGGGTATGCACAGAAATACCTACTTAATTTGAATTTAATACGAAACAAGCTTCACTCTAAACTGCAATCACAACTTAAATCAAAATCTTATATTTATAGCCAAAGTTACAGCAAACAGATGTATTTCATTAAAGCGAGCTTATCTCTCGAAACATTTTCAAGTTTTTTCGTCTATTTGTCAAACACATTTTGCGTTTAAATAACAGTTGCCTAATATTTCAAAGCTCGTACGAAATACGTTTTGATGTGAGCAAATATCAAAATCTGCCAGAGACACCGTAATATTCGATGAAAATAAATTAGTCATAGATTTAAATCTTTAGATGCCCTCGCGATACTCCGATTCGATCTAAAATTGGCACTGAAATATAAACCGACAGTCACTTCTTATCGCATTGATAGCATGTTGAAACGTATGTCATCTTCTTCCTAGCGTTTATCCCATTTCTATGCGGGGTCCGCTTCAAATAATAGCACGGTTTTCTAGTGTCGGTGCATATTTTAAAATTTAAATATATTAAATGAGTGCTGTCTACCTCGAATATGTAAGAGAAGAAATCGTGGAATGTTTAACTTATTAAGTCTAGCGGATCTGTTATTGCATCGTATTATGTTTCTTAACATATGTACAAGATTGATTTAAAAATAAATTTTGATATACAGTAAGGACTTTGAAATTAATTAATATTTTGGGTCCAAAATTAAAAGGCATGGTTTTTATATTCAATCTTGTCTTTCGTAGAAGCCAGTCTCCGAAAATGACATCCCGAGCTAGTCGTGCTTCGGAAGGCACGTTAAGCCGTTGGTCCTGCGCCTGATCTCTCTGCGGCCGTGTCAGATTGCTGTCCCACCGTACCGAGTGAGGGAATAGGGAGTGCACCTGTGCTTGCGCACTCTCTTGTGCACTATAATATATCCTGCGTACCTGTCTGTCTGTCGCCATTGTTAAAAACGGCCGGAAGGGTGTTTTTATTAGTGATACAACGATGCTTCACATCGATAAATATTTAAGAAACAGTATCACCAGATTTAAAACTTTCTATAAAACATTTTCTCCGATATAGGAAAGCCTTCATCGGCTAAATAAACTAATTAAAGCCAAATGCTGTGATCCGCTGAGTCTAATGAAGTTGCCCTCGTGTTTAACGATTGCCGATATACGGCTGGAAGCCACACGAGGACAAACGCCTCTTTGGTCTAGTGGTTAAAGTAAGGTACTGCGTTCGATGTCCGAGTGAAAATATGTGTCAGTTTATCCGAGCAGGCAGGGTTTGGAAAAATCAATCCGCATTTGGCAAGATGGCTATCAAGCATGAAAATATAATCAAAAATGATGCTCTGACATTAAAATACGCTGATTCTTTTGTCGTATACATACAAACTCAGACTTGTAAGAACATTTATAACATTACGTTTATTCACTCAAATGCGACATGTTGTATCTAAATCTATATACTAATAAAACAAACCCGAAGTGTTTGTTTGTTTAATTTGTTTAAACGCGATGATCTCAAGAACTACTGGTTCTAAGTTATAATCTTTATGTGTTGTATAGTCCAATTGCCCCGGTAGGCTTTCAGCTATAATATATAACACAATGTGCGCGGAAACCGAAATCCACAGGAACGAAGACGAATTATATAAATATGGGTTACCGAAGACCGCGAAAAAAACCTATAAAGCCAAAGTAACTTAGTGATTTCACGCACACTTTGCACCTAGGGAATTGAATCACCCAACCAATCACAACTTGTTAAACTTAAAAACTGTCTGCGGATAAGTGTAATTGGGTCGGTGAAAAGAAATTTTAGTGACACTTCCCTCCAAGTTTAAAACTGGCTAAAGGAGCAATGAAAAAGGAACAACTAGCCTCTCCCAAGTTGGTCGTCTGCCACCGAGAAGTTTTAAAAGGTAAAAGTTCGCTTCGATCCTTGGCCGAGTGACTTACTGATTCAACTATCAATAGGTGATATTAAAGATGGAAATTGATTTTTATTGTGGCTGTATGGTTTAATAACAAAAGCATGTTTTACTTCTCCTTCTTAATGTTTACCTAATTTCGTTCGTGGATTTCAGATCCCTCTTTTGCAACAAAACGTAGCCTATGTCCTTCCTCAGGTTCTAAAGATTGGCTTTGCCAACTTTACTTACTTTATGTAGGAGAGCTTAACCTCTAAATCGATTTTGATAAAACCTTTTTCTGCTTTAAAGCAGGAAAGCGCTTCAGAGAGTTACTTTCGCATTTATAATATTACAGTATGAATCTGTAGATTTAATCTCAAAAGGGTTCTATGATACTCGGCTGTTTGTTCATATCTCATAATCACGATAACCATATTCTTTTCCGACAAACAAGAAGTAGTTGTAGTCGAGTTTAGGTCGTTATCAGAAGTCAATTTAAAAGACTTTTCAGCTTTACTATATTGGTGTAAAGTATAAATAAATTGAAACCCAATAATTCTACGAACACAATTATTTAAAACGGACAGAAACTTCATTGATAAAACGGAAATATTTAACATTCAAAATCCAGTTCGCAATAAATTCACTGCATCTATTAAGGGGGAGGCGGCTGCGGATTAAATTAAACCCCAAAAGAGTACGCTTGAGAAACTCCGAGATTCTTTTAATACTGCATCAAAAGTTCGTTTGCGAAACGTCGGATTCTTGCAGCTATGAGCGAAGATTCTTGCAAATTACTGCGCTTCAACATTCACATCATTCAGATAATGGGACAGGCCAGGGCAGGTAGCGATTTAGTATATTTTACAATTATTCATGATGACCGCATTTGCCAATGCCAATCGCATTTGGATCTTTACGCCTTGTTAAGAGCTCAAATACGGTTGGCATGGGGATTTATAGACAGGCAAAGATTCTGCGACTAGATGATGTCTAGTTTACCTCTATAAGTTTTATTTTTATGTTACAATGAACAAGTGGGTCACCTGATCGTAAGTGATCACCGCTGCCCATGGACATCAACAACCACACAAGGGTCGTAGATACGTTGCCTGCCTTTAAAAACCGCATACTCTCCCCAACTCGGCTCTGGCTTTACACACCAGCACATCGCAACATAGCACAACAGTTACGAAGTGCTTCTGCACTGTGGTCTTCTGTAAAGTGGAGGTACTTCCCCTTCCCCAGACGATCGGCTCATTCGAGTGGAAGTTCCACAAAGTTTTACCTCTCTCTCAAAATATACAGCTTATTGTTTAATGGAGGTCAATGTGTCTAGTAAATATCTGTAAAACGATTGTTGGCACGGACTAGGGAAAAATACGATACCCGGCACTTTGCATACTTCTACGAGTACTTTGCTCATTTAAAGTTATTCTTATGATTTGTACCAAGCACACAAATTGCTTAAATTAACTTAAACTCTAGTGCTAAACCTGTAAACTCTGGAAATGTTTATTCAGCTGTTTGCAACGAAGGACGCAGGATGTTTTATAGATAATCTTACTTAATTAAGTAATTACTTATTTCATTCAATGTTCACGAGCTAACATTTGCACGAGGATAAGTGAAGTAAGTGAAATTTAATTAAGCAAGTAATTTTTATAAGGAAAACCAGATTAGATTCATTTTTAGATTCACCCAGTCAATTCAGAATCATAGTAGTAGCGTAGGTACCCTGGGCTCCGAGGCAATGGCCGAGGATGCAACCAGAAGAGGCGCTAGGTTGATCTGATAAGATAATTTTTTTGTGACTAACGTATTATTTAGAGAATAGGTAAAGCATAGGAACGATAGTAAACACTTTTTATTTGTTTTAGCGTAAAGTTTCAATTATTTATCGTTCGATCGATTGCACTCCCAAATGTGATAACGATTTTCCAATAATAATTAACTAAGTAAATCAAGTTAACAATCTTTCTGTCTAATCAACAGAATGGAGATAATTCTATTTTTACTAAAGTATAGTGTCGATTAGTTACTGTCAATTGGAGAATGTGTAATCAGATTTCTTTCAGCACTTTGGTCAATTAATTGAGTCTCTTTAAATGGATAAGAAAAGAACAAGCCATTCTCACACATTCTTAGCGTAATTTAGTTTCTAGATAGATAAGATGTGATTTCAGGATGTCAGCAAGACACGCAAGGGCTACAGTAACAAAACAAAAGAAAATACAAATAATTATTTTCAACAACTTAAAAGGGAAGTGATACCAAATTATCACATGAACCTTACACTAATCTGTCCCTCGTATTATAAATTAAAATAATACTCTCTAAACATTCCGTTTTAACTTTCCTTACATCGAAAGCCTAACTGTTACGAAAAAATCCGGTCAAGTTAGAGTCGGACTCGCGCACCGAGGTTTCCATTTTTTATAACTACTTACTAGATCTTATTCAAACCAATTTTCGGTAGAAGTTTGCACGGTACATTATACTTTTTATTTTGTTGTACTCATTTTCTTATTTTGGAAGTAACAGTTGCAACGCATTGGTCGGGTTTCCTTACGGTGTTTTCCCTCACCGCCGAGCTTATGTCACAAATCAACACATAGATTTCGATAAATCCAGAGGTGTGGGCCCGGATTCAAACCGGCGCCGGCCGCACCACTAGGCCACCATTGTTCAACGTTATAGTTCTTATAGTTTCGGAAAAAAGTGTCTGTAACATGCCTACTGGCTGACAGAAAGACATTACGAATCTATAAGTGTTCCGTTGTTTACCATTTGGCTACGGAACCCTAAAAACGCCATGCACAATTTCATATTCCCCCTAAAACGTATCATAACCAGCCTTTGTAATTACTGTAAGAAATATTGCTTCAGGGAATGCATATCGAGCGCGACGCACTAAATCACCTGGCAAACGGTAATTCCCCTGGCACACGCTACTACATATTTCCCCTGTTTCGGAGTTCTAGCATGCACTGCACTTACCTCATATGCTTTAGTCTGGGATATATTATTGAGGAGATCAATGGCGCTGTGGTTAGCGCGCTCGGCCCGCGATTGCAAAGTTAAGCAACTTTCGCAGTGGCCAGTCATCGGATGGGTGACCGAAAATTTTTATCTCCAGCTCCTCCGTGCTTCGGAAGGCACGTTAAGCCGTTCTCTCTCCCGTCATGTCAGATTGCTACCCCACCGAATTATGAGAGTGAGGGAATAGGGAGTACACCTGTGCTTGCGAACTCGCTTGTGCACTGTAATATATCCTGCGTACCTGGCTGACCGTAAGTCGTAAGTTCGGCCGCCATGGGTGAATACGGCCGGAGTAGTAGGATATAATCGAGAGAGACGCACTTAATCACCTGGTAAACGGTAATTCCCCTGGCACACGCTACTACATATTTCCCTGTTTCAGAGTTCAGGCATGCACTTACCTCCTCGTATGAACTAACGGCTTTCGTCAGCGATATATTTTGTTCTAGCGACCTGCCTCGGCTTCGCACGTGTGCAACTAAAATTATCAGTGTTTCGCTACTATGTTAAACATACATTTATATTGTTAGATTTTCCCTCGCCATACTTCGAAATTAGTACTTAAATTAGAGCGACATTCGCTTCTTAGACCGAGACAGCACGTTGACAGTCGCCATATATTTGGCTACATCCCATCTGGTAAACTTCCCATTTGGTAAACCTCAAACTGTACCTACTAAAAAGATGCATTTCGTAAACATTTTGATATTTCATACATTTAATCCCATTTGGTAAACTATAGTTTGTAGTTCATTGGAAAATGTTAAAAGACCGTTCAATTACGTATTTTAAAATTATAAACTACAAAATATCTCACATGACAACCCAACAAAACAACTTTCGGACACAGGATATGAAATAAGTTTCTCGAGTACGGCTATCAACTAAAAATAAGGACAACGAGCAAATGCGTCATTCTGCAGTCTAATTCAAATGAAAAAACTTTTCAATGGCCCACTAAAATCCTTTGTCTTCGCGCAATACAATTGCAAAACCTTTCACGACATATATCGTTGAAATACTTCGTCACTATTCTTTCTTTGAGTACAAAGCTCTAATTCAGTCGTATATTCATTTCTACAGACTGACCAGTCCCCCTTTCCCCCTTTCAGCCTTTCCCCCTACAATTAGGCCTTTGTAGCGGTATGATTAGGGCATACAAAAAGCTAGACGTATCTAGATCACTAAGTGGCAAGCACTTTTGTAACGAAAATTGAGAATGATTCATTTGACCTAATCGGAGCCCAGTTTTATGTATTGTTAATCTAATGTACACTCTTGGACAGTTTATTTATTTGTTATATCACCAATGGTTTAAAAACATTCTTATAAATCTAATTGTGCCGCACTACTTACAGAAAAGCACTTCAAGGTCTAATTAGCGTGTTAAAGGAATTTCAAAGTGTTTAACCGGCATTAAACCTCCTTACCTACTACTGGCCGGTTATACAAACGAATAAAATGTTATAAGTAAAATTGTAGCTGTCATAAAATTACTTGACGTTTGGAAATTAATGGAAATGTATTAATTTAGAATAATATTGTAAATAATATATTTAAACGAGCATTAGTGAAACAGTAAAATAGTCCAAGAGAATAAACATATTATATAACAAGTCTTCGTGAGTGTTTTATATTGTCGGCGATAACCCCCTGGGTTATACACAAAGTACCTATGAAATAAGTAGCCGTTGCGCTATTGGCTTCACGCATGCTTTAAAAGACCGAGTCCCTGTAGTAGACCCAAAGATATTAAATGTTTGTAACATACCTAAATAACGATTACAAAACAAAAATCATTTTTTCTCCTCACGATAACACGAGCAAAACTAAGGCGCGTAAAAATCCCAACATTCTGGTCTGATCTTATTCTCAGACTAAAACTAATACAATACATGTGATTCCTACCATTTATACTAGAATTTTACGTCACTTTATTCTACTTAACGGTGAGATTACTACTTAAGCTGCAAGGTCGGTACGCAATCCGACTTGACAGTAAGCCTATAAAATCTTGTTATTCCCATATTATTTCGATCTTGTGCGTGTGGATTATTGATTAGGACACAGCATAATTTAAAACAGTAGCTCGATTAAAAGGTGAACTAAAAATATATGCCACCGCTGCTGCAATGAAAAAACGTTCTCAATTTAAACGTTCATCGTAAAGGAGTTATTTAAAGTAGAGAAGCTTAATTATTCAAAAAAATCCAATTTACATTATTCCACGTAATATAGGGAATGAAGGCCAAAAATTGAGCATGAAATCATTGGCATTTGCATTGTACGAGTATTACGTGTGTGTATTCATAATTTGGTGAATTTTGACATATCTGTCAATGTCATGTCAAAATTCACCGTGTGGCATAGCAGTTAGACGCCTACGTATTGCCATGTAGCGGGTTTTTTAGTCGCAAACACCCGCATTGATGTGTTATTCCAATTAATTTATTTGCATGCATTTCTGTAATTATCTCCACTGTGGCGTATCCATTTCATGGCGACGAAGGGCGTGAAGTTATCGAACGTTATGGGGTATTTTCCGCTTCTACGTGACTCGTGTGATTTATTCCAAGTTTCGTACGACCTTTATATTTCTCTATGAGCACCTGGCACCCCACTTGAACTCCAATGAAAATTGTTTGCCCCCTACACGAATCACCGGTCACGCGCGTAAACGCATTGGTTACAAATACGATTATAGTTATTCATACGAGTAACTAACCCACCCCGGCTTTCCACAAAAATATGTATTACCTAGTGTTCTTCTACTACACGTAAATTATTCTGTTGTGCATTGTGCACGTTTAATACGTCCAAACCTTTCTGTTGTATCGTACTATCATTATTAATACAAATATTATAAATGTGAAAGTATGTTTGTTTGCATGGTTGTCCGTCAATCACGCTGAAATTACTGAACATACATGGGGTATTTTTGGAAAGCCCCAGGTGCGAGGAACCTAAAAAAATTATTGACGTCACTAGTTGGGCCACCCTGTATACATAAAGGGTATGGGCTGACTTAAGTGATACGACACTGTTTATTCCGATTAAATGTTCCCATGGGATAAAACCGGAGTCTTGATAACGCGGAGAAAGCCGCGGGTAAAAATTTGTATTATTAGTCACATAGGTTTAATGATCCTCTCGACTATTTCATTCGACATATCAATGTTATTTTTAAACAACCTACTATAAGAGGATACAAAACACACAAAAATTGAGTAAATAATTTATTTATTTAAACTAATGCATACATATAATTTAACAATTAGGATAAACATAACTATAAAGCTTGTCGAAGAACGCCATGCCACTTCTCAGTCTCTGGTTGGCCCCTCTGTAGTCGAAAGTCATGGGTACCGAAATATGTTGGAACTTGAGGCTCTCATCGGTGGGTGGCCACTGGTTCGGAGACGCAGGTACTCTGAAAAAGATGGGTATTAATTTTATTGTTTGCATTAGATGAACGACACTTTGTTATAATTATTTAAAAAAACTAGATTTTAAACGAGGCTTTGCCCGCGTTATCAAGATTTCAGTGGGAATATTTATCGTGATAATAAATATCCTATCACAGCCAGCCCTGTCTGGTATACCACAAATTGTATAAAAATCCGTTCAGTAGTTTCAGCGTGATAAACGAAAAAACAATCTTCCATATTTATTTATAACTAGCGGCCGCCCGCGACTCGATTCGATTTCCAATATCCTATATGTTATTCTGATGTATAAGCTATATTGTGGTAAAGTTTCATTCAAATCCATTCAGTAGTTTTTACGTGAAAGAGTAACAAACATCCATACATCCATACATCCATACATCCATACATCCATACATCCATACATACAAACTTTCGCCTTTATAATAATAGTAGGATATTAGTATAATATAGTATATGTACTCGTGCATTAACTGATTACAGAGAAATAAATTAATTTATTAATCAGAAGTTAATCCTCCTCTGATTTAATTTAAACTGTTTGTTATTTTATGTTAAACCAACAGATTTGCATAGTCATTATAGGCGTGTTAAGCTTCAACTACAAATGACCTTCGGTTCTAAATAACTTATCTGTATTTAAATCTTAAATGTCATTAGTTTGGTGTGTAAGAAATTGAAAATCACGCCACCATCGCGAGTTAGATTTCCACAGAGTAAAACATATTTCTTGTGTGTCGTCTGTGTTGTACCTTGTCTAGGTGAAATAGTATAAATAAATAATTTCCTTGCTCTAACACACCTAACCTAGCCCCAAACTAAGCTCGAAGCTTGTACTATGGAAGCTAGGGAACCGATAGAAATACTATAAAATGTCGATGTTCATCACACAAACATTTGCTCCTAGCGGGATTCAAACCCACGACCCTTGGTTTTGTAGAGGGTCTCTGACCACTAGACCAACGGGCCAGACAAAAGTGTGTGTTATGAAAAAACTTACCCATATTTAACAAAGTTTGAAAAAATCGTCGTCATCCATTGCTTCATCTTTGAATCTGGATCAGACTGGACGAGCTCATTCGTCGTCATTGGCCCAAGGTAATGGTTGAATCTGAAGAAGTACGTTATCCCTTCCATATGGCACGCCCCCTTAAAATCATTCTTGATGAAATGCTTAATAATACTATGTTCTCCGTGATAGTCAAACTCGTATATATGAGTAGGCTGGGCTTTCATTGCCAGACGCTTTTTCATCAACCTTATAACACCGTACCAATACTGTGAATCTAAGCAATATGGTGAATACTCTTCAAAAGTGGCAGTTTCTAAGGAACCGTTGTAATATTTGTCAATGATCTCAGTACTCATCACAGGAACAATTTCTGGGTCAGCGTAATCCACTAAGTTTCCAGGAACAACAGCTTCTCTCGATAGTGATCGTACAGTTTCGTCTGTAACTTGTCCCTGCTGGAATTCGCATTCGTTGCTTGCGAAAGCTAGCATGTACGGGTATTCTTTGCCTGCTCCCTCATTTAGCAACTCCTCTGGAGTTGTAGGAAGTATAGTTGTGAAGTCGTCTCGCGGAATTTCTACAACGGGTGTAGCAATTATGCCCAGTAGTTTCGTCTTCAATTCTATGAATGCGTTCGTCAGGTTTTGAATGGGTACTGCTACAAGCTTATCGTGGATCACTTGAGGGTCTTCGGATGGATCGATATCTAAAAGTTTCAAAAGTCCTTCTGCAGTTCTTTTTGAAGATTCAGGCGAATAGGTGAAGAAGTTTGTCAAGGACGTTCCACTGATAGAAATTGCCCTGAAATGGAGGAAAAATATTTTAGTCAAAAATATCAGCAGTATATGACACAATAATAATAGCAGTGGTCAGTTTCATACGTTAACTATGAAAAATGAGTACAATAGGAATTAATCATCATACTAGAACTGTGTATGCTTGTTTTTAGAAAAGTATTATCATAAATCGGAAGAGTACCTATGTTTGTTTAAACGCGCTAATCTAAGGAACTACTGATTCGAATTGAAAAAAAATATCTGTTTGATAGTCCACTTGTCGAGGAAGGCTTTAAGCAATAGACACTATGTGAGCGGAATCCGAAGCCCACGCGCACGGTGACGCGGGCGGCCGCTAGTTGAAACTAAATAATACTAAAAATACTGCTCAGATGACAGTGTTCATTACAATTCGCTTCATATTTTAAATTATTTAACATGGGCGCGGTTCACGCTAATATTGTTGATTCAGCAAAAAGTTCACATAAGATAACCGAAAAACATCAAAATTACCTCTTAAAAAGACCTTGTCCCTTCACAGCTGGTGAGATGGTAAGCAAGTTGACCATGGCACCGCCGGAACTCTGGCCTCCGAAGGTCACCTCCTCAGGGTTCCCTCCGAAAGCCTTGGCGTTCCTCTGAAGCCAGCGAAGTGCTGTGAGGGCATCTCTCAACCCATTGTTTCCGGGAATACCACTCTTGGGTAAGGAAATGAATCCAGGAACATTTATTCTGGAATACACAAGAATGTCTGAATGTAATTATGACACTGGCTGCAAATTAACTATTCGAATATTAAATAGGTAACATACTAAATACATAAACTGCAAAAAATACTTGATTTATTTACTTGATCTCTTTATTCGTGAGGATTATTTGCAAAATTAATTATACCATTTTTTGTGTATTTCTTTTTAAGATGCATAATTTTAACATGCTTAATATTATTAACCTCTAAATTTTTTTCAAAGTATAAACAAACAATCTTCTTAATTTTAATCGATTGCCCGGATTCCAATAGGCGCTTTGTTCAATCCCCCGCCTGGATCAGTAAAATTTTTGATTATTTTAAAAATGTACACCAGAGCATTCTAAAAGTCTAAAACTAAACTGCCAACTTTTTTTTGTAACATGCAGTAGTTAATATCAAGTTATTTTATTATCGTACTACTTTGGTTAGATAATTAAATTACTTCTATACAAATTCTGACGTAATAAATCAACCTTACCTGTGGTTATAAGTGACCAGAATGATGTCTTTGGTCATGAGATATTCTGGTCCATAAACCAGCGGGTTCCCGGAACCATGCTCAAACGATCCTCCGTAATTGTACATGAGTATGGGGAGAGGGTCACTGTAATAAATAAACGTACACATTAATAATAATATGGTAAACAAAAACTGAGATGGCGAATCTAAAAGGCTTCTGTTTTTTACCAATTGGCTACGGAACCCTTAAAGTCAATCTTGCATCAGAAAAGAACTTGAAGTTCAAACTCCACACTAAAAACATTTTCTTACTTTTTAGGGTTCCGTAGCCAAAATGGCAAAAAAACGGAACCCTTATAGATTCGTCATGTCTGTCTGTCTGTCTGTCTGTCTGTCTGTCCGCCAGTCTGTCACAGCCACTTTTTTCCGAAACTATAAGTACTATACTATTGAAACTTGGTGAGTAGATGTATTCTGTGAACCGCAACAAGGTTTTCACACGAAACTAGAAAAAAAAAATAAAAAATGGGGGGTCCCCATAGTTAGAACTGAATCTGAAAATATTTTTTTTCATTGAACTTATACGGGTGGGGTATCTATGGATAGGTCTTTAAAAATTATATTGAGGTTACTAAGCTCATTTTTTTCTTAAGTGAATACTTTGCGTGACAGACTCTTTCAAAGTGGAAAAAAGTGTGTCCCCCCCCCTCTAACTTCTAAAGTAAGAGGATGATAAATCTGAAATAAATATATAATGTACATTACCATAAAAACTACCAACGAAAATTGGTTCGAACGAAATCTATTCAGTAGTTTTTTTAATACGTCAAAAATAGAATTTGTACGGAACCCTCAGTGCGGGAGTCCGACTCGCACTTGGCCAATTTTTTACAATAAGGATTCAGAATCTGGAAGGCAAATATTGTAATTGGAACATTTCCAACGCACTGTTTTCGATTATTTGTTTTATTATGCATTGTCCACACTTAATTTTAATGTTTTCGTAAATTAAAAAAATTCTAAACCAAATTACTTATTTAAATATGAATTGACAAAATTCTTGAGTAGCATTATTTAATTCGTTACATTTGTTATTAAAGTTCCTTAAATTATAAATTAACTGTAACTTTTTGTGAATAATACGCATCAATGGTAAAATGATACTAAAGAAACGAAACCTTTGAAACCGTTCACAATAAAAAGAACCGAAAAATACACTCACTAGGTCTCATTGTTTTGAAGCTTCAAGAACACTTTAGCAGGAATATGTACATTGATGGTCAAACAGTTTTCGCTCATAGGGGGCGTTCCGAACAGAGGTTTGTATATGTTGATGTCTTGGTAGCAGATAGGCCCATCCTCCCTAGCGTCATATACTCCTGAGAATGGCTCTAGTGGCTGGAGCTCCTGAAAGCAAAAGTTTTAAGTTTAGGCAGAGACAAGCGTTCATTGTAGAAAATCGGGCTGAGTGGAGAGCCCTGGGAGAGGCCTATGTCCAGCAGTGGACTGTTATAGGTTGATTATGATGATGATGAAGCGTTCATTCGGAACTAGACACACTGGATCAGGTCACAATGTGATTTGTAAAAAAAATATTGAGTAATGAAATGACGCCTCAATAATCAGCAGGATCACCCAGAATTTTCAGGAATTTTGGCGATTGTCCGATCTAACTCCCGGGTCCCGCATGATATATTATCTAAATTAGGCCAGTTAGGATCACCCAGAAAACTAGGTGATCCACATACATGACTTGGAATCCTCGGGAAGTCCTACGTACAGCATTGTACAGCTAAAGACTGATGATACTGCGAACCCGCGGTAGATGACTCATGCATGAAACGCATTCCGAAAAACTCCGAAGGAGTTCATAGGAGTTAATTTCTTCTCAGCGATAGACCTATCCATCCCTGAGTACTGCCTTGCCTATCTAGAACAGGCCACTGATACTGTGGTCTTCAATCCGCTTGTCCAGCGTGGTGTCTTTTACCAATTAGAGGCCCTAGGCATATGGACTTTAAACCTCTGGTTTGGTAATCGTGGGAACTTCCACACTGGTCTGGGGGCCCTAATCGATCGCGGCGCCCTGGACACGAGCCCATTGTGCCCAGTGGGAAAGACGGGTCTGTGTCTATGGGCTTAAACCCAACTAAGAGCGTTCAGCAGTGGACTGTGGCATGCTGTTAATGATGATAACTCACCTGGAACCTCAGTTTCCCCAGCGGCGGCTTCGCATACGGTATTCCTCGGAAGCTAGCATAGTCCTGCCCAGCAGTGTCTTTGCGAAGGGTCCCGCAGAGAAGCCCTACGTCGATCTTGGTGTACACATCGCATTCGCTCAGCTGCAGCCCATCTGCCCACGCTAGAAGAAATATGGGAAAATAATATTAGTAACCTCCTGACATTTTTTAATCCAATCATTTACTGGCTAGAATAATATATTGAAAATGGACAATCCCCTGATGCCCCCGACGCCTACAAACTATTTAAAATTTCAATGTATATCACTGAGCGTATATTTACAGACTGCAAAATCAATAAATTTGAAAAGTTTTAAAACAAAATAATGTTAGAATAGTCTAAACTTTATAGTTTACTAATTATACATATTAGGTGCCCTCTTTTATTTAAAATCGAAATCGCGTCCGAATACATTTTTGCGAATAACATAGGTGAACAGAATTGTAAATCTCCTTATAAGTGTACATAATTGATAAGGCAAATACTTTACTGGTAACACAACATTTTTAATTGATACAAATGGTTTAATTAACAGGTTAGTGACATTTAGGTATTTATCTCGAAATGATAATTTGTAGTGTTACTTTAATACTGGGAAAATTGAAGATAAAACCTCTTTTTATCCAAAAAGAAAGAAATTATTCTGTTGTAGGCATGTAAGCAATTAGCATAAAACATAAATTATATTATATTTAAATACATGCAAATAATGAGTGCTACGAACGGAGAAAAGTAATTAAATAAAACGTCAGTAGTCTTATTGTTCTATTGAGAAATTGTTCCATTTCATTAAATACAACTACGTCATGTCTGAAATTGGTACAAAAGCCATCTTAATTTTTTTAATAATGTGTCTAGAAATGTTAATTTAAATTACATTTATACTTTTTTATAATATTGTTATAACATAACGGAATCAGCAATACCGTTACGAAAAACCGTTTCAATGGATGTTGATTTCGTTTTGAATTATTGAAATCGGATAATCTAGAAAGAACAGATTTTGAATATTAAATGTCAATATTAAGGAAAAAATAAATGTTACAACAGCTCCGTAGGCTAGTAGTAAGATCGCCTCTTCACATGCGTGAGGTCGGCGGTTCAAATCCGGTCAGGCACGCACATCTTGATTATCGAAAATCTATGTGCGCAATTTCATACCAGCTGTACGGTGAAGGAAAATATCGTGGGGAAACTTATACATTACAAGAAAATGTGCGAAATGGAGAAGAAAATCGCAACCCACTCCATTAAAATTGCCAAGAGTTCCAAGCCGGGACGGGTCGCTACTTCTATGTATACAAATATTATAAAGAGGAAACATTTGTATTTCTGTATGTAACGAATAAAGCCAAAAACTACCAGAACGATTTAAAAAAATCTTTCACCATTGGAAAGCTAGATTCACCATGAGTATTTGTCCCGGTACGGGAAGTACTACCCTCGGGATTCGGGTGAAACCGCGTGACGGGCGTCGGGCCGTTATAATAAAAAAATCTAAATAAACAGAAATCCCAAACTTACCCCCGAGAGCTAAAATCGCAAACAACCAAGCGTGCATCTCTTCAGGCTTCCACTGCTCAACTGTATGACTAACAACACCTCTTTCCACTAAATATACACAAACTGAATACTATGAAAATACTCAGAAAGGCAAAAATAGGGAATTTCATTTTAAGACATCAATTTTCGAGTTCCGCGTAACGCGCTTTTTTTTCATACTTATATTGGTTGACAGATCTAAACACACCTTTTTTACCGGATATGCTTCAATAGTACAAACTTATCTTTAAAATTGCATAGTCATTCTATTTATTTTATTTTTGTCGACCCGCTTGGTAAATGGTCAAAAAGTTGCCTATTAGACCAATATGTCGCGAGTTCGTTCCCAGCACAGGACAAACATTTGTGTGCTTGAACATGTCTGTTTATCCAGGTCTGGGTGTCATATTTACTTAATGTTTTGGTGTATGTGTAAAATAACTATGTCTAGGTATTATTGCGATGTTCAACTTTACGGTCTTTACCGCACACAATTTTAATTATTCAGTTATTAACGCAAACATTTTTTCTTTGAATGACGTAAGTCGGACAGGCTGAATTTAGGCGATATAGACGTTTCGCAAATCTATAGGTACATCGGTGGTTAGAAACATCCTTACATATCTTTTTAAATATAATTTATTTTTTGGTACAAAATTAACACAACAGCATAACAGCCTGTGAACGATATTTATTTAATTTTTGTTTAGAATAAAATTAACATTTAATAAATAAAGACGATTTAGAGATGAATTTCTTAATGTGGCATTGGTATTGGAAGAACCTAGAGCTTCGTGAATCATGTAATCAGGTGACCCTAATTTATTCCGCCGGACGGGAATAGCCATATACTCCTATTCCCTATAAGGGTATTACCGCGCGCCCCATCAGAGGGCATCAAGATGAATCTATCATAATGTAAGTACCGGCAATTGCTGGTAGTGTCGTGGCTGTTCATGAATCTCGGATTTCCACGGCACTACCTATGGCAGAGAGGAAATATCGTGGTCGTTCTTAGTGGGTATACCCCACTCTCACTATCACTCGGGGTAGAACAGCTCCCTTTTCAGGATGTCGGGAGTCTCTCACACCACCTTGATGGCCCCCGTCAGGTAAAAAGTGCTTTTAGTAAACTCAGTCATCTAAAAAAATTAAATTACAATCTTAGTCACTTCCGAAACAAAATTTCGGCTAAATATGCAAATTAGTTCGTCAATCCACTGAAGGAAGTATTATTGTGACTGAATCTGATAAAAAATTTAGAAGTGAGTAGTTCCCATTGACTCGCCGATGTAAATGAAGGGGGCGTCTAAGAATTTGCAAAGATCCGACAAGTAAACCATGATTCTTGAAATGTGTCAGAATTATGAATAATATGCATTTGTCTTGGTTTTTATAAATTTATAATGCCTACTATTAACTGTAGTAAAAACCAAGCAAAGACAATTTATCTTTTGCACGTCACATTTCATTTTCGAGTAAGCTAAGTAGCGGAGACGTACAGTAGTCCAGTCTGTGGGGACTTATAAAAGCCTTTGCTCTACAAAAGGTGGAGTAAAAGCGGTTTTGACCTTATTTTGTTTAGGTATGGGGACCTAATAAAAATCCAAGTTTTCGACCTTGGGAGGAAAAGGCGCGAGCCGCCATCTTGAATTGAATGTGCCAAAATTAGGTTTTTTTTAAATAATGTCTCAACAGTTGACTTTGTGGCAAAAGTGTCTATGGGAAGTAGAAAGAAGACAAAATTACTAACATTTTTCTCATACATGTTTATTCTGTAAGTCTTATAGGTAAAAAGTTACATCTGGTAGAAGAAAAACAAAATTACAAAAATCATCAATTTACTTAAATTTTACTTTCCTAGCCTGGTAAGTAATCAGAACGATCCAGAAACACGGCGCCCTTCTCTGGGTGACACAGAGTCCTGGAGACCTGGGCTCGCAGCTGACGGAGAGGGAGCTGTATCAGCCAAGACTGGTGAGTAGTCATAACGATCCGGAATCACTAGCAGCGCTCTTCTCTGGGTGACACAGTGTACCAGAGTCCCAGAGCCCTGGACTCCAAGCTGCCCGAGAGGGAGCTGTATCAGCCAAGACTGGTAAGTGTCTTCATGTCTCTCTGGGTGATGGCTATTGACCTGGAGCGAGCTGTGGCCTGAGGTGCGATCCACTAAGCTCAAATGTCATAATCTCACGGCTGTGTAATCGTTGACAATGTCAAAATACTAGTAAATTACGACTGACGCCGATGACACAGTGTTGAGATTTGCGCTTAGTGAATTGCACCTCTGGATGGCGAGTCTGGAACAAGCAGCGAGACGTGGAGCTCGAGTGCACTTCAGACAGCTGACGAAGAGGGAGTTGTATCAGCCCAGCCTGGTGGGTGTCTTCATGCCTCTCTGGGTGACTGTTCCCGACCACTCCCTGGACCTGAGTAACGTGAAGTGAGTTGCGGCCTGGATGGCGAGTCCCCTAGCCTGGTGAGCTGGAGCGAGCTGCGGCCTGGATGGCAAGTCTGGGACACGCGGCGAGACGTGGAGCTCGAGTGCACTTCAGACAGCTGACGGAGAGGGAGCTATATCAGCCTAGTCTGGTGAGTAACCAGAACGGGCCGGAATCACCAGCGTCGCCCTTCTCTGAGTGACACAGAGTCCCAGAGTCCTGGAGACCTGGGCTCGCAGCTGATAGAGAGAGAGCTGTAGCCAGGATTACCCCGCGCCGCGTGATAGCTAGCTACCAAGGCCAAAATACATAGAGATGTATAATTTTTTTGGAAATATTTTATTCCGGCGCTTGTAACTTTTTACCTATAAGACTTACAGAATAAACATGTATGAGAAGAATGTTAGAAATTTTGTCTTCTTTCTACTTCCCATAGACACTTTTGCCACAAAGTCAACTGTTGAGACATTATTTAAAAAAAACCTAATTTTGGCACATTCAATTCAAGATGGCGGCTCGCGCCTTTTCTTCTCAAGGTCGAAAATTTGGATTTTTATTAGGCCTTCATACCTTAACAACATAACATCATAAACGCTTTTACTCCACCTTTTGTAGGGCAAAAATACCTACAGACTGGATTACAGGATTTGAATGCTGAGATGGTCAGTTATTCAGGCTAAAATCCTATTGGCTGCTTATGACACATCTCTGTTCCGCTCCGCTCTTCTCAGCTTTGGTTAAATCTCATTCAAGTGTACAAACACACCAGGCTGTAAAAAGGTGACCGACGTTCGGCGGCAAGGCATTTTCTATGCGAAAAAACCTAATAACGTAATTTCGGCATTGTGTGTCATCAATCATTTAAAGTACATTGCAGTCGGAATCGCGCCAAACTTCGGTCGCCTATTTTCGTTCTTGTGTGTTTCTATACCTGAAATTGGAATACTTACAATTTTTTTAGAGATTACATCGATCACAGATTTCAGTCTAGATTAAATATATCCTGATTGGCACTAGCTCTCTCTTAACCAAGCTCCAATCCTAACAAGGAATTCCACTCGAAATCAATTTCTTAAGTAAACGAACGAAAGGAATTATTTCCTAAACCAACATACGGCCGCGCACACTCATTTCGATGTGTAAATAACTTTTAAGGGATCTGTGTACATTCGTCATAAAGTACTTCTGGTGACGCGTTTTCAAAATAAAAATAATGAAAAGAGATATAAATAGAGATATAAAGATCGGGAAAGTAAAAGGAAAAGTAAAAGTTAAGAGCTAGTTTTTATTCCATTCCAGGAAACATGCTGGGGTACCTTTACACTATGATAATCTACTAGAGTCTGTATTGGAAGGACAAGTGGAAGGAAGAAGAGGAAGAGTTTAAATATGTTAACGCAGATAAAATCGGCACTTTTCTAAACAATTCTAAAGCATTAAGAACCCTATGGAAAATCATACAGACAGCGCGTGACGCTTATTGCCTTGCAATAAAGTTTAATTTCGCACTAGAAGTGTTCCTGTCACAGATATCATCTTTGCTGTAATGGACTATAGTGACTTTACTAACGCATGTCGAACGCGGATCGGTTGTATCACAATTCAGTATATTGACCTACGTGTTAAACTCAGGACCCTGCTTATACAAGACTGATACGGAAAAACATCAATATTTTTTTTCAATATTGAATATTTTATTTGTAGACGTGTAGACTTTCATTACCTTGATCAGCCTATCGAAGTCCACCGTTGGACATCTAGACGTGGACCATGAGACGAATATTCTTCTCCTCACGCTCACGTCAATGTCAATACCTAATGAGGTATTGACATAAAAAAGGTGGAATAGTGAATAGTATTTAATATGTCCTAGGTGCCTGGCAAAGGAATCTTGGAACATGTACTATTGTACAGGCGTTCGTGTAATAATTCTGTATGTTCATGTGGAACAGTAAAATTAGAAACGATTCTTTAAAAAGTAATATCCTTTTTGGTTGCTTGAAGACGTAGACTCTTCACGATATTCGACACTCTTGGCTTTGTCTCCAACAAAATGGTTTGAGGCTGTGGTCTAAACGATGAAGCGTATTTTATCTTCAACTAGCGGCCCGCCCCGGCTTCGCCCGTGGTACTTGTCCACTATTTAATGGATGATATTATACATAAAAACCTTCCTCATGAGTTACTCTATCTATTAAAAAAAACCGCATCAAAATCCGTTGCGTAGTTTTAAAGATTTAAGCGTTCATAGGGACATACAACACACATAGGGACAGAAAAAGCGACTTTGTTTTATACTATGTAGTGATTGACAAAAATATTTATCACTATTTTTTCCCGTATCTTCGCCCGCATTATCAAGATTCCTGATCTATCCCATGGTCAGCTTATCGTAATCCTTATAAGGGAAACCAGACCATTTGGATTATAATCGGGACCAACGGCTTTAGGTGCCTTCTGAAGCACGGCATCATCATTCTTATCGAACAATCAGGTGATTCAAGCCTGCAATGTCCTTAACTGGGAAAACCAACACAGATTGAAAGTGTTCCCCGCGGGATTCGAACCCACGACCTCCGAGGTTAGAGCAAAGCGCTCTAACCACTATACCACGGAGGTATTCTTTCACATATGTAGGAAAATAAGCCACGCTTTTCGTTCAACACATACACCAACGACAGGTTTCAAGTAATCGGTTTATTAAACGTACGTGTTTCGGCGCACAGGTATACGATACAGCCACTTTCATTCAACCGTAAGATCCCAGCTTCAAGAGACGTGAAACGTAAAAGTAGAACGTGGGCATTCGTCTCGAGTTCAATTTGCAAGATGCATTTCTTTATGGGACGTCGAAAATTTTATATTGCACACTCTGCACAATATAATTTTGGAGTGAACGACAGCACAATAGGTAGATGGGCATTTCAAATTGCCAAAGAGGTAATATTTCATGCAATTAGTGCAAGCGTTCATAATTGACAGTGCTTTCAGCTCGGAACATTCTACACACACCTTGTTATTTTGTAAAATAATTAGAAATGGCAGCTGTGACATTCAGTAATAGTTTATAACTGTTCGTTCTCACACTTGCAAGTATTTTTTTATCATCTATTAGTCAATCAGTGTATACCCTTTCAGTAACTTATATTTATGACTAGATTTGTGTTTCAGCGGCCTATATTAAAGGCGCAAGAAAAGCGCTTCCCAATATTTAATTGTTGAAAAATTTTTGTCCAACACTGTGGAGTTCAACCCCAAATGGAAATCTTCTAAGTTTCTGACGTAGCCATTCCTTTAAATCTACTATTTGTATAAGCAGCTAGTGATTCTCGTAGCTCAAAAATCAGTAAAATTTCTACGGAAATTATGTCATGACGTACTCACCAGAAAAGTTATAAGAAGAGATGCAGCGTCTCGGAAAATTCCCCAGCGAGATTTATTCGGATTTCATCCACATTTCCGCTCTTAGCTAATCTCTGCCGGAGCGCGTTTAATAAATTCTGTCTGGTAGTTTGGGCCGAGCTATTTCGCGACTCATTGGGCCTGTTAACTTGAGAGAAATTCCATGGTTGTATGCGGCGGGCCGATTATAGCTTGTAACATTTACCCGTTCAGAGTTTTATCTTTTATACTCACTATTTGTGTTCCATTACAATCTGTATAGGTCAGACGGTTGTGTAGGATACCAATTACCGTGATAAAGGCTATTGGCAAAATAACAATCAAGTTTCTATCCGGTCGAAGAGTTCACGGCAGTAGCAGCCACATTCCGATATTGTTGATACAAGTTAATTAACAGCCTATAAATGTCCTCCTGCAGGGCAAAGGCATCCATCATTTAAAATCATGTTTTCGTTACAAAGATGGCTTTTGGCTTAATCACAAACCCGGACTGTGTTCGGAAAAACCAACAAAAATTTGCCCGTCCCGGGATAGCACCCAGGACCTCAAGACCACGGCTCGTTTTCGTTCGACATTATTTTAGACTGATTCTGCCATCATCTTTCAAAACATCATATAGGTAAATTCCGCACGGTCAATTCACAAAATGTTCCCAAACTTCAATCTTGAGGATCCGTACGAATTGTATTACATCAACATTAATTAGTATCAAGAAACAATCCATCAAGTTAATAGCATATGCAACAGAGTCAACACCTCGGAAAATTCCCAGGCAGATTTATGAGAATTTCACCAACATTTCAACACTCTCTCTCGCTAGCTAGAGCTAATCTCTGCTCGGGACGCATTAAATAAATTATATCTAATACGTCGTAGTTTGGGTCGCGCTGTTTCACGGCTCATTGGTCATGTTAAACTTAAAGGTATTTTAGGGTTTTAGGGTTGAAGGTTATGAGTTTATTACACTTACTAAATTAACTTTCGGAAGATAGATTTTATCTCATTTGTATAGTTATTTCTCTGTTGCATCTGCCCGGGCAACCATGTTAGATCCACGTGAAGTTATGAAAATTGCCACTTCCAGGAAGAAGTTCATTGAAACTTATGTTACTAATTAAAAAAGATAATAAATATATACTTTCTTACAATAATACAAAACTTTATAAAATAGGGGGGCCAAAAACTAAGTCATACCGTAATTAAGCGAAAGAATGAGTGGCTAAGATCGTTGAGAGCAATTCTAGCCTTCTCAGACAATTTCTCGCGAATATTGTATGGGAATATAATAAAGCTGAAGAGTTTGATTGTTTGACCGCGCTAAACTAGAAGACTACTGGCTCGAATTGGAAAAAAAAATGTGTTGGATAGTCTATTTGACGAGAAAGGCTTTAAGCTATAGTATAACACTATGTGTGCGGAAACCGATATTCACGCGGACGGAGTAGCGGGCGGCCGCAAGTATTGTAAAGGATAGGATCCACTAGGATAATAGGAACCACTTCAATAACTAATAGGAACTAATAGTACATTTCAGTTTCACGGCTAAGTAAATTCAATTATGCAACTGAACTAAAGTTCAAGGTAGTTTCAATTCGCACGTCAAAACTAAAGTCTGTGCCAATTGCGACCGGTGCTAACTCGATAAGTTTCAGTTCCTGAACAGTTAAATTGACTTCTACTTAATTCATCTTTCAACATTGGAATGCCAACTGGATCAGAAGCCAGGTGTAGTTTTAATTTTGAAGTTACATTTTATAACTGTTGCTCTTGAACTCAAGAAGGTGAAAATATAGCATGCCAACTCCTACCTTTAAGGAGTTGTTGGTATCTATGTGCGGCGGTTATAACTTACCACCACCCGGTAATAGGCACCAATCTCAACTCAAGATAATGTCTGTCTAACTCATATTATGTTACTTAGAATTGGCTAATTCATTATTAGTCCACTGCTATATGTAGCTAGCTAAAGGAGTTAGTAGCCGCAGGATGGTCAAGAGAGGTAGAACTTTGTAGAGCTTCCATTTGAATGATCCGCTCGTCTGGGGAAGTACCTCCTCGTTACAGAAGAAGTGTTGTGCTATGATTCTGCTGGTGAGTAAGGTCGCCAGAGCTCAGTTGGAGAGGGTATAGGGTTTTAAAGGCAGGTAACGCATCTGCGACCCTGTGCTGTTTTTGATGTCCATGGCCAGCGGTGATCACTTACCATCAGGTGACCCTCTGGTTCGTTTGCCTCCCTATCGCATAAAACAAAGCTAATAGGTGGTCACATAGGATAATGCTGCCACTAATCGCCCCTGGAATTTCCGTAAATCAACGGAATTGTTTCATCAAATTCTTACGAAAC
The DNA here is from genome assembly GCA_958496325.1 of Nomophila noctuella. Lineage (NCBI taxonomy): Eukaryota > Metazoa > Arthropoda > Insecta > Lepidoptera > Crambidae > Nomophila > Nomophila noctuella. The sequence goes on along the minus strand of OY292505.1, from coordinate 5,520,542 downwards.
CCACAGAAAGAAATGAGGTAGAACCATTTTAGACCAGCACTACACCGCACTTGTTCAAGGTCCATGATAAATACGTAATGTATTATTACTACCAAAAGTAAGATCCCAGAGAATCGGTACTACTGGTAATGTAACAACAACTACTAGATAATTAGATCCTTTCCTCAATTCAAGTTAGCGCCAGAAACGAGTCTGTAATTATTAGACCGAAGTTTGGTGCGAGCGATGCAGTTACGATCAGTTTGTTCGGCGTCGAATCACTTTGGAACTTCGTCGATTTGCATTGAATACTTGATTCCACATTAAGGTAATGGCTGGGAAGTTAGCTAGCACGTAGGTCGAAGGTGCGTATGTAGGTAGAAGCAATAAATAAATTTCTTAGACATGTGCCTAGCTCGAAACTAAGCTCGAAGCTATGGATTCTAGGGTCTAAATCCGCACTAATACTAATATAATAAAGCTGAAGAAGAAGAAGCTTGTTTGTTTGTTTGAACGCGCTAATCTCAGGAACTTCTGGTTCGAATAGTTTTTTTTTGTGTTGTGTTAGTCCATGTGACGAGGAAGGAAATCCACGCGGACGGAGTCGCGTGTGGCCGCTAGTTTTGAATAATCATGTAATGACTTTCTCCATTCAAAAACAACTTATTTTTCACCGAAAATTACTTTTCCACGGCGTAAGTTATTTGTTACAATGAACACTTGAATCAATATTTAGTATCTCTTCGTCTACCACCTCAACCATAGATTTAAAGCGTTTGATATGCCTTTACATTACAACGACTCAATCTGAAATCGGCACTATAATTTGAAGCGACTGTCGCTTCTTATCGCGTTGACAGTTGACATACTCCTAACGTTTATTCCGTTTGACCATGATCCAGGGTTTGGCAAGTCTTGTTATTACAGTGAAGCGACTGCCATCAGACCTTCGTAACACATAGAGGGGAACCAGACAGATTTGCTCATGGACTCATGATTACATATTCAGATCAACTGAACTAAAGTCAGAAACTATCTGAATGTGCAGGTTTCCTCATGGTGTTTTCCCTCACCACCGAGCTCAAATCCACACATAGATTTCGGAAAATCAAGAGGTGTGGGCCCGGTTTTGAACCACGGACCTCACGTATGTGAGGCGCCATCCGTAACACTAGGCCACTATCGCTCATATTGGAACATACGTCATGACAAAAAAAATAATACCACAATTTTCTGGTGTTGGGGCATTTCTAACGTTTTAAATCTTTGATATCAACTCCTCAGTGAATGTGAGTTCCTACGAAACCTTATAACCGCATATTGGCTTCGAGAACAAGCTACTAACCTCATATTTACTAAGTTTCCCAAGGGTTCTCAAGTCGCAAGATTAATTTGGTCTGTCGGCGCTAAATTGTTGCGTATAAAATATTCCGGCTAACCGGAGGAATTTATCGAGAAATTAATAATGTGATTGCGATGTTTACTTAGTTAGGTAAATTATGGTAAAAGTAATGTTACCTGGCATGGAAACATTTTGGCAAATATCTGTTTAATCACCTGATCAAACAGTTTACAAATTTTTATTTTAATCTAGTTTTTACCCGCGACTTTCACGCTTTCAAGATCCGTCCTGTTCTATACCATTGTTTATAATATCGTCTAAGTCAGCCCATACCTTGCAATGATACCAAATTTCATCAAAATCCGTTCAGTATTTTCATCGTGATTGACGGACAAACATGTAAACAAAGAAACTTTGTTTAGATGTTTAGATGTTTTCACATTTATAATATTAATAAGATTATTATTCTACATCATCCCTGTAACCGTAGGCCCGAAAAAAAATTACATTCATACTCTGGGATAGAACAATAGTAAATAGTAAAATCTAGTTTATTGTTTGTTTATCGACACTAAATCTATACTGTTTTGTCGTATACTCGACATAATGCTAAAGTAATTCACTCCGATCGAGAATACACATGACTTCATGTATCTTCGTGACCCTACCTTTGGGATATATCTGATAAGACTGCTCAAATTAACTGGCTCGAACCTTCGGTTTGATGTTTAAACCCAATTGTACTTGAAATGATACGGGATAGATGAACTATGCGGATTTATTGGCAAAAATATGTTGTGTACGTATTTGAGACAGTTCACATTGTATTTATTAAAACTTTGCTTGCCTTGGAGATTAGAAAGTAAACAAATAGACGGACCTTTCGCTTCCCGTTTGACTGATGATTTTTGCTTAGATCTTCAAAATTGCACAACCGATCTTGATGCCATTTTCACAAAAACTTCCAGAATATAACAAATAAGTCAAGAAAATACTTACAGGTATGTAAAACCCATGATGTACAAATACATTAGAGAAACACTGATCATTTCCGTGTGAAAAAAGTAATCTGTTTTTTATCAATTATACTCATTATTATTCTAATTAATATAGTATAATATAGCTATTATTTTAGTGATAAAAAAATGTTTGGTTGTCATTCCAACTTAAATCACATCTTAAATCACATGTGCAGCTCTCTCCGACAAAATATAAAACATTACACTACCAAAAACAATTTTCTAAAATCTAATAAATTCGTTTTTCACAAAAGCGGGTTAACCGGTAAACCGCTGTTATGTAAATAGATCCTGACTCTGACAGAGATTTTTCATTTCGTCCCAGAGCCATCATTGCGGAATACAAATTGGGCCTTTCCATTGCAAGTCGACTGTGAATAATGGTCTGGCACCATAGTAGGTGGGAGGAAGTATTCAACTCGCAGCCGAAGCTTAATAACATAGGTTGGACAGGTGGCAGTGAACCTATAACAATATCTGACTTTAATAAATGTTATTCTGAAACATTTATTAAAGTCAGATATTGTTAATAATTGCAATGAAAAAAGTATATTCGAAAGACAAGGATTCCTTTAAAATTTGACGCCCACAATTTGTAAATGGAACACGGAGTTTTCATGGACATTTCTTCGCTTGCCTCTCTATTTGACGTAACCTACCCGATTTTTTTTCGAAACTGAATTATCTACACCTTCTTAATCAATTTAGCAAGATGACTCAGATGGTGTAGATAACTCAGTTTCTAAATAAAATCTCAGATACCTCAGTTAAAGAGGCAAGCAACGATGCGGACGTTCTTTCCAGCAAAACATAGGGTCGTTTCCGTTCCTCATACTATGGTTCATAAAATAAACATTTCAATTCTATTAAATTATTTATAAAAAAAAATATTACGTACTTAGTATGACTATTCTGAACCAACCTATCCCGAACAATGAGTAATGTATTTTTTATACCCACCAATCCCGAAAATGAGTAATGTATTTTAAACGTTAGTAGTCATACTTTAATCTGTTTTGTGCTAAGCCATGATACTTGGTGATGCACTGAGCTGTGTACCCCGAGGGTGCATTTAGTACAAAAATAATTTCCACGACTCACAAATATTTGGCCAATTTACATTCCATTACACCAAAGCCTCTTGACGCTTGTTTCTTTTGCCTATATTTTGTAAATAAACTGAGCCGGAATAAGATTTTGGGTTAGGGTTCCGAACAAATTATTTAGTTACATAGAGAAAAAAAAAGCATATACTACATTGTTTAGTAGTAGGTATATGCTTGTTTTTTTTCATTGTAACAAATTATGTGCAAACTTATACGTTTGACGTATAGGAATATTAGTAAATTCCTCTTTACAATTAATAAGGTACTGCTCGTATATTTTCTGCCAGTAGACGATTCAAATCTAAGGCAATATAAAGTTCGACCGCCAGTTCACTAGTCAAATAAAAATATATATTTTTTTTAAATTATGAACAAAGATAAATTTATCTGTTCTCAGGAATCTTAGGCGTATAATACATAGCATGCATAAATGCTTTAAATAATATATCAAAACAAAATTTAAAATATTTAACGAAGGAACCAAAACATCTCTTTTAAACAAATTAAAGACGGAATGAATGTACGCAATTTGAACTGTTTACTTTGGAGTTCGTTTCCATTTGTGGTAAATAAACTTCACAAGTTGCCTACACAAATAACTTACAAGGTTCTGAATGAAATTTCGTACTGAATAAATGTTATGAAATTTATCTATTACATAAAGATGTAAAGTTTTAAATAAGTATGTTAAGATAAGCAGATTGTTTATATTTACCGAGAGGAAGAGCATTGTGTAACTTCCACTTGACTTAGCTATTCCAATGAGGACTTTTCGAACTTTCAAAGACAACATTAAAGTAACACTTCATAAATGCCGTGTTTTGTTTCTGATGGTGAGTAAGATCTACAGAGCTCAGTTATTGTAATCAAACTTGTCTAAAGCGATATTTACGTCGATAACTAATGATTACGTTCGATCTCCGCAAAGGACAAACATTTGAGTGCATAAACATGTCTGTTTGTGCTAGTCGTTTCTATGCTTCGGCGACCGCTTTAACCATGATTCAGGATTTGGTAAGTCTGGTTATTACAGTAAAGCGACTGCCATCAGACCTTCGTAGCCCATAGAGGGGAACCAGACAGATTGGATCATGGTTACACATTCAGATCTAACTGAAAGACTATTTGTGCTAGTCTGTCTATTTGTAATTCCACCTTTGATTTTGATATCTGTAACACAAGTGCTTAAAACTAGTTATCACGGAGTCAGATCAATGTATGCGAGGTCGGGAGATATTTATTTGATTTGTTTATTTCATTTAATGATCACGACTTTCTGTAATGGGAATACTGAGGAATACGGCTTAAAGTAGAGATGGGAACATGTGAGAGTTGTCTCTGTTGTTTCAAGTGCCCACGAAACGATACTGACCGCTTACCATCAAGCTAGTCATAGGCTTAAGCGACAGATTCAATGGCGTATGTAATTGTGCTTAAACCGGAACTGAACCAACGGCCCGCTGACCTGGATAGACGATTGACCTGCTCCTGCCCTCATTACTCGTACACAGGACCCAGAACACGAAGTTATGCTTTACTGGAATAACTTTCGGGAAAATTATGTTTTTGGTGATGTTTCGACCCTTTGTAACTTTAAATTAAACTCATGGCTCTTACAGCTTACACGACTTTGATATTACTTATTTATTTCTTTATTTTTGATTGATGAGGACTTTCAAGAAACGAGCGTTTCTATTTGAAAGGACGGCAACGCATCGGCGATACATGGGCGGCAGTGATTGCTCACCATTAGGCGAACCGCCAGCTCGTTTGCCGCCTAAGCCATAAAAAAATTGGCCGCCCTTCCATTTATGTGGTCTTAAATTCTTAATGGTATGTCTTCGCATATCCCGGGAATATAATCTTAATTTATAAATGACTTCGCTATGTCCTTCTCTTTGTACCAAAATGACTTTTTGACAGCTTACCGACAATATTTTTTTTCTAAATTCCTAATCTTAAGGAAAATATTTTCCTAAAACAGAAGAAAATATATTATGTGGTTGTGAAAAATATATCATTTTTCGAAAAGTATATTTTTAAGTTTACAAATTAAGGCAACGTATTAAACCATCAACAAGTTAAAGTAGGTACCTAAAAACGTTTAACAATATTACGTATCTCATCTAGCAAATGTAGGTCGTCGTAATGAGGTCATAAAACCTATTCCCGTGTAATCTGGCAACTTCTCCCCGCTTGAAGTTACCCGAGATAGTTTATCGGAGCCTGCCACATCGCATACTATGATGATTTGCAACGAAAATGACATATCGCACTTTCCGAATTTATCTTCTTTCGTTTGAAAACGCCTGCAAATAGGGTTTTAAACGAGTGTTGTACTCTTAGTAGGTACTACGATATTGAACGAGATAACGCTGCATTGAGCGTTAAGAAAATAACAAGGAAAAATTCATCAGATTGAGTATGTGTTTCGGTTACTTAATGGTACCGGATGGAGCCCGGATTGCAAGACGCGCTGGGTTCGAGTCCCGCTTGAGGCAACTGGGATCGGATGATTTTTTTTTTATAATTAAAATAGAAAAAAAAGATCGCACTTTGTAAAAAATGATAAGTTGGTAACTTTTGTCATACGACAAAATATCGGTTATTATTCGGATAACCTAGAAAGCGGATTGCTAAAATAGAGACTCATCTAATTCTCTAATACTAAGAAGAAAAAATTTACTTCATTCTTTAAATAACAATCAATCAATGTGATATTTTAATTCATCGGTAATACATTTTTTTTTCACTATCACAGCATTTTTCTGGTTTTTATTTCGTAGATCATCTACGAAATGTGATGCTTAAAATAGGTACTATGGAATTAGGTCAATGTATTTAATTTTAACACGTTAACCAGAATAAAAGTTTTGACTTTGTCAGGACACAAACATATTTTCGTATTTAATATATTTGTTACGTCCAGGATTTACCCGAATTCGGCCTAACAATGGATTTATCCCCCTCGGGAATACCTCCTAAGGTTTAGTAGGCTTTTCAGCGTGCAGGATTAGGAGATATGTAGTTAACTTACTTGCAGATAACAAAGATGTAATCCTCACTTAACTACGAAAGTTAAGCAGGCAAGCTTAAACTTTCTGACCGGGAGCAGTGTGCTTAGCAGATTGGGTATACTAGCGTATCTAAAATATCAAAGGTCGTGGATTCTATGCCCGCTTTATTTTTGTTAGTGGTATTAAATATTCTAACTGACTCTGTAGTGCTGGTGCCAATGGATCGAGTTTTAAAATGTCAGCGGCGCCAAAGGTTCTAGGTTCGAATCTCGGGTCGGATCAAACAATTTTGTCTAGGTTTTCCTTCCTATCAACCCAAACGTAAAATTATTCTGTAAATTGTTTTTATCGCATGGGAGCATTCAATCGGGGTAAAAGTATTCTATCACCTATGTCAGCCAATACCCTGCCTGTACAACAAAATTATTCAAAATCCTTTCAGTAGTTCCAGCGTGTGTGAAGGACAAGCATCCAAAGAAACAAACTTTCACAGTTATAATATAAGTAAGATGTTTTTTTGCTGTTAACAAATCAAATCGTACAACACATCCAAATATAATTTTAACATTTGATGTTATAACTGCGACTCCCTAAATAATTTAGGTCAAAGTTCACTTTTGTAGGTCACTCGGCTAATCTAGAATTGGGTTAGGTTATACATGACTAATGTAAATGCATCTGTTCAACTTGTATTTGTGTTTTGTTGTTCGCTGGTGTGTCAGATGTTTTAAGCTAACTAAAATGTTTTACGCAAGCGAAAGTAACTCTGTCTGTCTGTTAGCTTTTCCGCTTAAACCGATTTTGATGAAATTTGGCACAGTAAATCTATAGACACTGAAAAATAATATAGGCTTCAATTTTATTGCGAAAAAAGTAATTTGAAATCCACGCGGACGAAGTTGCATGCGTCCGCTAGTTATGAAATAAAACTACTTTTCAAACGGATAGAGTCGCGGTATAATTTTGAACAACATGTTTACAGGAAAACCCGACGTTCCGGCTACAGTTTTAAAAATAAAAAAATATAAATTAGCCAATTGGATTTCAAGCTGTGTTTGATCACATGTTAAGGCCAAAATCCTATTGGCTGCTTACAACACATCTCCGCTCCACAGCACACATCGCTTTGAAACTCGAAATCTCACGTCGAAAAGAAATATTGTCACGATGCCGAATTTTATATCATTTACTTAATAATTCGCGTTGTTCATCACCAGTTTAAGTAGAAACGACAATCTGTTCCTAACAATATAGCTTTAAGTATTCGGGTCTCTGTAAAACGTTAATGCTGGTCTCTTGTTTCTTGCTCGTTACCGCGAAGATTGCAGGGAATTTGCATACGAATGCAGCGGAATGCGGATGGGAAAATTGCAGTTGGTTTTTCTTTCCAGGAAAAGTGGGAAAGTATTGAACAGATTTTCCTTATGTAAAATGAGGATTACTAAGACGTTCTTGTGTCTTTTCGTATACCAAAGAAAGAGGAGATGGTATTTTAGGAAAGTATCGAACTTTTCATAACTTTTTAGGGTTCCGTAGCCAAAATGGCAAAAAAACGGAACCCTTATAGATTCGTCATGTCTGTCTGTCTGTCTGTCTGTCTGTCCGCCAGTCTGTCACAGCCACTTTTTTCCGAAACTATAAGTACTATACTGTTGAAACTTGGTGAGGGGATGTATTCTGTGAACCGCAACAAGGTTTTCACACGAAAATAGAAAAAAAATAAAAAAGGTGGGGGGTCCCCATAGTCAGAACTGAAACTAGAAATATTTTTTTTCATTGAACATATATGTGTGGGGTATCTATGGATAGGTCTTTAAAAGTTATATTAAGGTTTCTAAGATCACTTTTTTCTAAAGTGAATACTTTGCGTGACAGACCCTTTCAAAGTGGAAAAAAGTGTGTCCCCCCCCTCTAACTTCTAAAATAAGAGGATGATAAAACTGAAATAAATATATAATGTACATTACCATAAAAACTACCAACGAAAATTAGTTCGAACGAAATCTATTCAGTAGTTTTTTTAATACGTCAAAAAAATAATTTGTACGGAACCCTCAGTGCGGGAGTCCGACTCGCACTTGGCCAATTTTTACTATGTAAAATGAGGATTTTTTGAAGTCTTTCTTGTATCTCTTCTTATTCGTAGAAAAGAGGAGATGATATGTTTAAATGCAGTGGTCTCTTTTACGGCAGAATACAGTTACTTATGTTGATAACAACAAAAGACGAGACTGATCAAATGACAATCACAAAACGATTAAAAATAGTCCTGATAGTTTCCTATCGATACATGGTGACAAGATAAGAGAAAGGCCAACAGCACCCTTCAAAAACCCATGCAATGAGTAATCTGATTTATAGTAGTTACTCAGTAACTAACGTTTCCCAACATAGATTTATACCAGCATTTTTTTATGTTAAAGAAAAGGCAAACGAACGCGAGAACAGGAGGGTCACCTAATGGTAAGTGATCACCGCTGCCCATGGACATCAAACGCACAACGGTCGCAGATGCGTTGCCTGACTTCAAGACCCGATACCCTCAACTGAGTCCTGGCGACCTTACTCACCAGAAGAAACGTAAAACAACAGTTACGAAGTGCCACTTCACTGTGGTATTCTGTAGGGTACTTCTCCATACAAGCTGCTCATTCGAGTGGAAGTTCCACTAAGCTCTTCCTCTTTTTATCTCACAGTTACTATTGAGCTTTTAACAAATTATTACAGGTAATTGAAGTTAAAAGAGTATTGATTTGACACTACAGCATCGTGACGTCACGATTCAATATTTCATACATTTATTCATACAAGGTTACGTTTTTGACATTTAAAAAAAGGAGGTGATTTGACCTGTCAGTCAAATACCGTATTAGTAAGATGGCACGAAACAAAGCCGTAAAACATGAATCTCGTTAAGTTGTATTATAAATTAATTGATGATTAATTATTAGACCTTTTGTCGTTAATTTAGCTCTCAGAGCGTTCGCATTAATCGCCAATCTACATTTAATTATTTAAAGGGAAACTGATGGACATAATGTCAACACAGTCTAAAGTATTAGGACTAGAAACTGGAAATTTAGCATCAAGCTTTCTTTTATAGTGTAGGTAAGCACTAAAAAGCATTTAGGGAAATTCACCCTTATCATACAGGCAGTTGGCCTATATCATTATTCTTACACCATAGAAAAGTTTTACCTTCTCATAAACTAGCCTGAATCATAACGCCAGAAACACTTCGGCAGACAAAGGGTTATTTTATACCGCGTTAACGCATTAAGCGATGACTTGCGAAAATGGATACATTACCGTCACACCTTCTAGTTCAATGTCGTCTATTGTAAAAAATATCAGACTTGTAATTTGACATACGGTTAACGCCTTTGTAGCCTTTCATGCCATTATTACTGGGTAACGCCTCGATGGTCTAGTGGTTTTACTACAGGGCCGCGATCTCGAGGTCCTGGGTTCGATTCCCGGGTCGGGCAAAATTTGTGTTGATTTTTCTGAACACAGCCCGGGGTCGTGATCGCCAACCCGCATTTGGCACGCGTGGTGATTGAGCCAAAACCCATCTTTGTAACGAAAACATGATTTCATATGATGGAGGCCTTTGCCCTGCCGTGGGACATTAATAGGCCAATACTTTACTTTACTGCCTCCATGGTGTAGTGGTTAGAGCGCTGTGCTCAAAAACCTCGGAGCTCATGGGTCTGATTCCGCGGGGAATTTCACTTTGTGTTGGTTTTCCCAGTTTTGTTGATTGCTAGTTAATCTGGTGGCGTATCATTTCATAGATTACATGACAAAAAATCACTAAACTATCCGCCCCCTTTCCTCTTAGTTGATGCATACATTTTGTTCTCGATGTCCATTATATACGTATATAAACACCGACATGCTAGCTGATTGATTTGAACCGAATTTCTAAGTGCTAGAAATAGTATTCTTGACAAGTAATGTGTTATTACAGTAGACTAGGGGCTCGGTACTTGCTTCGCTACGTGTGGTAAATGAAGAACCACTCAACCGATTGTGTGCAAACTTCATATAAACCGTCTTAGTAGACGGTTACGATAGTCCGAACCTGTAATCTGTACTCCGAACAAACCCTATTTGGTTTGGATATGTTCTTGACTTATAAAGTGAATATGCCACTATTTTTTATACATATTAAAGAAGAAGAAGATTATTAAACGTGATTCTTTCATCGCATCGCTACTTGCAGTTAAAATAATAATATATTTATTTGATACAATACCTACGACTATTTACACAATATCTGTTGTTTACCATCAACGTGCATTATAATTATGAAACAACACACATTATAATTAATATGGAAAACGAAATACAAATATTAATTTAACTGAAAAGTAATTACCAAGAACAGATACCTTCATGGAGAAAGAAAAAACACAATTCTGGGTAGTTCTCACAATATTGTGCCCTCTATATTTTTACGCCATTTATAAATAATTCATAAATTCATTTCTTTTGATCCTCCGGGAAACCAATTTGTCACGTTTTATGAGGAAAACGTGGTAAATATAGATTTATTGGTCTTATATCAAAAGCATTTCAAAGATTCGTTAAATAACTTGTTCTACCTAGGCTTTATTTTCTTTTTATATGGATTAACCGATCAAAAATCAAAGAAAGAAGTTATGTTCATAACATGAGGGATTAAGAGAACCTTGACGCATATTGTTGATTTGAAAATACCTACGTTACTACGCGTAGGTACCTAATTCTGAATTCCATAGATTTATTTGTTATATATGCCCCGACACCAGAATATTGTGGCATTATTTTATTAATGTGACGTAAGTTGGTTACCAAGGTTACTAAGCGATGTGAAGCGACCGTCGCTTTATATTACAGGTGCTGTTTCAGTGCGGGCCGAAGTATGGCGAGGGCATAATCTATGCCTCATCATAATGTAGATCACTACTAATACCTATTATAAATGTGAAAGTAACTCCGACTGTCTGGCTGTCTGTCTGTTACGCTTTAAAGCTTCAACCTCTCAATTTTGATGTTCGGCACATTGTCTTTAGACCCTGAGAATTCATTGTGAAAAAAGGGATCTGAAATCCACGAAGAACAAAGGCTTCCTTTTATTGCGAAAAAAGGTATCTGACATCCACGCGGACGAAGTCGTGGGTGGTTAAATATGGAGAACATTATACAATTAACCGGTACCAAAGGTCAAAACAAATGGCTGTTTAAAACAATATGCACGGCAAAGTACTTAGCAAACAGGTGAAATATTCACTCGCCCTCGCAAACACTTCATTTTAATATCAATTTGGAATGACAGCGGACGCATTTGCATTCTCTGTCCGCGGAATGAAAATGTGCAATGAGCTGCACTCCCCGAGTAATGCATTAAATTGTTTTAATTGACATAATATCATTATCATAATGGTGTATTTGATGTATTTGAAATGACTGTTATTTATGTGATAGGGAGGCAAACGAACATGTGGGTCACCTGATGGTAAGTGATCACCAGTGCCCATGGACATCAACAGCCGCACAAGGGCCGCGAGGAGAATAAGCTGAGGACTATGTAACAAAATCCTACTACTATTATAAAGGCGAAAGTTTGTTTGTATGTATGTATGGATGTTTGTTACTCTTTCACGTAAAAACTACTGAATGGATTTGAACGAAACTTTACCACAATATAGCTTATACATCAGAATAACACATAGGATACTGGAAATCGAAATCCACGCGGACGGAGTCGCGGGCGGCCGCTAGTATTTTAATAAGTGAAGCACAAACTGTCATGTATTTATAAAAATGTTATTCATTTTAACTCCAACAATAAATCCCCTCATAAGGCAATTAAAATGGCCAAAGTTTATCGTCGTTAGTTGAATTTTTAATATTGTTCACTAAAATACCTGCGTATAAAACTCTACAGCATTAAAGGTTTCTTTATGCGCTAAACGTTATCGAACCAAAAAAATCCCATACTAGTACCTTCAGAGGCAAAGGAAAGTACAGTCCGCAAAAAAATACTTTATTATTGAAATCTAATTTTAATTATAACATTACACATATAGTTGCTTAGCGTCTCGTCGCCCGAGTATTACATTTATTTTGTGTGATGAAAAATACTCTAAAGACCTGTCAAGATTTTCTTTAATTCTATCTCTTCTCGTTCATGCATCATTTCATCCTCCAAAGAAAAGATCCGTAAAAGATCCGCGTGAAAAGTAACGGATACAAATACGGATATTCAAAACAGCACTAATGTATTGGCATAATAAGAAAAGTGTCAACGGTAGAAATCCAAATGTTGCGTGGGAGTCATGTTGTTATTTTCGTGTTTTAGAAAAGTTTGAAATCGTCAAAAAAGCCTAATTTCAGTAGATGTGGTTTGTTTATCAAGTTCAAGTAATTTTACATGTTTAATAAAATAATAAATAAATGCCTTGGACTAACACACCAATTGTAAATAAATACATATAACCTCTTCCTTCGTTAGAAAACGCATGCAAATAACGTTTCAAACTAGTATTGTAGTAGGTACTACAACATTGAAGATATAACGCAGCATTGAGCATTAAGCAAAGAGAAATTGTTCAGATCCACTAACGATCTCGGTGGCTTAATGGTCAAAGCTTGCCCAGATTGCAAACGGTGCTGGCTTCAATTCCCGCCTCAGCTACCCAAGATGAGATGAATTATTCTAAGTAATTTTAAAAATTAAATATTTCTCTGCTAACGGTACTAAAGGCGTTGCCCTCGGATCCATTGTGGGGCCGAAATTATTCCGAAAACGATTCCGTATTAGCGCAGTCACGGCCCATTGAGGCGTTACGTGCGGGCCGGGGGTTCCGTACATTAATACCCTATTAACAAACGGTTGGACGGATGTTTAAGTGGTCCTGGGTTCGGTTCTCGGGTCGGGGAAGACTGTTGACACCAGTTTACACTAGACTTTGTTTTATTAACTGTCCAAACGTTGTAAAGAGATTTCAGTGGTGTCTGTACAATAAATAAAAATAAATAAATAAATATTTCACAACATCACATACATTGATCTGACACCGTGTTAAGTAGGTTTAAAGAACTTTATTCTCATACAAAGTTACACTTCATTTACAATGAGAAATACATTAAAACAAAATAAATACATTTTAAATTTTAAATTTTAGCCGGTACTCGCCTCTATATACAGTTTTAACTTATTTTTAAATATATTTATGTTTTCACACTCCTTTAAAGCATTGGGTAGCTTATTAAATAGCCCTGCTCCCTCAAACACTACAGTCTTTTTACCATAGTTAGTTCTGGGTACTGTTAATTGAACTTTATTTTTTATTCGGAGATTGTGGGGGTTGCTCTTTATACATAATTTTATATTACTTTTGATGGAATTAGAGATAATTTGTAGCTTAAGGACTTGTGTTACAGACATCAGAATCAATAGTGGTATTACTAATATACTTAAATATACATATAGAATACAGACCAGGACAAACATACATGTTCATGCACACAAATGTTTGTCCTGTGCGGGTATCGAACCCGCGACCTCTTGCGTAATAGGCAACATCTTGACCATTACACCAAGCGGGTCGTCAAAAAAATCTAAACAATTTGGACTATTTTCTTTGATACTGAAGTCAAAGAAAATGCCGTCATGTGTTGTGTCTAAAAATAGTACAATAGATGGCAACTGCTGTCCATGGACAATAGTGCTTACAATAAGATATTTCTTCGAGGTTTCTACTCCATACGTAGTAGTTATACCTCAATGTAATAACCCTACTTTTGGCAGCTTGAGGAGCTCGATGGCGCAGTGGTTAGCGCACTCGGCCTGCGGTTCTGAAAGTTAAACAACGTTCGCAGATGCCAGACATCGGATGGGTGACCGAAAAAAATCATCTCGACCTCCTCCGTGCTACGGAAGGCACGTTAAGCCGTTATTCCTGCGCCTGATCTCTCTACGGTCGTGTCAGATTGCTGTCCGACCGAATCATGAGAGTGAAGGAATAGGGAGTGCACCTGTGCTTGCGCACTCACTTGTGCACTATAATAAATGTCCTGCTTACCTGGCTGATGGCGTATAAGATCGGCCGCCATGGCCGAATACGGCCGGACGGCTTATTAGTTTTGGCAGGTGATTCTTCCTTCCCTTATTTTAGAAGGATCTCTAAAAATATAGTCGGATACAAAAGCCGTCAACCCCCTTTGTGAACCCCGTGAGAGTCGTTAGCGCTTTTCGGCCATTTTTGCTTTGGACTTTATAATAGTAGGGGTCAGAGGTAGCTCCAAAATTAATTCGTTTTAATTTCGGAATTTTACATTCCCTTTTCCAGTTCAGAAAATGTAGCATTGGAAAGATGAACGATGGAATCCAATACAGCTAAAACTGAGTACATATATGTAATGTCATCCCTTGTGGTACAATAGTACCTACAGAAGTAATAAATCTAGTTTCTGTCTTGGTTCGCGAGTTTTGACTGTCTCAACGATGGAAATGAGGGTATATACCACGGTAAGATTTTAAAATTGTTTTTCGCATTGATTCAAATATTTTTCTGATTGTAATAATAGTGTAGAAACACACTATGTCAAAATTACGCGACCGCATTTTCTAGACAAAATTACGCAAGGGAATTTCGGCATAGTATAACGCGTAAATTCGGTCGCTTTTTTCCGCATAGTGTGTTTCTAGTCTACACCATCAATTAAGATACTTACTTAGACTAACTTCATAAATGAATGAAACTCTTGAATTTAAACACATTTTCATAAATTGTCACGTTTAATACAGACAAATATGTATATCTACAAACCGTTTTCCGATATGTTGTACTATTTACCCCCTTCCAATTCCATTCTACTGAATACGACACCATCCTCTGGGTTCATTCAGTGGCTTGTTTAGTTGTTTATCTCTCAAACACAGCTGTATCTTTACTAATGGGAAACTTAGTTAGTTCAGCAACGTCCAGGGATGTTACAAGTTTTGTCTAATTAATGAATCGAACTAACAAGGAACGAAGCTTGTACGGTGTTTATATTCATCAGGCGTCTTAGGTAAAGACTTTGTGTCTTGCTACTGCTGCTGTTGATGCTTAAATAACTTCTGTATTCTTAATAGCGTTTTCTATCAAGCGGGTTCACGTGGACACTAATTCAATAACATCAATTCAATCAGATTTGAAAACTTTGGAGACTTACTAGGAGGTTTCTGGGTCAATAACAAAGTTTTTATTTTAAAAGGCGGCAAAAGAGCTAGCTTGTCACCTGATTGTAAGCAATCACCGCCGTCCATGGACATCCGCGACACCAGAGGTATCGCCGATGCGTTGCCTGCTTTTAAGACCCCATACCCAACTGAGTTCTGGCGACATTACTCACCAGCAGAAACATAAAACAACAGTTACGAAGTGCTATTTAACTGTGGTCTTCTGTAAGGTAGAGGTGCTTCCTCAGACGAGGGTCTCATTCGAGTGGAAGTTCCAATAAGCTCGCCTAGACATTGTATCGAAATACTCACTTTTGGATGCCTATTTAAAATTTAAATTGGGGTATTTCAAACTTCATTACAAACGGAGTATCTAATAATCTAATTAAATAACAAAATCAACCACTGAATGAGCTTCTAAATGTTTACAAACAAAATCAGAAAGGGTTGAAAGGTAAACCAATGATTTTGTTTGGTTCAACTTCATCTTTAGATCAAAACGTTTGCAAACAAACAAGTATGAAGGTAAAACACGTTTAAATGTACCGCTGGCTCGTTCAAAAGTTTCGAGCGAAGTAAGGGAACGGAAAATGTTAAGATAACGACCCACCTTTGACACTTAACTTTTACAACTAAATTTTACCGAACTCCGAACTCCTCAAAGCTATATGGTGAAATAGATCAAGATCTGAGGGCTGTCAATGTCTTCATTATATAAGTGTTATTATAAATAAATATTATATTTAGTATTTTGATTCTAGACTCAGGGCTTTAATGGTTCATTCACGGGTCGGTTGGTCCGAAGTCAAACCTAACCACGAAACCACGGCTGCGGGTTGGAATCTTGCTAGGACAAAATGTTTGAATGATGGACATCTTTATTTGTACACGAATCATAGTTATCGAAAAAAAATTTAAGGTGTTTATATATTTTTAAAATTATGAACAAAGAAAAATATATCTGATTTTAAATAGGTGGGCATTGAACCCAGCACCTCTTGGATTTGAGGCAAGCGCTCTAACCATTAAACCACCGTTAGTGGACCTGACGAATTTTTCCTTGTTTTTTGCTTAACGCTCAATGCTGCGCTAGTTAAATATCTCCATATTCTGGCATCCATGGCAAAGTAATGGTTGAAAATAAATCAAAGATTTATTTACTACTAGCGGCCGCCCGCGACTCCGTCCGCGTGGATTTCTTTTTTTCGAAATAAAAAGTAGCCTATGTTCTGTCTCAGGGTCTAAAGATTGTCTGTACCAAATTTCATCAAAATCGGTTGCGAGGTTTAAGCGGGAAAGCGTAACAGACAGACAGACAGACAGACAGACAGAGTTACTTTCGCATTTATAATATTAGTTGGGATGACGTGCTGTTTACTACAGACTTCGTGAAATTTCTGATTTTATAAAACAAAATCATAAGTAGCCAGCTAATTTGCAGCACTATTAACAGGCGTTCATAAGCAGTGAGGTGCGAAGGGTCGAACTTTAATGGAATAGCCGTCTGAACTTACTGGTGGGTACCGCCACCGCTGCCTGTTACAGGGCTGGCTAAATCCTTGTCCGCGTGGATTTTGGTTTCCGCACACATAGTGTTTTACTATAGCTTGAGGCTTTCATCGACTCATTGACTATCCAACGCAAAAATATTTTTTCAAATCGAACCAGTAGTTCCTGAGTAAAACCAAACTCTTTAACTTTGTTCAATTGTATAGTATATAGTATAGATGTGTGTTCCAGTGATGTGTTCCGGGAATCTTTGCCTATCAGTGGGTGTAATAAAACGAAAACTAAAGTCCATTTCAGGGCATGGGTTTCCATTATTACCTCCATCTGGAAAAGGACTACGTCCAGAAGTGCAGTGCGCAAGCTTTAAATACCTCATTAAACAGTTGGTAAAAAGTGAAAGAATGTAACAAAACCTGTTCACCAAATTTTTCTTTCGATTAGAATATATTATCATGTTTACTTTTAAGTAATGAAATAAACACAAATTGTTTATTTTTATTAATATTCATACTTTTATAATTCTCTGGCCCAGCCCTGAAAAACCGCATTAAATTGCTTCATATCAATGTAACTTCAGTTTTAGCCGTGCTCAAAACTCAAAAGTGGCTTGACCTACTTGGTTCGAAACTCAAACCGATTTTGAAATTACTCGAGGGTAAACTCTCTCAGTACTTAGCCATTGAAGCATAGGTACATTATGAAGTCACTTTTTAGGGTTCCGTAGCCAAATGACAAAAAACGGAACCCTTATAAATTCGTCTCGTCCGTCTGTCTGTCTGTCTGTCTGTCCGCCAGTATGTCACAGCCATTTTATTATGTTTCCCGGACGCAAACGAACAAGAGGGTCTCCTGATGGTAAGTGATCACCGCCGCCCATGGACATCATCAGCCGCACAAGGGTCGCAGATGCGTTGCAACCAGCAATGGTTAACCCTCGGTAAACCACTCCATTATAATTTACAAGAGAGACATAGCATGTTTCATTGCACACAATGATCACGACTCCAATAATGAGAAATACGACTCAAGCTGAAGGAGACAGAAGATTAATAATGTTTTAAATTGGTACGAAAAAATAAAAGCGGAAATTTAGGGGAATTTTAAAATTGCGGCTTAATGATGCGTTAAAATTTTCCTTCAGCCAAGTTTAGTGAGTTACTCGCTTCCATATTCCATCGTGCTTTGTGGCACAGTTTCAAAGTAGGTTAGATTAGTTCTTTGGGTGCTACTACCACCTAAATAACTCTGAAACAATCCAGTTATGGGGCTTATTTAGTAGGGAGATAGATATGCCGACCTAGTTGAAAGCGATTAGTGTGGTATATTGTGCCTATAAGGAACCGTTCTAAAGAAAGAACACGCAAAATATTTCACAATGTGGGTTGATACTAGTCACGGAAAAGAAAAAATTGGCCAAGGGCGAGTCGGACTCCCGCACTGAGGGTTCCGTACAAATTCTATTTTTGACGTATTAAAAAACTACTGAATAGATTTCGTTCAAACCAATTTTCGTTGGTAGTTTTAATGGTAATGTACATTATATAATTATTTCAGTTTTATCATCCTCTTATTTTAGAAGTTAGAGGGGGGGGGACACACTTTTTTCCACTTTGGAAGGGTCTGTCACGCAAAGTATTCACTTTAGAAAAAAGTGATGTTAGAAACCTTTATATAATTTTTAAAGACCTATCTATAGATACCCCACACGTATATGTTTAATGAAAAAAAATATTTCGAGTTTCACTTCTGACTATGGGGACCCACTTTTTAGGGTTCCGTAGCCAAATGGCAAAAAACGGAACCCTTATAGTTTCGTCATGTCTGTCTGTCTGTCGGTCTGTCTGTCTGTCTGTCTGTCCTGGTTCGTTCTCCGCCGTTTCTGAACCGATTGCCACGAAAATTGGTGGAGAGATGTATAGTGATAATTCAAGAATTGGTTTTTAAAATTATCGAAAAATAATCATTTTTTACCCCCCCTCCCATACAGCGAAAAGATTCGACTTAACCCATCGTGTAGGGTATCGTTAAACAGGTATTTTTAAATACAATAAAACTCGCCTTGAAAGCATGTGGATCAAACACCCCAGTCTCGAGATATATTAATGCAAAGTTAAAATTAGAGCGTCCCCCCCCCCCCCCTTAACTTTTGAAATACTAATACAATAATTCTGAAAATAATCGGTCGGGCCATCTTTTAGCTACGGAACCCTTTCATGGGCGTGTCCGACACGCTCTTGGCCGGTTTTTTTTTATTTTTTTTCTATTTTGGTGTGAAAACCTTGTTGCGGTTCACAGAATACATCCACTCACTAAGTTTCAACAGTATAGTACTTATAGTTTCGGAATAAAGTGGCTGTGACAGACTGGCGGACAGACAGACAGACAGACAGACATGACGAATCTATAAGGGTTCCGTTTTTCTGCCATTTTGGCTACGGAAGCCTAAAAAGTAAGGACCGCGGTACTAACAGGTAAAGCCACACTTTTGCTACTCACTGATTCAGCAAAATTTTCTGTACCTAATTATTTAGTATTGTTGAAATATTATTACACCATTTAACAACACACGATGAAAAATTAAATATTATACAGCTGGGCTTGCTTTAAGGGGCATCACTTGCTTTACAGGTGACGCGGGGCCCTTTCTTTTTTACTGATGCTTGTATAATATATGTTATTACGGGGTGGATTAGAATGTCCGCCAGTTTTTTTTTTTATTTGCTGGGGGACAATAAATACAAATAACGGCCCACTGCACTACAAAAGCCTTCAACGTCGATATTATATCATCGTTACAATGATGGGTATGCCAAAATCAACTGGAGAAACCAGACAATTTTGTCCCAATTTTTGATGAACCCCAATATCGAACCCGGAATCCCGAGATGAGACCAGTTACTTCAGAATCATACATAGATTAGGGTATGAATAAACATTGGTTTATTCATTGGCATTACATTGTTATATTGTGTCACGAAAATCTACTATAAAACCTATAGAAATACGCTATCTATACGAGGCACTTATCCCCAATCCCTGTGGACTGGAAGTCGTCTGTTCAATTAGGTAATCTGATTTGGAAGGCAACATCCCTTCGGACCTTTTAGGGAATCTTAGATCACTACAACATTCCTTTCTTATTCAATACTAGCGGCCCGCCCCGGCTTCGCCCTTGGTACTTGTCCACTATTTAATGGATGATATTATACATAAAAACCTTCCTCATGAGTTACTCTATCTATTAAAAAAAACCGCATCAAAATCCGTTGCGTAGTTTTAAAGATTTAAGCGTTCATAGGGACATACAACACACATAGGGACAGAAAAAGCGACTTTGTTTTATACTATGTAGTGAAGTACTCGAAGCTTATTAACAATGCATGTGCATTCGATTGGTCGTGTCCTAATGTTACTTTGAAAGTGGATGTTGCAGAGTAAATTGGAATACTTAAAAAATTACAGCTAAATTGAGAGGACAAATGACTGATGGATATTATATTTTGCACATCTTTGTAGAATTGTGAACTACAATATGCAGACCTAAAGTATTTTGTCATTATAAACGGTGTAAAAAACGCACTGAGGGTTCCGTACAAATTCTATTTGTGACGTATTAAGGAAACAACTTACTAGATCACGTTCGAACCAATTTTGTGTGAAAGTTTGCATGGTAATACATTATATATTTTTTAGTGTTATCACTATTTTATTTTTGAAGTTAACGGTTACCCTTTAGAAAGAAGTGATATAAACCTTAGTATCATTTTTGTAGACGGTAGACCTATCTCACTGTGCCTATCTATAGATACCCCACACACACCTAAGGTATGATACAAAAAAGAGTCTCAGTTCTAACTATGGGGAACCATTTTTTTTTCTATTTTCGTGTGAAAACATCTAGGTACTTACCAAGTAAATGTAGAAAACAGTGTCGTTATTAAAGTTTCGGAAAAAAGTGGCTGAAAGAGACAGACAGACATGACGAATCTATAAGGTTTAACCACAGTTTAACCTAAAAATAAGCCACACAACAATAAAAAAAGTTAGTTACACTATAAACTTTTCGCTTGAAACTCCCAACTGTTTATTCATCAAGTGGAGCTGATTGCGAACACCGTCCCGCAAACATTTGCTTTTAATAATCACGCGGAGAGCTACATTCAATCGGAATAGTTCTGTGTGTTCAGTAAACTAGTAGTACCATTTGAGTGGTTGTTACTTTTCTTTTTAATTCGTTTGGGGAGTTAATAAATGAACCACAACACGAGAATTTAAATGATCCTAAAATAAAAAGATTATCATCATCACCATCATCAGCCAATCGAAGTCCACTCCTGGACATAGGCCTCTCCTAGGGCTCTCCATTGAGCCCGATCCTCGGCGAAATAAAAAGAAACACTTTTGGAAATATATTGAAATCATTAGTAGGTTCAGAAACACTCTGGTGGAAAAAATAACGTCGCGAAATTTCGTATCTCGTAGTGTGTAGGTTACCTCACGATGTTTTCCTTCACCATACAGCTGGTATGTGAAGCGGTGCTTCTACCACTAGGCTATAGAGCTTACAATAAAATAAAATACCTAAGTACCTATATATGAAAGCGTAAGGTGACACACACACAGGATATGAAATCTAGCACTTTAGGGGCTTGAAATTTTGCTTCAGGGATCTTTTAGAAAGTAGCTATAGAGTAACTTGAGGGTTGAATTGAACAAATCGTGTTCTCAAGTAAGTATTTGGAGCAAGGCTATTTTTCAAAGAGCTCATACTAACTTGGATACTAAATTGACTATTGTCAGAAAGCCATTCAGAAACTCGAGTATTCGCGAGTAATGAAACCGTTTCTTAAGATTTTTAGTTCTTTATCCCAGTTTAAGTAAATATCGCACATTTAGTTCTTCAAAGACGGAAATTTCATTCAAAATTAAGTACAAAAAAGTCCTTTATGTAATGTAAACAATTTTTTTCTACATATTTGATGACCCGCTTGGTGAAGTGGTCAAGAAGTTGACTATTAGACCATGAGGTCGCGGGTTCGATCTCCGCACAGGACAAACATTTGTGTGAACATACCGGTTTGTCTTGTTCTGGGTGTCTTTTTAAGTAAATTTGTAAAACCACTGTAGATTCTGATATCTGTAACATAAGCGCTTAAACCTACTTATCATGGAGTCAGATTAATGTATGTGATGTTGTGAGTTAAAATATAAATGGAATTATGAGGAATTATTGTCTCTATTTTAAGAGTCTAAGAACTAGATATGCGATATTAGGATTAGAGGAGTCTAAAAATATACAAGAGAAAAAAAGCACGCAGCTATCTCCCCCAGAAATTACTTATCGATATTTCCCATCGCGATATTAAAAATAAGTGGATTCCTCTTATATTGAAAGCGCGCAATTCCATCGGCATCCCGCGGCCTATTGGAAACCTATTAAAACTGCCTTCTCGGATAATATCCTGTGATGTTACTGTCGGTGACTGCTAAGCTGTCTTACTATGGGTACAGTGGTCTTGTATACTTGTATAGCTACCATAACATATTTGTAATTCCACTGTTGATTCTGATGTCTGTAACATAAGTGCTTAAGCTACCTACTTAACACGGGGTCAGATCAATGTATCTATGTGATGTTGTGAAATATTTATATTTATTATGATATATTGACGTATGACTAATTCAATGTACCTTCATAAAATCTTAATAGTAAGAGGTTGACTGTTACTGTTGCTGTTACTAAGATGAAGTGTAAAATACCAAATACTACCTACTTCTCATAATGAATAATAGTTATAATAACCTTCCAGCGGTACTTCGACCATGGCGGCCGATCATACGATCAGTCAGGTACTTAGGATATATTACCTATAATAGTGCACAAGTGAGTGCGCAAGCACACGTGCACTCCCTATTCCCTAACTCTCATAGTTCGGTGGGACAGCAATCTGACGCGACCGTATAGGAAGACACACTGTGCCTAAATAACGTCGCATAATATTAATATTGTATAGAAAATGACCTTTCACCGAACTTCGGTCACGTTTCATCCGCTTAGTGTGTTCCTACACTTAGGCCCACACACAAATGTGTGTGAAAAAAGTCACTACTCTGGGTAGGCGGATAGAATCCTACTACATCCTACTACTATTATAAAGGCGAAAGTTTGTATGTGTGGATGTATGGATGTATGGATGTTTGTTACTCTTTCACGTAAAAACTACTGAATGGATTTGAATGAAACTTTACCACAATATAGCTTATACATCAAAATAACACATAGGATATTGGAAATCGAAATCCACGCGGACGGAGTCGCGGGCGGCCGCTAGTACCACAGTAAGATTGAACTACGAGTATGAAGGTACCTAAACTTAAAATAGCATTACGTAGTCAACTAGCTATGTATATGCCCAATGGTTGCATAAATTGAAAGCGAGCATTCCCATAGACAACTCCAGATGTATTGGAAAGCAATTAAATCGGCCTGCTCTGGTAATATCCGCTTAGACGTCTGTCGCGAAGAGCCAATATCTACGTTAGCTATTAGGCTAGGCTGATAGTAAACTATGTTTCGATTGCTAGTTTGCTCTTAAGGAGTATTAAATGCATATCGAACTGTACTACAGTAAGGAGAGACGAACTTCTTAGCTATCCATGGATTCTCCGTGCGGGTGCCGGGTCCATCGCGTGGAACAGAGAGGAATGCCAGTCGGCGCCTGGGACTTGCGACCCAGCGTGTAGGTTTATTCAGTCATTCCTCTCTCTTCCCAACCATATTTGGTACGAGCCGAGTAAAGCGGCTTTAGTTGCTCTTTCCAGCTAATATTAGATCTTGGTAATCCTAAGTCCTTCAGTAGGTTGTAGAGAGATTTCGCATACAACCGTGCTATATAACCATTTTTAGTCATTTCGTTGCTACTACCAAGTACCGAGTAGTAGTACTTCCAAGAAAGTCGGCTTATTTCCGGCTAAACAAATGCAGCCTGCAGGCTTAGTGTAGTGGTTAGAGCGCTGAGATCTTATTCCGTCGTGACTTCGAATCCCGCGGTGAACACCGTGCTTTTGTGTAGGTATTTTCAGTTTGGTTAGGACATTGCAGGCTTGAATCACCTGATTGTCCGAAATGAAAGATGGTTTCGTGCTTTAGAAGGCAGGTTAAGCCGATGATTCCATCTATGATCCAAATTGTCTGGTTTCCCTTGTAATGGTGACGGTGGTCAGACGACAGTCGCTCCATCGTAATAACCAGCCTGGTCAACTCAGGGCCATAGTCGATGCAACCGGGAGAGGCGCTGGGATGATGATTTTCCTTTTTATCAAGGAAAAAAAAATCCCGCTGGAAAACAAAAATATTATTTACAACACAACCGAATCCCACGCGGGCGAAGCCGCAGCAGGCGGAAAGTTAGTTAATAATAAATGCGATTAATCACCGTTGCATCAGTGGAGAAAAGGGGTTGCTGGATTATAAACTTCAAATTTCTCAAACATCTAGCAAATTGAGTACGTTATTACAAGTACCCAGAGCAAATCATGTACTTTCGGTTAATTAACGTCGCATCGCTTGCAGTCTACAATTAGGGGAACGGCTGATGGATGCAACTGCAACCGTCTGTGTGGACGAATGTGCAACTGTGCATGTGTGTGCAACTGTGCAAGCTAGCTGTGCAAATACGCTTACAGCAGTCGGTAATTACGGTGTTCTGGCATGTTAGTGCAATGTCGATTACAATGCATTCGACTATCTCGCATTTAAGGCATAGATTAATGTTAATTAATGTAGTCCGATAAGAATGTCTAGATAATACCGGACAGTCAGTTACAAATTAGAGCTAATACAGATCACAAGCAACGGCCCGGTTGATTTCGATTTCCGCACACATATTATTGCATAGTGAGATTCTAGAGCCTTCCTCGACAAATGGATTAACCAACACAAAAATGATTTGCCAAATCGGACCAGTATTTCCTGAGATTAGTGCTGTCAAACAAACAAACAAACTCTTCAGCTTTACTTATTAGTACAGGTTAAGATAAGGTACAGTTTGTAACGAAAACATGATTTCAAATGACGGAGGCCTTTGCCCTGCAGTAATGGGACATTAATAGGCTGAGACATTACTTTTTTTACTTTTAGTTACAGTTTACCACGAGCTGCCTTTAATAGTTTGTAGTTTCTTTTCTTTCTCATGATTTATTGCAGTGTTCCGAGATCAAGGTGAGTTTAAATCTACCAAATTACCAACGCTTGCTGATAGCAAACCGTCCTGAATCCAGAATTCCGTTAATTGCCGCCGAGCTGCGGAACGTGTTAATTAATCAACCGGCCCGTTGTTTGCGTCTCCTGTCTACGGAAAGTATTTGATCATTTCGTTACCGTCGCGAACTGGGTCACTTTAAATTGTAGAACATGGTTTGTATCATAATTGGGTTAGTAAAAATCATGCCACCTATCTTGTACCTATATTTCATTCATCATCATCCTAGCGGCTCTCCCGGTTGCATCCTCGGCCATTGCCTTGGAGCCCAGGGTACGCTGCGACTATGATCCTGGATTGACATGCCTGGTCATTACAATGGAGCGACTGTCGTCTGACCTCCGTAACCACAAGGGAAACCAGACCAGTTGGATCATAGTCGGGACCAACGGCTTAACGTGCCTTCCGAAGCACGGAATCATCATTCTTATTTCTTCATCTTCATCGGACAATTAGGTGATTCAAGCCTGCAATGTCCTAACCAAACTGGGAAAACCAACACAAAGTGAAGGTGTTCCCCGCGGGATTCGAACCCACGACCTCCGATTTCGTAGTGTTTGAGCACAGCGCTCTAACCACTACACCACGGAGGCAGTTATGTACCTATATTTCATTGTGATATTAAATCAATTTCATCCGGGATCATTGTTTTTTTCTCTTTGAACAAATCCCACGTTGAAGAAATAAGGGATACAAATACGACCGAAATGGTCTTCTTTTTAGAAAGTTTCAAGATCTATCCTGCGTTGTGTTTTTTTTTGTGTATGTAGGTACCAACAATAGTTTATTTTCTTCCTCATGATTGATTGCAGTGTTCCGTAAAATATGAACCTGGTAAAGTGTTCAGTGGTCATAATAGTTAGGGACCATTGTTTTGAGGGCCACCCAGTAATTAACGCCCCAGCGATAGAGCGTTAATTAATCAACAGTCTCCATGTTATGTAGGTATACGTTTATTTTCCCGACATAATGTAGGTACCGGATAACAATGGGACTAGTTTTGGAACGTATCACGGTCTTTGTTAAAGGAAATAACCAGACTCAATTTGTAGCTAGGTGTCGTGCGTGCATTTTTGAAAACACTTGATGACAATTTAAAATCTCTGAAACGATTGTAGGCATTTTATTTTTAAAAGTTTTATGTCAATACATATTTTTTAATCCAAATGTTTAGAATAATTCTCTGAGATCAATTAAACTTCTCTTCTATTGTACTTGAGTTTGTAAATGAACAAAAAAAAACGTGAAAACACATAGCTTTTAAAATGAGTTCCCTTGACTACTCGTTGCATATTTGGTTGCATAAAAAATTTAAAAAAAGCAAATGTCAAATTGCGTTATGTCAAAGTCATTCTGTTTTTGCGGCAGGTTCCAGAAAATTGTTATTTTTGCGGCTAGGAAAGTTCCACAATTATTAAAAGGAACTACGCCAATTGTATATTCTTAAATTCATCTAGAACTTCAACCTCAAAATGTCTTTCTTCGTGAGGCAACTAACTCGCAGAGTCAGTATGATATTACAACTTTCATTTCATTACAAATAGAAATTGTTTTATTGTGACGGTCTGTGAACTATTCATAAATAATTCATTTTTATTATCGTTAAGGTGGTGACACCAGCATTCACAGCGATCAAACAAGCAAACTTCTCAACCTGTAAGTTAAATTCTAGTCGTTTCATTGTTTTAAGGGAATTAGTTACATAAGTTTATAACCTCTGTTAATTTTTTTGCTATTATTTTTCTAATAAGAATTTCAGTCGGCATTGATCTTGTTAATTTGTGAGTGTAAAAGCTACATAATTTAATTGATTCGTAACTCCTTAAGTCTACCTACCTACCTACAAAGTAAAACTATTTTCCTACCAAACACACTTTGATCTTAAAATAATGAGAAATTTTCTTTGTTTGGATGTCGTCCATCGGATTTTGATGAAATTGACTATACAGGCAGGGTATGGGCTGACTTAAATGATAGGATTAAATGCTCCAATGGGATTTAACAGGAATCTTGATAATTGTCAATCATGCTGAAAGAACCGAATGGATTTGATTCCCTTGCAGGCAAAGCCAGGGATAAAAGCTACTCTTAAATAACTCTTAAAATATAGGAAAGACAAAATGACAAAGGCAATTAAACTTTCCCTTTAAAAAACTTCTTAAATCTTTATAAAAATAGTTTTTGTCATACCAATTTTCTCCTCATACCTACCAATTAGTTCCACTTGTATACAAAATTTGAAACAGCATGGAATACTAACTTTCATAAACAGTATCAGTTTTTCATGTTAAATGTAACATTTCATTTGCGAATTCATTCTTGTAAAATGAATATTACCTTTGAAATCCCTTTTACTTTGAAATATTGTAACATTTTATTAAAGAAATAAATTCCTTTAATTTTAGCCAGTGCTGTATTCACACCAAGAGTCCAGAAGCCTGCACCAGACTTCTCCGCCACGGCTGTGGTCAACGGAGAATTCAACAACATCAAATTATCAGATTTCTCTGGAAAATATGTTATTCTACTGTTCTACCCATTAGATTTGTAAGTACTGAAATATTTTTTAATTTAAAGTATAGAAAGTACCCAACCTGAAAGGCTGCCGCAAATAGCTAATTTCATGACAGACTACAATATCCAAATACTTTGATTATAATCAATCGGTCCCGTGCGATTCTTTGAGTGTCTTCCCATATTATGGGAAGACACTCAAAGAATCGCACGGGACCGACCGTGCTATGTTGTACTTGCACCATATAACTTGGACTTACTTAATTTACTATTTCTTTTTTAATAAGCTATTAGTCATTGCCTGCTAGGCAACAATAATCATAATTGTATTTTTAACTATAACTGGAGCAGTCTTGGTCAACAATTTATAATAATTCTTATTCATAATATCCTTTTGACATGTGACCTTTTTTTACAATGGTGAAGCAAATGAAGTTTTATTTTTTAAATTTTAAAAAAGAAAACATTTATTTGTAGCCACTATTGTAGATAATAATAATGTTATTTTTTGTTTTTTCAGCACATTTGTATGCCCAACTGAACTGATTGCATTTAGCGAGAGAGCAAAAGATTTTGCCAACATTGGTTGTCAAGTTATTGGTGTATCAACTGACTCTGAGTTCAGCCATTTAGCATGGATCAACACTTCCAGGAAGGTTTGTTATGTTTACTTCTTATTGTCAATTTAAAATATAGTTATTACTTAACATTATTAAATTATGCATTTTTTTGAGTAATGCCACCTAAGTTCTTCAAATCAAATTAAAATAAACTATTCAAATAGGCTTCAGAAAAGCACTTATCATCATCATCATCAGGCTATCGCAGTCCACTGCGGGGCAAAGGCCTTACTTCTCACAAACAAAGATGATTATTATTGAGAAGAATATCATCTTTGTTTGTGAGAAGTAAATCAAACAAGCAATGAGTTCTAAATAAAATGCTGGTGGGTATAAAACTATACACCCTCATGTAATCAATTCTGCAACGAAAATATTCACTGCTTCTCGCATTTGTTGAAGAAAGAAAGAATAAGTTTATTACTAACTAGCTGCCCGCCCCGGCTTCGCCCGTGGTACTTACTTACATGTATTATACATACAACCTTCCTTAAGAATCACTCTATCTATTAAAAAAAACCGCGTCAAAATCCGTTGCGTAGTTTTAAAGATCTAAGCATACATACGGACATACAGCGAAAGCGACTTTGTTTTATACTATGTATTGATTATAATTATTAAAAAATGTTCTTCTGTTTAATTATAATTTTCAAGTACATAAAACAAATATTTTCTTTTGACTGTTTGCTTGATGATTTGATACAGAAATATACATAATTTCCCCTCAAAAACTAAACCATTGCTGTATTATATGAACCTAATAATTTCTAAATCTCATTTCAGGATGGTGGTCTAGGAAAACTTGATATTCCACTATTAGCAGATTATAAGAAAAACATTTCAGAGGACTATGGAGTTCTCTTAGATGCAGGATTCGCACTTCGTGGTAAGATACTACAAAATCATTAGACTCAAAATATTGATTCATTTATTGAGCAACTAACGGCCGCCTGCGACTCTGTCCGCGTGGATTTCGATTTCCAATATCCTATGTGTTATTCTGATGTATAAGCTATATTGTGGTAAAGTTTCATTCAAATCCATTCAGTAGTTTATACGTGAAAGAGTAACAAACATCCATACATCCATACTTAACTAAACTAAAATAAACTTAAAACTTTCGCCTTTATAATAGTAGTAGGAAGTTTTATAAATAGGGCTTCAGAACTATAAATTGCACTTTTATTGTTATTGTTCAATTGCCAGTTGGCAATATAATAGTTGTTGCAATTCTGAAATATAAGAGTCTATTAACAGTTACAAGATCTTGTAAATTATAAAACTTGAAATGTTAATTAGGAGATCCGTTTTTAAGTTTTAAAGATTTTAACTTATATGTACTAAAAGGAAATGCTAATATTTAAATATATATTTTTAAATAATACACTATTTTAAACATATGTAGAGAAAAAGTACACATGTCACAAAACAATAATTAATAGGACATACCTTCATACAATAATTTAAATAAAAAGGCATGTCCCATCTTTGAAATAGTAGTAGTTTTCTATGTTATATGTATATTCATTTAAAATTCAATATTTAAAAATTAATAAACTTTTGAAGGTTCATGATATTATCCCATCTTCCAGGCATGTTCATCATCGACTCCAAGGGAATCCTGAGGCACATGTCAGTAAACGACTTACCCGTGGGCAGGTCTGTCGATGAAGCACTGAGGCTGGTCAAGGCTTTCCAATTTGCTGACAAACATGGAGAAGGTAATTAATTCACAAAGAAATTAATTCTCAATTCTGCCCCAGCTAGTGAATAGTTACACAACTTTTGCAAATATGTCTCACTGTCCAAGAAAATATTAGACGGAAAGAAAAGAAATGTGTAGTACTATTCTTCCTCTTTTTTTTATCGGCTCTTTGCCCCGCATATTAATTTAACCAGGATTGGGAACGCAAAGTTCTATTTTTTATGTTAAGTTGTACCACATTACTTTCTTGGGTGTCGTAAATAATCACCACGCTTGCCAAATGTGGAGTGGTGATCACAAACCCGGGCTGTTTAAGAAAAATCCGGCACAAATTTGCCCGACCTGGGAATCGAACCCAGGACCTTGCGACTTAAACCACAAGACCATTGAGGCGGACAAACTTAACTCTCCCTTATTATTTCCAGTGTGCCCAGCCAACTGGAATCCGGACACAAATGCGGACACAATCAAACCGAGCCCTAAAGAAAGCAAAGAATACTTCAAGAAAGCGAATTGAAGCGTTCAGCTCATTCATTTGCCAATCATTCAAACAGATAAGGCATTGATGTGTTTAATAAACAATGTAGTTTTTACAAAGCCCATATTGCAGCATTTGATAAAGGCATTTGCTACGGAATATTATAAAATCTCTTATAAAAAAAAGTAGCTTAGCTCCATTCTCGAAAGGTTAATTAAGTCTGTATAATGCATGCATAATACAATAAAATATAATGTCTTTAATGATTCTGCCAAATATCTACGTATGTGGTCTATGTAATTTTTTTATTCTGTGATAAATTTTAAATCATTAATATCTTTTTTTTTGTATTTGTAAAAGCTCCTAGTTTTGATAGTAGACCATTAAAATGACGTTGTATCAACTCCTTCTTTTCGTAACCATTTTCTAATTTTAAAGAAAGTAACTTCTCGAATTGACAGTATTTAGCCAATAATTCAAATAATGGGCCAACGGGCATTTATTGTAAGGATAAATAGTGTTCCAAGCACTGTTAGTTTTAAACCTCAATAAGTTTTATTTTCCCGGAAATATGTTCTCTTGTTTTAATATAGATTTGTTATTATAATGTACTCTTATTTTTTTTATGCTACCTAGTAATTTTTTTTGAAGAATTTTCATTATGATCTTTTTCATCATCCATATCTGTTTTTATTCTTAAATAAAATTAAAAATAAAATAAAATCTCCTTCATTAAAAAATCAGTTTAATTCTGCAAAATATAATGATCAAATTCTCATTTCAACAAAATCAGTAATATGTTTAATGTGACATGTAAATCGCGAGTCAAATGCATGACCGATAATAAAAGACAAGAAAACTGTCCAAACTAACCATAGGCAAACATTTATCATTATTTTCCCATAGACAAAAGATCACTTATCCTCGGTTCTAAAGTAATACTGCACCCTGCAGCCGGCTTGAGGAACACTTCCAACTGCATTTCCATCGCAGTGTGGTCCGCCATGATGCGGTAATGACGTAATATGTGCGCGAGAGTTATCTTCATGTAGTTCATTGCGTAGGGTTTACCTGGAAGAGATTGGGTATGTTTCTGTCAACGGTAATTTGAATGGATAAATAATCTGCATTTATTTAGAGAATCAAAATAAGTGGTGTTGCAATAAGCTTTTAAATTTACACAACTTAGTGCTGAATGCACGAACCTTTCATTGGGTTTTAAAGTTAAGTGTGAAGTTTTTTTTTCTGTGAAGCACCTTGCAGAAGACTACAATGAAGTAGTTCTTAACACAACAGATTGCAATGTTTGTCAATTTAAAATGATCGCGAAAAAGCAATATAAGTGCTGCCCCTGTGAGGACACAATTTAAAACACATTGATACTATATAATTAAACAAGGGCAATGACAAATTTTCGATGTTGCCATCCACCAAGAAATCTATTTGGAAAAAGTAGTAGCATAAAAAAATATTAAGTATGTATTTTATTTTCTACTGGCGTTCGGCCGCGGATTCACCCGCGTGTAATTTATTTTTTCAAATATCCCCTCGTATCCCCCACATTTCTGGGATCGAAAGTATCCCTATATTCACCGGGGATAGTGTAGCTAGCCAACAGTGAAAAAAATATTCAAATCGGTCCAGTAGTTTTTGTTTATTCGTTACATACAAAAATACAAATCTCTCATCTTTATAATATTAGTGTAGACGTGTAGATGTAACAGTAGTTTACAATGCAATACTCTATTTACCAATACAAGCCCTCTTCCCAGTACTGAAGCCAGTGTACGCATTGGCGTGGTCAGGCAGAGTATGGGACTTGAACCAGCGCTCCGGTCGAAACTGATCTCGGTCTTCGCCCCAGACGTGGTGGCGGTTGATGCCGCTGATGAGTAAGGCACAGTTACTGCCCGCTGGCATTGTGTAGTTCTCTGGAAGTAAGTGTGATACACCATATACGTGTTGGCTAAAGTGTCAAACCTGGTAACTCCAGCAGATCAAAATACAAGAGACACAAAAAAAGTCACGAAAGGATAAGTGTCACTTAAAAAAAATGGAGATACGAGATCTGACCCTTAAGCCGACGATTTATGCCGACGTATTTATTTATTTTTAGGCCAAAGATCAACAAAAAAAAAGTTAATAATAGTTTACGCTTAAAGACAGCCACGACATGCGAAATGGTATTTGATTTAAGTTTTTTCAGCAACTTCTGAATTATATGACAGGGCCAGGGACATATTAATCTCGTCTGTTTAAATAAAACCACTATTTGTAAAAGAGTTAATACCTAAATTTTTTAGGTCTTGAATATAATTGCTTTTATTTATTGCGTTATATTAATAGATGAAGTGCATTTTTGTGAGTGTCTTTATGCATCTGGCTCGAAGGACCAATGTTCTTATATTCTGTTTCACATTTGTTAATAATTTGTATTTGTCGTGTGAATTCTAGGCGACCATTACCATAACTATTAGGCGAACAAGCTTTTAGTCCCGTTAAATGTAATTTACACCATAAATCATTCGTTTCCTTATTTAATCCAAACAAAAGTTAAGTACACTTACGGAGTTGGACATCTTTATCCACATATCGAGTGACGATAGGGGCAGCCGAGTATAATCGGCCTACTTCTTTTATCACAGCGTCTAAATACACGAGTTTAGATAAGTCTCCCTTCTCGACGTCCCGATCCGAAGCACCAAACACGTTCTGTAACCTGATGAACCAGAGATTTAAAACAAAACTTTCAAAATCAAAATATACTTTATTCAAATAGGCCTCAGAAAAGCACTTATGAATCGTCAATAATAATAAAAAACAACACATTGAATCTACCACCGACTTCAGAATGCAGGCATCTACCGAGAAGAAGCGGCAAGAAACTCGATAGTTGCTCTTTTCAATCGCCAAGTTTTGTTACAATATTTAATTTTGTCCAATAATCCAATAATTTTACATAGGTACTTGTACTTGTTCTTCATGACTGCTTATCATGTAAGCTGCTAAGAGCAAAATGTCTTATTTTACGTAAAATACTTCGAGTGGCATACAATGTGGCATAGCAAAGAATTCCGTGAAGTTCCAATACTAAATAAACCAATCAAAAAGATATCTAAAATTACCTATCTCTTTATCCTTAGGATGTTGATAAAGTTGATGAAGATGATATCCTTATGTAATCCAATGTGCAATTAAGTATTAGAAAAGGAGATAAACATGAATACTTCTCTAAAATAATCCAACTCACTCCTTATAAACCTTCTCCTGCACTTCAGGGTAAGATCCAATCAAGACACAGGCGTAAGTTGTGGTCGTGGAAGACGTATCGTAACCCGCTAATATCATGGTGTCCACTTGCCATCTGATCTCTTCGTCTGATAGGACACCGTCGACGGACAACTCAAGGATTAGGTCCATGAAACCTTTGAATTTTTTACCTGGGACAAACATTTTTTTTTTCTTATTTTTGTTTCCATCTGAATTAGTAGATGTTTCATTAAAATTAATTGATAAAAAATACGTTAGGATGAATGTGGGTCAGATCGTAAATAAGAAGAGGCAAAAAAATTTAAGAAATTAAATAAATTCCGATAAATAATTTGGAATTTACCATTATTTACCGATGGCGCGATGTCGTTAATTTCATTTCGCTTCCTTTGTATTATCTGAAATGTTATGTTTTGGTCTTTAGGATAGGGAAATACTTTTAACATTATTTTCATTTCCTAACACTATTTCTTTACAAGGTTCTGGTAAGTACATATTATGCACTACAATGGCTTTAGCATTAACGTTTACTATAAAAAAATATGCAGCGATGTTCGGCATAGCTTGTCAACCGAAACTAAATACACTTATATTTTCTCTTATCAACGACCGCCAGTATGGCTTTAGGCCGAAACGGTCGACAGGGGATCTCCTAGCGTATGTGACGCACCTCTGGGGGGAGGCAATCGACAAGCACGGCGAGTCTATGGCAGTCAGCCTGGACATTGCCAAGGCATTTGATAGGGTCTGGCACAAAGCTCTTCTCTCCAAGCTTCCGGCATATGGGTTGCCCGTCCGGCTGTGTGATTGGATTGCCGGCTTCCTGCATGAGCGCAGAATCCGTGTTGTGACTGACGGATGCGCTTCGCGGTTCATATCAGTGAATGCCGGTGTCCCACAGGGCTCCGTCCTATCGCCCACCCTCTTTCTTCTGCATATCAATGATTTGCTGTCGCTTGGCAACATTCATTGCTATGCTGACGACAGTACGGTGCATGGGCGATATCTCGGTAGGCCTAATGCTGGTAGGGCAGCAACCGTTGAGAAACGAGAGAATCTTGTCGTTGAACTGAACCAGGTTTTGGACCTCATTAGTAAATGGGGTTCCAACAACTTGGTTGAGTTTAATGCCAAGAAAACCCAGGTTTGCGCGTTCACAGCAAAAAAATCACCATTCCTTCCCATTCCTGTTCTTCAGGACACTCCCCTCAGTTTGCGTAGTAGCCTAAGCATGCTTGGCATGGATCTACGTTGCAATCTTAATCAGGGCCAATACGTTGAAAGCTTGCTTTTGACGGCGTCAAAAAAGCTGGGGATCTTGAACAGGGTGCGGCGGTTTTTCACGCCGGACCAGCTTGTTCTTCTTTATAAGACGCAAGTTCGGTCTTGCTTGGAATACTGTTCGCACCTCTGGGATGGATCTGCCATGCACTACATGGACGCGCTCGACAGATTGCAGCGACGGGCTGTACGTATAATTGGGGACGAAGAGGTCACCAGGCACCTAGAACCTCTTCAGTTGCGAAGGGACATAGGTTCCCTGAGTGTCTTCTACCGTATTTACCATGGTGAGTGTTCTGAAGAACTATTTTCCCTTATCCCTCCTTCCCCATTCCGTCAAAGAACTACGCGTGCTGGTCAACGTTGCCATCCTTTTACCGTGGTCACTATTCCATCGCGAACCCAGAAGTTCGGCAATTCATTTCTCTGCCGAACTATTAAGCAATGGAATGCGTTGCCAGCATGCGTTTTTCCTCCTTCCTATAACATGGATTCCTTCAAGAGAAGCGTGAAGAAATATCTTGCGGGCCGGTATGGTGATGCCAACTGATGGGATACCTTTTTGGTACCGCATCCGTTGTCATAGCAGTTAGGGCTCCTCTTTTGCTTACCATCAGGCAGGGAGGAGCCAATGTACCGAGCTACTATAAAAAAAAAAAAAAAAAAAAAAAAAAAACTATCTATCGGCTTAAATAGTCAAAAAATGCTTATTCTATTTTAGTTCGATACGCCGACTCAGGGCCGCCCTATGTGCGAAGTGCGCGGCGCACACAGGCGCCAAGGCAATAGGGGTGCCGCGCCGCCACTGCCACCTACTAAGATATTGGGTTTTTATGAAGATTCGTTAAAAAAGCGGCGCTTTATAGGATCCGCACACAGGCGCTGCCGGGGGTTGGCGCAGACCTGCGCCGACTAACCAAACATGATTTCAAATGATGGAGGCCTTTGCCCTGCACTGGGACATTAGTAGGCTGATACTTTCCTTTACTTTACGCCGACTAAGTATACTTAGTTTACAACCATAAGGGTGGACAAAAACACTCAAGTATCCACCGTTTCTTTCAAACCCTACCATATCAGACAAATCCTTCGTAATCTTCAAGGCAGCGTCTTGCCTCTTCTTCAGTTCAGTGAAACTATACAAGAAGTCGTTATGCATCCAAATGTTCTGAATTCTCTTGGTCATCACTCGCCGAATTTCCGCAAATGCAGCCATGTATACCTCCATTTGATGCTTAGTGGTTTCGTCCAATTCAAGGCCGAATGCTGTTACTGCAATTTTAAGGTTAATTTAATTTAGCAACAGCACAAACGCTTTAGCTATCCATTCAATCTCCCAGTTTCCGATTATTGCGACGAAGGGGAAAATGCGACATAAAATCCCAGTTTTCATCGTCCGAGGCGTTCGCGCGTTCGCGTGAAATTGGGCAAGTAGGGGAGAGTGGTCACCCTTCGTACACTTTTTACTCAAGGATTAAAAAAAAAATAACTAATTGCTATTTCCCAAAAATACTTATGCTTTTGCATAACCGAGTTATTTGGCTTTAATAATAATGTAACTCAGTATTGATTTAATGAGACATAGAAAAGATACGGCCTATTTTCCAAAAACTGGAAATAGTACGAAAGCTCCCCACACGTAGGGTAGCTTCGTACAGAGGGGCAGAGCTTTGTAAACAATTATTTATATCCAAACCACTAAATAAATCACCTCAAATGTCATTTTAATTAACAATATAATGCAAAACAAACAACTTTTACAAATACACATTATAAAATAAACATTTGAATTTGACCATTTGGGTACGTGTTTAAAACACACATAACGAATCTATTTTTGCACATTAATCATAGTATGATCTATTTTAAAAACATAAATAATTGTTTTCCTTGCTGTAGCAGTATGAGTACTTAAAATGTGTCCTCATTTTTGTAATTAGAAAACGTAGCATTTTTTTCTTATACTTTATTATGTACGAATCTACCCCATTAGAAACTGTACGAAGGTACCCCAACCAACATTTTTCATGAAAATATTTCAAAATAAAAAAACTATTAAAATTACAACCAAATTTAAATTAACAAAGTAATATATGGCTCTTATTCAATAGATTTTACAAATTACTTTAGCAATACGAGCAAAACTTTTTGGGAAAAAATGTTTTCAAAGATGGATCGAAAAAATTCTTATGCGGGCCATAAACTCATATCGACTTGTCCAGGCGAAGCTTATTGAAGCAGTGCTATTTCGTTTAGTTGTGAGTCTTTGGGCATGAGGGGCCTTACTTACACACAAATACAAAAGCATCAATATTTATAATTGTGAAGATATGACTACTGTACGAATGCTCCCACTGTACGAAGCCTGACCACTTTCCCCTACCTACCTATGTATACTTTAACTTTAAAAAGCCCAATTTTACCATATGTATTTGGCACATGATGGTCTGAAATAAAACGGTTACCTTCGCCAATAATATATACGGGTAGTTATCAATATCAAGTCATTGAACACTTACAAAAGTTAGCTTCTAACGCCGACTTCCCAATATAATCTAATGGTTCAAAAGGTCCTTTCCCCACGAAGCTTGCCAGTTGCTCCACTAGAATTCTAGCCTGGCTGTTGTGAACATCAATGAACCCATCCACCACATGATGTCCAAAGGATGGATAGAGCAGCTTCTGGTGGCGTTTCCATACTGGAACTGTAATAGTAGAAATAAAACCAAAAAAGCAATACTTCTGTCATTTGAATTAATCGTCTATTTTATTATAGACCTAGTGGGCTAGCCAAGATGCCACTTGGACCACTATCGAATTCGCCATCGCTTCGACCACTATCGCGATCGCCATCGCTTCGACTAATATTGCCATCCCGCACAAGGATTTGTGCGAGCGAAATGGAGATATAATTCGCGACGATTGCGATAGCGACAAATAGTCACATCAACAGCCTATCGCAGTCCACTTGCTGGACATAGGCCTCTCCTAAGGCTCTCCACTCAGCCCGATCCGACAAATAGTCAAAAAGTGGCAACTTGGCTAGCTAGACCACCTACCTGTCTGAGGAACAATCTGGCCAATGCAATGTGGAAAACTAGATATGTAGAGTCACCTAAATTATGATCTTTAGAAATTAAGAAAGATAAACGTTTTTGTGTCTATATTCTACATTTGGATTTTTATCTCCTCAGGTATTTTCTGATATTTAGAAGACCGAATGTTTAATTAAAGGAAGCTAAAAGATATCTTATGACTACAGCATTAAGGCTTCATGCTTGTGTGGTTACCGAAATTGTGTAAAAATAAACAAAGTTCCTTATTCCTGAGGTCATTGACCCACCTGAAGCCGTAACAAGTCCTTCGCCGACCCATGGGCTTAATATTTTTCGGTAAAAATAGTTTTTCTCTAAACAGGCCTCCATCACTGTGAAGTAATCTTGAGCGTCGCATATCACTGAAATTCAGAGTCGTATTAGAAAAAGGAAACAGTGTGTAACTACGCTTACATAGGCGTAGCCAGCTTTGGGCTCAGGGTGGGGCAGCAGTCAACCTATCCCCCGGGGGAGGGTGGGGCACTCCGATTTTTTGTACCTTGAGCCGTTAATCTCATATATTTTTCTTGTGCAATAACTTACGGATAGTATGATTGTTGATGTTGTTAGAGTTATTAAAAAACATTGTTTAATCAGACATCTTGTACCTAGGTCAGAGCCAGGGCCCAGGGTGGGGCAAGTGCCCCAACTTGCCCCAGTTTGGCTACGCCTACCTACTTCACTTTAAATCCAACTAACATAATGAAACTAATGAGTTTGTTTCTTTGTTTGAACGCGCTTATCTCAGGAGCTACTAGTTAGAATCGAAAAAATATTTTTGTGTTGGACAGTCCATTTGATGAGAAAGGCTTTTAGTGCAGGCAATGAAGCATTTGGGGTCCGAATTTTTTTACTGTGAACCGATTTGCATGAAATTTTGGAATTAGTTTCATTGCACCCTTCAATTCAAAAGTGAAAATGATTTGAACGCCGCAACTACCCCTGGAGTGGTTGCCACCCCATCTCGGGGGTGAGTATTCTTTTTTTAAGATAACCTCGGATATCGATAGGAAGACTAGTTTTAAGCAAAAAATCATCTATAAAGTTTTTCGATAAATCTAATACTTTTCAAGTTATTGGCAATTGAATATTCGCAATTTTGTCACGTTTTTCATCGGTTTTTTGCAAATATCTCCAAAAATATAACTTTTATCGATAATGTTATGAGGAACAAAATTGTGACAGGTAAAAAACTAAACAATTTTGTTTATTATAACGTATTCTAAGTGCAATATTAAGTTAGATATTAAAGATCAAAGCCGTTTTTTATTTTGTCTGCATTTTAATCGATGTGGTCAATGTCATCTAGCGGCGAGCAGATGCATTTTATGCATTCTTATAATTAAGAGTTTTGTAGTGCTTGAAATAAGATTTCAAATGAGTACAATTAAAAGTCTTTTGCACGTAAAATAAGTAAGCTGTATTACAAATAAGAGGAGCATCCAATATTTTTTCTTTTAAAACAAAGGGTTTCATAAGTGCCATTTCCACCAGAATTGAAATTATTCGTATTCCGCCAAGAATTAACTTTATTATGAAGTGTTTGAAAAATTGTATCAGTTTGGCTGCTTTAGGACACATATTTTTCAAAATAGACAGGATTAAAATAAAAATATAAAATCTCATATTTTAAAAAATCCCACCTTCTTTTCATAATATCTCAAAAATTACGATAGATGCGTATAAAAGTGTAGGGATAAAAAATTTAGGTATTTTTCTGACAAAAAATTTAGTAATTTTTTTATTTCTGTTAAACCAAAACTGACGGAGATATGATTGTTTAAAGAGCGCGTGGCAGCGGCAATCACAGCCTCTCTTAAGCCCTTTAACCCTTCACCGTTTTCGAAAAACGTTTTTAATTATATATTGCAATAAAGGATGTTGAAGTTCTTCTAAATACCTTTTCAATGCTGTTTTAGAAATTGTGATAGCATGAATAGCTTGGAAATGGCACTTGTGAAACCCATTGATTTACAAGAAAAAGCATTCGATGATCCTCTTATTTGTAATACAGCTTACTTATTTTACGTGCAAAAGACTTTTAATTGTACTCATTTGAAAGCTTATTTCAAGCACTACAAAACTCTTAATTATAAGAATCCATAAAATGCATCTGCTCGCCGCTAGATGACATTGACCAAATCGATTAAATTGCAGACAAAATAAAAAAAGGCTACGATCTTTAATATATATCTTAATATTGCACATAGAAAACTTTAGGATAAACAAAATTATTAAATCTTTTACCAGCTACAATTTTGTTCCTTATAAAATTTTCGATAAAACTTATATTTTTGGAGATATTTGCAAAAAACCGATAAAAAACGTGACAAAATTGCGAATTTTCAATTGCCAATAACTTGAAAAGTATTAGATTTATCGAAAAACTTGATAGATGATTTTTTGCTTAAAATTAGTAATCCAATCGATATACGAGGTTATCTTAAAAAAAAAATACTCACCCCCGAGATGGGGTGGCAACCACTCCAGGGGTAGTTGCGGCGTTCAAATCATTTTCACTTTTGAATTTAAGGGTACAATGAAACTAATTCCAAAATTTCATGCAAATCGGTTCACAGTAAAAAAATTCGGAGGTTTGACCATATTTTTCGCTTCAATGACTGCGCTATTTTAGCACTATACGTGCCGAAGACAAAATCCACGCGGACGGAGTCAGCGCGGCTGCTATTCAAACAATAAAGACGATGAACTGACAAAGGATGGTTAAGTTTTACGGATTAAAACTTTATTTTCTTTTTAATTTGAAATATTATCATTATATTCAGTTACATTGTTGGGAAAATCTGTTTTAATTACCTACAGGCCCAGATTAATGAAAATTAATACGATTTTCAAGTCTTACCGTAAAACAACTCTGGTCCTAATTTCACACGGGTGACACCACCATTTTTTAAACAATGATTTTGTATTTTTTGTATCATTCTCCATAAATCTAAAACAAACCAGTGAACATTAACTCATTATAGGTACAGTCATGAGTAATAACATAGAAACATCCTTAAAATTCAAATTTATGTAGCAACATTAAATCGCAAAAATAAATATGCTAAACTACGGCCTATAATTAGGTAAACGCTAAATTATTTCAAAATGAACTACACAATTCTATCAAATAATTGTAAACAATAGGTAATCAAAATGTTATATTAACTTTAAGTTACAAAATTATATACCCACCAAGCAAATCTAAAATATGTACTAGTGATGTGCCGGATCGCTAAAAATGAAGATCCGCGGATACGGATCTGAATACGGATATTTAGTGTCAAGATCCGCGGATACGGATACGGATACGGATCTTCAATTTCTCATAAGATTAGTGTCGCCGGCCGCGCGCGGCCTTGAAAAGATTTTTTTAAAGCTGCTCTAATTTTGTCTGTGATTACTTGCTCATGTAAGCTAATTTTTAAACTTTATGTGACACATAGTATTAATTTACTTGATTAGAATTAACATTTAATTTGATTTATTTTTGGTTTCCTCGTGATCTCATTCTTATAAAAGTGATTTATTACTTTCTATCGTATTGATCACATAATTATAAACAGAAGGTTTAAGTTTTAGTTTTTTTTTATTGACATAAAAATATCATTTTGGTATGTTATAACTTGCTATAATATTTCTGAACCTAATTATATATAAAAGAAGTTTTCAGCTTAAGTTTTGTTTTGACCATGATTGTTATAAAAGGATGTTATAACTTGATTTGATATTGACCTCATTTAATTATAGAATACAATAATTATGTTTTAGTTATTTCACTGTCCGAAAAGTAAAGTTTTAACTTGTTCTTATTATAAAAATCTATGTATCTAAATGTTTGCAATATATAGGTGCAAAATATATGATTATTTTAAAAAACTAGCTGGTTTTTTTTTAATTTCTACCTGATGATTAACTGAAAAAGATCCGTAAAAGATCCGCGTGTAAAGTAACGGATACGGATACGGATACGGATTTTAATTTTTCCTCGGATATCCGCGGATACGGATACGGATACGGATATTCGGAACATCACTAATATGTACACAGTACATTTTCAAAAATATGTGAACAATAAGTATTAATCAAAATTATATGGGTCAAAATCAGAGAGGTGAGCATTACGCTTCCGACAAAAATTTTCTTAAAAAAATGTTTAAAAATTGCTACAATATTTATTTGAAAATAAAGTT
This sequence comes from Nomophila noctuella, assembly GCA_958496325.1. NCBI lineage: Eukaryota > Metazoa > Arthropoda > Insecta > Lepidoptera > Crambidae > Nomophila > Nomophila noctuella. The sequence goes on along the minus strand of OY292505.1, from coordinate 5,477,933 downwards.
GCTAAGCGTGTTTACATGGCACTTAACATATTTCATTTTCTACGTAACTTATTACCAGAAAATTAATAAAAATATGCCTAAAAAATCATTCCGAGAACGCGTCTTTATACCATGTTCCATAGTTTAGACTCTTAAAAAATATATACAAAGAACGAAATATAAATTTCAAGTTTTCGTGTAATCATTAAAAACCTTAGATTAAAAATGTATCCTGCGAATAAAAAAAAATTAAATTATTTTCTTTAGATTTCATCAATTCAAATGCAGTCTGTCGTTTATCTTATCATTTCGTGAACGCGTCGTGTAAACTACGATGTAATATAAGCAAGACATACTAGATTGTGTTAAGAAGCATCAGTGTAAAGTTCGTAGGTCAAAGTAAGCGGCCGCGTTTTGTGTTAACGAAAAACAATAAGTGGTTTTGGTGATACGTAGAGTTTAATTTGATATGTGTGAAGCGTACTTTAATAACATGTCACTACGGGAACGCCATTCAGTGATTCGTTTTTCAAGTAAATGCATACTTTTTACAAAATTCTCATATATATTTCAGCTCACTTGTTCATAACCTCAAAAACCAATATTAAACATGGCTGTATCATGCGTAACCTCAAAACAATTAACGAAAAATCATTTTGGGAACGGTCACTTCGGGAACGTTCTCGGATGGAATCGTTCCCGAAATGATATTCCATGAACAAAATTATACTGCAGTACTTCAAAAAAGCTCAACCATGTAATAATTTGGTTTTAAGTATCCGCGTATCATGGAGAATAAAAAAACTAAAGAAAAAAAGAAGTCGAAAAAACAATCGAAGCAGGATAGTTTAGCTTACAATAACACTGTGAAAAGGTTAATGCAAGAAAGCACAGGTTTTAAGATAAAATGACTCCTGAACAAAAAAAGATGAAAAGACTGAAAGATAGGGAATATTACCAAAGAAAGAAAGCTGAAAATAAAGTAAAGACTGTTAATAATATGCCTGAAAGAGAGAAGAGAAAACAGAGAAAGGCGTGAAGAAAAAAATCGCAAAAGTATAGACAGAAGAAAAAGATGCTGGCAAATATTTTAGTTGACAGTCCTCCTTGGTCTGAAAATGAGATGGAAAACGAAGTTCTCTGAGACTGCTATTCGAGTATCTTATTCAACACTTTTAAGAGCGGAACCTTGTTGGGTAGTGCATCCTACTAAAAGAGATGGATACTTACTTACTTTAAATGTCTTTTATTTTAATAAACAACTGAAATCAAGTATTATGTGGTGTTAGAAAACGTTAGCGTCATTGTGGCTGTCATTTTGGGAACACTCCCATCATTTCCGGGAACATCACATAAAAGCCAATAAGTCACTTAATTATCACTGAAAGCGTTAAATTCTGCATACATAAGATAAAATGACATCAAAACTTGGTATTTATTTGATTAATTTACAATAAAATGCTAGAATATTTATAATAACTAAAAGTACCGTAGTAAAAATTACGCCATTATGACATTTGATGTGGAATAGTGTAAAAACAATTGTTTTTAGTAAAAATAATAGCAATTTAACAAAGTTTTCATATACTGCAAGGAATGAATTCCAAATTATTGAAGAACATTATTAGATATGTTGGTTAATATTTGTTATAAAAAATATTATAAAGTGTTCCCGAAATGACTCACGACTCTGGCTTTATTCTCATTAACGGTTATAATTCCGAAAATAAGTATTTTTGTGCGTGCCTATTTACAAAAAAGTTTCATGATAAGTAATACAAGAGACTCCTTATGTTAGTTTTCTTTAAAAGGAAACTTAATTTTACAGATATTTCAAAACCTAAAATGCTCACCTCTCTGATTTTGACCCATATATACCATAAAATCAAGTGAATATTAATCATCAAAACTAATAAAAAGAAAGACTTATTTCTAGATTTTTTCAGTAATTGCGTTATTAGGATTTGTTACAAAAAATAAGGTAAATATTTGAAGTAAAGGGGGTAAGTTCATAAACATCAGCGAGCGGCATCGCGCAGCGTAAAGGCTCGCTCGACCACATTTTGTTTCCATTCACCGTCCTGAAACTGCTCATGCTGTTAGATTCCTACGGAAATATTGTGGAATTTGTCTTTCCCTGTTGTCATGTGATTAGGCCAGGTTTTCCCATGGTGCGCCCAAAATGGGCAAACCTGGCCTGATCATTGATAACTTGTTAAGAACCAAGCTGTGCTTGTTCTTGGTGGGCGCTGATGTACAAACCTCTTTTGTTCATTTGACACATGACAGCGATAGCGTATTCTTTTTAAATATTCTTTTGTTTTTCGTTTGTTTTAATGTATTGATTTTTCTCAGTCTGAGAATACTAGTACACGCTCACATTGTTATACCTATTTCGGTATTTTATTGAAACAATCACTAGGCCCAGGTTTTACTTACTTGTATTTGCGAGCGTCAAGGGGCGTCAGAGGATTGGCCAATACTAAGAAATCAATGTAAAATGAATAACAATATTGTGCCGTACCGTATTTCTACACATGACAAACACAGTAGTTTAGACAGTACTTTCAGCGTGATTGATGGACAAACATCCAAACAAACAAATTTCACATTAATTATAATATTGAATAGAATAGATTAAAAACCAAAGGCGGAAATGATGTTGATAAAATTATTTAGGTGCACAGCCGAACAATCGATTTTGCGTTTTGTCTACTATGAGTGGGTAAAAGGATTTTTTTTGTTTGAAAATAAGTTTTTATTGAATCGCAAAAGCTTTTGAGGGGAAAATTTGCAAAATAAGTAGGTAGGAAAATATTCCTAAAAACGAAATTGTCAATGACTGTATACGTCATGATCACTTAATTCGACTAAAATCACGAGTAAAGTTACTAGGCAAAAGTAAGTATACACTTCCAATATAATTTTGATGTATACATGACAATGTCTATTACATGTGTACATTTGTATACATACTATAGAAATTTACCTGGATAGTTAAAAATTATATTCAGAGTGTGAATGTATTTATGATTTTGTTTCGCTTATATCAATGTGGAATAAACGTTTACCTTATTTTGACATTGTTTAATGGTTAGTTAATTTAGAACAAAACGTTGTATACTTCTTTCTAGATTGGTACAAGTTAAGATATTTTAGAAAATGTGACAATGTATATATATTATTGCTCATGACTGTACACGTGGTTTAATAATACTGTTTAATATTAATATAATACGAATTCAGTGAAGGATAGATTTCTTTATCAAATGGTAAATCAATAGGTAATTAAATTAAATGTAATTCAATCAAACCATTTGAAAATTAAACTCGATATAGAATAACGTGGTATTATAAAATAACAGTACCTATCTACTTAAATACGTTCAAAATATTTTATCCGTAATAACATGTTAAGATATTATTAATTATTAATAAATTCAGACTCTGACTTGTATCATAACAATAACATAAATGAAAGTCTCATTCTGTAATTGGAAGCAAAAAAGTACCAACTGCTTTAAATTACTTACAATGAAAATACTTTCACTGCATTAAATAAATAGTAGGTACCTATTATTTTTACCTACTTACTCTTACTCGCCCTGTATATTGGGACTATACTATACCCTTTGATACCCCTGTTTAAGTACTTATAACTATTTGTAATAGTGGTATTACAAATATACTTAAACATATACCTATAACACCCAGACCATTACAATCATACATGTTCATGCACACAAATGTTTGTCTTGTGCGGGGATCGAAACCGCGACCTCTTGGTCTAATAGGCAACTTCTTGACCGTTACACCAAGCCATACCTCAAGAAATAGGTAGGTACTTACATTTTCCATCTCCTATCAATAGATGAGCATGGCCAATCAATGGTATTTCTCCTGGAAAAGGTGGTGGTAATATTTCCACTTTACCATCACGATACCACCTCAGCAAAAACAGAATACACAAAACGACTAGTATAGGAAACATAATTCGTCCAGGTACTTAGTAAATAGTTTTAAACAGTAATTCTTCAGTAGAGACTTTCGCGGTTAGCGGCTAGATAGAAACTAATAAAATATAACTAATATTAATGTTAATACTCTTACGTATATTATTTTCAAGATTCCGTAAGAATGGCGTAAATCTTTCTAAACATTCATAATCTTCCGTAGTTTTTATAACTCGGTAACGGTTTCAAATGTTATTTTGTTTATGTTTCTGGGGTAGCTCTTTAATAAAAGCACATAAATGAATTGTAAAACTAAGGAATTTCTATATTTTATTTTGAATTCTACAATTTTAAAATAAGATTAATATTATCTGAAATGCAAAGAAGCAATACTTATAAAGGTAAAATAAAATTCAATATTGCACAGAAAATTGCTTTATTTCAAAACCGCAAGAAATTAATCATAATTGTCAGCTGTTAAACTACTTTGTTTAGAATAGGTATCTTATAAAGATAAGCAAAGGGTTTAAAATATTTTCAGGTAACAGGGAAATTATTACTTAAGGAAAAATTTTGTCATCAACTTATTATTACTTTTTATTTAGATAGGTAGGTAGGTATATAGCATTAAACAACACGTTCGTAAAATTATTTTAATTGTAGGTACATAACACCAATAATTATCTTTTTTCTAAAGCTATATTTGTTCCAGAAGTTGGAGTGAGCAGTAATTTATGGTCCACTACCATTTTAGTATGATCAGCTGTAATCTTGTAATCCTTTAGAAGGTGAACCAAAATTATTTTCATAATATCCAATGCCATCTTCATTCCTGAAAAAAACAATAAAATTAATCCTTTTTCCTTCCAACACTGGGTAATATCAATTAAAAAAAATGTTTAGGAGGCAAACGAGCAAGTGGGTCACCTAAGGAGAAGTGACCACCGCTGCCCATGGATATCAACAACCGCACAAGGGTCGCAGATGTGTTGCCTGCTTTAAAACCCCATACCCTCCTCATCTGAGCTCTGGCGGCCTTATTAATACTGACCAGCAGAAACATAGCACACACTAACACTGCTATACTTAGGTGAAAGACACAAAATGAACATAATGGTGTTACCACACCAATCGATCGATCGTCGATCGACGCCATTGATCGATGGTAGAATGGAATAGTCGACGTCGATCGATAGTTTCTACCAGACCAATCGATCGACCATTGATCGACGGCATCGATCGATGGTAGAATGGAATAATCGACGTCGATCGAGCTGTTTCGTCAGTCGTGCCGCGCTTCGACCGACCAGTCGACCGATGCCATCGATCAGCAATTGGTAAGTCGACTGGGGTCCCGGGTCCATCGATGGCGTCGATCAATTAAAGCTACCACATCAATCGATGGCGTCGATCGACGATCGATCGATTGGTGTGGTAACACCCTAAAGTAAACGCACCAATACAAGAACGGGCTCCCATTCCAAATGTAGCAAAGCCGTGACATGGTGACCTTCCATCCAGCCATCGCTCAGGTCTGAACTCCTCCCTATCTTGACCCCATGAGGGATGACGGTTTATTGCGTAGATGAAGAGGAGGCACTGCCATCCAGGTTCCAGGGAATAATTTTCTAAAAACATAAAAGAAGAAAACGTTTCTTTAGTATTTAAACCCAAACATTTTTTTTAAAAAGAATCATAATTTATTCTTGACTTTGGGTCGAAAAGCAACCAAAAAAGTCACTTCCAGTGCTGCTGGTTTGATAAAAATAGTTAGAAAATAATTGGCATATAATAAGTGTGATTAAATAACTAGAATATAACTATTTAGGCACGTAGGTACCTGAATGAAATAAATTCATTGATATTATTAGAACCTAATTTTTGTAATTGAGTTCGGAAATCACTGTAAGTGGAGGTCAATGGAATGTTAAATCATGCTTTTAAAAAAAAGCTGCCACCCAAAAATTAAAAAAATAACAAGTTATCATCCGCCTGCCCTTATCCCACACTAGGCGGGATCGGCGCAACATGTCTTCTTCTTCCACTTCCACTCACTCCTTCTCGCTTGGGGATAATAACAAGTATAGGTAATATTCAAATACTTGACAATGATAACTTACTTATTTCAACTGGTGCCGTCAAAGCCCTTGAAACGGTCGGTACGACGGGATACAAACGCAAAGTTTCCTTTACAACTGCGTCTAGATACAATAGTTTTGACAAATGCTCCAAATTGATATCAACTTTCGTCTGGTCAATCGCGTTTATTATTCTGAAAGCAACAAATTGAACATATCGGTTGGCCTTACAACTTCATACTTATAAGTATAACACAGTTATTATTATAGTCCATTTCAGCTTAGATGATCCCGGTGACAGTTTGCCTTCAAAGGAAAATCGACACTATTCTAACTAAATGTTCTAAAATCTAAACAAATAAGACCCTAACATCATTAAAACACCTCGTGGAACATATTGCCTTGAAACAAAGTTTAATTTCGTACTATTTGTACAGAAGAATACCTGTCACATGGATCATCTTAGCTGAAATGGACTATAGTTATGATGGCTATAAACTCTACTAGGTACGTTGGGTGCGAGATGGCTGTTTACAGAGTAAAATGCCACCTTGCGGTGTCTGTCGGAGGTAAAAGTTTCACTACAGTTCTCTGAGTCCTCGAAATAAGCAATCATTCATATGTAATTCAACACATTTCGCAACCAACATAAGAATATACTTACTCATTGTAAACCGTCTCCTGGACAGCAGGGTGAGATCCAATCATCACCAATATGAAAGTTAAAGAATTCGCAATGGTTTCAAAACCACTGAACATCATTGCATTGACCTCGTCTGCCACCTGCTCCTCAGAATATAACCCTTGGGAATGGAGTTTTAACAAACCATCCAACAAACATTTTGTTGCTATGGGATAAAATATTATAAACTTTAGTAAGTGAGTACATAGTAGCCTATTAATGTCCCACAAGAGGGCAAAGGCCTCTTTCATTTAAAATATTTCAGTTTTTGTTACAAAGATGGGTTTGGGCTTAACCACGCTTGCCAAACGCGGGTTGGTGATCACAAACCCGGGCTGTGTTTAGAAAAATCAACGCAAATTTGCCCGACCCAGGAATCGAACCCAGGACCTTGTGACCACGGCCCGGTACTTACCCATGGAGGCGTTCTAAGACAAATCTGGACGTAAATAAGCTATACATACACCAGGTTTAAAAAAAATTATAATGAAATGTTACAATTTGTATATGTAGGTATATAACAGGAACAAACCTTCTGTATCTATATTGATGGTTTCATCAGCGGGTACTATTTCAGCCATGCGCACTGTTATAATCTGAAACAGTTACATACCTACTTTTAGTAAGCAGTAGGTATATTTTTTTAATTAAAATATTTAAAAACTACAAGACATTTTAAGTGAAACCCATAAATATTAATTGTTGGTGGTCTCAAAACAAACCACACAATTGTTAAAACTATGTATATAACAGCCCGTTACTTCTTCAAATTCAAATAGCCAATAGCACCATCAGGCAGAGTGGAGGAGCCAATACATCGCGCCACAAAAATATAAAAATCAAAAAATAATTGTACTGTACTCACCTCGTTACAAATCGTTTTCATGATATTCGTGTATTCATTTTGTTTATATTTCAGCCTGGAACAGTTGAACAAGAGTTTGGAATGCATAAAAAGAGATTGATATCTCTCAAAAAGTGTGCTTGATACGTTTTGTAACGAACTTCCGTATTCTTCAATTTTACCAGAGGTAATACAATTTCTTTCTTCATTTTCCCCGAGTATGATAGCTGAAACATTAAATGTTACATGAATATAAACAAATATAAATAAATAAAAAGAATATGAGAAACAACAAGCTAGACCTAGATAAAGCAAACGTTTCGAAAACGGTGGTAAAATTCGACAAACTCAAATCGTATAGGTTTGACCACGTGACTTTTCTACAGCGTCTGTCAAATTCGTACAATTTGAATTTTGCTATCGAAATGTTTCTTTTGACTCAATCACCTGAACTTTTAGGAGTTTGGAATTTTGATATCATGAGTTTCTACGGAGAAAAAATGATTTTGTTGCTCTTTAATTATTTATACACATAATATAACAGAACAATCATTTACCGAACCACGAAAACCTCACAGGATTTATCTTGGTACCGGCAAAACCCAATTTTGACGTTTCTATAACGCGAAAATGCTTATCACTTATCAGTCAAGATTTTTGACGAGCCGCTTGGTGTAGTGGTGAAGTAGAATAGTAGACCAAGAGGTCGCGGGTTCTATCCCCGCAAAGGATAGACGTTTGAGTGCATGAATATGTCTGTTTGTCTGTGTCATATGTATCTATTTAAGCATTTGTATACCTACACAACAGAAGTGCTTAAGCTAGGTACTTAACACGTTGTCAGAACAATGTAGGTATGTGATGTTGTTGTGATATTTTTTCTTGGCCGAATGTACCTACGCACATGGAACTTACTAAACAAAATACGTAGAGTCGAATACTCCACCAGAGTCTTGGGATCAAACGATCCTTTTCCTGATTTATCATCAATTCTCGCGACTAATTCTTTTGCCTCTCGATTCGAAACAACCATGTAACACAATTGTTCAAATAAATGTTCTAGCAACTGACGATGGTTGGTCCAAACTGAAACTAATTTTGATTGGTTAATGACATGGATGGAATCAATGCAAAAAAGCAACATTTTTTTATCATTAACAAAGAAAAAATCATCTGATCTTAGGCATGGGATTTAACCAATTCTGCCGAATGTAACTGATCAATTTCTTCTTGTTATTTACTTAACGAATATACGCATAAAGGGATGCTGGGTTCAATCCCCAGTCTGGTATCAGAATTTTTCTTTGTTTAAAATTAAAAGAAAATTATTTTCTTTTAATTTTAACAGAAAATAGATAAGGTTTAAGCATGTAAAAATTCTAAAATAAATATACCAACATGAAAAAAAAATATTTACCGGGAGCTGTTGGAAGTCCTTCTCCAAAAATGCCCTTAATCGAGTCTTCAAGAAACAATACCTTTTGATCACTTAACGTAGCTACTTTCACACTCTCTTCTGGGTCACTTATACCTGGAAAATATGTTAGGTAAAATGAAGCGTTACCTACTTTTCTTCCTCCACCTAGTTTACCAAAGTTTATTTTGCCTTGACCCCGCGATATCCGTTGTGTGTGCCCCTTCGTTACACACCTTGGTCTCATTAATTATTGTAATAAACAAGCACTAATCAGGTAAAACATAGCTATAACCTTCTTACCATGCCAATTTGCACGTTATAAACAAGTCTAGTAAAATTCATACACTACGAGTAAATAAATAAAATAAAATTAAGAGTAGCAATACCTACCCAAGGACCTCTGTTAAAGTCTATGTAGGAAGCTACGTACCATAGTAAGTATATGAGGCATTTGTCCCTGAATAAAAGTATGTTATACCGCCTTTCTTCAAAGAGTCTTTTTGAATTTCCAAGATACGTCCCCAAAATGCTGGAAATGAAAGAAACGTAACCGTTACGATCCATACTTCATTTGAATTTGTATCTTAGAACTAGAGAACTTAAAATTACTTAGCACTCAGTTATCTATACTTATAATAAATCTGTAGAGAGGTCAATTCTGTACATTAAATATATTTTCAAAATAACTTTTAGGGGGTGATTAGTGATCGATACTGATGCCAAAAATGCAATCAGCAAAATTTTTGTCTGTCTGTCTGTCTGTCTGTCTGTCTGTCTGTCTGTATGTTCCTTATAGAAACAAAAACTACTGGACGGATTTTGACGAAACTTGGTACAATTATTCTTCATACTCCTGAGCATATTATAGGATACTTTTCATCACGCTACAATCAACAGGAACAGCGTAGTGAAGGGAATTGTGGGAAAAACGGGAGAATTTTCTCCATTTCTTAAGCTTCAGTCGCGTGTGCAGCCTTAATGGTTAAAGTCACATAGAAATCATGTATGACGGAAATATTTTACATAAAATTGCCTAAAAAATATCCCCGAACAGCATATGTCTATCTTTTATGGTTGGCTCACAATAACACGTGTAACTCATGATCTGAATTGGTTTGAGCGCCAACGCGTTAAACTCAGGAACTACTGGTTCGAATTTGACAAAATATTTTGTGTTGGATAGTTCCCTTACCATTTGTCGAGGTAGGCCTTAAGCTGTCTATAGTAACACTGTGTGCGGAAACCATAATCCACGCGGACGGAGTCGCTGGCGGCCGCTAGTTTAAAAATAAAGATGGTCAGCGAAAAATATCCAAATGGCCAGACCACTTGTAAGGGTTACGGAGATCAGACGAGTGTCGCTCCATTGTTATAATCAGGCTGGTCAAATAAGGATCATAATCACAGCGTACCTTGAGTTCCGAGGCAATGGCCAAAGGATGCAACCGGGAGAGGCGCTAGGATGATGATGATGATGGTCAGCGAAAAAGAGTTCAACTTGCACTAAGTATCAGCCTATTAATGTCCCACTGCAGGAAAAAGGCCTCCATCATTTGAAATCATGTTTTCGTTACAAAGATGATTTTGGCTTAATCACCACGCTTGCCAAATGCGGGCTGGTGATCACAAACCCGGGCTGTGTTCAGAAAAATCAACACAAATTTTGCCCGACCCAGGAATCGAACCTAGGACCTCGAGACCATGGCCCGGTACTAAACCACTAGACCATCGAGGCGTTGCACTAATGAAATAAAAATAACTTGAAAAATAAAACTTACCCGCTCTTATCCATAAATGCAGGTGTCCTACAATGGGCCACACAGCTACTGCCTCTGGTGGTAACTTTCCCTCCAAATACTTGCGTCTTCTTCTCCAAGCGTACACAAAACATAGCACGCAGGGCACAATTATCAAGAATATCATATTTGAACCAGTTTAAATTAAAGTAAAAGCCCTGACTAATAAACACCTCTCTAAAGTTGTAAACAATAAAAAAAATCAAGCGTGGTGGTTAAACCAATTGTTAATTGCCTTTGCAGAGGGGCATTTTAAATTTAGAAATAACAATTTTTAATCGTGAAGGATCCAATGTTGAATACCTAGGTAACTTAGTGAATGTAATTTGCCCGAAAAAGACTTGTCGAGTTATGTTAAAAAACGTTCATTTCATTCCACTTTATTTTATTTATTTCTATGAGTGTTTCTTTTATTAAATTTTTTTAACTAAATAACAAGACAAAGTTGCACGCTAGAGTCAATAAATCACTAAACTATTGCATGAACTAAAAATAACGAAACGATATATCTACACACTAAAGGGCATGGACGTGCGTGCTAGCTAATAGTTCTTCCTTCATTATAAAACAATATTTAATTAGGTAAACCGAAACAATTGCGTGTTACCCGAAATCAAGGCCTACCAAAGCGTGGTCTTCATTAGAAAATTCCAAAAAAAAGCCTCGCTAATGTGTTAAACACGCAAATCGGCAAAGCAAAGCATGGTATGGAATGCATGTTATTAAAGCTAGGTATTATAACAAGCCTCATAAACATTTGGATTATATAGAAAAACCAATGTCTTAACTTAGGTTCTAAGCCAAAAGTGTTCCTAACCCGCCATTTTCTTCGTCTCCCAAGGCACCCACAAGGGCGAGTCCAAATCAAATCAAATCAAATCATTTATTTCGTAAACATAGGTAAAAAATACAGACATGGTGTTATATGACAATAAGGCTCACTATGTTTCACCGATTTGGTATACGAAATATAACATGCAGAATATTTCTCCATTTCCAGCTTTGGTACCAGGGCATAGTCGTGGACAAGTCTGTATAAATATAATAATTATGTTCAATATGTGATCACCTCAGTCCTGGAACCAGCTCAGAAGGGGGTCATGAACCATGACCCCCCTGGACCCGCCCTTGAGCCCTTCAGAGGGACACGCTCAGGGTTTTAGCAGTTAATTCATTGTGTATCAGACCCATGGCGTCCAGCATGGCCTAACGCCCAAGAAGACGATGTATAAAGGCTAGTAGGTACCTGCATCAGTAAGGGACTAAAGACCATTATTCAGCTAAAATGATGACAGTCCGCCTTCAAAGGAAAATCGACCCTATTCTAAATGTATTATGATCCTACGCAAAAACAGCTCATGGAACTTATTGCCCTGAAAAAAGTTTAATTTGGTAAAAGAACCTTTCACAATAAATGTCGTGACAATTGTATGTAATACACAATTGAATAAAGGGTGTAAATAGAAATACAAAAGTATAATGTGTAGAGTAATTTAATTATCCTATTAGGTACATTATAATTAACTTTTAAGATATACATACGTATTAATAATAACATTAATACAAAGTGATGCATGCATTAATATTGAATGCAATGGTGCCACTGAATAAAATCTAATACAGTGAATACATTGAGTTTTTGAACTATGTAGAGTATGAGTATGCATCAATTTAATTTATTAATATGGAGTTGCACAGATTCGCAGTTGAAGCATTGTGTAAATATCGTCCAATCTTATTTACAACAAACAATAATTTTATAAAGAATTTCTAATACAAAATAATGTGTAATACCCTTGATGTCCAACATTCATTGCTAGGTAAATCTCCATTACAAAATAGTATGACTTCGTTTTACCTATATCAAGGGTTTATTTTTATGTAAATAATACATAGGAAATATATACCATGAATACACACAATCATAATGTTCGGCAATCCTTTTAACAATGTGCCATTTCTTTCTTAAACTCAGTTTGGTCATACATTTATAATCTTAATAAAAATAGTTTTTACCTATTTATTTAGAGCCACTCGGAATTTATTTGTGTCTACTAATTTTAAATTTGGGTACATGATTAATATATTTTAAATTGCACATAAATCACTGAAAGTCCAAGTCTATGTAACTGGCTTGTCTGTTTCCGCATCTTACCATTTGCTTTTAACTGTTTTCTATAGCATGACTTTTATCTCTTCAGAGACCTTACCATCAAGTCTTAAAGCGATCTTTAAACGAGTGAGTAAGAGAGATGCCGCTTAACAGGATGTAAGGCGGCGTCTCTCTTACTCACTGGATTTTAGATCGCTGTAAGACTTGATGGTTAGGCCTCAGGGCTTTTGTTGTAAGGTTCTATTACATTACACTTCTTTACCACTGATCGGAATATGGAGTCTAATTCATAAATTATAAATAAACTCGTTGCTAATACCAACACATATCATAATAATATGATAATATTTAATTATGTTACACAATATTATGAAACATAACTATGATACAAACAAAATCAAATTATCAATAAAATATGGAATTTGTTGCAAGTTCTACCAGGCTACCAAATTCCGATCCTAACAGTTCTTATTCTATTCAGTCTTCATTTTAAGCGGAAACAAGTTACAAGCCTTTGGCCGACAACTAGGTGTCGTACAAGTCTTGTCACGAGGGATCATCATCAGAGTCCAAGTCATCTGAAGAGTCATCGGATGAGTCGCTGCTAGAATCGCTAGATGAGGAATCAAATTCCTCACTTTCATAAAACACTGGGTTCTTCTTCAGACCTGGTAACAAGGACATCGATGCCATTTTTAGAGCCATTTCATTCTCCATGATTTCAGTTTCTTCCTGCTGAACTAATTCTGCTGCAGATTCCAATTCCTCCAACTCCAAATCTAGATCATTCTTATTAATTTCAATATTTGCTAAATTATTGCTCAGCTCATCAATCTCTTCATTTCGACATTTTTGTAAGAAAACTAAGTAATCTTTTATGTATAATTGATTTAATATATACCTTGCATCATTGCTTGTGTTAAACATATTATGTATTTCAATAAAACACTTTATGATAAACTTCTTACCCTTTCTAAGTAATGACATCAGATCACTTTTGACTTTCTCGCAAAGTTCAAATTTTCTAAATATAGGGTATACTAATGCTCTTCTATAGCATGCAACAAGGACCTGTTTCATGTCATTAAATACACAAAACCAACTCAATGTTGATGATAATTTATTTATCGTCCAACTTGATTCAACAGTACTCTCATTGAGCGTAGTCCGTTTGTCGTAACAGTAACCATACAGTATGTCAATAAGACCCAGCATAATCTGTTTCTTTTCATTTTTGGTAAGCAAGTAATGTCTATTTGGCAAATCTTTCAATATTGCCACATCATCTTCTGTGAAATCTTCACTTATTTCAGTACTTTCCCAAAATGGTAAAGTTGACAAGTACGGTGCTAGCAGTTCCTCATCAAATAAATCAGCCAAATAATGGTCAGATGAAAATTTGTCATTCTCATACTCTGTTCTAAGACTGTTTCGCTCCCCGATAGCAACATTTTCGGGAGTCTTTAATTCAAAAATCTGCGGAAATTCGCTCCCAATGTCGTTGAATTCCGTAGTGATTTTATTACCAAAGCCAAATGAGAACTTGTTACCATTATCATCCTCTTGAACTTCATCAAATGTTATACCATCTTCTTCCAACATTTCAACCAGACTAGGATTGATATCAGGGATATCCCTTGGGGCTAAAAGACTAGTGATCATATCCAAGTTTTCGAAGTATTCACCCGGTGTTTCTTTGTCAAAGGTAAGGCTAAAATCCCCAGAATCACAAGTGTAGGAGCCTTTAGAGCTGTCATTATCAACTATTCTTCCTGGCAGCCTCAGTCTCAAGAAGTAAGGACTAGACACGAAGAGGAAATTCTCACCGTCAACATCAATTTCTGTATCACCAATGTTCGTATACGGCGCGTGAACCACAATATAAACGTGATTTTCGTCTTGAGATAGCTTGAAACGCGGAGTCAACATTTTGATGCATTTATACACACATTTAATTGATAAACATTACATGCGCAGCATCAACAATATCAAAATAATATCACGGAAGGACTTAAAATCGATCGAGCGCCGCGCACATGTACTTATTCACACACGCTCGCTTTCCGATTCTGATTTCTGATTTCTGAAGCTTATGAAAATGACAGTGACAGGAAATGAAAGGTTCGTTCATAACATTACCTTGAAAAGTCAAGTTAGATAGTTTACGTAGGTGCTGGGTTTATTCATCCTCTTATATAGATTATTTATTATAGTGAAAAATTAACAAGTACATATAAGCCATTGAAAGGGTTTATTTATGTGGTTAAAATGCACAAGTTTGAAAAAAGTAATTTGTCAAGTGTCAAGTGCTGACAGTGACAGTCGAGAATGATTTGGATGTTCCAGTGTTCAAGTTTTTACCGAAATCTTTTCGTAATTCGTATTATTATTAATATTGTTCCACCCTTTTAACTGATTTATTAAATTAATCTAACTGTTCAATAAACTACCCATCATGGATAGCGATAGTGACGATGACACAAAAAAGCAAATTGAAGATTTGGAGCAACTTACTGCAGTTTTAGAAGCTGATGGGGACACAACATCTTTGTCTGGTGCGCGATCACGATGTTCCGCGTCTAAAGTAGACAACGCAACGACTTCTTCAACAAACATCGAAGAATACTCTAAAATAGAGACGGCATTAGCTCTTAACAGGTTAACTGATATGAAGCTTCAGCGACTTGAGAAAGTTCTGGGCGATCGGTTGAGACAATGCAGGCAGAGAATTAATGAAGTACAGCATTGGGATGTAATTAGCACTCAGAAAAGGCCGGATACATTCCGATATTTGAATTGTGGTAAGCCATATTTCAAAGATTCAAACAACTTCCCCGCTCCAGATAACAACGACACTATAATAATGGCCAAATCTGAGATGTACGACTTCTCAACAGTCGTGTCAGTGCCAGGATGGACGGTCAAAGATAAAAGTGAATTCATTTCTTCTATGCTGAAGATGTCAAAAGATATCAGAATAAAAGAAGTGGAATCTAAAATGGCAGAAATTCGTCGTGATACCACAATTACTGCGTCAAAAAAGAAGAAAACTTTGGAAGCATGGAAAAGTACCTTGGCAGCTATTTCTAAGAAAACTCTTAAAGATGTCGCTTTGCCTGTTGATCAGGAATATGACTGGGACACTATTGCTAACAAATTGAATCGTCGCCACAGCCCCTTAGAATATAGAGCTCTTTGGAAACTTTTCCTACACCCTAGTATCAATAAGGAAAGTTGGAGTAAAACAGAACATGCCCTTTTACAACAGTTGGCATGTGATAATTTACAAGATTGGGACAAGATTGCTGAGGAATTGAACACTAATCGTACAGGATATCAATGTTTCGTTTATTTTAGAACAAACATGAGTAATACATTTTCAGGGTCTAAGTGGACCAAAGAGGAAGAGGAATACCTGAAAAGGTTAATTGAATACTATAGAGAAGATAATTACATACCTTGGGGAAGGGTTGCAGCTTCAATGGAAAATAGAACAAAAATACAAATATACAATAAATACCTGAGGCTACAAGAACTCAGAAAAGGCAGGTTTCTGCCGGAAGAAGATGCTGTTATCCTGAACAGTGTTGCAAGTTACGGACCAGACTTCAAAAAGATCCAAAAATTTCTACCTGGCAGATCTCCTATGCAGCTAAGAACACGGTATATGATATTATCCAAGAAGACTTTATCTACTGTCTGGACCGTATCAGAAGATAGACAACTGATTCAGTTGATGGCAAATCAAGATTCGACTACAAATTATTCTAGTATATGCAAATATTTCCCGGGTAAAGACCGTGTTAATGTAAGAGGAAGATACCAAACTCTAATGAAGTGGTTGAAACGGAATCCCAATGTGGATATAGCTCTGGCTCCTAGGCGAGGGGCGAGGCGGTTATGCCATGGCCAAGCAATGCCTAACTTAAATAAGGCAGTAGAAAAATTAAAAACCAGAATGCAAACAGAACTCGAAAGTAAGAAATCAAAGAGGGTCAATAAGGATTCTCCTGAGGAGGATATAGAAGAATCTATTGTGGCATTATTAGTGACAGAAACAATCAAAGAAGCAGACTACAGAGACAACCTTGCCACTAATGGTGTTTATCAACATGATGACGAAGTGAACCCCCCTACAAACAATCTAAGTGCCATAAATTTAAGAAAAATACTTATCTTCTTAAGATCTAGCCTAAACAAAGATCAGTTCAACACAAGCACATATTCTGATGTATACCCAGAGCTATCGGACTCTGCACCAAATGTTTGTTCAGTGAGAGTGAAGTCTTATTCTAGGAAAGATATAATGAATACAGTCAAAATTGATAAACCACCTAGTATTTGGGGCGACCACACGTTAGGATCAACAGAATATGTTTTGCCACCAAACTATGCAACAATAATTGGGTGCAGGGCACTAATCACCCATATTACGTCAAAAAGCCTTCCAAAACTTGATGTGAATCTTTTGAAATCCCGGAATGTTTTATTTCGCGAACAATTGTATCTGTTAATGGAACGTTTTAACACTTTGTTTTTGTGGCCATTGTTACTCTCAAATGAGGGGCCTGATGGTCCCAAGATCATTAGGCATAAAAATAAGAAGCGGCTCTTATTTCCGAATGTTAACCCAATGCGCATCATTGATGAAGAAGACACAGAAATTAAACCAAAAAGAGAAAAGAAATGTTAATGTAGATTATGATATAATATAATTATCTAATTTTAGGTTGATATTATATGTTATTAATTATAATTTTAACTTTACTCTCCATTATAATTTTTATCACTGTGGAATCTACCAAACTGGACGGGAAATCACAATTAATATACAAACATAAATAATGCAAATGCCCAACTTTTTAAGCCCAAGGGAAACCATTTTTATTTAAATGTAAATCATTATCTTTATTCCGACAATGTAGACTGAGGTGGGAATTCTCCAAATAAAAGTGTGGTGTCCCGTGCCAAAATTTAAAAGAAATATGTCGAGACTTACAAAATTCAAAGTAGTGAAAAGTTGTTACTTTGAACATCCTCGAACTTCGTTATCGCTTCGACTAATATTGCCATCCTACTTGCGCAGATAGTACGTGTAGTCGAAACGATAGCGAAGTTCGCTAATTCTCAAAATGGCAAAATCTCCATTATGTATAGGTAGGTACCCATTGCTCTTCCTCGCCAGGAGATGACAATAAAGGTTAATGGAGCCAGAAGTCATGCTGAAGGCATGCTGTTAATACATTGATTCTGGTGTTGCACGGGCTACCTGCCTACCTGCCTGTGTTCGTTCAGTATTATTAGCTAAAGGAAATTTTGATACGTTAAATTAACAGGTACATAATACCTACTTTAACCCTTAGTATCTTTGTTATTCGGTAATTCGAAATACTATTTTAATGTTCTTAACAGCTAACGTTCTCGTACATACGTGTAAAATAAAATTGTGTGTAATTTTGTGATGCAAATAGCAATCATTCTGTTGAATGTTTAATAAGTTAAGATAAGAAATATATTATCATCTAAGCATAATGAATTGTTTTTTATTTTGTCGTAGACTTATTTTAATTTAAACTAGCCTTTTCTAGCGGTTCTGACCCGCGCGTTATTCTTATGATAAATCTTTGCTTATGATGATGTAGTAGATGTATTAAGTGTATGTACATTTATATAACTAGAAAACGTCCACTTTCGGGTTTTCTTCGAACTCTCATCTTTCGCAATCGGGGAAAATGCACTAACCATTATCTGTAACTAATATCTTTGTATTTCTTTTTGTCTCATTGGCAATTTATTTAAGGTCAACAAGTGTCTTTTATTTTAATCGAAACATTAAATAGCTGTCGGAGGTAAAATAACTGTGAACGCTGTATTTATGGTACCTTGTTATTTTGCTTGTTCTACTCGATGACGGTCGAAAAAAAACTAAATGCCAGCTAAAACTTGCGTGCCAAGGGTTTTGATGAATTTGATTCTTTCAATAATGCTAAGATTCTGAGAAGCTTAAACATATTTTAAAATGTGGGAAATTAAAGCGTGCATCGTGTGCTTTAGCTCTGAAGTTAAGTTATTCAGCCTTGACAGCGGTGCACTGCGGCGTCAATACAACGATATTTCAGGACTAAAGGTAGCAGTGTTTATTTTCGATTGGATTCTCTTTTTTTGCTTTATTAACTTTCTAATTACAAACTATTTGGCGAACGAATAAATCATATTGAACGTCTTATCACAATATTACCTTTAACCTTTAAGTTTTTGTCAAATACTGTTGTAAACAATACGTTATGTTTATGTAAGCATTCTTTAAAATATTTAATGAACATTTTGTACAGCAACTGTTTTCATCAATATCATGAGAAGAATTCCTTGCTATCGCACCAAACTTAAAAATAATTTCGGAGAAGGACCTAATTAATTAAACATATTAGAGTAAACTTTTTGTTCTTTCATTTCAGACAAGTAAAAGTGATGGAATGCCGGAGTTCCTGTGTTATGAGTGTGTCAGTTTAGTGAAACGCTTTGTAAAATTCAGAGATAAATGCAAAAGGGCCAACTATACCTTGAGAGAATTGCTTAAGAGGAACAAAGAGGTAAGGTCTTTGAAATTACAATTTACACACATCTTAGGAGGTCTGACACAATTCAAAATAATTAAAAAAGCTAAATTTTGTGTAATTATTACGATCATATAGAAGTTTGTGTAATTATTATAATAATATAAAGCAATGTTAGAGCTTTTAATGCTTTTAATGGTACCATTGGCCTTTTATATACATCAAACATATCTATAAATATATATAAAAATGAATTGCTGTTCGTTAGTCTCGCTAAAACTCGAGAATGGCTGAACAGATTTATCTTATCCTGGTCTTGAATTATTCATAGAGGTCTAGGGAAGATTTAAGAGGTGAGAAAAATCCGAAAGGGACGGGACAACGGGACGGGACGGGACGCGGAGGAAGTCGCGGGTGGAGGGCTAGTGTTTAATAAAAACTAATCTATGTATTATGAATAATATACCATAGTATCCAAGATTTGTATGCAATAATTTCTGTTTTGTTTCAATTGCAGATTAAAATATCAACATTACAAACTGTAAATCGTGAATTAATTGGGATAAGTCCATCTTTGTCATTTTTAAATGTAAATAGAAGTCATTATGAGCAGATTAAATTTCATTGGATCAAAAACAACCGCATCACAACAGCATGCAATGAGAAAATACCAATTGTTTCATATGGCACTCTCTCTAAGGAAGAAATGTTTGAGATCCCTGTTAGCCGTGACTTGGAGTTCAAAGATGAAA
This sequence comes from Nomophila noctuella, assembly GCA_958496325.1. Lineage (NCBI taxonomy): Eukaryota > Metazoa > Arthropoda > Insecta > Lepidoptera > Crambidae > Nomophila > Nomophila noctuella. The sequence goes on along the minus strand of OY292505.1, from coordinate 5,457,765 downwards.
ATACAGTCAAGAAAGAGAATGAAATAGATGCACCCCATCCAGATGCAGGTCAAATAGAAATATCAATCAATCTTAAAGATGGGTCTGACAACGTTCAACCAACTACAAGCTTCAATCAAAACGATACACTGAACGCAGATGATAACTACAGAAAAACTGAAGATTTCTCTGACAGTGATAATGACTTCAGCACATTTGACAATGATACTGGCATGCTGGATGATACCGGCTTAACAAATGATGTAGAAATGAAAGATGAGAATCAAACAAATGATAAAAATAATGTCGATGGTAGTGAGTTGGATCAAGAGTATGCTACAATGCTTCCTATTACTATGAACGAGGCTCGAGCTGTTGTTGATATTTATAAGATGCTGGGTATGGGTAAACATCGTTGCAAAGTGTGTGATAAGCCTTTCTGTAATGAAAACAGGCTTAAAGCACATTCAAGGATGCATGACAAGGTATGTGCTTTTGTCCTTTTTTATTCAACCATGAACAAATACCTAAGCCATAAAGATATATTAAAACTGTTAACTATACTGGTTACTGGTTTACTGCAATGTCTTGTTGGGCCATGGGCCCCTCCTAAGTCATCCAAGAATCTTGTACTTGATTTCTCCCACTGGTGGGACCCACCAGACCATATAGTGAGACCACACAACCCTTGATGGATAATAGATACGAAAAGAGAAGTAAAAGAAAAATTATGCTTTAATGAAGCATAATTTTCATGGCTGGCCACTAGTATAACTAACCAGTGATATCAAAAATTAACATCACTAACTCTCATAATATGACTTCAATAAATTGTAACATAAGCTTTAAATAATTTGTTAGGTTAAAAGTTAATTGCACTTCACCAAATATCATGCTAATTATGTTCACAATTATGTATTTTCTTTTTCAGTACATCAGTGGAACGTTTCATTGTGAATTATGTGATTATTATTATAAAACAGAGTTCTTATTAAAAACCCACATGAATGAGAAACATTTATTCAAATTTGTTTGTAAGAAATGTCCAGAAGTCACTTTTCATCGGTGAGTATGAATATAAACTACTTTTTAAATTTTTTTGTAATGTTTTAAACTGATCTTTATGAAAGAGTTTTGACCCAAAACATCTGGAGTTACAGAGTTATTACAAGCATCCAAATGGGATAGTTATTTATCTCTCACAATATCATAGGCTAGGCTCCTGGGTTCAAATAACGGGTCAGACTAATTTTTGTGGCTGAATTTTGTTAGGATAACTCAGCTACAGTCTGTAGTTTGGAAGCTGAACGGTGTAATAAAATTATACCCCCGACTGCGGAACAATCATGACGGATTGCTTAACCACTGATCTATGAGGGTGAGGCACTAGGGAGTGCACCTGTGCTCATATCCACTATAATATATGCTGCGTACCTGGCTTATCATAAAAGGTTGGCCGACGTAGCCGAAACGTCCACAAAGTTATTGTTATACTTATAAAGAAATATATTTCCAGTGCCGCAGCAAAACAACACTACATATGGGCCCACCTCCAGAAAGGCAACAGGGGTAGTGGACTCCATTGGCCAGACAGCCGGCCCACTTGGCTCAGTAAAAAGGGTGGGAGACGGCGGAGAGCAATATTACAGAAGCCACCGAAAAAACCAAGCAAAAAGATGCCCGACGACTTCCCAATATACACTCCGGTCACGCAGTTAGAACAGTACCTATTGGTTAAAGCGAGAAAGATGACAAAGAACTACATTGAAGCGAAGTATAGATGTGAGCTTTGCTACAGAGGTTTTAGAGTGCTACATACGTATAATAAACATATGAGGAAACATGATCCAGTAAGTAATTTTGTGTCTATGTTTATATTAATCTAGCAGTCTGCAATATTTAGATATATACTCTTTTGAGTTAAAAACTGCAATACAGTTGATTTTATAGCTGTCGAATTGACAGAAATAGCTTTTAGAAATAAGTTTTAATTAGTAGCATAACATCATGGTTCATAATATGATTGTCTGAAACATTTTCTGTACTCTGTAAGTTTTGTAACTAAGATTATACTTTAATGTGTATCAATTAACATGTATCCGTTTACAATTATGATTTGGTGTAAGGAATAAAGTAATAAACAGTAAATTATTATATTTCCAGGCGCTTTCAGGTAATCTCCAATGCGATATGTGCAAATTATACTTCAAAGACGCACGCAAGATGTACAAACACATGAATATCACACATCTATTCAAGTTTACTTGTCGAGAATGTGATTACGTCTGTTTCAACAAGTAAGTTTTGATGAATTTTCATTTATTATTCTTAACTAGCTGACCCAATGAACTTCCAGTAACTGGCAGTGTCATAAAATTTGACAGGTTGGAGAGTGTGTAAGATAATAAAGTTGTCGTTTTTAGTTATTTTCTCGTGATTTATTCCATATTTTCATATTGTTTAAAAGTTTACTTAGTCATAGAAGGCACCGCAGAAATCTCGCCCAGGGCGTTGGAAAAGTTAAAACCCGCATTTATAAGTCTTCAAATGTCATAGTTGGCTGTGTGGGTAAAATATATCTTATTTTTTATTTGCAGGAGTCAAGCACATACTCATTATAAATGGCACAAGAATGTAACCTACCCATGTCCACACTGTGATAAATTGTATACGTAAGTGTTTTTCTCTATCGTGTATTTTATTATTCTTAATTGTAGTACTTCACTATTCAAATTTTAAAGTGTATAATAAATAAGGCGTATTACACCTTCCCATAGAAATATGTACGAAAAAAGTTTAAGCCTATCTTACTCAGGAACTCAGGAGTTTACAGCTATACTTTGTAATGGCCTCAAGCAAGACTATATAGTACCATTTTTGATGAACACAAGACAGAAAAGGAAAATCACCTCCCCTACAAAAAGCGGCTGCGGCATTGTCTTTTACCAAAACAAGATACTAAGGCTCGTATTAATAATTTGCTCTCAACTCAGAAATCGATTTTGAGAGTGATTTATTTATACGAGCCTAAAAAACTGTAAGAGAAAAATATGGTAAACCTAAATGATTTTTTTTTATCTTGATTTCACAGTAAACTATCAACGAGATTGACGCACATACGTATGAAGCATCCATCGAACCACATCTGCAACTTGTGCGGGCACAGTTTCGTCAGCGAGACCGGCCTCTACTGCCACAAGCAGATAACGCACACGAAAGAGGTCGGCACATTCGATTTATTTATTTATTTAATATTGGGTTATCAACATAAGTAACAGTGTTTCTCAATATTAAACTTAAATAAAATAAACACTAACTGTTCTTAAAAAATATCTTAAGGTACGTCATCAAAAGACTTAACATTTGACAAAAAGTGAGGTAAACTATTAAAGTGAACGTCAAGTTCAGGCAAGTTCCTGCTGAGTTCGTTATACATTTGCATTTTTAGTATTACAATAGCTACTGTAAATTGGGTACTTGAGTGCATTTAAAATAAATAATGAAACATTTACATTAAATCAAACATGTCACTAAAAAGTATTGATTTGACATTACTAACTTGTGACGTCATAGCTTCGTATTTCATACAGTTTTCGCTACAATGTTGCTTTTTGAAATTTAATAAAAGTAAATAATTTGACCTTTCAGTAAACAACGCACTGTAATGCGGATGGATGGAAAAAAATCATTTATTATGATGGTACACATCATAATAAATAAATAAATATCTTTGGACATTATTCACACAGCGCCATCTAGCCCCAAACTAAGCATTAGCTTGTGCTATGGATGCCAGACAACGGATAAACATTACTTAAATGAATAATTTTTTTCTATCCGTTTGCATCTTATTACCGGCCAAGCGTAGATGCTTGGCCCGTGATGCGGATAGGATCAGTTTTACCGCATCCGTTGTCATGGCAATCGGGGCTCCTCTCCTCCTCAAAAGACTGAGCTGAGGACACTACGGAACCCTAAAAAACAGTATTTGTTAGTAAATGAGTCTGTTTATGTTTAGGAACTAGACGAGGTGGCAGCCGTGCCGGTGGATCCAAACAATCAGTTCTACTGCGCGGAGTGCGACGTTCAGTTCGTGGGGCAGGACGCTTTCAACGTGCACCTCGGTAGCTCCAACAAGCATGCGCTTAGCAATATGTGAGTATTCCGTGATCAGCTGTTTCCACATCATCTACTTACTACCTATACGGCTACGGAGCGCTGATAAGGCGACGAGATCCTCTCGAAACCGGCGTACTCCTTTGCAACACTATGCAGATACCTGCAACTAAATCAACTGCTACTTTCTGCCTCTAAAAGTATTTATTCGTTCGTTTCCAGCTCGGGCAAGGCTCTCCACTTCCGCGAGCCGCAGGGCAAGCGGCGGCGCAAGTACCAGCTCGCGTCCGACATCGTCAACAACGGCGCCGCCACCGCCAGCAGCTGCGGCGAGGTACGTACGCACACGTGTATATACACGTACACACGTACACGGAGCCGCAGGGCAAGCGGCGGCGCAAGTACCAGCTCGCGTCCGACATCGTCAACAACGGCGCCGCCACCGCCAGCAGCTGCGGCGAGGTACGTACGCACACGTGTATATACACGTACACACGTACACGGAGCCGCAGGGCAAGCGGCGGCGCAAGTACCAGCTCGCGTCCGACATCGTCAACAACGGCGCCGCCACCGCCAGCAGCTGCGGCGAGGTACGTACGCACACGTGTATATACACGTACACACGTACACGGAGCCGCAGGGCAAGCGGCGGCGCAAGTACCAGCTCGCGTCCGACATCGTCAACAACGGCGCCGCCACCGCCAGCAGCTGCGGCGAGGTACGTACGCACACGTGTATATACACGTACACACGTACACGGAGCCGCAGGGCAAGCGGCGGCGCAAGTACCAGCTCGCGTCCGACATCGTCAACAACGGCGCCGCCACCGCCAGCAGCTGCGGCGAGGTACGTACGCACACGTGTATATACACGTACACACGTACACGGAGCCGCAGGGCAAGCGGCGGCGCAAGTACCAGCTCGCGTCCGACATCGTCAACAACGGCGCCGCCACCGCCAGCAGCTGCGGCGAGGTACGTACGCACACGTGTATATACACGTACACACGTACACGGAGCCGCAGGGCAAGCGGCGGCGCAAGTACCAGCTCGCGTCCGACATCGTCAACAACGGCGCCGCCACCGCCAGCAGCTGCGGCGAGGTACGTACGCACACGTGTATATACACGTACACACGTACACGGAGCCGCAGGGCAAGCGGCGGCGCAAGTACCAGCTCGCGTCCGACATCGTCAACAACGGCGCCGCCACCGCCAGCAGCTGCGGCGAGGTACGTACGCACACGTGTATATACACGTACACACGTACACGGAGCCGCAGGGCAAGCGGCGGCGCAAGTACCAGCTCGCGTCCGACATCGTCAACAACGGCGCCGCCACCGCCAGCAGCTGCGGCGAGGTACGTACGCACACGTGTATATACACGTACACACGTACACGGAGCCGCAGGGCAAGCGGCGGCGCAAGTACCAGCTCGCGTCCGACATCGTCAACAACGGCGCCGCCACCGCCAGCAGCTGCGGCGAGGTACGTACGCACACGTGTATATACACGTACACACGTACACGGAGCCGCAGGGCAAGCGGCGGCGCAAGTACCAGCTCGCGTCCGACATCGTCAACAACGGCGCCGCCACCGCCAGCAGCTGCGGCGAGGTACGTACGCACACGTGTATATACACGTACACACGTACACGGAGCCGCAGGGCAAGCGGCGGCGCAAGTACCAGCTCGCGTCCGACATCGTCAACAACGGCGCCGCCACCGCCAGCAGCTGCGGCGAGGTACGTACGCACACGTGTATATACACGTACACACGTACACGGAGCCGCAGGGCAAGCGGCGGCGCAAGTACCAGCTCGCGTCCGACATCGTCAACAACGGCGCCGCCACCGCCAGCAGCTGCGGCGAGGTACGTACGCACACGTGTATATACACGTACACACGTACACGGAGCCGCAGGGCAAGCGGCGGCGCAAGTACCAGCTCGCGTCCGACATCGTCAACAACGGCGCCGCCACCGCCAGCAGCTGCGGCGAGGTACGTACGCACACGTGTATATACACGTACACACGTACACGGAGCCGCAGGGCAAGCGGCGGCGCAAGTACCAGCTCGCGTCCGACATCGTCAACAACGGCGCCGCCACCGCCAGCAGCTGCGGCGAGGTACGTACGCACACGTGTATATACACGTACACACGTACACGGAGCCGCAGGGCAAGCGGCGGCGCAAGTACCAGCTCGCGTCCGACATCGTCAACAACGGCGCCGCCACCGCCAGCAGCTGCGGCGAGGTACGTACGCACACGTGTATATACACGTACACACGTACACGGAGCCGCAGGGCAAGCGGCGGCGCAAGTACCAGCTCGCGTCCGACATCGTCAACAACGGCGCCGCCACCGCCAGCAGCTGCGGCGAGGTACGTACGCACACGTGTATATGTACGCACGTACTCGCACGCGAACGTAGACGTACACGCACGCGAACGAACACGTACACGCACGCGAACGAACACGTACACACACGCGAACGAACACGTACACACACGCGAATGAACACGTTCACACACGCGAACGAACACGTACACACACAGGGACACACGCACACACAAACACACACGCACGCGCACTCACGCGCGCACATACGCACATGCGCACATATGAACACGTTCATTCACGCTCCCGGAGGTCGAGTGACTCGCGCAAACTATCACCTCGAACAGACCAAACCGATATATCGCGTGTCCTGATTGATAGTAGGGAACGCGTTCGAAAGATACCGGCATGCGCCTGGTAGATTCTCACTGGGTAAAAAAATACACACACCGCCGCCCCTGACCCGTTGTCACAGGATAACGACAAATGTAACAACTCGGCGCAACTAGAACGTTTATTCCAAAAATTGGCCAAGTGCCAGTCGGACTCCCGCACTGAGGGTTCCGTACAAATTCAATTTTTGACGTATTTAAAAAACTACTGAATAGATTTCGTTCGAACCAATTTTCGTTGGTAGTTTTTATGGTAATGTACATTATATAATTATTTCAGTTTTATCATCCTCTTATTTTAGAAGTTAGAGGGGGGGGGGGGGACACACTTTTTTCCACTTTGGAAGGGTCTGTCACGCAAAGTATTCACTTTAGAAAAAAGTGATATTAGAAACCTTAATATATTTTTAAAGACCTATCCAAAGATACCCCACACGTATATTACGTTCAATGAAAAAAAAATTTTCGAGTTTCAGTTCTGACTATGGGGACCCCCCACTTTTTTATTTTTTTTCTATTTTCGTGTGAAAACCTTGTTGCGGTTCACAGAATACATCCACTCACTAAGTTTCAACAGTATAGTACTTACAGTTTCGGAAAAAAGTGGCTGTGACAGACTGGCGGACAGACAGACAGACATGACGAATCTATAAGGGTTCCGTTTTTTTGCCATTTTGGCTACGGAACCCTAAAAAGGGGTTTTGAAACAAAAAGGAAGGATCTAGATCTCCTCTCATTTATGAAAAGCGAGAACAAAAGCATGTATGAAAAAAAAATTCTACAAATTTATTTCGCTCTAAATGTCATTTAAGTCTAAGGACATGAACCTTACTTTCCAGTGCGGCAAGTACCTGGTGAACGACGTGCAAGCCCGCAAGCACTACGAGAGCGAGCACCCGGGGACGGACTTCCTGAAGCGGTACATGTGCGACGTCTGCGGACATACTACTAAGGTCAGTTTAGTGCACTATAGTCCATTTTAGCTAAGATTATCCCGGTGACAGTTTAGTTCAGTTAGACCTTCAACGGAAAATCGACACTATTCTATTGATAAATAATAAGTAAATTTATTGTTAACTTACACCATTTGCCTAGCCCCAAACTAAGTTTGACGCTTGTACTATGGAAGTTGAGGAACGGATAGACATATTTATGTGTACTATATATATGTACTTTTATAAACTTTTATGACTCGAGTACAAATGCATCGGCATTTATACTCGAGTCATGAACATCGGTTCATCTCACAAACATTTTCCCCAAGCGGGATTCGAACCCGCGACCCTCGGTTTCGTAGTCGGATTCTCTTACCACTACACCAACGGGCCCGTCAATATATTCGTCTATGTAATAAGACCCTACAGAAATCATAAAAATACTTCGAGGAACCCAGGACCTCGAGACCAGGGATGTTACGGAGCTTCGACTCCGACTCCGATAAGTCGGAACTTCCGATTAATATTACACCTTCGGTTCCGACTTCGGTTCCGATACTTTTGAGTCGGAGGTTGAATCGGAGGTCAAAGCATAACAAATATCGGCGACGGCCTGGGTAGACCGTTTTGAATAGGATACAGGTCGCGCGGACACCTCCCCGACTCCCGCTCGTGCGTTCTTATCTAAACATATATTAAACCGACTTCAAAAAAATCGTGAACACAAAAATAAACTAAAAATTAAAAAATAATTCCTAATATCTATTACCTAATACTATAATTTTCCTAAACTATGTCAAAGTAATCTTAAACAAACTAACTGAAGTCGGTGCTTTTTCTCTTCTGTTTTTTTGAAGTCGGTTTAATTTTTTTTAAAAGTCAGTATATTTTATGATTTTTAGTTGTGTTAAAGCGTTGTGAACTTAATTATTAATAGGAACTTATAGTCCGGTCAATTTAGACATTCGAAGTTACATAAATTCCCACCTAGCTGAAAATCGGTAAGATTGTTTAAAATAGCATTAAAAACAAAATTTGAAAGTTCCCCATCTTTCCCCTGTAAGGAAAAAAAAATATTCAAGGTCAAAGGTCCAAAAAAAGAGTTTTTCGCGATTTTCAGCAAAACGGTAAGTTTTATCATAAAAATACCTGAGACAAAATTGTAGATCATAAAATTATCTACAATAAATGTATTAATACTTTTTTTCTACGGGCCACCGTTTTTGAGATATAACGATTCTAAAAGTTGCAAAAGTTGTAATCGTCTTAATATGCACACGTTTCCTCGCCAGCTATGAGGTAGTGTACTCAGCGCAAACAAAAACAAAATTTAATTGAATGTGCTGAAGTTTTTAAAAATAGTAAATCTACTCGACAAGAAATTATTACTAACGGCATTCGCTTTCTTCTTTCTATGTACGGAGCTCCTAAAAAAACTACCTGCTTAGATAAATATAGATATGCATGTTTCGTTAAAAACACCAAAAGTAAAAACAAGTACAATTAGCTTGTCTTCCTCCAACCTCAGTTGCTGCTCATCAACATCTTTTTAGGGTATATTACCAAGTTCAAGTGTGACTTGGTTATCAGCTAGACCCTACAGAGTGGGGTTGGAAGTTGGTCAACAATTTATTAGAACCAGTGCACACTTTACTTCCACCTGCGCCGGAAAAACTGCTGAACTCGATTTTTTGCAAATGCAAAAAGGGATGCAGAGCTAAATGTAGTTGCAAAAAAGTCGGACTGTTCTGTTCTCCGGCATGCACACATTGTCAAGGCCAGTTGTGCTCTAATATTGAATCACCAACAGTAGAGGATCCGTTTGATTCCAACGAGGCAACATGCGATACATCGCTATTAACGCAGTTTTCATGCACTCAGGATGAAGATGAAGAAGAAGAACAAGAAGAACAAGAACGAGAAGAACAAGAACAAGACGAACAAGAACAAGAAGATCAAGAAGAAGAATTTGAAAGTTACGACTCGGACGATTAAATTTCTCTACTTTATTTTTTAACTTAAATTGCTTTTATCTTTTCAATCTCTGCGAATATCCATTATTTTTCAATAGTTTCAAATTAAACAGGATCAAAACTAACCGGTGGAATAGGCCTACTGGGGAAACCACGTTAAAAAACGCGCTGAGTACACTACCTCATAGGTGGCGAGGAAACGTGTGCATATTAAGACGATTACAACTTTTGCAACTTTTGGAATCGTTATATCTCAAAAACGGTGGCTCGTAGAAAAAAAAGTATTAATACATTTTTTGTAGATAATTTTATGATCTACAATTTTGTCTCAGGTATTTTTATGATAAAACTTACCGTTTTGCTGAAAATCGCGAAAAACTCTTTTTTTGGACCTTTGACCTTGAATATTTTTTTTTCCTTACAGGGGAAAGATGGGGAACTTTCAAATTTTGTTTTTAATGATATTTTAAACAATCTTACCGATTTTCAGCTAGGTGGGAATTTATGTAACTTTACTCTTATTTTTTGGTCTAATTTGACCGGATTATTAGTTGTTGTTAAAAGTAAATGAGAGTGTGGATAAATTACTTGTTCTCGCGAGAAGGCCCAGCGAGACTTCTCGGCGAGATTTCTCGCCGCGGGTCTGGATGTAATATACACAAGTATCACGTTAGCCCTACATACATTTGATCGACCAATTGCAGTTCTGCCTTCCAATTCCTAACCGTTAAGGAGTACTGTAGCTTCATCATCAGCACAGTAGCATCAGATGTTGATTCAAGCATACCTCACAAGCAACATTTAAGCCCTACATAGGTACTACTAAATAGTTTCCATCGACCAATTGCAGTTCTGTTCCAAATCTTAGGATTTGGAAGGCAGAACTGCAATTGGTGGTTGGTGGTTGGTGCTATGCTACCGTACTCCTTAACGGTTAGCCATTAAGGAGTACTGTAGCATCATCATCAAGACAGCAGCATCAAATGTTGACACCCTGAAGCATATACCTGAGTAAGACATGATTACGTAACAAAAACAACATACGAGCATACAATTTTCGGTGGTTGCCCTCGATTTCTCCTGGATTCCATCATCAGATCCTGGACTGGTGAAAATGGGACCACCTCAGAACTGAACTCTATCCAACAAAAAAAAAAATTTGAAATCCGTCCATAATTGACGATATTATCGGTGAACATACATTAAAAAAAATATTATACATACAGACGAATTGAGAACCTCCTCCTTTTTTGAAGTCGGTTAAAAAGGAGAAACTGACTGATTGTCATATCATCGCACAGCCTAAACGGCTTAACGTAGGCACTTGAAATTTGGAATGGCCGTAGCTTGGGTACCGTAGAGGTGCACTAAGAAAGGAATTCCTGAAATTCCCTCGGGAACGGGAGTTAGCAGGAAAAAACATTTGTATGAAAAGTCGAAACCGTTAAAGTTGGACGCTGTAAATTTGGCATACAGATAGCTTAGTAAACGTTTAGCTTAGCTGCTCAAGGATATTGCAAAATTCCTACGGGAACGGGAGTAAGCGTATAACGTGTAAAAGTCTGTTCCCAGTTCTCCTCTGTGTCCAGAAAAGGAAAATTGTGCTACCCCGAATTTAACGCGAGCGAAGCCGCGGGCAAAAGCTAGTCGTCTATTATTTTTCACTTATTATTTTGTTACGCATGCGACACGTTCTCAAGGTTCCTCCTCTCCTGCCACTACTTCTGACCCTGCCTCCGCCTCCGGTTCCGACTCCGACTCCGGTTCCGATTCCGACTCCGACTCCGAAAAATAAAATCAAAAAACTCCGACTCCGCCTCCGATTCCGATATGACACCTCCGTTACATCCCTACTCGAGACCACGGCCCGGTACTAGACCAAGGGGGTCTTCAAATCTATGTGATGTTTTAATGACGAGTCGTTTGGTGTGATGGTCGAGAAGAAGGCTACTACACCAAAGGTCGCGGGTTCGATCCCCGCACGGTACAAACATTTGTGTGCATGAACATGTCTGTTTGTATCGGTCTGGGTTTTTCTATGTATAATATGTATGTATTTACTATGTATGTAATGTTTATCCGTTGTCTGGCACCCATAGCACAAGCTAATGCTTAGTTTGGGGCTGGATGGCGCTGTGTGAATAATGTCCAGAGCAGGGATGTTACGGAGCTTCGACTCCGACTCCGATAAGTCGGAACTTCCGATTAATATTACACCTTCGGTTCCGACTTCGGTTCCGATACTTTTGAGTCGGAGGTTGAATCGGAGGTCAAAGCATAACAAATATCGGCGACGGCCTGGGTAGACCGTTTTGAATAGGATACAGGTCGCGCGGACACCTCCCCGACTCCCGCTCGTGCGTTCTTATCTAAACATATATTAAACCGACTTCAAAAAAATCGTGAACACAAAAATAAACTAAAAATTAAAAAATAATTCCTAATATCTATTACCTAATACTATAATTTTCCTAAACTATGTCAAAGTAATCTTAAACAAACTAACTGAAGTCGGTGCTTTTTCTCTTCTGTTTTTTTGAAGTCGGTTTAATTTTTTTTAAAAGTCAGTATATTTTATGATTTTTAGTTGTGTTAAAGCGTTGTGAACTTAATTATTAATAGGAACTTATAGTCCGGTCAATTTAGACATTCGAAGTTACATAAATTCCCACCTAGCTGAAAATCGGTAAGATTGTTTAAAATAGCATTAAAAACAAAATTTGAAAGTTCCCCATCTTTCCCCTGTAAGGAAAAAAAAATATTCAAGGTCAAAGGTCCAAAAAAAGAGTTTTTCGCGATTTTCAGCAAAACGGTAAGTTTTATCATAAAAATACCTGAGACAAAATTGTAGATCATAAAATTATCTACAATAAATGTATTAATACTTTTTTTCTACGGGCCACCGTTTTTGAGATATAACGATTCTAAAAGTTGCAAAAGTTGTAATCGTCTTAATATGCACACGTTTCCTCGCCAGCTATGAGGTAGTGTACTCAGCGCAAACAAAAACAAAATTTAATTGAATGTGCTGAAGTTTTTAAAAATAGTAAATCTACTCGACAAGAAATTATTACTAACGGCATTCGCTTTCTTCTTTCTATGTACGGAGCTCCTAAAAAAACTACCTGCTTAGATAAATATAGATATGCATGTTTCGTTAAAAACACCAAAAGTAAAAACAAGTACAATTAGCTTGTCTTCCTCCAACCTCAGTTGCTGCTCATCAACATCTTTTTAGGGTATATTACCAAGTTCAAGTGTGACTTGGTTATCAGCTAGACCCTACAGAGTGGGGTTGGAAGTTGGTCAACAATTTATTAGAACCAGTGCACACTTTACTTCCACCTGCGCCGGAAAAACTGCTGAACTCGATTTTTTGCAAATGCAAAAAGGGATGCAGTGCTAAATGTAGTTGCAAAAAAGTCGGACTGTTCTGTTCTCCGGCATGCACACATTGTCAAGGCCAGTTGTGCTCTAATATTGAATCACCAACAGTAGAGGATCCGTTTGATTCCAACGAGGCAACATGCGATACATCGCTATTAACGCAGTTTTCATGCACTCAGGATGAAGATGAAGAAGAAGAACAAGAAGAACAAGAACGAGAAGAACAAGAACAAGACGAACAAGAACAAGAAGATCAAGAAGAAGAATTTGAAAGTTACGACTCGGACGATTAAATTTCTCTACTTTATTTTTTAACTTAAATTGCTTTTATCTTTTCAATCTCTGCGAATATCCATTATTTTTCAATAGTTTCAAATTAAACAGGATCAAAACTAACCGGTGGAATAGGCCTACTGGGGAAACCACGTTAAAAAACGCGCTGAGTACACTACCTCATAGGTGGCGAGGAAACGTGTGCATATTAAGACGATTACAACTTTTGCAACTTTTGGAATCGTTATATCTCAAAAACGGTGGCTCGTAGAAAAAAAAGTATTAATACATTTTTTGTAGATAATTTTATGATCTACAATTTTGTCTCAGGTATTTTTATGATAAAACTTACCGTTTTGCTGAAAATCGCGAAAAACTCTTTTTTTGGACCTTTGACCTTGAATATTTTTTTTTCCTTACAGGGGAAAGATGGGGAACTTTCAAATTTTGTTTTTAATGATATTTTAAACAATCTTACCGATTTTCAGCTAGGTGGGAATTTATGTAACTTTACTCTTATTTTTTGGTCTAATTTGACCGGATTATTAGTTGTTGTTAAAAGTAAATGAGAGTGTGGATAAATTACTTGTTCTCGCGAGAAGGCCCAGCGAGACTTCTCGGCGAGATTTCTCGCCGCGGGTCTGGATGTAATATACACAAGTATCACGTTAGCCCTACATACATTTGATCGACCAATTGCAGTTCTGCCTTCCAATTCCTAACCGTTAAGGAGTACTGTAGCTTCATCATCAGCACAGTAGCATCAGATGTTGATTCAAGCATACCTCACAAGCAACATTTAAGCCCTACATAGGTACTACTAAATAGTTTCCATCGACCAATTGCAGTTCTGTTCCAAATCTTAGGATTTGGAAGGCAGAACTGCAATTGGTGGTTGGTGGTTGGTGCTATGCTACCGTACTCCTTAACGGTTAGCCATTAAGGAGTACTGTAGCATCATCATCAAGACAGCAGCATCAAATGTTGACACCCTGAAGCATATACCTGAGTAAGACATGATTACGTAACAAAAACAACATACGAGCATACAATTTTCGGTGGTTGCCCTCGATTTCTCCTGGATTCCATCATCAGATCCTGGACTGGTGAAAATGGGACCACCTCAGAACTGAACTCTATCCAACAAAAAAAAAAATTTGAAATCCGTCCATAATTGACGATATTATCGGTGAACATACATTAAAAAAAATATTATACATACAGACGAATTGAGAACCTCCTCCTTTTTTGAAGTCGGTTAAAAAGGAGAAACTGACTGATTGTCATATCATCGCACAGCCTAAACGGCTTAACGTAGGCACTTGAAATTTGGAATGGCCGTAGCTTGGGTACCGTAGAGGTGCACTAAGAAAGGAATTCCTGAAATTCCCTCGGGAACGGGAGTTAGCAGGAAAAAACATTTGTATGAAAAGTCGAAACCGTTAAAGTTGGACGCTGTAAATTTGGCATACAGATAGCTTAGTAAACGTTTAGCTTAGCTGCTCAAGGATATTGCAAAATTCCTACGGGAACGGGAGTAAGCGTATAACGTGTAAAAGTCTGTTCCCAGTTCTCCTCTGTGTCCAGAAAAGGAAAATTGTGCTACCCCGAATTTAACGCGAGCGAAGCCGCGGGCAAAAGCTAGTCGTCTATTATTTTTCACTTATTATTTTGTTACGCATGCGACACGTTCTCAAGGTTCCTCCTCTCCTGCCACTACTTCTGACCCTGCCTCCGCCTCCGGTTCCGACTCCGACTCCGGTTCCGATTCCGACTCCGACTCCGAAAAATAAAATCAAAAAACTCCGACTCCGCCTCCGATTCCGATATGACACCTCCGTTACATCCCTAGTCCAGAGATATTTATTATTTATTTATTTATTTCAGCAATACGCAAACCTGATAGTGCACATGCGCACGCACACGAACGAGAAGCCGTACGAGTGCCCGCACTGCGACCGGCGGTTCAGCATGCCCAGTAATAGAGATAGACATCTCGTTGTGAGTATTACACTCTTTATAAATACTAGTTGTAGCCCGCGTTATGAAGATTCCTGTTTTATCCCATGGGATCACTGATATACAAAAACCCAAGATGCACAATCTCGAACAAGTAACAGTCAATACTGTCACCAGAAGCTCTAAGTCAAACTATGAACATTATTTTTTTGCAAATTAAACCTTATTCAGATTAGTTAAGATTGTTTTCACAAGGGAGTGTTCAAAATTGCGATGACGCAGTTGACGCAACACTGTTTGAAATAAGCGCATTCTGCACTTATTTTTTGGGGTCGTTTTTGAGACGTTGATTGTGTATCTTGGGTTTTTGTATAGCAATGCATGGAATCATTTAATCGGGATCAATAACCTATCACCTAAGTCAGCACATAAACTGCTTGTATATCAAATTCTATCAGATTCCGTTCATTAGTTCCAGCGTGATTGACGGACAAACATCCAAACATACAAACTTTCACATTTATAGTATACTAGCCTTCCGTCGCGGTCTCACCCGCGCGTAATTTCTTTTTTCAATATGCCCCCTTCCCCACACTTTTGATCAAAAGTACCCTATTGAACCGGGAATAGTATAACAGTGAAAGAATTATTCAAATCGGTCCAGTAGTTTTTGGGTTTATTCTTTACTATAAAAAATACAAATCTTTCCCCTGCCTCTATACCAAATTTCATCGGAATTCATTCCGTAGTTTCTGTATAGTTGACGGACAAACATCCAAACGAACAAACTTTCACTTTATAATATTAGTATCATTAATCCAAGACAACGGTAGTTTTCTAGTTTGAAAAATCCGCTAGATGGGGCAACATGTCGGTCTTACTAAGACTTATCTAGCGGATAACTAAGACCGTCTTACTACTATGTGACTGGTGAATTTTGACAAATCTGTAGGCACCGTGCAGAAACTATAGAGGGCGTTATAATCCCGTTTTTTTTCTGTGGTTTGACAGTAGAATTTGACATTTAGAGTGAAAGTTTCGAATATGAGTCCCTGGATGGCAAAATAAGGCACCGTGTTTTTCCGTGGTTTGACAGTAAAATTACCGACATTGAGAGTGAAAGTTTCGAATACGAGTCACGAGATGGCAGAGTCACCGCTACGCACGGTGCCTATATACCTGACGTTTACGTATTTCCATCGTCTTCTCTGCTCGCCCTCTCACAAATATCATTATAACAAAATGTTGTTATCGTAAAACCCACCTTACTCCCCCCACTCAAGGTGCACACGGGCGAGAAGCGGTACGAGTGCCAGCACTGCAACCGTCGCTTCACGCAGAGCAGCGCCGTCAAGCTGCACATACAGACGGTGCACCTCAAGATACCCTACGCGCCATGGGACAAGAAGAACAGGAAGAGGAGGAAGGAGCTTGAAGGTGAGGAATACGATGCTTTTACAAGCTTTTTTTTTAACTTGCATTCATTGATATACAAAAACCCAAGATGCACAGTCTCGAACCAAAGAAACAGTCAATACTGTCACCAAAAACTCAAAACTCAAACTAAAAACATTATTATTTGCAAACTACCGGCCGCCCGCGACTCCTGCGTGGGTTTTGATTTCCAATAGCCTAAAGCCTTCCTCGTTAAATGGACTATCCGACACAAAAATATTTATTCAATTTGGACCAGTAGTTCCTGAGATTAGCGTTCATACAAACAAACACTTCAGACCTTATACAGATTAGTTAAGATGTTTTCACAAGTGTGTTCAAAATTGCCATGACGCGCGGACCGCAAGACTATTTGAAATAAGTACATTCTGCACTTATTTTCTGAACATTCTTGAGACGTTGATTGTGTATCTTGGGTTTATGCTTGCAATGCATGTTTGTTGGGATGAAATCTTACAACTCGCTCACTCGCTCTCAAGTGATTGAGCTAAAATTAGGTATGCACGTTTAGTTCGGATGACAAAGCACGATTAACTGTGTGTCGTCGTGACTTCGACGTGGTGGCATAATCAAAAAAGGCGGATCAATATTTATTTTCTTGGTTTGAAAATTTATTAGGCAGCAAGTACACACTATTTATAAATAAATATATAAATAATTCACAACATCACATACATTGATCTGACTCCGTTTTAAGTAGCTTATGCACTTGTGTTACTGATATCAGAATCAACAGTGGTATTACAAATATACTTAAATAGATACAATAACATCCAGATCAGGACAAACAGACATGTTCATGCACACTAATGTTTGTCCTGTGCGGGAATCGAACCCGCGACCTCTTGTATAATAGGCAACATACTGACCATTACACCAAGCGGGTCGTCAAAAAATTTACTACCTTGATAATTATTGTTCCAATATTGTTCCAATTTTGTTATTTATTAATTATTTATTTTTTATATGTGGTCGAGTCATTCTATTGAAATATTATTTTATTGACGATTTATAAGTGCCTTGCAGAGGCCTATATAAAGAAAGAATATTTTGATTTGATTTGATTAACGTTTTGATAAAGTAACCATCTCTATCCACAGGTACATCAGCCCCCGTGAGTACGGTGAGCGCAGCGGCGGCACCCTACCATCCGCATAGACTTCTGCTAGACGCGCAGGGAGACTACCTCAACGCGTACATCACATACAACGACGAGTAGGACTCCATAACATCACACTTTTACCGTTTAAATTCCTTGAACTAACACACACATCATTTGCCTAGCCCCAGACTAAGCTCGAAGCTTGTACTCTGGATGCTAGGGAATGTATAGACATACTTAATCTATACTAATATATAAAGCTAAAGAGTTTGTTTGTATGATTGTTTGTTTGTTTGTTTGAACGCGCTAATCTCAGGAACTACTGGACCGATTTGAAAAATTCTTTCTATGTTGGATAGTCCATTTGACGAGGAAGGCTTTAGGCTATTGGAAATCGAAATCCACGCGGACGGAGTCGCGGGCGGCCGCTAGTAACATTTATAATCATCCATGACTCGAGTACAAATGTCGATGTTCATCACACAAACATTTGCCCCTAGCGGGGTTCGAACCCACGACCTTTGTTTGTTCCTTTAAATGAGGTAGTTTTAAAGGCAGACAACGCATCTGCGACTCTTGTACGGTTGATGTCAGTGGTTCAAAATGTGTGTTTTGCTAACCTAATTATGAATTTGATGTAGAACATCATTTGCCCCTTCTAATTTGTATAATGGTATAAATCCTATAGTACTGATGGTGCTGATTACACGCATAAATAATGTAAATAAGTATTGAAACAATAAAAAGTAAGTTTAGTGCAATTATCGTATTGTCATATAATATTATTTTCAAATTTATTTTATCACCAAAATTGTGTAATATTGATACCCTGTTTTACTTACGGTTATCTCACAATTAGAGCATCTCTTGGAGAAAAAGATCTACATATATTAATCTTTTAAATATTTGGAATGATAAATCAATTTAAAATCATTACAAAAGGCTAAGTAAGGAAGTTACTCACAAAAACGAGAGTGCTTTATCTAGTTCTATGAAGAAAATTATTTGCAAATAGATTCAAATTAAAATATCATTTTTAATTTCTTTTAATTTTATTTTGCTATTAGTAGAGTGACAACTTATAAAAACAAAAACGATACTATAAATCAAATCACAATGCATGAATTAAAAAATATTCCTCATCAGGTTATAATATATGGATTGTATTATATCATTTCATATTCTTTTTATTTCATAGAATCATGCTTTTGCATTCAAATTATAAGGCTGATTGTTAGTCATGATCTAGAATATTTTCTTTTTGAGAAAATTTGCCAGTATTTATCTTTTTGTATTTATT
The DNA here is from genome assembly GCA_958496325.1 of Nomophila noctuella. NCBI lineage: Eukaryota > Metazoa > Arthropoda > Insecta > Lepidoptera > Crambidae > Nomophila > Nomophila noctuella. The sequence continues at coordinate 5,438,556 of OY292505.1, read as the reverse complement.
CTTTAAATTTACGTGTTTACCTAACATTTTTTTAATCCAATTTATTTGAATCTGATTATTATAAATAAGAAACTAATGAAATGAAAGCTGAGATTATTTAGGTAGCATTAATGGAAAAAATACTGTAACTTTTCGTCATTACTCTGATAATTATCGTTACAGGAAAGAAATAATTTTCCTGGAAGGAAAGGAAAGTTTCATGATTTTTTCCATTGTTCCTTAAATGGGTTGCCATAAGACTTTTTAGATACTAAATTATTTGCTATGTAAATATTTATAGTCTTAGTGATATTAAGTGACTTCAGTGTAATGCAATAAATTTGAAGTAAGTTAATTTTAATATTTTGAATAAAAAATAAATAATCATTTGTATACATTCCTGTTTTTAATTTATACTTACTATTAACCGGGAAAATTATTTCAACTTAATCTCACTTAAGTTTTGTGACTGCATTATTCTGATAGGTAGTTTTTTTTTTTTGTTAAAAATAACGGTTTATTTTTATTTGGTAACACTTATCAATATTTAATACAAAATAAAAAGGCCACAATTAAATACTCATACATTTATTTTGTTCATTTTTTCTTCCACGTTTAACAGCATTTCGCTTCTAAACATTCTCCATGATAACTTTACACTTGCTGTGTATTATTGTCGCTTTCCAATGTACAACAATTGACTATTCGTCTACATTTTACATTATTTGCTCACTATCCACTTAACAGGCACAAAAACTAATTGAATAACGAAATATGTAGTAATTTTGACTCAAAAATATGTAGATACCTACTCCACCAGACCACAGAGGCTATTGGCGGAAAAAATGAAAAGATAAAAGTCATAGTAAAATGTACAAAGCAAAATAACAATTTTGAATATATTTTATGACTTTTACTATATTTTCCATTTGTCAAAAACAATAATATCTTTTCGTTATCCTTCCTTTTAACTTGTTAAGTAGACAGCAAGCTTATAGACGTGTAAACATCAATATAATAATTATTAATAATTGGCTAATAGCTACATAAACTCTCGATAACCTAACTAAACAATATCTTTGGAATGTTAACAGCAATAGACATTAGTATTTCTAAACACCTCTTCAGCCAATATCAGATTTAAAAAAACACATGGAATATGACACAGTATCTTAAATTCATCATTTTAATTTAAGAGGTTACGCCTTACACATTGATAAAATAATTTATTTTGTAAAACGGTATTATCAAAACATCAAGGCAGTGAAAAATTGATCAGATCATAAGATGAACATCACAACCAAAAATATTGAGCATAAAATATATCACAAATATGAACGCAACCATAATACAAAACTTAAAATTATTTGAAACAGCAAAAACGTTACAAAAGTAAATAATATCGTTAAAAATATTCCTAGGGATGGAAGTTAGAACGGAATGCTTTGATTGTGATTGATATCAAGACTTACCATAAGCCAAAAAAAATTCTTAATTATTTGATAACTTTAAATGAATCAATCTACTATTGAGTCTAAAAGCAACACTTAAAAGTTTATACGACTCATTTGTTGTCTCTTCACATAGCGCCTTTTTCTATGATGCCCGGACGAGGAGCATTTAATATTTTTTCGGGGATGCCAAAAGTCTCCTTTGATCGGTATCGACATATTTTCACGCAACCAAGATTTATATAGAAAATCTTGCAAACAATTACAGCTTTAAGCCTTAAAAATATTTATTAGTAGTTCTGAAGGAACTACGATTCTCAGGAGTTATTTAAGGCCGTCTAAAAAGTTAAAGTATAGGCCGTTAAAGGAAGCTCAACTTTAAAATGCAATTATTTTTTTTAAAAATTGTCTAAACTTTTTCCTTTGTGTTTTTTTTCCATTACGTTATTCTGTTTACTCAAAACAAATTTAAAAAAAGTAAAAATATCAATATCGACGACTAATGGCAAAATAGACTTACGTCATAAAATCCATGTTAGTCAGATTAGGACATGGTTGCAATTTCGGAATAGATCCAGTGTCATCTTATTCGTAAAGACACGAAGCTTGTTGTCGAATTCCTTACAATCCTTTGTTGAAATACAGTTCTTTCGCTTTGGGGTAGTTGTACTTAGATGCTGCCTGTAAACAAAAATTACCAATTATTATTTAATGTCCGTTTTACCTATAAATTAGGAAGTCTTAAACGGACATTGAGAATGGTCAGTAGCATTCCCTTGTTGCTTATGAGTCATAAGTTATGACACTGCCGAGACCCTGAAAAAGACACTGTATTCAGAGAGAAGGGGGCGAGATACACCGAAGGAAGTTTCCAGTAGTAAATAAAGAGTAGTGCAGTTGGTTTCCATAGAACTCCACCTTGTCGATCAGCGGTCCGTCTTTGGTTTTCCTGATGCCCTGTTGGATATGAATTAGAGAGATGTATTTCACTGCTCCGGGATAAACCAATTCCATTCTATCCTATCCACCCAATAAATTCGGTGGTACACCTACATTGGCTTCATGGGAAGCTTTGGGGATGAACTATACTTCCTTACTCGACCACTTAAAGTAGCCATTCCCCATCAATGCTCCTTCTCTTTTCTTAGTGACAGACCCTCCTTTCGGCAAGTTCTATCCTGATGTGAGTCTTCTGGTGTTCTGCAAGGCTTTACTCTTAGAAGAAAAGACTCAAGGAGGTGTACCCCAGGGTAGTTTTTCCGGTCCAAAACTATTCTCACCTTGAAATCAGGCTCGATCGAGACTTTCTTCTTCTAACCTAGCTCCTACTTTCATCTAATTTCCCTAATAAATGTGTGGGTATTCTGTTTGCCCCGTTACATATATAACACTCCAGAGGTGTACCCCAGGGTAGATTTGCCGGTCTAAAACTATTCTCACCTTGATCTCCCCTTCCATCCTCATTCTGATTCCTAGAGTCAGACCCTCCTTTCGGCAAGTGTTTATAATTATGCCAGTCTTCTGGTGTTCTGCAAGGCTTTGCTCTTAGAAGAAAAGACTCCAGTAGGCGTACCCCAGGGTAGATTTGCTGGTCCAATACTATTCTCACCTTAAACTCAGGCTCGAGACTTTCTTTCTTCTTCTAACCTAGCTTCTATTTTCTTCCAGTTTCCCTCATAAACGTGTAGGTTTTCTGTTTGCCCTGTCGAACCCTGGTCCTAGAAATACACTCGAGGTGTCCCCCAGGGTAGTTTTTCCGGTCCAAAACTATTCTCACCTTGATCTCCGGCTCGAGGCTGTCCACTGGTATCGCGAGCCGCTGCGGGAAGATCGCGCAGCAGAGCGGGGTCGCGAACGTCACGCACAGACCCACCAGGAACAGCTGGAACGGGATCACGGCGAGGGGCCGGTGGCAGAATAAGCCTTTGCGTTGCGCGTACGCCGTTATGAGGGGGGTTAGTGCTGCGAAGGGAGAACAGAGGGGTAAGTAAACATATAAAGCTTTATGTCACATGTGTTAAAGAAGACGTGCATAGTTCAGTGCAGAACTGCCACACGTATGAGCCTATTACAGACAACCCCAGTGAAGTAGCACTTCATAACAGTTCATTTATGTCGCATGTGTTGAAGACAGGCTTAGTAGAACTTCCACAAGAATGAGCCGGTTACAGTCAACCACAGTGAAGTAGCACTTCATAATAGTTAATGTTATTTTTTAATTTGTAAGGTCTCCAAAACTCACTCACGGACTGACTAATCACGAAATGTTAGAAGCTGACGGCGCCAGAATTTTTATATATTGCATGAGGATTTTCTTTAGTATGTAGGCGCTCGGCAAAACAGAATTTTGCATAATTTAGTTTAACAGCGAGTTCAGGCACGTAAACTTTTGGTAAGACTACTGTTGTCAGAAGTGTGCATAGGGTTGCCACGCGTACTTTATAATTAAGTATTGTAGGTACGTTATTTAAGGTATTTGTTCTCTATTAGAAAAATAAAGTAAACGGAAATACTTTATTTTATAAAATTGTATTTCTGTTGAAGTTGTAAGTATTTTTAGTTAAACGAAATATATTTTTAAATATAATACTAAAGAAAAATAAAAAATGCTTTATTTTCATATTGTCTACTTTTTTTCTTACCTTAACAACCAATGTACTTAAATTCAAAATCATAAGATGGCAACCCAAAGTGTGCATGTACTCACTCATTCCCGGCAAAGCCATGATGACCCTGGAGATGCAGACGAGCGCGATGCCCCGCTGCGCCGCGGTCTTGGAGTCGCCCACGCGCTGACCCGCCTCCGTGAACACCGGAGTACCGTTCAGCAGCTCACTGCAACCATCATCATCATCATTATTATCATCATCATCGTCGTTATCATCATCGTCGTCATCATCATCATCGTCGTCATCATCATCATCGTCATTATCATTAGGGGTCATCCATAAAGTACGTAATACGTAAAGGGGTGGGTACTAAGTTTTGTGAGATCAAATTTAAAATTCTAATTAAACTAAAAAATATTTCCATTTCTACCTTCAGGACTATACGGTTTAAATTGTTTTGTTGAAGAGTTCATATCGCTCGCGTGATTTTAAACTTATTTTGGAACTGCTGTTTTAATTTAATAATTTTGCGTGAAATTTATAAGTATTAGTAGATGATATGAACATGAAAGATGTTAACGTGTAGCAAGCGACTGATGGAAGTGAGTGGAATAGAAAATCACCAGCCTAACTTAGAACGGGAAAATGTCGGAGCTCGATGTTGTAATACTCGTAAGAAACCACTACAAAGGGGAAGTACGTATTTAAGTTCAACATAATATACTGACGTGATGTTATTAATATACACAGTTGGCAATAAAATATTATATTATTTCCAGATAACTTACCCGCTCCTCATCATAGGGATATTGATGAAGTTGGCTCCACAAACGGCAGCGAAAGGGACGAATCGCGCATACATCGGCGACTTCATTTTCTGAAATGAATTAATTTTAACATAAGGTAAAAATATATTTTATTTTCCATTAATGTTTTCTGATATTATGTATTTATTTATTTGTTAAGGACAGCCAACAAAATAATCACTTTACTAAGTAACATTATTTAATGTCTAGTAACAATATTTGTGCTAAAGTGACGGCTTAATTAGGGGCTGCCATGACTTTCTTGTTACTTGTGTATGTTTTAATTTTTTTTATTGTAGAACCTAAGTAGTAGTACTAGTAAGTAGTTGGATTAAAGGTTCGATTATATCAGTTTTATTTTATTTTTATTTAGGCTTAAGCCTGCCTTTTTTCGGCGAAAATGTTCATGTGTATTTCTGATTTCTGGTCTTGTTTCTTATATATAAACATAGTCGAGATCCCGTTTCGTATAGTGATTTATTAGATTATGTAATAACTTCAATACCATACTCCTGATGTTGACGTTCTATTCTAACAATATATCTGTTATTTGCTTTCTTGTTATGATACTACTGACAAATAGGTTTTCACGGCTCATCTCAACTTGTTAATTGGTACACGCCTCCATATTATTTGCAAGTCAAGTAGTTGACTGAGTTGTATACGGTACCTACATAATCATCATCTTAGCGCTTCTCCCGGTTGTATCCTTGGCCATTGCCTTGGAGCCCAGGGTACGCTACGACTATGGTCTTGAATCGACCAGCCTGGTTATTACAATGGAGCGACTGTCTGTCGACCTCCGTAACTCTTTTGTAAGGGATACCTGACAATTTGGATCATAGTCGGAACAAATGGCTCAACGTGGCATAAGAAGCACGGAATCATTATTCCTATCGTCCGAAGAATATGCACGACATTTTTTTAAACAAAACTGTTTTACAAAACATGATGTGGCGATGTTTTCAAATCACATCACCGATACGTTTACAAACAAGATGGACTGCCACTTCGGTACGATTATATTGCTCGGGTCAATTGCATATCAATCACGGCTATTATTGCAATTCTATCTTTTAGGATATGGATAAAAATGGCGGTTGCCTTTCGTCGAGTTATTTTGGCGCTGATCGTCTTAGTGAAAAAGCAGGAGAGCATTTATCGGATAGATATCGAAAAGTTACGTGGGTTCGATTCCCCCTTTCTAGTTGGGCTTTTAGATGGAATGATAAGCAGGTAAGTAGTAGGTACCTAGGTAATTTAAAATCAATCCGGCTTAAGAGTTGCGGGTTCGAATCTCACTCAAAACCTTAATTCTAGATACTAATTAGTTTAGTAGGTATCCGTAATTATGATTAGATTACCATGTACATATTTATCATCCTGTATGTATTATTATTTGTATCTTCTCACAACTCGCTCGACTTTTTAGGCACCTTCCAAACTTCCAAGTATCAGATCAGGCTATGTCTTGGCGATCATCGGATCTTATACAGGGTGTCCAACCTCCAGCGAAAGTGTGAAATTTCTTATTGGTGTAGACAACCTGTATGTACCTCTACGTTTTTGTCACGATTTCATCATTACCTTACATTTCACACGTGAGATGTCTTATTAACATACTAGTACGACACACCTCCATGACGTAGATAGTAGGTAAGCTATCGCACATGATAAGCTGACAGTGATTCAAAGATAACGTAGCCGTCAACTTTATTTGTTCGGAAATAACCAACGGAAACATTTTCTTTGCGTAACGTTGTTACGTAAATATTGTGTTTGGAAAGGCACATTCAATTTTTAATTTTTAAGTATGTAGTTTTTAGTAAATAGATGGATCATATCATAATGAGCGTGAATAACCCATTTTGCTACAAGTTTATTGATGCCTATTTTAATAAAAAAAAATTAAGAGTTCCTATTCACAGAAAATCGAAAATAGACAACTTTGCTGCTGTAATGATTTTCATCTAAAGTAAAAAGTAATCCTGACAATTTTTTAATTAAATAAAATCTCTTAAAATTACCTATCGTTTCAATGATAATTCAACAAACGAACAACGTACCTATATTAAATACTTAATCTTTCTGAAAAAAGATAAAAGTACTTAATTGTATGACTAAGCTTATTTTATTTTTTTGATAAAATTTCTTCATACTCGTTTTCGTAAGTTAACATTTATTTACTTACAAACATTTTTGGCCTCTAAACTAACAAACTGATAACAGCCATTAGTATAAAGTTTTTAACATTATCATAGTATTATCAAGTCGCTGACCTTTTGCTATTTGTATTGTCTGATGGCATACGGCGTAGTTGATACTAAGCATAGACGTATCTATTTAGTTCCTCATTGAGTCGTATTCCTCATTACTGAGGGTCGTGATCATTGTATGAAAATGACAACAATTCTTGGCAATTTTAATGGAGTGGTTTCCATCCAATTCCAATTCTGTCAATTTCTCCATTTCACACACTAACTCGTAGTGCGTAGGTTTCCTCAAGATGTTTTTCTTCACCGTACAGCTTGAAGTGCAATGCACATAGATTCAGAGCTCTGTGCCTGTCCGTGATTGAACTGCAGACCTCACGCATGTGAAGCGGCGAACTTACCACTGAGCTACCGAGCGATCTACTTAGTAGAGTACCATTTCTGGCGACTTATTCATCGTCATTGTTGTAACAAGCCTGTGTCAATCATCATTTGCCAAGCATGGTGGTTGTTATCCACTGATCGAGGCTTCATGATCATCATTATCATGATACAGCCCATAACAAGTCAACTAGTAGATACTCGTATAGGGAAATCACCCATTTCCTAAAAGATAGAAGTATTTTTGCCAAGCATGTGATCCAGCTCGGAAACCGAGGTCCTTACTAAACTATGTTGGTATAGTTGAGTGAGTATATACAAACTCGCGAAGGAAACTCTGCTAGCGCGATGTAGGTTTGTATTGGAAATATCGCAGTTAGTATGCAAGTGCGTTTCAGCGCCATCTGTTGAGTTGTATCAGAACTACTCTTTGTGGACTACACCTGAATTCCAGATACCACTATTAAGTATAATGTACTTCCCAAGAGCTAGAAGGTATGTTTGTCAAATGTACCCTAGGTCAGAAGGAACTTACCTTGACTTTGTTGTTGAGGTAGATGGCAGTGCCCAGGGCTCCACCGCACGCCGCGCAGTACGACGCTATGAGTTGCCTGGACGAAATATTTCACAGGTTAACTTATTAACCTTCACATTTCTAATGTTTCGTTTTAAGAGAGGTAGGTAAATAATGTACCGTATATTTAAGTATAATGTACCTAATCAATGTTCTCGCAGATGACGTAGAGTATAGAGTGGGATCCAGTTACTAGAATTTGTAAAACTACTTAAAGGTAGGAACATCCCATCGCCTCTAAAGGCTTGAAATTCCGGATAGAAACTCGAAAATGAACCGCTCGTCTGGGGAAGAACCTCCACCTTACAGAAGACCACAGTGAAGAAGCTACGTAAGTGTGGTGCTACGTTTCTGCTAATGAATATTAACGCCAGAGCTCAGTTGGAGATTGTATGGGGTTTTAAAGGCAGGCATCGCATCTCCGACCCTTGTGCGGTTGATGTCCATAGGGCAGCAGTGTTCACTTCCACGGACCTGCTGAGGTGTCTCGGTGGGCGGAGAGGGGTACTCCGACGTGGCGCGTCCCCGGGTGGTGGATAGGGGAACGGCCTAATTTGAAGGTTACCGGCTTGCCGGCGCGAACCAAACCCTTGGGTGGGCTCGGTGGGCGTCCTGGACTTATTCTGGGTAGCGGCCACCGGGCGTGGCTGGAGAGTTGCTGGCCCTTCTCCGGTACCCCTCTGATCTAGCAGAGGAGACATGGATGAAGGGCGGCAATGTTTCGGCGATGTCTCGCCTCTAGGCGTCTTATGTGGTGCCTTGGCAGAAATGTCAGGCGGGGGGGAATTGCCGTTCTCCCCGGAGTATACCGTTACCAATACTGTCGCCTCAGCGACCTCACTGGGTGGCTCCAGTGGGATACGTCGTGGCAGTATTGGCCGGGGGGCTTGCCTTAATTGGCCGGTCCGAGAGAAGGAAAACTCAATAAAACCCGACAGCAAAGTCGATTAAAACCTGTGTATACCGGGCGACCTACACAGTATATAGCCTTACCCAGGTACAGGGGGCACTGCCTGGGTGGACCGTCTTTCCCCCATACTCGTGGGATTAGCAATGAATGTTTCCAAACTTAATAACAAATCTGACGTGAAGAGCGGGAGAACCGCGGCAGCGCCTTCGGGTGCATCTAAGTGTAAGGATTTCGCAAAGTCAAGCGAATCCGACAATGACTTCATCCCAACTGAGGAGTCGCTACATGAGGACATAAGAGAGGCGAAAATTGTGTATCTGGAGCACGAAAGTGATTCAGATACACAGATCTCTCAAAGTCAAGATCTGAAGAGACAGCTCTTCCTTTATTATAGGCAGCCCGGGATAAGCTCTGGGGTCGCTAAGGAGAGAGCTCAGGAGCATTACGACCGCTCAATGACAGGCGTTAAGCTCCTCAAAGAGAAAAGGAAGCGGCAGACCACCGAACAGGCCACCGCTAGTGCCGGGAGTAGCACGGGCCCAGCGACAGCCCCTCCCCGCCCCAAGAGCAGGTCTCGCTCTCCAGTTCTGGAGATGCGGAACAATACACCAGAGGCGAGGGAGTCGATGCAAGTATCGCGCGACACCTCCTGCGACAATGCGGGGTCATGTCCGACGTCGGAACTTGACTCGGACGATTATGACCTCACCAAGGTTGCGCGTCTATCTGGCGGCCGGAGAGGACGCATGGAGACTCTGCGGCGTGGAAGAGGATGCACTCCCAAAACGGGAGAATATAGCGACCTAGCACAGGCCGAAGCGAAACTCAAGGCTCTAACCGAGAGGGACGACAAAGAGGCCCGGAAGGTCGAGGCCGAGAAAGCAGCTCAGAGGCTCGCCAAGAGGGTCTCCGATGAGAGGGCGAGAGACCCGTCACAGATGACTGTCGATGATATCGCCGTCAACGTCCGCGAAGCCACCAAGGGCATCATCGAATGCGCAACAAAGTCAAAGAACTTGAAGGGTACGATAGTGCGTGCCCTCAAGGACTCGGCTTTCTTTATTGGAGAAGCGATGGAGGAGCTGTGCAGACGCAAAACGGACGACGAGGTCCGATGCGTCCTTAAAGCGAATACGCAGCTCAAAAATGAGTTGGCAGAGCTTCGTAAAGAGCTCGCTGAACTGAGGGCACAAGTTCAGGCGCAGGGGGAAGCTACACCTGCCCCCATGGACGTGGCGGGGCCTCCTTCTGCGCGTGAGGTCGACATCGTCTCACAAATCGGGACGATGCTCAACGCGCGGTTTGAGGCCCTGGAGAGAGACGGCAGGCTTCTGCCTGCTAGGGATTATCGCCCACCATTAAGGGCGAGTCAAAGGGCTGAGTCGCCTAAATTTAAAGTGCCGGCTCCCCCACCACCCCTCCCCAGTATGGAGGCTGCGCGGCCCAAACGGGCCGCTAAGCGGCCTGTGTCTCCGCAACACCCCGTCGCCGTTGCAGTAAGCCGGCCAACCCCGGGTCCGGACAAGCCCACCCCGGCAACAAAGGCCCCTAAAGGGAAGGGCAAAAAGCGTCCCAAAGCGCCTGTGCCTCCTCCGCTGAGAGAGCCTTGCCCGTTTCCACCTCCGCCTGTGTCCATGGACGTTCCATTTTCGGAGGTGACGAAGCGAGGCAAGGCGGCAAAAAAGTTGCCTCTAGCAGAGCCCCCTAAAAAGAAGCCTGAATCCCAGAAGATCCCGATTCCGGCGGGCCCCGGAAGGTCTATGACCAGGCCGGGAAAGCTCAGAGTGCCGCGTACCGCTGCCATAATGGTGCGGTACTCCAAAGACGCCCTCCTATCCGGTGCCTCATATGAAGAGTTCTTCCGGATCGCCACCCAGGAGCTCAAGCTTTCTGAGGTCGGCATCACGGGGGGTGTCAAATTTAAAGTGGCCCAAACCGGGGCACGGCTAATTGAGGTCCCGGGCCCCAACGCGGAAGAACATGCGGATCGGCTAGCAGAGGCTCTAAGGTCCCTGCCGGGCACGACAAGGTCGGAAACTGTCGAGATCTCCCGACCCCAAAAAAGGTGCGACATCCGCGTCACAGGTTTAGACGACGGAGCGACGGCCGACGATGTCAAGGCTGTCCTTGCTGAGAAGGGGGGTTGCCCACTGCACTCTATTGCCGTGGGCAGGATCGCCTCTTTTGGCTCAAGCCGGGAGAGAAGCGTCGTGGCAGCGGTACCAGTTGGGGCCGCCAAGCAGCTGGCAAGCGTAGGTCGGCTGCTCATCGGATGGTCCTCGGTGCGGGTGACTCTACTCGCACCGAGGGCACGTCGGTGTTACCGCTGCCTGGGGGAGGGCCACGTGGCTGAAAAATGCCGCGCTCCCTTCGACCGCTCCTCGCTGTGTTTTCGTTGTGGCCAATCCAACCACAAAGCCAGAAGTTGCACGGCCATAAAACCCCGCTGCCTACTTTGCGAGGCGGCGGAGAAGCCGGCTGAGCACGTGCTGGGGACTAAAAAGTGTCCCCAGCCAAAGTTGCTGCCAGTCGCCGCATTCAAGCGGTGGCTTGAGGGGGAGACTGAGGACATGGACACGTCCGTCCCCGCTCCCCCTCCGGCATAACCCGGGGATCGGATGTAGGGGCATCCGGTCCCTACTAAGGGTTCGGGAGGCGCGCGCGGAGTCCCCGCGCGCCTTTCGAGAGGACCGCAAGGCGCTTGAGCGAGGTGTACGCCGTTGCGAGGGGGTGACCGTGGGACATAGCTCAGCAAGACCATAGTCACCCCCACCAAATCGCATCTAGAGGGACCCGTCGGGTTTTAGTGGGTAGTCCGGGCAACCGGGAGTCCCACATAACTCCCAATGCCGCCCCACGGCTGGGGGTATGCGTCAATGCATTTCCCGACGCAAAAAAAAAAAAAAAAAAAAAAAAAAAAAAAAAAAAAAAAAAAAAAAAAAAAGCAGTGTTCACTTACCATCAGGTGATCTTTATGTTCGTTTTCCTTCCTAAAAATAAAATAATAGCCAGGCGTACTTGTTAAGAAGTTAAATATTTATGTCACCATGAGGTTGCAGTTCGTTCGCAGAATAGGGATGTTGACACATTTCACAATTAATTTCACAACAATTTTCTTCAAAAAGAAGACGCTTTACGTATTGGTTTGTTTCCGTATACGTATTTCGTATTTTTGATAATTTAAAATTAAATTATACAGTTAATTACTCAGTTGAATTCAGAAATAGTGACGCCATAGTGTGCTATTCCCAAACAAACATCATAGTTAAGAATCGTTGTGACAGTTAATAAAACAAAGTCAAATGACTGGTGGTCTCAACACCCCTATTATTTTATATGCCTCAGGATATTTTAATTCAACTTACGAGGTAGGCATCGGCGCGTCCCCCGACCGGTTGGTGTAGTTGACGACGGCGTTGAACGTCTGGTTCACCCACTGCCAGAACACCGTCGCCGCTGTCGTCTTGTAGAACGTTATCATACCTGCAAGAACAAGGAAGAAGTATCACTTCAGAACCTCTGTTCTAACTGAAACAGAAGAAAGATGAGTCTTTTGTGCTACTGTCCCAAAATAATCTGCGGTTTCCTTCGTATCCTAGCAGAGAAGGATAGGTGTCCGCCATTTATGATGTGGATAAGACATTTCGAAAACGGAATGTTTTTTTTTCGGATTATGCATTCCTTTTTGATGATTTCGGTTACGAATATTGATTTTTAAGAAATTTCAAACTTGTAAAATAATCCACTAATATTAATAATATGGATATAGGTATTTATAATTTTTTTAAGTTCTATGGCGCTTTGTGTCTCAGCAGCGGCCGGCTGATCAAAATAACTTAGGTAACGTGTCTCAGTTAGTCTTCGCCCCAATCCGCTATTATCCATTACTTTTATTTCGGATTGGGCTACGGATATTTTTTTTATATCGGATATCCGATAGTTTCTGTTACGGTTACGGAGCTCGCTAACATTTCTGGTTTCCGCCTTAACATCTTAAGGCGGAAACCAGAAATGTTAGCGAGCCATCGCTTGAAGCTACCCAGTGGAACAAAAATTTCTTCAACTCACATCCAGTGATGATGGTGTTCATGGGCGCCTGCGCGGCCATGCGGCCTATGACGAGCATTTTCTCGCCCGTGTCCGGGTGGAACGCGCTGTCGTACAAATACTTCGTCTTCCACAACTTCTCCTCGTCGTAGCCGGCGGGCATTCTCTTTGTTTTCCTGTGCAAAAAGGATGGGATTGAGATCTTTCCAAGTAAATTAACTCATTGGACTGGCATACAAATTGTCTAGCTCTGAACTAAGCTTGAAGCTTGCCATAAGGTTGCTTCGGAACGGTAACGTACTTAATTCTATCTATACTTACTAATATAATAAGGCTGAAGAGTTGCTTGTTTTTTTTTGTTTTTGATATGGGGCCGTTCAAGTATTACGTAAGCACTATGGGGGGGCGGGGGAGTCTTGGTTTTGCTTATTTTGGATGACATGGGGGGTAGGGGGGTCTAGATGGTGATTACGTCATTCATAATTATTTATTTTTTAACACGAATAGCAACCCTCACATTGTCTTTGTTTGAAAACAAAACGTATTTTCGGGGTTTACCCAAGAATCCAAACCCTAGAATCATGGATTGGAAAATCAAACTATTCTTTATACAATTGGGCTAAATATAAGCTCTTATGAATCATCATAAAAAATAACAGTAGTAATGACTCGACCACCGATTCGGAGGGCAGTTTCTTGCCGAGAAGAATCGGCAAGAAACTCGACAGTTGCTCGCCATAATTATTACAATAATGCATCAGCAATTGCTGTCACTGAGTCATACAGTCTACTGTCAGTATACATTAAAAATTAAAATTAAAATCTTAATTTATTCTGGACTGGTTGCGTCCTAGTCGACCAGTCCCCAAAGGTGGCACCTGTTCACAAGTATAACGATGAGGGCCATAGCACACGGCGTATTTCAAACGCGCCGACGACGCGCGTTTTAGGAACGCGCGTTTTCGTCGCCGTAGATGCTGATTTTTGCGTTTGCAATCATGATACAAAAGTTACAAATGACCCGCCGCATAATGAACCGCCACTGTGAATATGAGTTCAATATGTGAATCAAAAAATATTTGTAAGTTGGTAATGTTTGTGTGGTAGTTTTAACCCGTATCAGTAAAATCTGTTATAAATCTTCCTACCTACTATTTTTAGGGTTCCGTAGCCAAATGGCAAAAAACGGAACCCTTATAGATTCGTCATGTCTGTCTGTCTGTCCGCCAGTCTGTCACAGCCACTTTTTTCCGAAACTATAAGTACTTTACAGTTGAAACTTGGTGAGTAGATGTATTCTGTGAACCGCAACAAGGTTTACATACGAAAATAGAAAAAAAATTAAAAAAAAAATTGGGGGTCCCCATAGTGAGAACTGACAGTCGAAATATTTTTTTTTCATTGCACATATACGTGTGGGGTATCTATGGATAGGTCTTTAAAAATGATATTGAGGTTTATTGTATAATTTTTTCTAAAGTGAATACTTTGCGTGAGAGATCCTTCCAAAGTGGAAAAATGAGTGAATATTTTGATAGGAAATCTTGTGAAAAAGGAATCTGGTACAAAATATTACAGTCAGAACCTCCTCGTGTTCCTTGGTTTATTAATGTAAGTCTCAATAGACAACAAATTGTTATAGCTCACAGGTTGCGGTCTGGTCACGTTCCATTGAACAAATTTAAACATCTTATGAAGCTAACTGAATCCCCCAATTGTACTGAATGTGGAAAATTAGATGATGCATATCACTTGCTAATGGAATGTGAAAGGAACCGTCACCTGAGAGACATAGTTTATAATATGTTTAACATAAATAACAATGATATAGGCTGCTTGATCAACCTCTTAACTGATCCATCTTCAGAGGAAGCCAAAGTTATTGTCAACTTTGTAATTTCTAGCCTTAAGTTGTTTTAGTCACTAAGATAAGAGCATAATGGAGCTGACATGATCGAATTAGCGATCAAAGCTCCTAAATAAATAAAAGAATAAAAAAAAAAAAACTTCTAAAATAAGAGGATGATAAAACTGAAATAAATATATAATGTACATTACCATAAACATTACCAATGAAAATTGGTTTGAAGGAAATCTAGCAAGTAGTTTTTTTAATACGTCAAAAATAGTATTTGAACGGAACCCTCAGTGCGCGAGTCCGACTCGCACTTGGCCGATTTTTTGAAATTATAATTTAAAAAATTCAAAAATGCTTACGTTACTATGGGGGGAGGGGGTCAGAGCTTTGCTTACTTTTGCTGACAAGGGGGATGGGGGGGTGAAAAACTGTAACAATTCTGCTTACGTAATACTTGAATGGCCCCTATGTTTGTTTGTTTGAACGCACTACACTCCGGAAATACTTGTTCGTATTGAAAAAAAAAATGTGTCGGATAGTCCATGTGAAAAAGAAAACTTGAAGATATACATAGTATAACACTATGTGTGTGGAAACCGAAATCCACGCGGGCGGAGTCGTGGGCGGCCGCTAGTATACTTTAGAAATGCTCATATAGCGAGTGCAAACATTTGTCCCTCTTGAGATATGAACCCCCAAACCTCGGTTTGTTCTCAGTGGCACTTTACCATTCGATCAAAGGATCCTTCTTTTTGAAGCTGGTTAAAAAGTACAACGAACAACTACGGATTGAACGATTGCTATAGTTAACAACAACGTCTCGTTCTAAACATAACAAGGAACATTAGTGTTTGTCATAACAATGACAGTTGTTAGGACTCTTAAACAGTAAAATTTTACTATCAACTATGTTTCTTTCTCTATTGTATCAGATAACATCTTGGTGACATTATGGCCTTGAAACAAGCATTCAATCTTAACTATACATTTTTGATAATATTTTATCAATCGATTTGTCTTGTTTATCTGCTGTTGATTAATGTTATTTAGAAAACAACATTATGATGTTAGAATTGTCATTGGTGTAAATGTCGTGATAAGTTACGAGATAATATTTACTAGTGTAGCTATTTCTATTCATTACGCTTAATGATGTAGTAAATATTTATTTAAGCGTCATACTCGAGTAAATAACTACGTATGTGTACCCAGACAATCGTATCATATCATCTTCAAAGGAATTACACACGTGCTCATAAGCATTATTGCGAGATTATGATCATGCTCGCAATAAAAGTTAGTTGCTCGTAACGTAATTTTTCCTAATCAAGTCTTTAATTTATTTGTTATAATTTCAATATCGTATCAAGAATACGGTTCTGCTTGGGATGTTTCAAGTTCGATTCAGACTGAAAATGTTGCATTTACTCAATGTCAAAATGTTCATGTTGTTACGAGATGATTTTTTTTAATAAAACTATGGTTCCTAATTAGAAGTATACATTACTAGTAGTAGTAGTAGTAGACATTACCTACTAATTAACAAATCGTGATGTAGTAATCTAATGGTTTATCTATTTCGGTGATAAAATGTAACCTTTCATAGGCGGCATGCATAACGGCTTTCATAGGCGGTATGTATAACCATCAAGTGAGAGTTCCACTTTAGTGGTATAAAAAGAAAAGATAGCAAGAACAAACCAAGCAATGATTTTCGACTGGCCCGCTGGTCTGGTGCCTAGTGACCCTTGCCGCAACACCGAGGGTCGCGGGTTCGAATACCGCTAGTAACAAAGTTTTTAGTACAAATGCCGATGATGGAAAGTTAGTTAGGTATGGTAGTGTTTGGATGTTTGTCCAACAATCACGCTGAAACTACTAACCGGTTTTTGATGATTTTTGTAAACAGGCAGGGTATGTGCTACCTAAGGTGATAGGATACTTTTCATCCCGATTAAATGATCCCAAGGTATAAAATAGGAAAATTGATAACGCGGGCAAAGCCGCGGGTAAAAAGTAGTATGTTTTTAAATGTATGTTGATTTGTTTAAGATCTGTGTCCAAGCATCCATAGTACAAGCTTCCAGCTTAGTTTTATGCTAGGCCATTGGTGTGTTAGTCCAAGGTATAGGTTTACTTCTCCTCTATCCCACTAGTAGGGAAAAAAATATTTGCCGTGCAAAAGAATTTCAGTGTAAATCAAGTTGCAAAATAAACGCTTTGACTTTGACTTTGACTCTCACCTAAATTCCGTAACGATCTGCTTAGCCTCATCCAGTTGTTTATCCGTCGCAAACGCATTGAGGGGGTTGGTCAGCTTCAGGAAATGTATCGCTCGACCCATATACGTGCCCTGGTCGTAGGGAGGCTTGTCTAGGTCGATCACAGGCGCCATCTTGCTTGGTTCTCTGTGGAAGGAAAGATGCAGTTGAATTGAGAAGGCATCCTACTTATTTTGAAGTCGGATTATTCGGAGCATTGGGTGGAAGAGTTGCGGGAGTCAGTTATGGAGAAAATAACTAAATCAATAAATAGATAACGACTGGACGTATTACTTCTACTCATAGTAGGTAAATACTTACTTCTTTTAAAGCGTTAGCCAAGCTAGAGGCACTTATTCGTTTTTTGGGATTGTCCATTTGACGAGGAAGGCTTTAAGGCTATTGGAAACAGAAATCCACGCGGACGGAGTCGCGGGCGGCCGCCAATTTAAAGGTCCTAATATTATAAAGAGTAAAACTTTGTTTGTTTGGTTGTAACGAAAAGGCTACAAGAACGATTTTGAAAATTCTTTCACCATTGAAAGCTTCATTAACCCAGAGTAATGTAGCTATTTTCCATAAAAATTTTACATGTGCGAAGACGGGGCGGGTCGCTAGTTCTCTATAATCCAGCAATTTACCGATGCAATTCATAAGGTGGGCTTTTTATTTCTTTAGAGAGAAGATTTGCCTTTTAAACACTCTTATCTCATAATCCGTCCTTGATAGCAGCTGTTAAAACAATTAATTATGTAGCATGTTACATTATCATGTAATGTTATGTACCCGAGTAACATTGACTGTTACCTATGTGAAGTTTTTAATTTATTTATTATACTTATTAATTCTGCTCAAGTTAGTTAAACACTTTGTCTAAATACGTATGGTGTACTTACGTTACTCTAACACTCCTTTTTTTAACAAAAAGAGATTGAAATTGGCAAGACTGTACTTAAAAAGTAAATTAATAACAACAAATGCCCAAACTGAAAAGAACCGCCATTAAAGTCTGAATTAAACAGTTGCTGTGATAATCATTGAAACTGTTCAGTTGTTAGGTAAGTATTATCTTTTCAGTTTTGTTTTTACTCAAAACAAAGTTCTTCTACGAGTAAGTATACCTAACGCTGCGAATGGTTTTAAACTTCGCAGTTTTGGAGTTTTTCATTGTCCTCACCTATTTTGTTAATAAAATGAATGATATAAGTAGTCAATAAATTAACAAAAGATGTATTCATCCATCCATTTAAATATTTTAAAATGTCATTGTTCTAATGCCGGTTATTACGCTTTATTTACGTGCACAGAACTAAAAAAAACGTGAAAAGAAATGGAAAACGAGGTACCTTCCTACTTAACAAGTCTGATTCAAAAAAAAAATATTTTCTGTGGTTTGACTCGTCGCTCTTTTATTAGTATAGAACAACACTGTAAGATTTTGATTCTCTGTTAAGGCTTTTTTGTAAAATTGGGTCTACTGAGAAGGTAGACCTAGAAAGTACATAACTTATAAGGTCCAGTGTCAATTATGTAATAGTACCAATGCACTTATATTTTACTTCGTAAGTATACGGGACAAACATTGCTGGCTGATCTATGCCTGCAACATACCTAGAACCTCGATTTTGCTGAATGAAACTTCGCTCTCCAAAGAGACTCTTATTTAAGCACAATATCAATACTCCCGCCCAGATAAATAAGTAGCCTAGTAATGGCATGCTTTATTTATCCTGAACAAAAATTTCGTGAAAATAGAAAGAAGTTAGTATTGTCAAAAACTAACGTCCCTTCACAAGAATTGAGACAGATTAACTACAACGGCTTATCCCTACATCCTACAAATAAGTACTTTGGCTAGGTCTATAGTACCTAATAGGCTCACATATTAAAAAAAATATAGCACGTAGATAGGCACCTAGGTACGTAACGACTGCTTTAAATTTCACTTCTCTTAATCGATGATAATAGGTATGCTTACATAATACCATTTTAAAGATAGGAAAAATGAATAGCGGGTTCAATGAAGTCTACTTTATAAAGAAACCGTGACCTTACAAAACCTTCTTATCTATAAAATATAATTAAAACAATGATCACTCCTCTTCACTACGACGAGATAAGAAATTGATCAATAAATTAAACAAAATATGTTAAAACTACAAAGATTTTAAAAGAAATTAAGCAGAGCCATTAAAGTAAACAAAATTCATTTAAAATATCGGATTATATAACATTAAACTCGGGCCACGGAGAAACAAAATAACAAAAAATATTATAAATAATACTTACGTTTATCTCTATAGAAAATATTTCTTTTGGATTTTTACTGTGGCGGGAATAATCACAATATCGTTTAGGTAAAAATAAGCTCGTCACGAACCCGTTGGTTGCATTTTTTATCTACTTTTATGTTTTTTTGTATGTATTGAGTTCAAATGTTGCGCCGTGACAGCGCCTCGGCAAGTGACAACAAAATCAATTTTCTTTCAGCTGACAAAAAGGAAACTGCGGCGCTAGTGCAGCACATGTTTTTTTTTTATTTACTAAATGTTTGGCAAACGCATATAGGACAAACATAGGTTTAAAGATCTTAATAAATAATAAAATGCATTATAAATTGAATAATTCTAAATGTTAATTAAAATTTAAAATAAAAATGCACCGTCTCAGATATTGAAAAAGTCAGCCCGTTCCATTCTACGCATGTTGGTTGAAAATCATATTTTGAACGATAAGCTTATTATTTATTAGCTGTCAATTAACTTGTTACAACTATTTATTAAACAGTGCTGTACCGTTATTCGAAGCCTATTAATTGAGAGTAGCGTTCCGTTTTTCCTATGAGTGCTAATACAAACATCCGTTTCCGGTCCACGTACGCTGTCTTTTCCCGCCAAAAGCACGCCGTTGTTTCCATTTTCTTCCGCACGTCTACAGCGCCACCGAAGGCAGTTGGGATTGTAATCACAATTTCTTGGTCATTGGCGTTTTGATTTTCGCTCGAGTCGGTCGCAACCTGCAATACGTGCAGCAGACCGCCTCCGTAGTGCTAATACGAGTAAGTGTAGTGCAGTGCAAAGTGCCCTTTTGTGTTCTCCGAGAAATTTTTATTCGGACGAACGTAAGTACTTTTATTTTTTATATACTTTGCCCCACTTTAACGATACCTTTGCAGTAATATGGTCAGAAAATTAACGGTGTTACCGTTCGATAACGTTGTAAAACGTTGTAAAATAGAATAATTCTGACGTTGTAAATAACTGACGCCATGAAAGGATATGGCGCCAATACGCAGGTATCGTTTACAAGTATTACGCATCCCCTCGTGTAGTATCATAGTCAAAAACGTAGATATTGCATTTTATATAGAATTCTAAAACGAACTACCTTATTATGGTTTAAAAATACGCATGAATGTAATTATTTCGTATAACATCGAAAAGCATTACATACTTCATAAATAAAAATAAGTTTAGAGGTGAATTTTTAAACACTAATCATAATTTACAATATACTATCTCATATTTACTAGACATTGATCTAGCATATATATTATTGAAATAAGCTTTCCGTTGGCGAAGGTTATGATTATTTCAACAAGTGACGAAGTATTACGCATCTATGTAAAGTGTTATTAACATTCATTCTAACGGTCTCTGCCGTTAGAATTGTTAAAACATTTTCAGGCATGGAAGAGGAGATTCCGTCCACGTGCAGAGAAGAAACGCGGTCTGCGATTCATGCGGAAGCTACGACGAAAGGGAATAAAGGAAAGCGGCCTAAGCCATCGAGCTCGGAATCGGATAGCAGCTCCTCAACCGATTCCAGTTCATCGAGTGACGACCGCAGGCGGCGGAAAAGGCGCAAGCATGGGAAAAGCCGTTTACTCAAGCAACTGATCAATGATGTAAGTCAACTTAAGAATCATATTGCTAGTACCTCTCAAATTAATATTAATACACCAGTTTATGATGACTATATAAACACCGAGGTTAGCGGTGAACTTTACGAAACTGACACAGAAACTCTTCAGCCTAATAATAATGATTTAGAATTTAACCTTGTTATGAACACTAAATTGAAGGAGCCTTCGATTCCGAAAACTCCTAGTAGTATGCTCCAGCAACTCGAACAATTGCAACATTTTGGCCAACCTGACTGGAATAGTGTACGTTACTCAGAAGTACAAAAAACTTGCTTACACGCACCGGGATTTATAGAATTAGAACCGAATGAGGAAATAAAGCAATACGACAGTTCTAAGTTCACCGCTAATACGGAGAAAGCATATGCAAGTATAACTTATGCCGTTTTGAGACAACAAGATACGTTGCAAAATGAGCTTCGCAGTTTCCTAGCCTGGGTAAATGAAAGCAGCTCGCTATCGTACAATGAAGTACACACAAAAATAAGTGACATTTTTGTAAAGGGTGAATATTGTAAAGCTGCAAGCGATACTATTCAATTAGTCTGTGGACATAGAGCAGAACTTATACAACAGCGAAGGGAGCATATTCTCTCCTTCGTCAAAGACCCTTCTCATAAGAGTGCGCTTCGAAAGGTTCCGCCTTCAAGCACCAACCTCTTTGATACCGAGAAGTTTAGCTCAGTCTTGGAAAAAGCCGGCGGCGTTAGAAAGGTCTTCTGGCCTCGCAATAAGGAACGCTATTCTGTACCACAGAACGATCCTACAACGAGCACACAAGGCTTTACACTCAAGAAGCTTCCTAACCAACGCCTACCGCATACAAAGAACTTTAGGCAACAAAACAGAAACGAAAATCATTCCTTTCATGGAAAAGGTAAGATGCCTAAAAGGAGTGACAAGGCAAAAGGAAATCGGGCGCAATCTCCCAAATCCCACCGGGATAGGAGAGACCAGCCTAAAAGGAGATTCTGACTCGAACCTCGACTTTCGTGCCGGCCAAATTCGCCTATTTCGCAATCGATGGGAAGAGCTGGGGGCACCGCCTCACATTCTGAAAATTATCGAAGGCTACAGCATCCCCTTCAAAGTCAAGCCGCCACTCACAATACCAAATCTTCAGAGGCAAACGCCATACTCTGCCGAAATGACGGATGCAATTCGCAAAATGTTACGACAAGGAGTACTGGAAGTAACAAATTGCTCTCCGAGCTTTGTCTCAAGCATGTTTCTGCGTCTAAAAGGCGACGGCACGCAAAGGCCCATATTCAACCTACAAAACCTAAACCGGTTTGTACATGCAGGCAAATTCAGATTGATAAATCTGTCGAGAGTACCAGACTTTCTTCAGAACGGAGATTGGATGGTGAAAATAGATTTTCACCAGGCTTATTTCCACATCCCCGTGAAAATGGCTCACAGACGGTTCCTGCGACTGATTTATGGCAGCCAAATCATGCAAATGACATGCCTTCCCTTCGGACTCAGCTCTGCTCCACGAGCATTTGCATCTGTCACAAATTGGATTGCCCAAATAATGCGCGAACGCGGCGTGAGGGTAATAGTCTACTTAGACGATTTTCTCCTGGTCAATCAAAGCTCCACGTTGCTACGTGCACAGGTGGGTCAGATGCTAAACATGATCGCTTATCTCGGTTGGACTATAAACACAGGCAAGTCTATTCTAGAACCGACAAAGTCTATCGAGTTCTTAGGAGTCCTCTGGGACCCCTGGCGGAACATCAAATACCTCCCAGAAAAGTTGACCGACAAGGTCAAGAGACTAACACAGGACCTAGTGAACCGTGGAAAAGCATCGCTGAAACAGCTTCAAATCCTGATAGGGGTATTAAACTTTGCGAGCTTCGTTGTGAAAAGAGGACGACTGCACTACCGAGCCTTGCAGTCACTACACAACAAACAGCTGAAATTGCCTGTTTTAAAAACGCTACCCATACCGTCGAACGGAATGCACGAGCTAAAATGGTGGCGAAAACATTGCGAAACGACATCACCAATACACTTTCCTCGGCCGAAAAATCATCTAGTGACAGATGCCAGCGACATAGGTTGGGGAGCACAACTAAACAACCTGAGTCTGAAAGGCAAATGGTCACCAGCCCAAGAAGATCTTCATTGCAACCAAAAGGAGCTGATTGCCATAATAAATGTACTGAAAGAGCATGGTCGACACCTGAGCTCAGAAGGCCTCCTCGTACAATGCGACAGCAAAACAGTAGTGGCTTACGTTCGCAACGAAGGTGGCACCAAGTCTCGGGCTTTGATGACGCTCACGCAACAGCTTTTCCAAATACTGGACGAACACGACATCCACCTGACGATACACCACCTACCAGGTACCTACAACTGCCATGCAGACCACCTGTCACGAGACAAAGCACCACCGGAGTGGCACTTGCTACCCAAACTTACTCATATAATATTCAACAAATGGGGACAGCCAGCGATAGACCTTTTTGCTTCGCAGAAGGCTCATGTCGTACCAGCATATTGCACCATAGACCGAAGAGACAACGGAGCGAAATATTACGATGCTCTGAGCTTCAACTGGAATTTCCCACTGGCCTGGGTCTTTCCACCCCCACACCTGATGCCGCGCGTACTGGCTCACCTAAACAAGGCTTCAGGCACTTATCTGATCGTGGTACCTCGTTGGAAGAATGCCTATTGGAGACCAGACCTGAAGAACAGAGCAACTGCGGCCCCATTTACAGTCAACAATCTGGCACGCAGCATGATAGACACAACAACCGGCCTACCACCTCCGAAGGTCTCGGACATGACAATAGAGATCTGGAGATGTGGGGGTGGAATAATTCACTGAATAGTTGGAATGAAGAGCAGAAAGAGCTTCTCTCCTCTAGTTGGCGTCAATCTACACTCAAGACCTACAAATCTGCGTGGAAGAGATGGAAGGTTTGGACTGATAAGACGGGCATCAACAGATTTAATCCATCTGGACCAGAAGTTGCCCAATATTTAGCCGATCTTCATCAGAAAGACAACCTGTCCTACAGTACGATCTTGACCCAATCTGTCATATCCACATTCTGCAACTCGGATTGTCAAGACAGAATTAGCTCCCATCCGGTCGTCAAACAAATACTGAAAGCTATTGCTTTAGCTAAGCCTAGGTCCAATAAACCACCGGTATGGGACACTGACATTCTTATTCGATTTCTGAATAATAAGCAACATGAAACCTCAAACTTGTTTGAGACATCCAAACGTACAGCAATCATACTACTTCTGTGCTCTGGACGACGGGTGCACGACCTCACACTATTAAGAGTCTCGCCACAAAACTGTGTTATCATTAATGATTGTATTATACTAAAACCCGCTTTTGGATCCAAAACTGATTCTAGCCGACATAGACAGTCGAACTGGAAACTAAAACCCAACTCCACCGATATAGCTTTATGTCCAGTTTACTGGATTAAAAAACTAATAGACGAATCGCAAGAGCGGAGAGCGGCAAGCCAGTGTGATAACCTATTTATTACATTAACAGGTAAAGCTAGACCTGCTTCACGTACTATTATAGGAGGTTGGGTGAAAAAAGTACTTGAGGAAGCTGGAATAGCAGCCTCACCGGGAAGCTTGAGATCCGCAGTTGCTTCCAAAAACTGGGTGGAAAATTTCCCACTTGATGATATCCTGGCTAGAGGCAACTGGAAATCGTCAAATACCTTTGCAAAATACTACTGTCGTGAGATTACCTCAACATCCAACAATACTATCTCTATAACTCCATTTTTCACTCCTACTGATGATTAGTTATCGTAAAACATATAAATCAACTACATTACATTTATGTGATTTCATAATTGATTCATATGTGATTCATAAGATGATTAGCATCGACCCGATCCGAATGAAAGTTTTGATTATTTAAGTTCCATCTAGATTTTGACTAAACAGAAGTTTAGAATAGAAGCTGTATACAGTACCTATCTACTTTGGAAAAATTAAAATATGTATAATTACGAAGTTGTTTAACTTAAAGCATTTAACTCACCCTACAAGACTCACATTGGCATAAATACAGCACCACCAGGCGATAATAGACATGTCTCTCAATTAATAGGCTTCGAATAACGGTACAGCACTGTTTAATATCGACGTTTTACCTGAAAATAAAACGTTTATTAAACATGCTTACCTTATTCGAAGCCTACATTTTAAACCTGCCTGGCTACCTGAGATAAAAACCAATGACCAAGAAATTGTGATTACAATCCCAACTGCCTTCGGTGGCGCTGTAGACGTGCGGAAGAAAATGGAAACAACGGCGTGCTTTTGGCGGGAAAAGACAGCGTACGTGGACCGGAAACGGATGTTTGTATTAGCACTCATAGGAAAAACGGAACGCTACTCTCAATTAATAGGCTTCGAATAAGGTAAGCATGTTTAATAAACGTTTTATTTTCAGGTAAAACGTCGATATTTTTTTCAGATTTAAAATGTTAATTCTGTGTTTGTAATTTTATGTGGAGTAAATTAAATGAGTTTTTTTAACATTAGTTTGACATATCAAAACTGTCAATTTGTGTGAAGAGGAACATAAATTACGTCTTTCGCCAGCAAAAATCAAAGGCGGTCCAAAAATACATTTTTAATTAAAAATAACCTATTTTAGGGTTTTCAATATAAGACAATAATGTCTTTAATTAGCAGAAATGTATTCCGAGCCCTCGTGCAGGTAAAATACTTTTATTTCTCATCATTTATATCTTAAAATTAGATTTGAATTCGGTTCCAAATGTTTCGTAACTACTGCAGTTCTATTCAAATTGTTTGTTTTTTGATGAGCAATTTTAATGTTTAGGGGTGGTTATTGAGTGTTATTCGTCGAGCCCTGTTGGTAGGGTTATTTGAGTACTTTTTCAAGGCAGCTATACACTTAATAGTACCTTTATAATTGCATATCTCACGTGATCGTAATTCTAGAGTGCATGCTAATAATACGACAAATTATCATATACTGTGTGTTGGCCTTTATCTTCTTATCAAAATCAAAACGATTGATTTACGTATATGACTTAAACTTACGTCTTAAACTTTTATCAAAGAGATTTATCAAAAGGATTAGGACTGAATTTGGATTTAAAATTGATTCAAAAATTTCAAACACTGATTTGATACATTTTGTTGTTTTTGAGTGTTAGAATATTATTAAGAATCATCTTCATCCTAGTGCCTCTCCCAATTGCATTTCGAAGCCCAGGGTATCCTATAACAAGTCTCGTTATAACAAATTAAAATATTATTAGAATGTACATATTTTTTCACACAGGATAAATAATCGCCTTTTGAAAGTCAATGTGTTTTGTTGTTATTTTTACAGGGATCCCAGCATGTTGGCAAAGGCGTCCACACTAGTGCGGTAAACCAGGACAAAAACGTATGTTTTGCACCACAATCGATCAGCACCCTGGTGAGAAAACTAACCGTCCTTACTAATTCCAATATAAAGGCAATGGAGCAAAATTCTTTATAATTTAATTAATTATTGTATTTACACAGTTACTACAAATTTCCAAAGAAAAACAGTAACACATGCACCCGGTCAGGCATTTAATAAATATTTTGATCATATAAATTCAAAGTCACCTAAATTTAGCACACTCTAAGCTCCGAGACAATACAGCAAGCATTCTGGAATGATAAAAGATTGGATGATGATTGGTTTGTCATAGTTACCTCAATATTTTTGAGAAAAATTTTTTCATGAGGTTTATAATTGTGATAGTATTTCTTTTAATTGATTTTGCTCCATTGTTGCCTTATAATGTTTTATTGTCCATTGTGTTCTAGATTTTGTAATGTATCATTTATTTTAAAGTTAATTTTACCAAAATTTGTTTATCCTGAAAATGTATTGGCACAAAAATTTGTGAAAATTGTAATTTTAGTTTTGATATAAATTGTATTTTTTTATTTACCTATTTAAATAAGTTATTTATTTTATGGTTGTATTAGTATTTTCAGATCCTTCTTCAGAAAAAGTGTAAGCTTTTATGTTTAGTTGCATGAAAAAATGTGTACTATCATTGTGGTCCCCAAAAATATAAATTGCAGTCATTCTATTCTTTGCAAAAATAAGTTCAAAATTGTTAATTTTATATTGTTTAAAATTCAAGTCAAATTAAAAAAGTGTGTAAGTTTTGTCTCATATCATGTTATATTATCTTTTATTAACAGTTTTGTTTAAAATGGAAACAAAGTCCTTTTAAAACATGATTGAAAATCTTACTATTGAATTATAAATAAATAAATAAATAAATGCCTTGGACTAACACACCAATTGCCTAGCCCCAAACTAAGCTCGAAGCTTGTACTATGGAAGCTAGGGAACGGATAGACATACTTAAATACTTTTATAAACATCCATGACTCGAGTACAAATGCCGATGTTCATCACACAAACATTTGCCCCTAGCGGGATTCGAACCCGCGACCCTTGGTTTTGTAGCCAGGGTCTCTAGCCACTCGACCAACGGGCCTGTCCAATGTAAAATCCAATAAATTATTATACTGTTTATGTTTAGCAAATGTATTATTTTTAAATTAGTTATCAATTTTTATTGGCATTGTTAAGTAAAATGAATAGGATGACTTGAATAACTGCATGTAACAGTCATGTTCCGTTGCTTATATGGATAATTGATTTCAATGTTATTATATGTAGTTGTAAATGTTAAACATGATTCAGGGCTAGCATGAATCCCACTTACACGCAATCACCTGGATGCAACAGTCATTGGGAATTATTAGGGCAACAAAATAGCCATTTTAAATGAAATATATTTTGCCTACATATGTAAATTTAACTTTTGGTAAAGCTATACAAGTTTGTATACTTGGCAAAATTTATCTTAAACATTTTCAAAAATAATAATACTTTGAAAACTATATGATAATATGTACTTTGGCACTTTAATAGTTTGAAAATGATGAATTTTGCTTTAACTTCTCAAAGTGGCTATTTTGCTTGCCAACACAGTCAGAATTGTTTGCACTGTTCCAACTACTCATTTTATATTAGCTTATGATTTTGTCCTCCGTGATTTAGTTGGTTAAACTGGTTAAGCATAACCTCCAGTGGTTAAATCGCAGATTCATAAGGGTCTAATAAAACAATAAATGCAGGTTTATAATCATAATTAGCAATGAGCAATTGGAGCATTGTGTATGAAAATGTCAAAAATGTTATGATACGATGTATAAAATTCAAAATTGTTATTGCATATTGGCACATCAACACACTGGCTATGTACAAATTGATAAGGTATGAGAATCAAAATTGTCCCCATAAAAATATGAATTGGCACCACACTAGCTACATGATTGGCGGAATCTCCGGGGGACTGTTGTTAGACAGGCTTGTTGCAAGCAACATTTGTGACGTCCAAGCGGTGTCTAACTTATAACCACAATATTATGTTGTACAGCTTAAGCTATCCATTGTTCCTATAGACATGAAAGCCCTATACCTATAAACTATTTACTAGGGGAATACCAATATTTTCGTTAATTTGTTCTTACTTTAAAAAATGGTCAAAAAAACTCTTATTATCTTATTATATTTTTTTATTATCAATTACTAAAACATTACGCTGAATTTCTATTGGAACAAATTATATAGGTGTAGTTTAAAGTTTATTATTACTGTAAGGACCCCTGATTTGAATGTTAAATTACAATTTTCAAAATTATTATTGTATTCATTTATTCATAATACCTAAAAAAAAGTAGGCTTTTCTAATGTAAATTTGTATTGAAAAATTGGTTTAGCACTAATTATTGTAAATTCAAAAAATATTTCCATTTAATTGTTTTGCAGAAAAAGGCTTTTATTTTCAAAATTTTATTTTGTATTGTAATAGAGCCCCAATCTTCATTTTATTATTTGTGCCTAATTTTAGCTTTAGCTATAGGTTTACTAAAACAGTAAAAAACCCAACTTTTAATACATGAAACTAATCGATATTATAATGATCTAGCAATCGAACGCGACAAAGGAAGGCCGCATCAAGTGCACGCTCATCCCTGGAGATGGAGTGGGTCCCGAGCTGGTGTACTCCGTGCAGGAGGTCTTCAAGGTATGTTGAAGTATATGTTATTGATGTTTTAGCAGTTTACGTACGCACCTAGTAGTATAAGGCTACTAGAGTATTCAGTGGGAGCCATCATCATCAGCCTATCGCAGTCCACTGCTGGACATAGGCCTCCCCAAGTCTCCACTCAGCACTTCACTTCACTCATTCAATTACTAGAATAGATATGTTCAACTGCTTATCGGTAGGAAGCTCCCATCGCCTCTGAAGTCTTGAATCTGAATCTGAAAACCTTATTCATCAAAAGGAACATAGCACAAAAAATATTGTTTTACTTTTTTACTGTGATCATATACATATTATTATATTTGACACTACAAAATTATTGATGAGACAATGAGAGTCAATATTCTTGACCTTTTAGACTCGAAGATCACAGGAACCGGTAACGTATAAACAAGAACATATTAATGAGTAGAGTGGAGAATGAGTAAAAAGTTATAATAATTTAGTTGAGAGCCTACTCAATGGATGGCGCTACAATTCCCAATTCAACCAATCTCAACCGTACTCCTCTAGTATTAGAATCTCATTTCGTTCGCAGGCGGGCGGCATCCCTGTGGACTTCGAGTCTTTCTTCTTCTCCGAGGTGAACCCGACTCTCAGCGCGCCGCTGGAAGACGTCGTCAGCTCTATCTCTAGGAACAAGATCTGCATCAAGGTGAGTTGTAGTTTGCATTACAAAAAGCGCCGTGGAGGGAGTGTGCATGCCCAAAGCGGCAAGTTATTTCAAACGTCAAAAAAAAAAATTAAACGTTTTGTGAAAATAAAATACAAACCCGATCAATCAATCGATTTTTTAAATTATAAAAGATATGATATATAATTGATGAAAGAAACGTAGAGCTTAGTAGAGCTCTTCTCGAATGAGCTGCTAGTCTGGGGAAGTACCTACACCGTACAGCTGATGACCACATTAAAGTAGCACTTCGTAACTGTTGTGCTCTGTTTCTGCTGGCGAGTAATGTCGCCAGAGCTCAGTTGAGTCAGAGACAGTTGGGGAGGGTATGGGGTTAAAGGCAGGCAATGCATCTGCGACTTTTTGCGGTTGTTGATGTCCATGGGTAACGGTGATCACTTACCATCAGGTGACTCATCTCTTCTTTGCCTCCGTATAAAAAAAATGCTTAAAGCGGCATGACAAAAAATAATACATATGTGTGTGCAGTTGCTCCCCCTGCTTTACCCTGGGTGCGCCCATGGCAAAAACCGAACAAGGGTCGCAGATGAAACCTGCTTAACTTTCCTTCATTCATCAGGGTATCCTCGCCACGCCCGACTTCTCGCACACCGGCGAGCTCCAAACCCTCAACATGAAGCTTCGCAACGCTCTCGATCTCTACGCCAACGTCGTCCACGTCAAATCGCTGCCGAACGTGAAGAGCCGGCACAGCGGCGTCGACTGCATCATCATCCGCGAGCAGACCGAGGGCGAGTACTCGGCCCTGGAGCACGAGGGCGTGCCCGGTGAGTCTGGTCTCTCATCATCATCATCATCATCCTAGCGCCTCTCCCGGTCGCATCCGAGTGAAGAGCCGGCACAGCAGCGTGGACTGCATCATCATCATTATCATCATCATCATTATCATTATCATCAACTGTCACCGGGATCATCTTAGGTGTAACAGACTATAATAGTGTTTGTTTACACTGACGTGGGAATGAGCATAGACAACAGCACGTCAGACCTAACACTTTGGACTTTGGACCGCCACTTTATTACCGTTTATAGTTACAGGTACAAATCCCCGTCGCCTTTGCCGGCGCATTTTACAATAAAAAAATAAATAAAAAATGCTGCTGACAGTAGAAAAACCCGGCCAAGTGCGAGTCGGACTCGCGCACCAAGGGTTCCGTTAGATTCTAGCTCTCGTTCAAATTAATTTGCAGTGAAAGTTTTACAGTTGCGCTTTTATTATATTATCATAGTTAATCGAAACTAACATAGTATTGATTTGACAATACTAGCTTGTGACGTCACTTGCTAGTATTTCATACAGTTTTCCCTACAATGTTGCTTTTTTGATGTTTAATAAATGTGAGTGATTTGACCTGTCAGCCAAATACCGGATTACGTCTAAATCTTGAGATTTATTTATTTTTATTTTATTTTTGTAACATTAAGACATGCAGAAAGGACGTGTTAGTTTTAAAATTTGATTTGACGGGCCCGTTGGTCGAGTGGTCAGAGACCCTGGCTACGAAACCAAGGGTCGCGGGTTCGAATCCCGCTAGGGGCAAATGTTTGTGTGATGAACATCGGCATTTGTACTCGAGTCATGGATGTTTATAAAAGTATTTAAGTATTTCTATCCGTTCCCTAGCATCCATAGTACAAGCTTCGAGCTTAGTTTGGGGCTAGGCAATTGGTGTGTCAGTCCAAGGCATTTATTTAACCAACCCCTCCCCCCTTCAGGAGTGGTGGAGTGCCTCAAGATCATCACGGCGGCCAAGTCGGAGCGTATCGCCAAGTTCGCGTTCGACTACGCGGTCAAGATGGGCCGGAAGAAGGTCACCGCCGTCCACAAGGCGAATATTATGAAGCTGGGCGATGGGCTGTTCTTGCGCAGTTGTGAGGAGGTACGATATGTGAACCCTTTTATTTTATTGCAAGGGGCCGCCCGTGACACATCATGTTATACTACAGCTTAAAGCCTTCATTGACCAATAGTTCCAGGTTCAAACAAACAAACAAACTTTTCTTTATAATATTAGCGTAGATTGGCTCAGGGAAATCTATCAATTTACCCACTTTAGCTGCAGGATAGCTACATTCGTGCATGGGATTCAAAACAAAGACCATTGTTCCGCTAAACTCTAGCGCCCTATTGGCAATTGCCGGTCGGTGCGATTAAATCCTAAGAATTAAGACTACGAAGAAACAATAATATGTACTGCACATGATAAAATGTTGTAACTCTTTTATGCCACGACAAAAATCTTGCCAAGGTGGCGCTTATCATCACTTATTCTGGTGGTAAGAGACAGTTGGACAACGCGCAACGGGACCAATTTATAAAAGTTGTTTCTCTATCCAAATGATAGACACTGGATATATACGGAAATCAATTGATCAATTGCGTTCTTTTTATGTAATACTTTGTTACATTAAAAGTAAAGATTACTTTGATGTTGGGCATGAACTATGTGATTTTAATGAGTTTGCTGGTAGTATGTATAACACAAATAATGCAAAATATGGTATAGGTATTCAGCATTGCACCACCAGTACGGCGTCTAATTTGGCTGATTTAAAATAAATAAATATGTTAACACGCATAACTTCCACTCACAGATGGCGAAACTCTACCCTCGCATCCAATTCGAGAAGATGATCGTGGACAACTGCACGATGCAGATGGTGGCCAACCCCAAACAGTTCGACGTGATGCTGACTCCCAACCTGTACGGCAACATCGTGGACAACCTCGCCTCGGGGCTGGTGGGCGGCGCCGGTGTGGTCGCCGGAGCCTCGTACAGCGCCCAGTGTGCTGTGTTTGAACAGGTAAGGATATGCTAGCTTTGGTATGGAGAAAAATCACCCATTCTCTAAAAGATAGAAGAATTTCTGCCGAGCGGGTGATCCAGCTCGGGGACCGAGGTCCTTACTACACTGTGTTGGTGTATTCGTGTATATGCTAAGTAGCGGCGGAAACTCTGCTTGCGCGATGTAGGTTAGTATGGAAATATCGCAATGCGTTTCAGCGCCATCTGTTGAGTTGTAACCGAACTACTCCTTTGTGGCAATATAGATAGTTGTCGCCACAGTATTTATGGCCAAAATCTCCTCTTAGTCACTCAAAGGACCAAATATTGTGGTCCGAAATTCTCTCTCAATTCCACATTTTTGGTCCTTTATCTACTTTTGATTCTTCCTTGATTCATTTTAGTCCAAAATACTGCTATCCCTCCCCCCTCCCTGCGGGAATGTAGTTAGAGAAGTAGGTTTTACCGTCTTTACGACCATATTTGCCCTCGTAGTCCAGTCCTAGTCTCGCTATCATATCATATTTATCACCGCCTCGACGTGATGCTGACTCCCAACCTGTACGGCAACATCGTGGACAACCTCGCCTCGGGGCTGGTGGGCGGCGCCGGTGTGGTCGCCGGAGCCTCGTACAGTGCCCAGTGTGCTGTGTTTGAACAGGTTAGTCCACTTCTGGACATGGCTTCCTCTTAATGGGGGTTACGCCCATCTGGCATGACATCCACCAATAGGGTCTTTGGTCAGTTTTGTATCCACTAACACATTGGTCCTTCTTGATCCAACTTGGTGCATGTTGTCTACTCCTAACTTGTACGGCAACATCGTGGACAAGCTCAATCGTGCTGTTTATGAACAGGTAAGGATATGAAAGGTGTGGTACTTATGGCCTAAAAGCTCCTCTCAGTCTCTCAAAGGACCAAATATTGTGGTCCGAAATTCTCTCTCAGTGCTACATTTTTGGTCCTTTATCTCATTTTCATTCTTCCTTGATCCATTTTAGTCCAAAATACTCCTATCTCTCCCGCTCCCTGCGGGAATGTAGTTAGAGAAGTAGGTTTTACTGTCTTTACGACCATATTTGCCCTCCTAACCCATCGAAGAGTCGTCTATAAGGTCCTGAAGTCCCGCTGTCATCATATCATATTTATCACCGCCTTGACGTGATGCTGACTCCCAACCTGTACGGCAACATCGTGGACAACCTCGCCTCGGGGCTGGTGGGGGGCGCCGGGGTCGTCGCCGGAGCCTCGTACAGTGCCCAGTGTGCTGTGTTTGAACAGGTAAGGATATGTTAGCTTTGGCATGGAGAAAAATCACCCATTCTCTAAAAGATAGAAGAATTTCTGCCGAGCGGGTGATCTAGCTCGGAAACCGAGGTCCTTACTACACTGTGTTGGTGTATTCGTGTATATGCTAAGTAGCGGCGGAAACTCTGCTTGCGCGATGTAGGTTAGTATGGAAATATCGCAATGCGTTTCAGCGCCATCTGTTGAGTTGTAACGGAACTACTCCTTTGTGGCGATATAGATAGTTGTCGCCACAGTATTTATGGCCAAAATCTCCTCTTAGTCTCTTAAAGGACCAAATATTTTGGTCCGAAATTCTCTCTCAATACCCTTTGCCATATTTTTGGTCCTTTATCTCCTTTTGATTCTTCCTTGATCCATTTTAGTCCAAAATACTGTTATCCCTCCCCCTCCCTGCGGGAATGTAGTTAGAGAAGTAGGTTTTACCGTCTTTACGACCATATTTGCCCTCGTAGTTCAGTCCTAGTCTCGCTATCATATCATATTTATCACCGCCTCGACGTGATGCTGACTCCCAACCTGTACGGCAACATCGTGGACAACCTCGCCTCGGGGCTGGTGGGCGGCGCCGGTGTGGTCGCCGGAGCCTCGTACAGTGCCCAGTGTGCTGTGTTTGAACAGGTTAGTCCACTACTGGTCATAGGCTTCTTCTAAATGGGGATTACGCCCATCTGGCATGACATCCACCGATAGGGATCTATGGTCAGTTTTGTATCCACTAACACATTGGTCCTTCTTGATCCAACTTGATGCATGTTGTTGACTCCCAACTTGTACGGCAACATTCGAAGGACCATAAAGATGCTTACCTACATCCCGCTGGATAAGCGGTCGGTGACTACAATATACTGAACGATAAAAACACATGAAAGTTGCTGCCCATCCCTCGCTCGGATGTCCAGTCGCTAAGATAGCGACAGGAAGAAGAGGGTTAGCGCTAATTCTAGGCCGGCACTACACGGTATCAATCAGTTTGACGTGATGCTGACTCCCAACCTGTACGGCAACATCGTGGACAACCTCGCCTCGGGGCTGGTGGGCGGCGCCGGTGTGGTCGCCGGAGCCTCGTACAGTGCCCAGTGTGCTGTGTTTGAACAGGTAAATCCAAATTTAGACATAGGCTTTTCCCTATGTGGTCGTTACGCCCATCTGGCACGACATCCACCAATAGATCTATAGTCACTTTTGTGTTCACTATAATATTGGTCCTTCTTGATCCAACTTGGTGCATGTTGTCTACTCCTTACTTGTACGGCAACATCGTGGACAACCGCAATCGTGCTGTTTTTGAACAGGTAATATGATAACTGTGGTATTTATGGCCTAAAAACCCCTCTTAGTCTCTCAAAGGACCAAATATTGTGGTCTGAAATTCTCTCTCAATTCCACATTTTTAGTCCTTTATCGCCTTTTGATTCTTCCTTGATCCATTTTAGTCCAAAATACTGCTATCCCTCCCCCCTCCCTGCGGGAATGTAGTTAGAGAAGTAGGTTTTACCGTCTTTACGACCATATTTGCCCTCGTAGTCCAGTCCTAGTCTCGCTATCATATCATATTTATCACCGCCTCGACGTGATGCTGACTCCCAACCTGTACGGCAACATCGTGGACAACCTCGCCTCGGGGCTGGTGGGCGGCGCCGGTGTGGTCGCCGGAGCCTCGTACAGTGCCCAGTGTGCTGTGTTTGAACAGGTAATGAACCATATTTATGGTTGATTCCGTATCCTCTTTTGGTCCTCGGTCGATCCTATCCGAGATATTCAACCCGGCTCGAAATTATAAAATGCTGGTATCCATGGACTGCTTTTGTATGCATGGCTGTTGTTTGGCAATCGCGTATCGCCCAAAAATGTCCCGAACAACGGGGTGTTCGGAAATCCCAAGACGGATTATCGTATGTCCATTTTGACAAGGTCTTATTTATACATACATTGAATATATGTATATATATTTTTCCTCACTACTGAGGGAATCTACTAATCGCAAAAAACTTTTCGGTAGGTACTAATAATTCAATTTTTTTATGCCAAATTCTATTTCATGTTTTGATCAAACTCATTTAAGGTTTCAGTACTAGAAATGTCAGAAATCGTATAAAACATCTCCTCGTAATAAACAGGAACCGTGGATTTTTTTTGGAGCCATTCTTTTATAAACAAGTTTTCCCGCGAACTACTTTTGAACATAGGTTGGGTTTGAGATTGAACAACTTTTTCTCGTTTATTCCAGGGAGCGCGTCACATCTTCTCTGGCGCGGTGGGCAAGAACATCGCCAACCCCACCGCCATGCTGCTCTGCTCCGCGCACATGCTCGCGCACGCCAACCTGCACTCCTACTCCAGGCTCATCAAGAACGCCATCAACAAGTACGTATCATCAGAACCGGTGACACGGCGGATAGGCACCGTGCAGAAACTATAGAGGGCGCTAAAGTCCCGATTTTTTTTCTGTGGTTTGACAGTAAAATTTTACATTTAGCGTGTACGTTTCGAATATGAGTCACTAGATGGCAGAATAAGGCACCGTGTTTTTCCGTGGTTTGACAGTAGAGATTTAAAAGCTTTGAATATGAGTCACAAGATGGCAGAGTCATCGCTACGCACGGTGCCTATTGGTTGTCAACAACATCATCTGCCGATCACAAGGCGGATACACGCACACACGCGCAGACATCCACACACACACACGCACACATCCACACACGCACACGCGCACACACACACACACACACACACACACACACACACACACACACACACACACACACACACACGTAGCCACAAACATGCACGCACGCGAACACACAAAGGCGAATTCAGGGAGGGGGGGGGGTAAGTAATCAAGACTCTTTGCCCCCTTGACCACTACAACTAACGCTTGTCAAACCTAATCATTTAAGAACAAAATAATATTTTCCATTCGGATTTTACAATCAAAACTTATTTCCCTTCCAGGGTGCTCGCCGATGGTAAAGTGAGGACGAAGGACCTGGGAGGCCAGTCCACCACTAAAGACTTCACTTACGCCGTCATCCACAGCCTGGGCTAGACTATCAGTATCCCATTACATCTGACGAAGTAGTTCTTAACCTTTTTATCACCCGTTTACTTGAAAACCTAATAGTCGGAATTAATATGTGATTTTTGATTAAATATTTGGGGCAACATTGATATGTGTTGGGGATATGGAGAGAACAATAATGATAGAAAATTGGAGTATTATTTAAGTAAAATATTCCAAAGTCTATCTGTAGGTAATTTTGTTGATTGTCGTAACGCTTAGAACACTTTTATGCAACATGATAAGCATGGCATAGAAAGAAGATGCGTTCAGAAACCAACAAATGTAAAAGCTAATGCTATGTGCAGTTTTTTGATTTAATCTTTGATTTTATGAGGTGAAAAGGGCCTGAAATGTTTTTTGATATGACAATAAAACTTTCACAAACGCCATCGTGGAAGAAATCACTCTTAGGTTTTGCCATTACAGTTTGAAGTACATATATTTGATCCAAGTACAAACCCCACCCCAGGTTAAGAACTACACATCTACTTATGTAGATCTAAGTATTATTTATTTTACATAATGAAATTATTTATTTTAGAAAATGATCTGTCATTAAATAATAGATACCAATCCAGTTATTACCCCACAGTATTTTTTAAGTAGAAAATGTTACCGTTTGTAAATAATAAAACAAATAGAAACGTTAGTTACGGATGTTTTATTTTACTATTTTGTTTTGTTGTAGTAATTATATTTGGCGAAAATCACTTCTGAATTAAAACTATAATACACTTTCTTATTCATGTACTTAATTAAAATATTATTATTAATAATAACTAATTTACTTTTGCTGTATCTGAACGGCAATTGGATTTTCTAATTATAATTGACGAGTTTGCTTTTGAAATGATAAAATTCTGAAAATAATATATCTTCTGCTTACTGGTAAAACATAATGCGCTTTTTGTCAAAAAAATTGTTAAGAATAGGTATGTATATGTATTTTTTACGCTCTATCTTCAGATAAAAAACTATGTTAGTAAATCTCAGTTCGATGTCAGCGGCATTTAAGTTGTTTTACCAGTAAGCAGATTATATTAGGAATGCAAGTATTTTAGTATGATAAATGCAAGTTTGATCTTTATACCGTAGTCATTGGCAAGGTTCGAGTCTTTTTTATGATCTGTAATTTGAGTTTCAATACAAACTACATTAATTTAAATGACAAATGATTTCCGCCAAACGAATTACGTTTCTCGGGTAGATGATTTTGTGTTCTGTTGTCCACAAATTAAGGTTTCTTGGTAGATTAGATGGTTAATGAAAGAGTAGGTATTGTATGTTCATTGTTCAGTCGTATGCGCCCGGCTGCGGTATAACTCTCGCAACGGCCAGCTTCTTCACTCGGTCTGATATCACGTACTTCAAGGCGCCTCGTGGTACCTGAGGAGGAGGTAATGAGTCATCATTACATGATAGGACGAGTAGATTGATCCTACTCGATACTACAGGGTAACTTTTTCAACAGGAGCCAAATTGAAAAATTAAGGTCGAGGGGGTTAAATAAAATGTCTACTGGGTGATTTTATTTTTAAACATCATCATCCTGCAAAACATGTTTACTTAAAAATGTACATTAAAAATCTCAAGATCGGAACACCGCGCGGCGCGTGGTCATTGATAAGTTGAACAAAAGACGCGCACATCAAACGGCCCGGCTCGACGCACGCCAAAAACGACCTTAGCCATAGCGCATACGGCGCACTTTCGTTGCCGCGAACCGAAAGCTAGCTAGATTGTCATAGATCGCTTTGTTTTATTTAATGAGACAGGAATAAATAAGATGTAAATTTATTTATATGTTTTTTATGTTCATCGATTATTATAACCGATTCTGAGTGGCTCCTGAAAATTTGGCTCCTGTTGAAAAAGTTACCCTGTATAAAGGGTGGAAAAAAAGGTTTAACGAAAACTGAAACCCTATATTCTCCCAATTATTGTGAACATTTTTCTCCACTACACCATGCCTGGAAAATGTACGGTTTTCGAGATATTGACAGCTAAACATTAATTTTTCGCTTTTTATTTACAATCTTTCACATATTTATATACAAACTAGCGGCCGCCCGCGACTCCGTCCGCGTGGATTTCTTTTTTTCGAAATAAAAAGTAGCCTATGTTCTGTCTCAGGGTCTAAAGATTGTCTGTACCAAATTTCATCAAAATCGGTTGCGAGGTTTAAGCGTAACAGACAGACAGACAGACAGACAGAGTTACTTTCGCATTTATAATATTAGTTGGGATACACAAAATGAACACTTAAGCAAATTTTAAATTAAAAATAAAAAGTACACATGCCACAGAAACATTAATTAAAAAAGTCTAGATTTTTATTAAAATGACTTCTTTTTCACATCACTAAACTTTTCTTCAAAGAAACATGACATCGTTTTTTATTAGTTTTTATATAAAATAAAACTCCAATGTATCGCAAACACGGCCAACGAACACAAGCGCGCCCGTTCGTGTAGCGCTCACTCATACACGTACGCGCGACCAGCTGATATGCTATTGACCTTAGATCGGAGGGCCACACACAATCGATCGTCTTAACTCGATCGTGTGCTGCCTAGACAATTACTAATACCATTGTTAGCTCATCGCTAATCCCCTTGCTAATAGCATTGTAAGTTTTTTGTAAAGTAAACATGTTAATTGTAACCTAATGATTACCTACACTTAATTACACACGATGTTACATTGTTGTTATTAAGTAAGATAGCCCGTTCGTTTATCCCAACTAATCCCAACTAATATTATAAATGCGAAAGTAACTCTGTCTGTCTGTCTGTTACGCTTTCCCGCTTAAACCTCGCAACCGATTTTGATGAAATTTGGTACAGACAATCTTTAGACCCTGAGAAAGAACATAGGCTACTTTTTATTTCGAAAAAAAGAAATCCACGCGGACGGAGTCGCGGGCGGCCGCTAGTAAAACATAAACGTTTCGAGTTTAATAAGCGCGCCGAAAGGCCGGCCGCTCGCGCCGCGTCGCTTGTCGGCGTTCATTCAAATGGGGATCCGCAGTTTTTTTTTATACCGAAATCAAGGAACTCTTGCAGATTTCAATTCTTATTTATTTTGATTGTTTATTCCGAAGCTTTGCGTCACGAATGTTTTAAGGTAGTTATGTAAACAAATGCTTTACATAACTACCTTAAAAATGCTGATTTTGTTAATGATAGATTTCACATTTTTTGTCAAAATTGAATACGGAACCGCGTAATGTTGCATGTCGCATGCGCCGCCTGACAGGCTCAGGAAAGAATAGTGAAAAAATAACGTCTTTTTCGTTTAGTTCGGTTTCTTAGGTCATCGAATGAGCTTGTGTTGTGACTTACCTACGCTTATCCGTGATCGTGATTCGAACTGTTCGAAGTGATAGTGTGTACAGTGTAATTGTGAAGAAAGTTAAGATAGCAGTGATGAGTTCATATCGCTACAGTGCCCGCGAATACGTGAACATGGTCTACTGTTACGGTATTGGAAATGCTTCAGAAGCATTGCGTATTTACGGGGCTGAGTACCCCACCGCCCATCAGCCGGTTGACCCTCGTATTTTCACTCGGGCTGTATAGCGTCTGCTGAACAATCAGCCGATTGTGCCAGTCCAAGAAGTAACTCAACTGCGGGAGACTGCGTCTCACATCGTCAGACCTCTTCGCGAGCGGCTGATGGAACTGTTCGGCGACCACTGGATCGGGAGGAACGGATCCCCTGACTTGACACCACTCGATTTCTTCTTGTGGGGTTTTGTCAAGGACAGGGTTTTTGATAGTCCTTGCCAGAACAGTGCCGAAATGCGGCATAAAATTATTGACGTGTTTGAAGAACTTAAACGGCGTTCAGTGCGTTAGGGAATCCTGGACCGGGTGCACCAGAATACAGTGTACCGAGCCCGTCTATGCCTGCAGCTGGAAGGTCGCCAGATCGAGCCACACTTCATCAGCTTGGAGAGGCCTGCTTTTGAGTCCAGTGACGAGGAGTAGGTAAGTACTTAGCTGTTAATTTATTTGTTTTAAGTAAATCTTTTTGACTCGTTTCGATATCTTTTTTTGTTGGAAAATTTGTAGGTAAATCGTAATGGCGGCCCGACTCCTCAAACTCGAATACACACACACACACACACACACACACACGCGCGCGTTGTGGCGCGCGTACATTGCTGGCAATTAAATTCAGATTTTTTTTCATGCCTAAGAATGAAAACGATTTCCCAGGTTTGGTTTTCCTTATAAACAAGTTAGATTTAAGTCTACTGTGCATAGTCCAAGGGATAGTGATACCTTTTTTTACACCTTGTATTATAATTTCCTGAAGTTTACAATTAACTTATACTTCTACTTCGAGTTGCGTCGCCTACAGCTATGAATATACTGCAATGAGTGATAAAAATTACTTACCTTGATCGGATCTCTATACCACGCCTCCTGTGACAGCCGCTTGTAGACCTTGAATTCTGGCATCGAGCACATCGTGTTGATCCTCGGCAGCAACTGTTCTAATGGCTTCATATTGCCTCTCTGAGGGAGAAACGATTCAATAGTTAGCTCAGTTGTTAAAGTAGAAACGGACTGGTCTTGTTTGTTAGTCGACATTTTATTTAAGGAAATTTTGTATTCCTATTAAAGAAGAATCTTTGTTGTGGCGGACTCCATCAAGCAGGCTTTGCGTAGCTTAAGCTACCCTTTTTTTGTCAGGAAAATGCGTTAACGCATACCCGTTGGCCGCGACATTAACGGGTTATGCAGGACTCCAGGTCTCAAAAACTGACCTAACTACCTCGTTAAAGCCTGACGGTGTCCCTCCAATGATTTGTAAGCCGATGAAGCTGGCGGGTTACCTAAAAACCTGCTGGCTCACTGGTGGCAAGCCCCAATCGAACTTAATCTACCAACCTTCAGCGGCGGCGGCTTGAAATCCTTCTTCGGCCCAGCAATCTGGCTGATGTAATCCATGTGCTTCTTCCACTCGCTCTCCGTCCAGCCGCGCTTCTTCTTCACCTCCTTTGTGTCCTGCTTCTTCAGGTCCAGCACGCAGTTGGCCAGCTTGGAGTAGCAGGTCGCGTTGGCGCACTCGATCATGCGGTCTATTCGCTCCATGCGTTCGGGACTGAAGCGGTTCTTGTACATCTTCTTGATGATTAGGAATCGGCTGGAATTTTAAATACGTGTTATTTGGCAACAGCCTGTTGATATCCAATTCTAGCTCTGTATAGCTGCATCATTTTAATCATGCTAGCGCCTCTGTTATTCCCTCAGAGCCCGGGGTACTCTATGACTATGATTCTAAATTGACAGGCCTGGCTATTAGATTGAAGCGATTGTCTTCAGCCATATTGATCTGATCATATTTGAGACCATTCTGTCATAAATATTATCGAACAATCAGATGATTCAAGCATGCAATGTCCTAACCAAAATGGGAAAACCAACACAACGTGAAAGTATTCTCCGCGTCCGCGAGATTTGAACGGACTGCCTCTGTTCAAAAACGGAGGTAGCTAAGAAACTTTCGGCAAATCAAAATCGAAATATTCTTTATTCAATCGGGCTTAATAAAAGCACTTATGAATCGTCATAAAAAATACAGTACCTAATAATGACTCGACCACCGATCGGAGGATTATTCCACTTTGTCCCACCAAGGCGCCCCACTGGTGGGGCAGATTCCACTGTTTCAAATTTGTAGTGGAATATGCCCCACTGAATCAATTTTTGGCACTAGGGTCAGCACTTAAGAGTTTAAGTGGGTTAACTCGTATTGTGTATTTTGTGTATTTGTCTATTTAAGGTTTATGTTCCTTTAGCAATCATCATTAAATGTAATTGCAGTAAATAAAACTGAATACAATTCAATACTAGTAAACCCACTTAAACTCTTAAGTGCTGACCCTAGTGCAAAAAATTGATTCAGTGGGGCATATTCCACTACAAATTTGAAACAGTGGAATCTGCCCCACCAGTGGGGCGCCTTGGTGGGGCAAAGTGGAATAATCCCGATCGGAGGCTATTATTAGTTAGTAAAAAAAACTGTGAATCATGAATACTCTGGCACAATTGTTTGAACAAAATTCGCAATTCAACGTTCAATCAGATCACGAATGCCTGTTCCTCTGAAACTACTTACCTTAATACCTAATTAAGGGTTGAGCTGACTTTCTCACCGTATATAAGGCCAGGCGGCGTCGTTCACTCTGTCCGAGATCTGTGAGTTGAGAGCGCTCTTCCTGAAGTATTCCCCACGGCATTTGAACTGAATACCTCCGAGGTAAGACAAGAGCCCAGCGCTCAACCCCTACGTCAATAAGGTATTTATTTTGCTTTTAACTAACCAATGATGTGCCTCTGCTGGACAAAGGTCTCCCCTAAATTTCCCCAGCACGGAGTTCGTTAAGAAACGACTTTCTTTATGCCTATTAAGAGCTGAACTGCTACTAACTCACCGTATATAAGGCCAGGCGGCGTCGTTCACTCTGTCCGAGATCTGTGAGTTGAGAGCGCTCTTCCTGAAGTATTCCCCACGGCATTTGAACTGAATACCTCCGAGGTAAGAC
The DNA here is from genome assembly GCA_958496325.1 of Nomophila noctuella. NCBI lineage: Eukaryota > Metazoa > Arthropoda > Insecta > Lepidoptera > Crambidae > Nomophila > Nomophila noctuella. The sequence goes on along the minus strand of OY292505.1, from coordinate 5,394,981 downwards.
AAGAGCCCAGCGCTCAACCCCTACGTCAATGAGGTATTTATTTTGCTTTTAACTAACCAATGATGTGCCTCTGCTGGACAAAGGTCTCCCCTAAATTTCTCCAGCACGGAGTTCGTTAAGAAACGACTTTCTTTATGCCTATTAAGAGCTGAACTGCTACTAACTCACCGTATATAAGGCCAGGCGGCGTCGTTCACTCTGTCGGAGATTTGCGAGTTGAGCGCGCTCTTCCTGATGCCGCGCGGCGTGAACGCCGGCATGCCCTCATTGGTGTCGAGGATGTAGGCTCGCGGCACGCTCAGGATGTTCAGCCGCCGGGGGATCTTAGAGGAGTAAAGATTGAGTTAGGTACTCACAAACAGGGATGGATGGAGAGTTACGTGAGTTACGTGACAGGCGATTCAACCAGTTTTAAGCGGATACGTGAAATAGGATCTTAATATGCACCAACAATCTATTTAATTGAGACACAGGTAATAACCTAATTCAAGTCAGTCCACCATAATCAATGGAACTTTTATTGTTAAAAGTAAAAATGTATGTTACTTGTAAGATTATGGTGAGGAAAATGATTTATTATTATTAAATCACCCGATTCAAGGAGTATGCCAAATATTATACCTACTAGGTGATGTAGGTAGGTAGGTGATGTTTTTTCTATCCCCCTTGGTGATGCATCGTGAGGTTCAAGCCTCCCCCCCACACCCTACATTGATTGGCATCTTATTTAGCACGTACCTAGATCGGCACCCGATCACCCAAACACTAGCCCTTAGCAGGATTCGAACTGCTGGTTTTGGTTTTCGGGCTAGACCAGCTGTAGGCGTCACCATGGCCAAAAGGAGTGCATGTCAACCTGGTACGGTACCGGTGCGGCCATTGGCCATTGGGTACCACAAACGTTTGTAAATTTCGGGTATCGAACCTTGGTTCGCTTTTCGTAAGATTCAAACTCAACATTTACACTAAACCGGTATTCCATACGTTTTATAAGTCCTTAATACTAAAGCCTTTGATCATCTATACCTACTTACTAGGTAATATAGGATAGTAGGAAGAATTTGTTTGTTTGTATGTTTGAACGTGCTTATCTCAGGAACTATTGGTCCGATTTGAAAAAATATTTTTTTGTTGGATAGTCCATATGACGAGGAAGGCTTTAGGCTATAGTATAACCGAAATCCACGCGGACGGAGTCGCGCGCGTCCTCTAGTATCCCAACTAATATTATAAATGCGAAAGTAACTCTGTCTGTCTGTTACGCTTTCCCGCTTAAACCTCGCAACCGATTTTGATGAAATTTGGTACAGACAATCTTTAGACCCTGAGACAGAACATAGGCTACCTTCTTTTTATTTCGAAAAAAAGAAATCCACGCGGACGGAGTCGCGGGCGGCCGCTATTATCACATAAATAAACAAACTTACCTTATAGGGGAAGGTGTTGGTAGGCGGGTCGAACTTTGGTTTAACCATCCTGCTAGCTATTCTGAGAGTTATACGGCGATGGGAGGTGGATGTTACATGTTATGGGGCCATTGTTTGTATTATTGTATGTTTAGGTTTTGGTTCAGGTGTTCTGTGTGCCCATTTTGCGGCGCTCTCGACGGCTTTCTGATCTGACAGTTGACAGACGTCTGAATTTCGAAGTGTTTACTTTTTTATGTCAAGAAGGTATTGGACCTTTTTGAATGAAAAGAGTTTTGTAAATATTGACCTCCTTTGTAATTTAGTTGATGATTATAGTGTGTTTCATTCCTCTATGGTGATTCCTGTGAAAGATGTACTTTTTATACGACATTAAACTTTATTTCAAGGCAATAAGCTCCAGCGAGCTCTTTATATGATTTTGCATAGGATTCTAATTGCCTTAGAATAGTGTCGATTTTCATTTGAACCGTCATCAGCAACCGGGATGATCATTTTTTTTTTAATATTTCACATCATCACATACATTGATCTGACCCCGTGTTAAGTAGCTTAAGCACTTGTGTTACAGACATCCGAATCAACAGTGGTATTACAAATATACTTAAATATATACATATAACACCCAGACCAGGACAAACAGACATGTTCATGCACAGAAATGTTCTGTGCGGGGATCGAACCCGCGACCTCTTGCGTAACAGGCAACATCTTGACCATTACACCAAGCGGGTCGTCATTGTTGAAATAGCTGACACAATAATCATTTGTAGGAATATAATTAAGCAAGCAAGCATTGCATCTTTATTTTCTGGTGATGAAGAAGAAAGATTAATTTACTAACATCATATATGATACCATTGCGTAGCACATATTGCATTAACACAATGATAAAATCTGACGTGACAAAAATATGTAATGCAGAAAAGTTCTTGTAATCTCTTCCTTCAATACCTTAGCACAAAAAGAAATAAAACCACAACATTTTCCAAAAACATTTGTATTAAATCTTAACCACAAATTGTTCTTCAATAAATTCATAACAGAATACTGATCTGACAAACGTTACAGCAGCCTTAATTCACATCTGTTTCACCTATAAAACCAGTCATGTGACAGACTGACAACATCATAAGATCTCTATGGACGCAAACAAAAATAAAATGCTCTATGAAATATTAACCAAATTAACTTACATAACACCGCTAGAAATACAAACCATATTGCTTCAATCAATAAATTGTAAAAGGTACAACATCTATACTTATAATAAATCTGTAGAGAGGTCAATTCTGTACATTAAATATTTTTCCAAAATAACTATCAGGGGGTGTTTAGTGATCGATACTGATACCAAAAATGCAATCAGTAAAATTTTTGTCTGTCTGTCTGTCTGTCTGTCTGTCTGTCTGTCTGTCTGTCTGTATGTTCCTTATAGAAACAAAAACTACTGGACGGATTTTGACGAAACTTGGTACCATTATTCTTCACACTCCTGGGCATATTATAGGATACTTTTCATCACGCGACAATCAACAGGAGTAGCGTAGTGAAGGGAAATGTGGGGAAAACGGGAGAATTTACTCCATTTCTTAAGCTTCAGTCGCGTGTGCAGCCTTAATGGTTAAAGTCACATAGAAATCATGTATCACGGAAATATTCTACATAAAATTTCCTAAAAAATATCCCCCAACAGCATATGTCTATCTTTTATGGTTGACTCACAATAACACGTGCAACTCAAGATCCAAATTGGTTTGAACGCGCTAAGCTCAGGAACTACTGGTTCGAATTGACAAAACATTTTGTGTTGGATAGTCCACTTACCACTTACCACTTACCATTTGTCGAGGTAGGCTTTAAGCTATTGTATATTCCTTTATTTTATCATTGTAAATTGTGCTAGCGAACTATTTAGTTCTAAAATGTGCCGATAGATGGCGCACCTCGCTAGAGGCGCGGCCGCGGATCTGAATCGCAATGAACAGATGATTTCTCAAATGTATAAGGTCTCCAGGTTATTATTAATAATGATAGGCGGTTTCCGTCACGTAAATAGACTATTATGTATTTCTATCCTGAGTAATAAGTCCCGTAAGTGTGCAAGTTGACTACTGCATGCATATTGCATAGACAGCTGTTTTATTCAGCTATTTTTAGTAAGACTGTGTGCGGAAATCGTAACCCACGCGGACGGAGTCGCTGGCGGCCGCTAGTTTCTAAATAAATATAGAATAACATAACATAAATCGATCTGATGCTAAAGTGTTTTTAGCAAGTTTTCATTGGAATTAATAATAACAACAAATATAATAACATAGTACAAATAAACATCCACGTTTTGTGATAACCAAAAATAAGTACCTATTACTTATATGGTTTATAATTCAAGCGGTTAAGTTGCTACGTTGTAAACTATTCTCTCTAATTTCAGACTCTATTTTTTTGGGAGATCGATGACGCAGATTTTTAGCAGTTAAGCAACTTTCGCAGATGCCGGCCATGGGATGGGTGACCGAAAATGTTCATTTCGAGCTTCTCCGTGCTTCGGAAGGCACGTTAAGCCGTTGGTTCTGCGCCTGATCTCTCTACGGTTGTCTCACACCGTTGCGATGGCCGAAAAACGGCCGGAGGCGTATAATTTAATTTTTATGCGCATTGGTCATGCGATAGATAAACTAAATTTGATTCGTTATACTGCAATGCAATTTTATTAAACTTGATGATTTATTCAGTTTATTTTTAACACAATCCTTTCGAGGTCTAATTGTAATTTGTTAGCTGAGTTTACAACGTAACAACTAAACAATAAAAGCAAAAAAAACGTGAAATTTAAAATAAGCATATTACATTCATCTAACATTAAAATAACAATTTTAAGTGCCCATTATTTATTTAAAATTTGCTTCATTAAACCAAAATCGGTGAATTATTTTTTTCCAGCAGACATACAATTTTATAGGTGAACAACTAAAAATGACAAATCGGAATGTCATTTGAATTTTATCCAAGAGGGGCATTTGGCGCCAAAACATATGAAGGGCCGCCGCCTCTAATAAATACCAATAATTCACAAAAACCTTTCAAAGATATATTCTTCCAAAACTTTAAGTAGGATATGGAATTTGAGCATCCTTCAAAAAATAAGTAAGTATAATCTACCGTTTTACTGCAACACTATACATGGACAAAATTATTGATAAGATTTTTCAATCGATTGATGTTTCCCAACACTATTACACTTGTTTTTAATCAGGTGCCATCTCAGACATTTATATGACGATGCATTTAATAATACAATTTAAGTCATTTTCTTGATATTCAGAAAAATAATATTCATATAAAGCCTGTCTCAACATTTACATTCCAACTATCTGATTTGAAAAATCCTGATATTTATGGATGGCCACTATTTATTCATGAAGACATAAACTTATTACAATTGCATTTTACTGAATGTATTTCAAGTAATAGGAAACCACCAAATTGGTAACTCAAACACTGAATTGCGAACTCAGATAACATTTTAAAATGTTCAGTTCCTACTACATTTATTTTTATAATGAATGCTTAACTACAGATGCTAGCATTATGAAGAAGTATTTTTTTTAAAATTTAAAATTGAAACATTAATGAAATATTAAGCAATTTCCAATGGTTGACCTTTATCATAGCTTAATAAAAAGAAATTAAAAAATTGTTAAATAAACAATACGTGTATTGTTTATTTAACAAATCATATATTTTTTTAATCCAGACGTTTCAAAAATTTTGCATAACCATTCCAAATCCCATAAATCAGTGTTCAAGTTACCAACATACCATATCTTATCAACGATCCGTCTGTACGTGTGTAGTTCCATTACATATAAGCTGTTTCTACGCAGCGCTTCCACTATTTACTTGCGACATCAATGGTTGAGACGCCGTTGGACTCTCCTGCTTAGTATACGGGAGTGACTGGCTCTTCCAGGAACTTTTTGTGTCTGTTCCTTCTTTCAATGATGCTGGAAGGGAATATTTTTCGTTTTATTTTGGAATAGTTGGGTTAAGATCATTTTGGTATAGTCGAGTTTGGTTGAGATTATTTTGGTAGAGTCGATTTGGGTTGAGATCATTTTAGAATAGTCGAGTTGGGTTCATATCTGTATAATTTAATACTGAGTTTTTATGGTGTCTTTGCTATAATATGCTAAGGGTACGTGGGTTCAAATACCTAACAGGACATATTTGTATTGCATTTGTAGGTTTTGATAAATCATTACCATTTTATATCGAGTAAAATTGAACAGTACACACTTTAAAACAAAAACAGAAAAGGGTGCACATTAAAATATTCCATGCTCAGAAAATAAGGTGAGACAAAAATTCAAGAACTTACTAAAACGAAACGATTTAAACTTAAAAGAATCATTAAAAAATGCATGTATTGTTAAATGAAGAGAAAGAAAAGAGGACACAAATGAACTATACGATAACAATATAACGAAGTAGGTTTTGTTCAAAACGATCCGAGTATTAAAGAAAACACTTAACCACCCCTTCTTTCCCACTGGGCACAATGGACACGTGCCCAGGGCCCCGCGATTGATTGGGGCCCCCAGACGAGGGTCTAGGGGCCCCACGATTACCAAACCAGAGGTTTAAGGGCCCATGTGCCCAGGGCCTCTAATAGGTGAAAGAAGGCCCTGCACTTAATATACTAATTTATTGGCCATATTAGTCTTCTAGCTTTAAGTGCAGTGCTGGTACGAGCTATACACAATGTAAAATTAAAACGTCATATAATAAATCACAGCTATGAAATTACTGACTTTAAGAAACATTGTTTTGTGTCCCCATTTCTACTGTACATTTAAATGTTAGTAAGAAATAATACAAAATAAAGACAAAAGAACCTGTTAGTAAGACAAAGAATTAATTGATTAGGTTCGAAGAAAAGGTTAAGATGAAGAATTTTCAGTAAAGAAACCAACACCACACAGATACCCAACCCAGAAAAAGATATAAAATACATATTGTTAAAAATGGTATTCATTAAATGTCTTTGATATTTGCATACTAATATGCAATTCTGAACTACTGAATAACAGTTTAAATTTAGAAATATTCTGAAGCCGTGTGCATTATTATCATTCATTACAACAAAAAGTCAATTATTTATTACTAAAAAGTTTTGAAAACTTAAGTACATTACAATTAGTAGAAGCACAGATAACATGTAGAAGTATAGGGTTAGAAAGAAAATCAATCATAGTTACCATCACCCAGAAATATTTTCAGTGCAAAATGATATTTTATATTTAATGAATACCAAAAACATACTTAACATATAAATAATTATTATACTTAGAAACGTGAACACAACACATCCCAATTACCCTCGGGCCAAAGCTCCCTTACCAGCACCATAACCCACAAATTCAAACTTTTTGAACATACCTCCCTTACTAAGGACGACAATCGTATGAGAATGATGTTGGTGGCGAAATTTTAATATGAAAATAAAAAAAAACAACTCAAATAAATAACCCGGTACATTTACAACGAATTTTAGCAAGTTCATTCTTTGAATAAACTTAAAATGTAAAAAAAAAACGATATTTACAACCAAATAAATTTTCCCAGCTTCATTGAAAGCTAGCATAATGTACAATGTTGATGTTCAAAATATAATATTTTCCAGATAGCGTAACATACACACGCATGGTTAAATTCATCTGGCATTATTATATGATTTAAAATCGAATCAGTAAAAAGACAATTTACTATCTTTAACGAATATCAAAAAAAAACTGACTCCTAAAAGATCTACCACCGACCAGATACGCGGCAGGAATCGAACCCTATGTTGCCCTTTGAGTCGATCAAAGGCTGAACTTTCCCACAGTTATAAAAACGGTATTGTTTCAACTTTTTCCTCTTATTAGAAGCCCACAATGTACAAGGTTACGCCATCTTGAAAATATAAAATACTGACACACCCTCACTGTACATTAACCCAATAGACGTCACATATCTTGCGTCAAAAATAATAGCATTATTCCCAAATCAGATTTCAAATTGTTATATTTACGATTAATAAGCACGGACTGTTATTTGGGTAACATCCATGCATTAAGAATTATTTGCACTATGTTAACCCAATATTACAGTATGATACAACAAGAAAACATTAGCTGGGATAAAGGTAATTTTAAAATTTAGCTCTGAATTGTGTAATTCTGATAAATTATCAGGAATACGTTTAGTTGTTTCATACTGTTTGATTTTGGACGAAAAGGTCCGTCAGTGCTGGTTTCAATTAAAACTTTCACTGAGTAACAATGACATGATTTTAAAATGATTGACTTAACCACTAATAATAAAAATCCGACACAAATAATGCCCGATCCATGAATTCAGGACAGACCTTTTCGTACCATTGTCTACATTATAAATCCATAATTTCTTATCTGGTGGAACGATAAGGCAATTACATTATCTCCTCTCATTAAGGAATAGTACCAAAACACGAAATTGTTGGCATAAAAAAATCCACGAATTAAATAAGTCACGCACACAGTTTCGTCAAGTAAACAAAAATTGACGGTTATGTCAAAATTCACCAATGACATAGCAGTTAGGGCTCACGCCTACGTATTGGGATCTAGCGGATTTTTCAAACACCCTCATTGAATGAAATTCGTTCCACCAGACTTCATATCAAAAGACGTATACGAAAACGCACTCAAGCCAAACAACAAGTAAACATACCGAGCCTTTATCTTCTGGTAGATGAAGATCGCCGTCATGGGAATTGGCGTCATGATGGCTGACGACACTGGTATCACTGGAAAAAACATTAAAGATGGTTAATTTATTGTATCAAAATTAAATATTGATTCCTTCTTTGTACTAACATAACAATGAGGATTTTCGCAAATGACAAATCCGCTAGATGGCCTATGAAGTTAGTGAATATTGACACGACATTGACAGATCTGTCAAAATTCGCAATTCTGTCAAAATAAATTTTCAATCGCTCATTGACTAGAGAAGCCAAAAAATAACAAAACCCTCATTGACTAGCCCAATACTAAGCTCGAAGCTTGTTCTCTAGTTGCTAGGGAAAGGCTAGACTACCGGGCCGTATCCGAAGAGGTACCCCAGCAAAGGGAACCAAGTGGGACCTACCATTACCCTTCCTAGACACTAGTGAGCGCTCTGCGTCAAGTTTCAACCCGCTCACGGGTTCAATGCTCGGCGCTTAACGGGTTTAATGCTCGGCACTCAACGGGTTAAGTGCGCGGCACTCAACGGGTTAAATGCTTGGAACTCAACGGGTTAAATGCTCGGCACTCAACAGGTTAAATGCTTGGCACTTAACGGGTTAAATGCATGACACTTAACTGGTAAAATGCTTGGCACTCAACGGGTTAAATGCTCGACACTCAAAGTGCTAACAAACCTGTGGTCATATCGGCAGCGGGCTGGCCGAGGCAGCTCCTCAGCAGGAAGATGGCGATGCCGGTGTTCTGTATGCCCGTCTCTATGGAGATGGCGAGCGCGTCGCGATGCTCCTGCCGGCAGAGACGCGCGAACCCGTACCCGAAGAGGTACCCCAGCCAGGGTATGCCCATACCAGCGAATACTATCTGTAAATGATAACAGACATATTTATTTATTTATATAAAATTAAGTATCAGCTTATTAATGTCCCACAATAGGGCAAAGGCCTCCATCATTTGAAATCGTGTTTTCGTTAATCACCACGATCACCAAAACCCGGGTTGGTGATCACGAACACGGGCTGTGTTCAAAAAAATCGACACAAATTTTGGACGGAATTGAATCCAGAACCTCGGGACCGAAGCGTTATTTATTATAATAACAATAATTATAAAGTTAGGGCGTGTGATCACTATGAGCATTGAGCGATTTCAATAATGTATCTATATTTTTGAATTAAAATAATAATAAAGTCAAAAATGAGATTTGACTATTTGCCGGTTTCAATCATGTTCTATACGAGTATGACTTAGCATGATTCGAACACGCGATACAAATGAACAGATAAGTCAAGGATATAAGTTTAAATTAAAAAAGTTAAAGGTAAAAAATATATTTAAGGTTTAACAGTAGTACCAAATAAATAAAACTCACCGGCCACGAAAACAGCTGGAATATATAAACATTAGTCGCCACAGCGAACACAATAATGAATATCAGTAGCATCGTCGAGAACCCCTTCAGAATCCGGACCATGAACTTGGCTATTTTCGGCGTAAACTTCTGCATGCCGAGACCGATGCCGAGCGGAATGAGTAGGCCGAAGACGAACATCGCAATCCGGGCGTACGGGACCGTCATGTTTGCGTTGCGGAAGACTACTTGGCCGAGTGAGAAGAGCCAGAGTGGCATGAAACCTGCGGGGGAAAAAGGACGTTAAAACTATGGGGGTAAGGTTGAAATTCAGTAACCTTATTTTTACTGATCATAAGTGATCTACATATTTTTATAGTTAGAACACAAAGTATACTGTATCGTAGACCAGAGGATCAGTAATTTGACACGATCGATCGTCATTTGACACCATCCGGCGGAGTGCACTGAACTCGGATGGTTGTTATCCCTTGTGAAAAATAACCGTAAAGGTATCTTTCACCGAGCAGTCGCTAAGTAATTTGCTGTTTATTAAATGTTATAGTGTGGCAAACGAACAAGTGTGTCACCTAAGTAAGTGATAGCCACTGCCTATGGACATCAATAACCGCACAAGTGGCGCAGATGCGTTGCCTGCCTTTAAGAACTGAGCTCTAGCGATCTTCCTCACCAGCAAAAACACAACAGTTACGAAGTGCTGGTTAACTGTGGGCTTCTGTTAGGTGGGGGTACTCATCGAATGAGCTTATCGTGGACACCCAGCATGTGTTTCAAACTCAATTTGACACCCGCTTCAACAACTTCAGGCTGATGATGGAAGATAATAATAATACCCTCCGGCCGTATTCGGCCATGGCGGCCGATCTTACGATCAGCCAGGTACGCAGGATATATTATAGTGCACAAGTGAGTGCGCAAGCACAGGTGCACTCCCTATTCCTTCACTCTCATAATTCGGTGGGACAGCAATCTGACACGACCGTAGAGAGATCAGGCGCAGGACCAACGGCTTAACGTGCCTTCCGAAGCACGGAGGAGCTCGAGATGAAATTTTTCGGTCACCCATCCGATGACTGGCATCTGCGAACGTTGCTTAACTTTAGCAACCGCAGGCCGAGTGCGCTAACCACTGCGCCATCGAGCTCCATTTTTTTTTGATGGAAGATAGTCACCACGTGAGTGTAACCCCATCGGAGTGTACTTCAACATAGTCTGCGACGGCGGCGGACTGACAATGGAAAAATTGGCCAAGTGCGAGTCGGACTCCCGCACTGAGGGTTCCGTACAAAGTTATTTTTGACGTATTAAAAAAACTACTGAATAGATTTCGTTCGAACCAATTTTCGTTGGTAGTTTTTATGGTAATGTACATCATATAATTATTTCAGTTTTATCATCCTCTTATTTTAGAAGTTAGAGGGGGGGGACACACTTTTTTCCATTTTGGAAGGGTCTGTCACGCAAAGTATTCACTTTAGAAAAAAGTGATATTAGAAACCTTAATATAATTTTTAAAGACCTATCCATAGATACCCCACACGTATATGTTCAATGAAAAAAAATATTTCGAGTTTCAGTTCTGACTATGGGGACCCCCCACTTTTTTTCTATTTTCGTGTGAAAACCTTGTTGCGGTTCACAGAATACATCCACTCACTAAGTTTCAACAGTATAGTACTTATAGTTTCGGAAAAAAGTGGCTGTGACAGACTGGCGGACAGACAGACAGACAGACAGACAGACAGACAGACAGACAGACATGACGAATCTATAAGGGTTCCGTTTTTTTGCCATTTTGGCTACGGAACCCTAAAAATGACACTCACCGAAGGAACTGATCGTGGACACGGCGGTCATAGCCAGGGACAAGTCCAGGTTCCCGCCCAGGATGAAGGTCCAGATGTTGGAGGCGCCGCCGCCGGGCGCGACGCCCGTCACGAACATGCCCAGGTGCAGCTCCGGGTCGTTCGGGAAGATCAGGTAGCCCAGACCGAATGTCATCTGAGGACACATTAAAAAACAATCCCAACTAATATTATAAATGGACGGGCCCGTTGGTCTAGTGGTCAGAGACCCTGGCTACAAAACCAAGGGTCGCGGGTTCGAATCCCGCTAGGGGCAAATGTTTGTGTGATGAACATCGGCATTTGTACTCGAGTCATGGATGTTTATAAACGTATTTAAGTATGTCTATCCGTTCCCTAGCTTCCATAGTACAAGCTTCGAGCTTAGTTTGGGGCTAGGCAATTGGTGTGTCTGTCCAAGGCATTTATTCATTTATTTATATTTAAATGCGAAAGTAACTCTGTCTGTCTGTCTGTCTGTCTGTCTGTCTGTCTGTTACGCTTTCCCGCTTAAACCTCGCAATCGATTTTGATGAAATTTGGTACAGACAATCTTTAGACCCTGAGACAGAACATAGGCTACTTTTTATTTCGAAAAAAAGAAATCCACGCGGACAGAGTCGCGGGCGGCCGCTAGTTGAAAATAAAATAAAAAATCCTTGGACGAACACACCAATGAGGGTTTTCGCAACTGAAAAACCCACTAGATGGCAGTAGGTAGGCGTAGGGTTACCGTTATGTGATTGGTGAATTTTGACATGACGTTGGCAGATATGTCAAAATTCACCGATGACATTTTTCAATCGCAAACATCCTCATTCATCAAAAAATTGGCCAAGTGCGAGTCGGACTCCCGCACTGAGGGTTCCGTACAAATTCTATTTTTGACGTATTAAAAAAACTACTGAATAGATTTCGTCCGAACCAATTTTCGTTGGTAGTTTTTATGGTAATGTACATTATACATTTATTTCAGATTTATCATCCTCTCACTTTAGAAGTTAGAGGGGGGGGGACACACTTTTTTCCACTTTGGAAGAGTCTGTCACGCAAAGTATTCACTTAAGAAAAAAATGAGCTTAGAAACCTCAATATAATTTTTCAAGACCTATCCATAGATACCCCACACGTATATGTTCAATGAAAAAAAATATTTTCAGTTTCAGTTCTAACTATGGGGACCCCCCATTTTTTTATTTTTTTTTCTATTTTCGTGTGAAAACCTTGTTGCGGTTTACAGAATACATCCACTCACTAAGTTTCAATAGTATAGTACTTATAGTTTCGGAAAAAAGTGGCTGTGACAGACTGGCGGACAGACAGACAGACAGACAGACAGACAGACAGACAGACATGACGAATCTATAAGGGTTCCGTTTTTTTGCCATTTTGGCTACGGAACCCTAAAAACAAAAACCTATGTGCGTAATTTCATACCAGCTGCACGGAGAAGGAAAACATCGTGAGGAAACCTGCACACTACGAAGTAGTGTGTGAGATGGAGAGAGCAATGTCCAGTCCAGAAAAAGGTGTTATAAATAAAGTTTGCTAATTTACGGAACATTTCTCGATCCATACGATTTTAGTACATTCATACGCAATCATCACTACATAGTATAAAACAAAGTCGCTTTTTCTGTCATGTTGTATGTCCCTATGAACGTTTAAATCTTTAAAACTACGCAACGGATTTTGATGCGGTTTTTTTTAATAGATAGAGTAACTCATGAGGAAGGTTTTTATGTATAAATTATGTATAATATCATCCATTAAATAGTGGACAAGTACCACGGGCGAAGCCGGGGCGGGCCGCTAGTAACTCATAAAATACTAACCAGAGGCATGAACAAGAACTGCCCAGACATCCCAATGGCTGGTCCGACGGGTTTCTTCAACACCTTCTTGACCGTGGGCCAGTCCGCTGCGCAACCGAAGTTTATGAAGATAAGAGACACCTGCGATGGAAAACATTCAATTAAGACATGTAATGTGAAGTAGAACTTAATGTCTGTGCGATAGAGAATAAGTTGGGTCATCCATCAGCTGTTCATCTGGCTCGAAGGACCAATGTTTTTTTTTATTTGATTGGGAGGCAACCGTGCAAGCCTGTCAACTGATGGTAAGTGACCACCGCTGCCCAAGGACATTAACAACCGTAAAATAGTCGCAGATGCGTTGCCTGCCTGTTTAAAAACCCCATACCCTCCATAATTGAGCTTTACAACAGTTACGAAGTGCTACTTCATTGTTATTAAAGTACTATCATGAGATAAATAAAAAAATTGTACTGTATAATTTCAATGATAATGTGGCGACACCCATCTACATCGCCACAAAAAGGAGTAGTCCCGATACTCTCAACAAACTCAACAGATAACGCTGACACGCACAGCGATATTTCAATACAAACCTACATCGCGCTAGCAGAGTTTCCGCGCGAGTTAGCATATATACGACTGCACCGACACAGTGCAGTAAGGACCTCGGTCACCGAGCTAGATCACCCGCTCGGCAGAAGTACTTCTATCTTTTAGGGAATGGGTGATTTCCCAATAAGAATATAAAATAGTATTGAGTGCTACTCACGAATACGATGATACTTGTGGTGAATATAGTATCTAGGAGGCGTTCTGGCCTCATCACCACCACTGGCAGGGCGCCGTTGATAGGAGCTTCGTCGCCATCGGGACCGGCCGCTACCGTTATATTTGTTGACCCTGAAAATATAGTAAGAGTAAAGTTATCAGCCTATTAATGTCCCACTGCAGGGCAAATGCCTCCATCATTTGAAATTATGGTTTCGTTATGTTACGGGCCATGTGATAAACCCGGGCCGTATTAATAATTCCCGGGCCGTATTAATAATTCCCTACTCAATTGGGCAATGTGATAAAAATAGCGTAATTAATCACTTTTCCCGGCCATTATGATAAATTCCCAACCCATATTGGGCAAAGTGATAAAAAAGGTTATTTGAAGTGTTTTTGCTAACTAAATCTAATTAAACTTACCATATTTTCATGACAAGTTAAAAGAAACATCAATTGAACATAGCAATTTAAAAATAAACACTTAAAAAATCAATTATTGATATAAATCACGTCCTACTTTTATTTTGATAAAAATATTACTTAAGATGAAAAGTCGTTAACGTGTGTTATGTTCGTGACTAGGCGAATTTTAAAAGGTCATAAAAAAAAATAACCCTAACCTATATCCATCAAATTAGTCTTCCGCTTCTTAGGTGGTCTAAAATAGGTTAGGGTTATTTTTTTTGTGACCCTTAAACATTTCTTATCATAATGCCCGGTCCAAGTGATAAATACAAGCCATCTCAAACACTGATTTATTACATGGACCACGAGGCGTCGGGAATTATTAATAAGGGCCGGTCAAAGTGATAAATTAATCACTTTGCCCGACGCTCTTGGGAATTATTAATAAAGGCCGGCCCTTATTCATAATTCCCGATTAATCACGTTGCCCGTAACAGTTACACATGTGGCTTTTGGCTTAATCACCACGCTTGCCAAATTCGGATTGGTGATCACAAACCTACGTTCAACAACTAAGTTTTTTAGTGTTTCTCTATTATGCATGTATTATACATAAAAACGTTCCTCTTGAATCACTCTATCTATTAAAAAAACCACATCAAAATCTCAATCTTTGTATGCTTCAATCGCTCAAAGATTGAAGCATACAAAGAGACATAGGGACCGAGAAAGAGACTTTGTTTTATACTATGTAGTGATGATACTGACCCAGGAAGTTTCCTCCAACGCGAACTCTGCCATGCCAAGTGCCAGTATTAGCTTCTTCTTCTGTGACTATCTTTGTTGTATCCAACTCTGCCGTCGCCACCGCTTCGTCGAGTGACTTTACTGATATTTGATCACCTATATGCAACCCTGTACCTGTAATGTAAAAAAGAATAATATGTAAGTTAGTATATTATTAGTTTGATTTGTAATTCCAAGCATATAAATACATATGAATAACAGTTTTTAAAATGTGCCATATAATACATGTGTGTGTTATATAGGCATAACTACCATAAAGCAATATCTCATGACATATAAAAATAAATATGTCAGTAATATCACATATTTATTGTAACGTACACCATACCTACACATTTAAGTAACGAAAAGGAAAGAAATATATAAAATTAAACAATGAAATTATAAAAATTTATGACACAACCCATTTAATTTCTTGTAAAGGACACTTGAAATAACTTCAACAGACAGAAATAAATGTAATATAATGAATAATATAATTAAATAGTAATATCTTAATTACTAAAGTGCAAATCGTAAATCGAATGCCAACTACAATGCAACATTTTCATTGTAAAGTTTCGCATAAGCCACGTCAATGTAACTTGTGCTATTTTCTCGATCATGGTGGCCGATCTCACGAAGAGCCAGGAAATATTATAGTGCACAAGTGAGTGCGCAAGAACAGGTGCACTCCCTATTCCCTCACTCTCATAGTTCGGTGGGACAGCAATCTGACACGACCGTAGAGAGATCAGGCGCAGGACCAACGGCGTAACGTGCCTCCTAAAGCACGGAGGAGCTCGAGATGAAATTTTTCGGCCTGCACGCTACGATTATGGCACTGACCGACTGCAATTTGACTTCTAAGGCTCTTAAAAAGGCAACCAGGCTATTTTTGGACCATATTCGGGAAGTTATTCAAGCTACAATGTCCTTACGAAAACCTACACAACGTGAAAGTGTTCCCCTCAGGATTTTGTATTCACGGTCTCCAAGGTTTTAGAGCTTAGCCCTCTAACCACTAACTACACCAAGGATCAATCAAGAAACTCACCAGTGACAGTAATATTGGCGTACTCATAATCTTCCATGTGCACTGTGAAGTCGATGGGGTGCCGCTGCTCGTCGTAGAAGAACATGGCGGTCAGGTTGGGCGCCTGCTGGCAGAGCACCCAGAGCGGGCACAGCGCCAGCAGGTACAGGATGATCAGGTGCAGCGGCCATATTGGACACATCATCTTCCTAGCGCCTGTACTGGGTGCATTCTAGGCCATTGCCTTGGAGCCAGAACAGTCTTTCCCACTGAGCACAATGGACACGAGGCCAGGGCTCCCAGACCAAGTTCTGATAGCTCCACGTTTACAAAACAAGAGATTCATAGGCCCATGTAATAGGTGATGGACGGCCCAGCTCGGAGCCTATACGCTACGACTATGATACTGAACAATTGCTATCTGACCTCCGAAGCTCTTACAGGGGAAACCAGGCTATATTTGGACTATAGTCGGGAAGTTATTGAATTCTTCAATATCCTAATGAAACTGGGAAAACCTACACGAAACGAAAGTGTTCTCCGTAGCTTAAGCGCTTGGCGCTCCAACTTCTACACTAAGGATCAATCAAGAAACTCACCAGTGACCGTGATATTGGCGTACTCATGGTCGTCCATGTGCACTGTTTACCAAACAAAGGTTTAAAGGCCCATGTGCCCATGTAATAGGTGATAG
Source organism: Nomophila noctuella (assembly GCA_958496325.1). NCBI lineage: Eukaryota > Metazoa > Arthropoda > Insecta > Lepidoptera > Crambidae > Nomophila > Nomophila noctuella. Next base: position 5,378,053 of record OY292505.1, on the reverse strand, counting down.
ACGGCCCAGCTCGGAGCCTATACGCTATGACTATGATACTGAGCGACTGCTTTCTGACCTACGAAACTCTTAACAGGGGAAACCAGGCTATTCTTGAATCATAGTCGAGAAGTTATTCAAGCTACAATGTCCTAACAAATCTGGGAAAACCTACACAAAGCGAAAGTGTTCTCCGAAGCTTAAGAGCTTAGCGCTCTTACCACGCCACCAATCAAGTCATATCTAGAACCATATCGAAACTCACCAGTGACAGTAATATTGGCGTACTCATAGTCCTCCATGTGCACTGTGAAGTCGATGGGGTGCCGCTGCTCGTCGTAGAAGAACATGGCGGTCAGGTTGGGCGCCTGCTGGCAGAGCACCCAGAGCGGGCACAGCGCCAGCAGGTACAGGATGATGAGGTGCAGCGGCCATATTGGACACGTCATCACCCTAGCGCCTGTACTGGATGCTTCCTCAGCCATTGCCTTAGAGCCAGACCAGTATATCCCACTGGGCACAAATGGCATGTGCCCAGGGCCCCACGATCGAGCTCCCAGACCAAGTTCTGATAGCTCCACGTTTACAAAACAGGAGATTTATAGGCCCATGTGCCCATAATAATAGGTGAAAGACGGTCCTGCTCGGAGCCTGTACGCTACTACGACTATGATACTGAACGACTGCTATCTGACCTCCGAGACTCTTACAAGGGAATTCAAGTTATTTTTGAGTCATTGTCGGAAGTTATTCAAGCTACAATGTCCTAACGAAACTGGGAAAACCTACACAAGGTGAAAGTGTTTCCCGCAGGTTCTGAATTCTCGGTCTCTGAAGTTTTAGTGCTTAGCAGACTAACCACTACACCAAGGAGCAATCAAGAAACTCACCAGTGACAGTGATATTGGCGTACTCATAGTCCTCCATGTGCACTGTGAAGTCGATGGGGTGCCGCTGCTCGTCGTAGAAGAACATGGCGGTCAGGTTGGGCGCCTGCTGGCAGAGCACCCAGAGCGGGCACAGCGCCAGCAGGTACAGGATGATGAGGTGCAGCGGCCATATTGGACACATCGTGGCCGCGGGTTAAATCTGGAAAATAGAGAAGATTTTATAAATATATAATTGCATAAAAATCTTAATTTATTACCTATACTAATAAATAAAGCTGAAGAGTTTGTTTGTATGATTGTTTCTTTGTTTGTTTGAACGCGCTTATCTCAGGAACTACTGGATCGATTTGAAAATATATTTTTGTTTTTGATAGTCCATTTGACGTGGAAGGCTTTAGGCTATTGGAAATCTAAGTCCACGCGGACGGAGTCACGGGCGGCCGCTAGTTTGAATGATAAAAGATAGAGATAGGTAGAGCGTTGTGGAACTTCCACTTGAATCGGCTGCTCGTCTGGGGAAGTACCTCCACCGTTCAGAAGAGCATAGTGAAGTAGCACTTCGACTGTTGTGCTATGTTTCTGCTGGTGAGTAAGGTCGCCAGAGCTCAGTTGGGAAGGGTATGGAGTTTTTGAAGGCAAGCAACGCATCTGCGACCCTCGAGCGGTGGTTGTTGAAGTCCATGGGTAGCTGTGACCACTTAACATCACGCTTGATCGCTGACGAAGACAGTTAGGTTAAAATTGAATAATACATAATAATACTATGAATATTAGTGATATTTCAATGCGATTTGTTTATTAATTTATGTATTAAAGTACGTTGTAGATGCAAAAAAATATACAAAAAATATTATGCAATGCTTATCTAAAAAAAATTGGCGATATCTTGTATCTAAGCTCGTATAAATTATTCTGTCCTATTCGTTCCCGTTCACATTAAAATATTTACAGTCACGTGCCGTGGCAACACATGTGATTTTTATGCAAACGAGATAAGTAAGATTCATATTTAAATTAGTTTGTAAACAAGTTATTTGACTGCAGTCCGTTAGTATGTCGTACTTTTAACTGGCAGTTGTGCTCGGTTCAATCCCAGGTCACGGGAAAAGCTTAGGTTTTCACCTCATCTCCTTGAAGTTTTCGCTTTGGAGATTAAAGGCTTTCATTTATAATACAATCATCATTTATTTGCACCAATAAACGGTAGAAAATCACAACCATTCGGTTAATTTGCTGGTTGACTTGACCTACCACACCTACCACAAGATTTTTAGTTCATTAAATTCCTGGACCGAACACGATGTAATTAAGTCCAATAAATATCAAGTAGGTACAACTGAGAATTGCTATCGCAATGGCATGTCAATTATCTGCAGATAGGTAGGTACATTAATTAAATACCATCACTTCTAAACGAAGTATTCCGGACACTTATCAAGTACATAGAAAATTAAGGAAACAGATATTTTCGTTGCACCCAAGTATGCATTTGCTGTTATTAAAACTGCTTAAATTTCAACCAAGTCGTATCTTACAATTAAAGTTGATAATAGCTTATCACTTATTCGAACTCACTTACGAAGGTCTTGGATTGGATAATACTAAACGCACATAATAGTACGTCTTTTCACCACCACTGTAGATTACCAACTAACCGAAATATCTATATTCCGTGTACCTATATCGAATTAAGAATACCTGTATATTCGATTATCAAATAAATCCTGCTGATGTTTTATCGTAATCCTAAGTATAATTAATATCGGTAATCAGTTTAATAGATGTACATATAGCTGATAGTATTGTTTTCTAATCTGATCAAAGTTTTCCCCAGATTAAGTGATTGTCGTTTGTTTATGATAAGGGAAGAGAAAGTGCTGAGTAGCCAACTATGATCGAAAAATTGTCTGATTTTGCCCTGTAATTGTTGGAAAAAACTAGGCTGAAATTACGCGACGTAATTTCGGCATAGTGTGTCATCTTCCATTTAAATAAATTGCAGACATAGTTAAGCTGAACGTCGTTTTCTCCGCCTAGTGTATTTCTCTGCTAAGGGTTAGAGGTCATACGGCAGTCGCTCCAATGCAATAACCAGACTGGTCAAAATCACGATCAAACCTTGGTCTCCACATGTATTTATTTATTTGTGTATTGGTATAACTGGGATGACTGTACATGTATTGGTATAACTGGGATAATCCAAAGGATGACAGAAAGGGCTTAATATCCCGTCTAGTTAGTTAAAAGTTATGGAAATCTTTGGGAGTGGCCAATGACCACTTGTCTTTTCGCGCTCTGTGTAATTCTCCTTAAAAATTAACGTACCTACTTATTGAACAAAAAGCATTAATAAGAATTATTATTTCGATCATTCTTATTGATAGATAACATTGACGCACTAAATATGTGTTTATATTAGCCTATACTTTATATCGTGAACCTGGTCACGTAGAGATAATATTGATAATATATTATAAAAAATTAAATAATTTACATAACGCTCTGTTGCCAACATTGTCGCTCTTAATACAACGGGTTAGGGATTATATTAATCTGCTAATTAAAGATAGACACACGTGAAATAGATAATTTGTATGATCTCCAAGGGTCTTTAATGCATGTCTGCTTTTTCAGGGAGGAATTTGGTCGATAATTTAATGATGTCATTAAATATTATAAATATTGCACGTCGGAATAAAGCAACAACTAAAGCATAGTTTTTGAAAATATAGATTTGTACTCACTAAGAATAAATTATACATGAATGACGAAGAAAATCTTTTCTTTAAAGCGGACCCTGGACTCCGAGGCAACAGCCGAGGATGCGACCGGAACAAACGCTAGGATGATGATGATGACGAAGAAAATGTTTATACCTACTTCATATTTAGGCACATTGTATATTTCTGCTTGACGACTTAATTATTATCAGTAAAGAATTATTGCAAATGAAATATTTTTATATTACAATATTTTCACGTGCGGTAAACTGCCTCCGTGGTGTAGTGGTTAGAGCGCTGTGCTCAAAAACTACGAACTCGGAGGTCGTGGGTTCGAATCCCGCGGGGAACACTTTCACTTTGTGTTGGTTTTCCCAGTTTGGTTAGGACATTGCAGGCTTGAATCACCTGATTGTCCGATAAGAATGATGATTCCGTGCTTCGGAAGGCACGCTAAGCCGTTGGTCCCAACTATGATCCAATTGGTCTGGTTTCCCTTGTGGTTACGGAGGTCAGACGACAGTCGCTCCATTGTAATAACCAGGCTAGTCAATTCAGGATCATAGTCGCAGCGTACCCTGGGCTCCAAGGCAATGGCCGAGGATGCAACTGGGAGAGGCGCTAGGATGATGATGATGAATATTTTCACGTGCGGATAACATGATTAAAACGCTAAACCCATTTTCGGGCCTTGACTGCAGGCTAGCTAGGCCTGCAGCCATGAGTGGGGCTCGGGATTTCGTCCCACTACCAACTTAAACCCTGCTGTTTTTGGCTGGCGAATTCCCAGTCCGTTCCCAGGTACACCCTAACCTAAGGCCTAAGAAGGATGACTCAGGAAACAACGCCATCGCCAGACATGGCATGGGCACTTGGACAGCCTATACAAAGCAAGCTGGAAAGCAGATTTAACTTAGTGGAGTATACATTTATGTTAAATAGCGGCCGCCCGCGACTCCGTCCGCGTGGATTTTTTTTTTCGAAATAAAAAGTAGCCTATGTTCTGTCTCAGGGTCTAAAGATTGTCTGTACCAAATTTCATAAAAATCGGTTGCGAGGTTTAAGCGGGAAAGCGTAACAGACAGACAGACAGACAGAGTTACTTTCGCATTTATAATATTAGTTGGGATGGCGTCGAATGATATGTAGATAAGCCTATCTTTAACGAGAGATACATTATTGGATTCCTAATGGCCAAATCCAACAATCTAGCTGAGTTTTTCTCTATTATTTTACTGTTATGTCATGCATATCGTCCATTTATAAAATGGATCCTATTTTTTCCCGATTCGATCTAGAAAAACAAGGTTGCGATTATAATTTCAAATTGGGAACCCGATTTGAAACTCGAAACGGGACTCCGTTCACCTTGTCTGACTTTTACCTGAACTGAATAATATTCCGACGTCATATCGTCCCGAATGTTTAATTCATTAGGAAGTCTACTTTTAAAAAACACCTTTTTATTAAAATCCAGTCGATTCCGACTGCTATTTTTTACATGTGTACCAAGTTCGAGAACGGTCGTGACAAAATGGCACAATAAAACGTACAAAAAATATAACGCTTGCTCTATAAATATTTTTAGTACATATTTATACAAGTGTCAAGTGTATTTTTTCACTGTGTGGAGTACTATGTCCATAAGTAGAGCAACACACTAGGCCATAAAAACGCGACCGAAGTTCGGCGGGATTACGTCTGCAATGTATTTATTGACTAATGAATGAGCTAATGACCCACCCTGCAGAATTTATGTCGCATTTTTTGTAAAAAAATGAACGTCTGTCACGTATTTTCTGGAGTGCTTTTGTAATTCGACGGTTTTCTTAAAAAAAAATATTCCTTAATAAAAAGTAAGAAAATTAACAAAGTTTTATTCTTTGTTAATTTACCTGGAACATCGAAACGGTTTTCGAACTTTAGTTAAACTAACTGTCTGACGTTGGCGCGCGCAGTACTGACACTGTTTATTTTTAGGGTGTCCACGGAAGATCAGCGTCGTGGAGCCGCTGGGCTCCTCGACAAATGCTGAGTGGACTCCCATTCATTGCGTACTAATTGTGTAAATTGTATTGTATTGTTTTTTTGGCAATGAATAAATGACTTTATTCGTATTCTTATTCTTAAAATTAAAATAAAATGTTGTCAACTTAAATAATTTTAATGCTGTGTGATAATTTTAATGGATGAAAATAACGTTTAAAAAGCAAAAATAGTCTTCGTCATTCATCAAATATAACTTCCTTTGAACGTAAGCTGCGATCACTACAAAAATATTGGTAAAAGGAGCAACCGTCCTATTTAAATTCTCATAAATATAAAATGGAAGCACCAAAAACAATACATGAAGTTAAATCCGTGACGAAGATATTTCTGGATCGATCTACCAAGGTTGACGGTGCAGCAGGTAACTTATTTCGTGACATTTTAAGATGTCTCTTTTTTAAACAACTTACATAATTATGTATATAAAAACTGTGCTCGAAAATGAATACATTACATTAATAAAATTGTTGAAATATATTATGTTCGAAATTTGAAAGTGTTCAATTAATTCTGAATAAAAATGAGGATACATCATAAGTACATAGAGGATATTATGACATTTAAAAAATGCTATAACTCTTCGTAACAAAATGAATGGATTCCCATAACTATCACCTTGACAACTATGAATAGGTAGGTAGGTATATTCGATTTGTCAACAATAGAGACATACGTCCACAGAAATAGCGAGTAATTCAACAGAATCAAAGTGACATAGGTACATAAGTATAATGGTTGCTTATAAGTTCAGCTATTTCCATACACGGTTGACAAAGCCTTTTAACCTTCCTTGAATGATAAGTTAAAATAAAAATAATAATCACAATAAATTCTCACGTAGACGATAAAACAAAGAATTAGATGCGATAATAATCTTAACTTTTAGACTACTCATTCCTTTGATTTATGTAGGTACATATGCCTAACGTTTCAAAATTACAGTTGGTGTTGTAATAAATGTGCCAAATATTTATATTTTTTGTTAAAGTAAAGTAAAGTATCAGCCTATTATTGTCCCACTGCAGGGCAAAGGCCTCCAGACATTTGAAATATTTTTTTCTCAAAGAAGTGTTTTGGCTTAAGGGGCCGTACTAGTCCAAATTGCGTTAGATAGTTGGCTGTAATTTCTATATTATTGAAGTCAAGAGTTTGGAATTCAGATATAGCAAAGTTCAGGACTTACACTAGGACCCATATTCAACGAAAACACGATTGCATTAAATTTTCTCGATAGAAAAAAATTGCAAAGTTGCCTCTAAATCACCAAAAGAATCGTCATTACTCAGGTGATACAGTAAAACAAAGCTTGAAACTTTTTAATATAAATAATCATCACATAAAGCGAGGTTTATATTTCTTTTTTTTTAAATTAGTAATAAAATCATTAAAAAAAGACTAAAAACTATAAATATTTTGCACGCTCGGCCATTTTCATTTAATTTTCAGTCCGGCTTCGGCCTTCGGACGGGGGGGCTGTGTCGCTCGTCGTCGCGTGAAACAAAAGACGATCACATGCCATTTTTCAAACCTACGTTCGAATGTCTCACCAGGGTTGTCGATTTAGACAATACTATCGTGGTAGTAATATTTATGTATGTAGATGCTCTGATGTTTCAAATATTATAATTTTATGTTTGGATGATAATCAAATACAATAAAATTATAAACACCAAATTGGTTTCATAGAGAGAACATAACATTCTACGATTTCGAAATTAGTGAACGCATGGATATTATTTTATTTTAAAGTATGCATAATCTCTAGCTTTCGAGGTGCAAAGTTTGATTCCAGGTTAGGCATCAAACCTTGCACTTTGTGTCGGTTTTTCCGAACACTGCCCGGTTTTTTAATCACAAATCTTTGTGAGCAAGCGTGTTGACTAAGCCAAAACCCATATTTGTATGAATAATATTTTTCAAGTTAAATCAGGAATACTACTGAGTGGAAATAAAATATATGATTTAAAAGAATATTGCTGTAAATTTAAAATGCCTAATGTAGAACACTTATTTATTATGCGTTGATTTAAATCCAAGCCTGTCCAGGCCAAAAATGTTGTCTTTTTCATTTATAAAAATTACTTGAATGGCAGAACAGCAGATCATTGTTTCCAAAATTAACAGTAGGTTATATTAAAAGAAGAGCAAGCAATAAAGATTCTGATTCTGATTCTGAAAGAGAAAACATTGTCCAAGTACCAGCACTAAAACAAGTAAAGCACCCATTTTGTGGTTAAAATAAAAATACTTATCGGTTACATCTTATCAAGATTACATGAAACTATAATAAAACGAATTGATTCATCAGCCGATTTAGAGTTTCTTTTGCAATACTTAAAAATGTGTTGTTGCCTAACATTGGCCAAGAGTTGTCCAATCTGATAATACTGGTTCAAAAACGGGACTTGAGGTGAGCCTCGTTAAATGTTCCAATTTAATTACTGAATATTAAAGCACCGTTTTCTCTGTGTCCAAAGTTTAGTCCCTCATTCAAATTAATGTTGTTAATTACCTCTTTTCAACAACTGATAGACTGTTCAACATCGAATGTTAACAACCGCTCACAGGACAGCACGTAACATTATATTTCACAACATCCCAGACATTGATCTAACTCCGTGTTAATTAGTTTTTTTAAAGGATTGATTGTTTAAAATTATCTTTTGTAACAACAATATAAGTATAGTCATATATTTGAAATGAAGCAAGCTTCAGGACTAGTGACTATATTACTCAAAAACACGATTGCGTGAAAACATGCAAAGTTGACGACAATTTATCTAAGACGATAATATAACCTGCTAGTAGTTTTAAAAGAAAGACTATTTGATGGATATAGGTAAGAGATGTTTGTTGTGACCAGCCAGAGCCTTAACACATTGGCAGTTTGCAAATTTGACAAATTATGCCTCAACTAACTCACGTATATGAGATGGGTCGTAGGCAATAAGTACTTATCATTCATATTTGAAATAGTTAAACGTACATTCACTGGGTAATGATGGCGATAAAAGGCGGTATTATGAATTTCTGATTGCACCTTCGGCCTTCTACCAATAAGAGGTGGCAAGTGAAGACTTGCCACCTCTTATTGGTAGTATCTTCATACTACCAGCAAATTTGAGGATTTGCAGCACTCAGGATTTACTAGCCTTTTACAGTAGGTAGGCAGGTAGATTACACTATTTTCTTTGGTAGTCCGGTAAAGAAGGGTATGTTCATGGATCACTCCGAAACTTGGGTATTTGTATGCATATTATACATTAAAATATCGAGTTTCAAATTTGAAATACCATACACAAACGATTATAACACCCAGACTAGGACAAACAGACATGTTCATGCACACAATTTTTTTTCCGGTGCGGGAATCGAACCCGCGACCTCTTGTATGATAGGCAACATATTGACCATTACACAAAGCGGGAAACATATATAATTAAATAATTCTTCATTTATTTCATTATACATATATGATATACTAGCGACCGCCCGCGACTCCGTCCGCGTGGATTTCTTTTTTTCGAAATAAAAAGTAGCCTATGTTCTGTCTCAGGGTCTAAAGATTGTCTGTACCTAATTTCATCAAAATCGGTTGCGAGGTTTAAGCGGGAAAGCGTAACAGACAGACAGACAGACAGACAGACAGAGTTACTTTCGCATTTATAATATTAGTTGGGATTTTTAAATTTTCGCAGTACTTTGTTTATTTGCCGCTAGTATAGTAAATAATAAATATTTCACAACATCACATACATTGATCTGACTCCGTGTTAAGTAGCTTAAGCACTTGTATTACAAATATCAGAATCAACAGTGGTATTACAAATATACTTTGTAACACCCAGACCAGGACAAACAGACATGTTCATGCACACAAATGTTTTTCATGTGCGGGAATCGAACCCGCGACCTCTTGTGTAATAGGCAACATCTTGACCATAACACCAAGCGGGTCGTCAAATATGTATGTGACAAACAAGTTTATCACATACTAGCGGCACGTCCCGGCTTAGCACGGGGAGATAAAAGTGTACTTAATAGTTATAGAACTAATTATGGCCTATGTAATCCTATCTGAGTTAGTAACAATAAAGCTCTCTAATGTAAAAACAAGTTTTGAAATCGGTCTATTAGTTTTTTAGTTTCCTCGTTGCATACAAAAATACAAATCTCTGCTCTTTATAATATTAGTATAGAAAATATGATTGCATTCTATTCTTTTTAAAAGTCTAAAAGAGATGTTCACTAAATTCGTACAAAACCATATTTTTGGGAACCCTTATTGTTTGGAGATAAAATATGTTGAATTTCAAATTTCGAATATGATTCGGCGCGATCATTGACTTCGCGAAATATTTATGCGGGGCATGAGGAAGTGGGGGCAAAATCGAACTTGTCATTGGCCTAGTACGGGGCCTTAATCATCACGCTTGCCAAATGCGGGTTGGCGATCACAAACCCGGGCTGTGTTCAGAAAAGTCAACAGAATTTTTTCCCGACCCTGGAATCGAACCCAGGTTACCCAGGACCTCGAGACCACGGCCCGGCACCTACTTAGACCATCGAGTCGTTCATATTTATTGCAAGCACCTTAGTTCTTACCAAATGAAATTACTTCTTCAAACGACACAATACGAGAATAAGAAATCATTGGTTACTAGTTAAGTCCGGTTAAACTAAAAATAGTAAACCTTCACACACTTAAACACAACATGGCGAGTCTTTGATTGATGTGATTAAAAGAAACTCTCGAACTATAGGCTAGATTACCTACACCCTTACACCGAAAATATTCCATGAAATAAACTTAAATAACTTAACTACATAGTACAAAAAAGTAGTTTTCTTCTGTCTGTCGCAATGTATGCTTTAAAACTACATACGCCACCTGATTTCAGTGATTCATTCATAAATCTCCGTTAGTAAACTTTAGTAGGTACCAGCATTAAGAGGAGCTCGATGGAGCAGTGGTTAGTGCCCTCGACCAGCGATTGCCAAGTTAAGCAACTTTCGCAGAGGCCAGTCATCGGATGGGTGACCGAAAAATTTCATCTCGTGCTCCTCCGTGCTCCGGAAGGCACGTTAAGCCTTGGTCCTGCGCCTGATCTCTCTACGGTCGTGTCAGATTGCTGTCCCACCGAACTATGAAAGTGAGGGAATAGAGAGGGAATAAATATTTTGCTTCCAATTCATTAGTCGCTAGTTCCATATAATAGAAAGTATGACGATAATAATGATGGACTTGAAGTCGCAGAATTAATGATTTCCTTTCATTTCCAACGATTAACTACAACAACATCAAACAACAATTTTACCTGTCTAAATCATCCTTGAAGTCCAAATTGCTTAGAAAATATTGTAATTTGTATCCCTTTAGGAATTAACTCAGCCGGCATTTAATTTCTAAGTAAACATTGATAACTTAATTGAAATGACCAAATCGATCAGCAAACCATTTTTCGACTTGAGTTTGTAAATAGCCGATGTATGAAATGGCAGTTGAATTTCTCTTATTAGAATTTTAAAACATACAAAATTTTAGGCTAATTTTGGTTAAGTTCTTAACTATAAAACCATAAACGTCATAACAAAATTATGATTGCACTCATTGTTTAGTAATCTGACATCACTTGTACAGTGATCGTATATTAATTAATGAATCAATCATTGAAAATATACGAGTTAGAAATACCTAGTTTGCTCTCTGTAATATCTTAATTATATTTTCGAGTGTTCACTAACACTGAAACCTTCGTACAATTTCGACTACACTTAAATGTCATCTATTCGACTCGTAATAAAATAAAGCTAAAGAGTTTGTTCGAATTGAGAATATGTTTTTGTGTAGTCCATTTGTCGAGGGAGGCTTTAATTAAGGTGTAACGAAGGAGGAAGGCATTATGTGTGCGGCCGCTTGTTTATTAAAATTAGAAAGCATATATTATTTGTGGCACAGTATATTCTATCGTAGACCAGGGGATCAGTAATCTGACGCGACCGATCGTCATTTGACACCATCCGGCGGCGGGGTGCACTGAACTAGGATGGTTGATATTCTTTGTGAAAGCCCTCTGTATGTTTCACCTAGCAGGCGCTAACTAAGTTGCTGTTGTCGGCTATAGAAAACCAGGAAAAGCCATTGCATGATAGCTAGATATGTAGATAAAAAATATCTATAAAAGATATACCACATGGCGCTTCACAATTCCACCAATTTATCAGAATAGATCACCACTTATACTTGTGGAAACGTCATAGGTATCACTGTCTATCTTCATAGAATTGTACAAAAAAAAAATTACATCGGGCTTCGGAGCCCCATTACAAGAAGGTTAAGACACCAACTCTATTCTTATGAATAACGTAGAATGTTAAAAGGCAGATGGAATTCTTAAATCTTCTGTTAACATTCCGTAGGATACTTTCCCACTAGGTTGCATTATCTGATATTAAACCAGATAATATTAAAACGTGACTAAACGCGATAAGTATTAATATTTAAGTACTCTCGTACTTACTGATTGAAGTTTTGGCTGCAATGCCTGAATGCCTTTAGCCTTGGTCACACACAAGCGGACTCAACTCAAACTTGGGGTTTGTTTTATCATACGATAAAATAGCAATGGGACAATCTATTTAAACAAAAAAAGAAACATAGTCTAAAGCCGTTTAAATAAATGTAAAACACTTTAATTGACTCGTTTAAAAGCAATAGCACCTGTCCTCACAGAAGCCATAGATATCGGCTCCAACACAATAGCCACTTAATCCAATGGATTGCATTACATTACCTATTGTGTGGTGGTAACTACTGATTGGAACTCGCCTTTAAACAAGGTTTTGTTCGAAGTGAGATTACCTGGGAGGCTTGTATACTTGTGGAATGTTTGTTTTATAATACCTTATAGTATTTAATGCCTTGGACTAACACACCAATTGCCTAGCCCCAAACTAAGCTTGAAGCTTGTACTATGGGTGCTAGGGAACCGTTAGACATATGTACTTAAATACTTTTATAAACATCCATTTCTCGAGAACAAATGCCGATGTTCCACACACAAACATTTGCCACTAGCGGGATTTGAACGCGCGACCGTGTTTGTTTTTGTAACATTCTGTGATATATGTAATTTTAAAAAGAATCTTCTTTACAAAATAACATGACAGGGAGTATTTACAACCCAATTATACTTACTGATACATAGAAAAATTAAAATTACAAAACTGGGCATGCGCCAATAATAATTATTATAAAAACGCCTGCCTTGTCTATCTTCAACCTAAAACTTTTATTTCATCTTCTACTTTAAGAAAAATTACACTATATGACAAAACTCCAATAATTAATTAAGTTTCATCTTACTTTACACCGTATTATGTACAAGTTAAGTAGCGTCAAATATGACATCGATTAAGTGTTGCTAAAGCGTGTAATATCGATTATCGAATATCCATGTAGATTTGGTAATGAATCTTCAATGAAGCCATAATTGTGTCAGTCTTAGTATTATCATTTACAAAGACGGAGGAGCTCGATGGCGCAGTGGTTAGCGTGCTCGGCCTGCGGTTGCAAAGTTAAGCAACTTTCGCAGAAGTCAGTCATCTCGAGCTCCTCCGTGCTTCGGAAGGCACGTTAAGCAGTTGGACTTATGCCTGATCTTCCTACGGTCGTGTCAGATTGCTATCCCACCAAACTATGAGAGTGAGGGAATAGGGAGTGCACCTGTGCTTGCGCACTCACTTGTGCACTAAAATATATCCTGCGTACCTGGCTGATCGTAAGATCGACCCCCATCGCTGAAAACGGCCAGAAGCTAATACTGATACTTTAAAAACACTATAAAACCCTATATTCAAAGCAAAATAAACTCATTTAAATACTATGACTTGCAAGTACTATGACATTACGTCAACATACTATTATTGTATGCGTGCCAACCAGTAACCTAGACCTTGTAATGATTTAATCGGTTCCAAGTTTACACTTACGACCAGGAAAACGAATTAACACTTTATTATTTTCATAGACAATACTTTTCAGTCGTAACTTGTACCAGTAACTATCTGGTTTCTCTCGTGTTATCATTTTATCTTAACAATACTCTAAAATATCTGATAACATAATCGTTATAAAATGACTCATCTATTCTTTTTTATGGCTATAGTCTGCAGTTGACTTAAATGGAATCTCAAGCAATGGTATTTATTTTTGATGTACTTTTCCTAATTCTATAGAAAAATATCAAAAAACTATCGTGTTTTTTTTTCGAGTAAGATTTTTTTTTATTTATCAAGACTTTATTTAAAATACTAAAGCTATATTGATTGAAATTGTTGACAAACTGTTTTCACTTTCTTTGCCGTCGAGTGTACGTTAAATGCAATACACTTAATTAAACAAGGAAAATGGGTAGTAAACAAATTAATAGTAAGTGTTCCTGGGGAATACACAAATAAATAACTATTTCATATCGCATTGAGGAAATACTTCAGGGCATTCTTTAATTCAGATATCATGGTATAAAATAATACTATACGTTTCTAAATATTGTCAGGTTTTATCGGTGATCTGCGACATTTATTTATTTATTTATTTATATAAACTTTATTGACCACACAAAAGGTACAAAAGGCGGACTTAACGCTAAAAGCATTCTCTACCAGTCAACCTTTAGAAAAACACACATACACATTATCACACATTATCGGAGATCAAAAGATCTATCTGAAATATTTATAAGATCCCGACAGGTTACAAAAGAATACAAGACATAATTTTACTAATCTACGAAGTAACCTAATATCATCTTCAAAAGATAAAATTTGTCTTAATAATCGACAAAATAACCTAATGTCATCTTTAAAAATGTCTCGATCGACAAAAAAGTGTGTTGAACTCACTAAAACTTGTTATAAATCGCTTCTTCATAAATTAATGGATCTAAAATCTCTTAAAAATATACAAAAGTTATATCAGCGTTTGATTATAGAATTAGTGCATTCAAATTACAGTCGAAAGTCATATCAGTCTGCACATTCGCTTGAAAGAGAATGTTTATTCGACCTCTAACACTGCAAACGAGATCAATATCTTATTTGACCCGCTTAACATCCATTAGAACATTATTACGACACATCGGACACGGCAAAAGTTGCTTGATGGATGAAAATATCCTTGCAATATTTATAATCATTACTTCTTTTAGGATTTATATGCTTAGTATGGCGCAGTGGTTAGCGCACTCGGCCTGCAGTTGCTAAAGTTAAGCAACGTTCGCAGATGCCAGTCATCGGATGGGTGACCGAAAAATTTCATTTCGAGCTCCTCCATGCTTCGGAAGGCACGTTAAGCCGTTGGTCCTGCGCCTGATCTCTCTACGGTCGTGTCAGATTGCTGTCCCACCGAATTATGAGAGTGAAGGAATAGAAGGAGTGCACCTGTGCTTGCGCACTCACTTGTGAACTATAATACCTACATCCTGCGTACCTGGCTGATCGTCAGATCGGCCGCCATGGCCGAATACGGCCGGAGGGTATTATTATTATTAGTATTTATTCAAACATGAATCTGCCTCCGTGGTGTAACGTTTAGAGCGCTGGGCTCAAAAACCGCGGAGGTCGTGGGTTCGACTCCCTAGGGGGACGCTTCCACTTTGTGTAGGGTTTCTCAGTTTGGTTAGGGCATTGCAGGCGTGAATCACCTCATTTTCCGATAAGAATGATGATTTCGTGCTTCGGAAGGCACTTTAATAACTATTCTATACAATGTATACCAATATACGGGATTTGAACCTAGCGCAGCTAACGCATTAAATTACGACCTTTTAACCACTGCGCCACAAAGGCAGTCTACATTATCGTAAGAAGGAAAATAATCATCGGCCTTGAAATAAACACTACTGCGTTTCGGGCTAAACTTTAGATAAACTAGCTTAAAGGAGTCGGGCGAATCTGGGCTTATCGTTACACAAATAAAATATTTATCAAACACAAATTCTAGATTTTTAATTTTTAATCACGAAATATTAAGCCATTTTATCATGGGGTATTAAATAAAATATATAATCATATTATTATTGACTTTCGTTACTTCCTAGCTTTACTGTCACTTTTTAACAATGTTGCCAAATGTATGAAAGTAATGATAAAAATAAAGAAATGATATTAAATAGAAAATCAAAGCAATGAAAGTGAATCAGTGGTTTTTTTTCTTTGTATTATGTTTTAAAAAAACGTTTAAAATAATGGATTATAATTATAACAACGTTTATAAAAACATTGTAATAATAAATTGATCAACAGGTTGTTTTTTTTTTCTTGTACTGGCAACAAAGTAGAACTCATGTCCACTCATGTCGCATCAATCAAACGTCAATTGTCAAAAAAATCATAATTTACGATGGTGGATATTTCGTTTTGTTGTGTCTTCATGTGACTTTATTATTCAATTAGTGTTGTTTTACGACTTTGGCTACGTATAAAGGATTCTGACGGTTTTTGCTTTAACGAACAACCCACGCTTTTCTTACCGGACTTAGTTTTCTTGCCTACTCGACTTCAGCTATAACGACCGGATTTCGAAGCAGAATACAATGAGTGATCAACGACTTCATTGTATCAATTGCGGCATAGCTAGCTGGCGGCGTTTGTTTGTATGTTTAATCGTTTATGATGAAGTAGATGATCAATAAATAAATATGAGAGAAATGTGTTTTTCATTCATACTTATACACCTATCTACACTAATGTTATAAAAAGGAAAGATTTGTATTTTTGTGTGTCTATTTGTATGTTTGTAATTCTTTAACTATTAGAAAGCTAGATTCGCCCTGAGTAACAGGCTATATTTTATCCAGATACGGGAAGAAGTAGCCCCGAGACGCGGGTGAAACCGCGGGCAACAGCAAGTCTTTTACAATAATCTTAGAAACCGCAATGTGTTAATGTCATTAAATACAATCTGATAAAATCTAGTCTGTAAATACAACGTGAGAGCACTGAGAGTTTGTACGAATAACTTACTACGAAGCAAATAATAACACCCTATATCTTTTTTCTCCCGTGTAGCAGTTGGGAAAAAGTTATTTTATTTGAAATGGAATGAATATCAAAATAAAATAGTGTAGAAATGGTTGCTGTAACGTCAGGCCCAATTTTGTATGGCCGTTCGCCCGGCTCCTTTTATAATCACGAAATTTTTTCAAGTTTATCTTGCGTTGCGTCAAATGTTACACAGACATTTAGACCACCAATATCCGAATACA
Source organism: Nomophila noctuella (assembly GCA_958496325.1). Taxonomy (NCBI): domain Eukaryota; kingdom Metazoa; phylum Arthropoda; class Insecta; order Lepidoptera; family Crambidae; genus Nomophila; species Nomophila noctuella. The sequence goes on along the minus strand of OY292505.1, from coordinate 5,361,148 downwards.
ATTTATTCTAAAATTTCCTTCACAAACAGGTCTCGTCAATATTGCTTCATTTTATGTATGTTACGTTATATGTGAATTGAGTATCAACAATATTATCAACGTCAAAAACAAGTTATGTTTTATTTGATGTATGGCGAGAATGGCGTCATTATGTATATTTATTTATTAATATGTAAATCTACTACATTCTGGAATAAACAGATTGTGGATATTTCGTTAGTGTCGCTCATTATTAAACACTTAGACAAAAAAGTATACTGTTTGGTTTGCTCTGGTTCTGTGGCCTGGTCTTTTATTAAAAGCATTATTCTTGCACTAAAACGCGAATAGTTACCTGAAGTACTTATAAGTATTTGACCGACTTCAAAACAGGAGGAGGTTTTCAATTCGTCTGCATGTATAAAAATTTTTTGAGCTTACATTTCAATTTCAAATATAACCATGGGCGTAGCCAGTGTAGGTAGATGAAGTGGGTGGTAGGTATCACGATGGTTGTGAAGAAAAGATTGTACTCACAGTCTTAAGTGTTTAATCCCACACACACACATACATCCAAAGTTATAGAAGATAGAAGGCACGATAGAGAGCAAAGCACAGATATAGTCAAAGATGGAAGATAGGCGAAGAATAGCACAGCACAGATAGGTATACACGGAAAGTCTAAAGCACTAGGTAGTTGCGGCTGGTATGATAGGCAAGCAAAGCAGCGTGCGCTCGGCGTCAGAGAGGTGTCTCGACTGGTGGTCCGGGGACGGCGCACACGCACCCTACGCATGACCCGCGGCCAGGTAGCTGTGACCTACTTTCGGCCAGCGGCCGCACGCCGTCGTGCGGGGACTAGTCGATAGTCGATATCGACACACTGGTACGCATCGCAAGGTGTCGATAAGAATAGATATTGTAAATATAATATTAATGTAGTGTGTAGTGTAGTTATAAGTAAATAATTGTAAATAATAAATATGTATTTATGTAAATATTATATATTATATAGAAAATATAAATAGATATTAAGAAGTGATATTATAAGTAGGTAAGGACCCTACACCACCCCCCTCCAGAGACCGTCATGGGCGATAATAATTTGGAAAGTTTACTCGCCGTCCGGAGCGCGTCACCAATTCTTTATTCGCTTCTGGGGTAGTAGGAATAAACTCTATGGTAGTAGGTTCATTAGCTGGATCTGACAGTATGAACGCTGGTTTGAGGCGGTCAATTGATACTGTCATTTCTTTTCCTTTTACCAATATCTTAAATATTTTGTCACTCCTTGTGATAACTCTATAGGGACCAGAATATGCGGGTTGAAGTGAACCTCGCACAGTATCGTCTCTCAAAAAGACATGTTCACAAGTAGGTAGTTCCTTGAAAATAAATATTTTAGGTTTATTATGACGAGAAGCTGGAGTTGGTCTCAGCTTCTCTGCAATATTTCTTAGTCTTGCGGAGAAATCTGTCAAGTCAGTGGTACCCCCACAGGAGGGTTCAAAATACTGACCTGGGAGTCTAAGTGGTTCTCCATAAACCAATTCTGCAGAGGATGACTGCAAATCTTCTTTTAAACTGGACCTTATGCCTAACAAGACCCAAGGCAATGACTCAGTCCATTTATTGTTACCATGGCAGACTATGGCAGCTTTGAGTTGCCTGTGGAAACGTTCCACTAAACCATTACATGCTGGATGATAAGCAGTGGTACGTTTGTGTTCAAACCCAGCTATTCTAGATAGACATTCAAATAAGCTAGATTCAAATTGCCTACCACGGTCAGTTGTAATGTCAACTGGGCAACCGAACCGTGAGAACCAAGTTGAGACAAGGGCTTTTGCCACAGTTTCTGCCGTGATGTTCTCTATAGGTATAGCTTCTGGCCACCGAGTAAATCGGTCTATGGCTGTGAGGCAATACCTATAACCTTCAGACATTGGTAGGGGGCCAATTAAGTCGATGTGTATGCTGCGAAAGCGTACCCGAGGTAAATTAAATGTGCTCAAAGGTGCACTCACGTGGCGACTCACCTTCGACTTTTGGCATGACAAACATGCACGAGCCCAGCTTCGACAGTCTTTACGTATCCCGGGCCAGATAAAACGCTCTGCGACAAGTTTTGCAGATGCATTGGCACCGGGGTGACTTAAAGAATGTAGGCTGTCGAAAATTTGTCTGCGGTGGAATTTGGAAACATAAGGCCTGGTAGTTGGTGTACTGACGTCGCAGTACAAAGGTATCGAACTACCAGGTACGTCCATTTTCTGCAAACGCAGAGATGATCCTTGTGCCAGAAGGTTCTGCAATTCAGGATCGGATGGTTGGCTTTTAGCTAAGGTCTCGAGACTGACAGGTGCTCCCAGTTCATCTATTCGCGACAAGGTATCGGCAATAATGTTGTCTTTGCCGGATATGTGGCGTATATCCGTAGTGAACTGGGATATAAAGTCTAGGTGTCTATACTGCCTGGGCGAACAGTTATTCTTCCGTTCGTGGAAGGCAAAACTGATCGGTTTGTGGTCAGTATAGACTACAAAATGTCGGGCCTCGAGCATATGCCTGAAATATTTTATGCCTTCATATATCGCTAGTAATTCCCTGTCGTAAGGTGAGTATTTTACCTGTGACGGGCTAAGCTTCCGCGAAAAGAAAGCTAGTGGTTCCCATGAACCATTCTTAAATTGTTGAAGGACAGCGCCGATTGCCTTATCTGATGCGTCAGTCACCAAGGCAAGTTTTGCGGCGCAATCCGGGTGTGCCAAAAGCGTGGCGTTCGTGAGGCTTTCCTTGCAAGCCTCAAATGCAGATAGAGCATCGCCAGACAGAATGATGGGCTGGGAGCCCTTTAACGATCCTGTCAACATAGCGTTAAGAGGTGCTTGAACTTCTGCTGCGCGAGGAAGACATTTCCTATAAAAATTAATCATCCCAAGGAATGCCTTAAGCTGCTTCACCGTTGTTGGGACAGGAAAGTTTTTGATGGCCTCCACCTTGGATTCCAGTGGTCTGGATCCCCTAGAAGAAATAGTATAGCCTAGGAAAGACGCTTCCTCCACACCGAAAATACACTTAGAAGTGTTCACGACAATACCGTACTCCTTCAGCCTGGAGAAGATTTGGCGAAGGTGCTGTTGGTGCAGTTCCTGGGTCCTAGAGAACACCAGAATATCATCAATGTAGCAATACACGAAGTCGAGTCCCCTAGTCACCTCATCCATGAACCTTTGGAAGGTTTGACCTGCGTTTCGCAGACCAAAGGTCATAAATGGGAACTCGTATAAACCGAATGGGGTAGTGATTGCTGTCTTCGGTATATCGTCGGGACTGACAGGTATCTGATTGTAGGCTTTTAGGAGATCTATGGTGCTAAACACTTGGCAACCAACAAGATTGTGTGAAAAGTCCTGAATGTTCTTAATCGGATACCTGTCAGGCACAGTGCGAGCATTAAGCATACGGTAGTCACCGCAAGGGCGCCAGCTGTTGTCCTTCTTTGGCGCTAGATGTAGAGGTGACGACCATGGGCTCTCCGAAGGTCTGGCCGTACCACTGGCCAGCATTTTCTGAAATTCCTGTTGGGCAATCTTTAATTTGTCAGGTGCTAATCGACGGGGCATGCAAGCAACTGGGGGACCTGGCGTGGTTCGAATATGGTGGACAGTGTTATGTGTTATATTGCGATACATACCGGTGGGTCGGGTGATCTCGGGAAATTCATCTAGAATTTTATGATAACAAGAATCACCAGTCAAGACTTTTACAGATTCAACGCTACTTAAATTAACTAATTTAGCTACAGCGGATACAGAGGTTAAACTGTCTAACAAACGTTTACGTCTGATGTCTACTACAAGATTATAGAAGTTTAAAAAGTCTACACCAATTATAGGTTTTGTAACATCTGCTACTACAAATCGCCAACTAAATAATCTACGCAAGCCAAAATCTAAATTAAGGTACACTAAACCGTAGGTACTTATAGTAGAACCGTTAGCTGCACATAATTTATAGTCCGTCACTGAACGACGATCTCGAACCATGGACCGGGGGAAGACGCAGAGATCGCTACCAGTGTCGATCAAAAACTGCACCTTCGTAGATCGGTCCGTCACGAAGAGGCGACCCGTTGCTAGTGAGGGGCTGGTCTCAGTCGCCATTATAGACCGCCCCTGGCGTTTCCCGATGTGAAGTCGCAAGGCTGGATGCATCTGGTAGCTTTCTCCGCGTACTTATGGTGGTACCAACATAGCGGGAACTTCCTGTAATTGGACAGCGACCTCCTGGACCTCGATGAAGATCGCGCTCGGGTTCTTCTGGGTGATCGCCCTCGGCGTCTACCAGCTCTGTCGATCGCGAGCCTCTCGTACTGCCGTCGTAGCTCTGCAACTTCCCTCACAAGATCGGCGAAGCCGGGTTGAGGGATGGCTTGGCTCGTAGAAGCTATCACAGGTGTTGGAGCAGCGACCTCGTGGACACGGTCGGCTAAATCAGCCAGGTCGTCCAAAAGGGTTGAATCCGACCGCCCCGCGAGTACCGTCTGGATGCTTTGAGACAGGCGGCTGAGCCAGATGGTCCGAAGAAATTCATCAGGAACGTTGGCTCCAGCGAGACTCATGAGATGGCGCAGGAACTGAGAGGGCTTACGGTCACCTAGCTCCTCGTGCATCAGTAATTGCTTTATCTTCTTCTCCCTGGATACCGTTAGTCGCTTCACTAGCTCGCTCTTCAGTTTCTCGTACTTGTCCGTAACTGGAGGATTCATAATGATATCTTTCACTTCCCTGGAGAACTGCATATCTAGGTGGCCTATGACGTAGTGGAATTTGGTGGTGTCGCTGGTTATTCCAGATATTGCGAATTGCCCTTCCACATGCAAAAACCACATTTCCGGATCTTCGGGCCAAAACGGTGGAACTCGTATACCGACTTTGCATATGTCGATAGATGTCCCATCACTAGTCATCGCCGCAGACCGCGTGGCGCCTGGTTGTGACGTAGGTGCGTTCTTGCTCATGTTTGTTCTTCACGGGGTCACCAGTGTGGTAGAATGAGGTGGGTGGTAGGTATCACGATGGTTGTGAAGAAAAGATTGTACTCACAGTCTTAAGTGTTTAATCCCACACACACACATACATCCAAAGTTATAGAAGATAGAAGGCACGATAGAGAGCAAAGCACAGATATAGTCAAAGATGGAAGATAGGCGAAGAATAGCACAGCACAGATAGGTATACACGGAAAGTCTAAAGCACTAGGTAGTTGCGGCTGGTATGATAGGCAAGCAAAGCAGCGTGCGCTCGGCGTCAGAGAGGTGTCTCGACTGGTGGTCCGGGGACGGCGCACACGCACCCTACGCATGACCCGCGGCCAGGTAGCTGTGACCTACTTTCGGCCAGCGGCCGCACGCCGTCGTGCGGGGACTAGTCGATAGTCGATATCGACACACTGGTACGCATCGCAAGGTGTCGATAAGAATAGATATTGTAAATATAATATTAATGTAGTGTGTAGTGTAGTTATAAGTAAATAATTGTAAATAATAAATATGTATTTATGTAAATATTATATACTAGCGGGCGCCCGCGACTTCGTCCGCGTGGATTTTGGTTTCTATATCAACTTTTTTTCCCGTTAGGGGTTGATTTTTGTAATAATCTTTGAAAGGGGATGCCTACGTCATATTATCTTTATGAATGCAAAGTCTCAGCCAGATTGGTTAAAAATGACAAAGTTTAATACTAAAGTTCATCCCCTATTTTACCCCCTTGGGGGTTGGAATTTATTAATCTCATTAATTAGGCGATGCCTACGTCATAGTAGCTTTATGAATGCAAAGTCCCAAGCCGATCGTTTAAAAATGACAAAGTTTCATACTACCGTTCATCCCCTATTTTACCCCCTTGGGGGTTAGAATTTATCAATCTCATTAATTTAGCGATGCCTACGTCATAGTTGCTTTATGTATGCAAAATATCAGCCCGATAGGTTTAAAATTGACAAAGTTTCATACTACCGTTCATCCCCTATTTTACCCCCTTGGGGGTTAGAATTTATCAATCTCATTAATTAAGCGATGCCTACGTCATAGTAGCTTTATGTATGCAAAATATCAGCCAGATAGGTTTAAAATTGACAAAGTTTCATACTACCGTTCATCCCCCATTTTACCCCCTTGGGGGTTAGAATTTATCAATCTCATTAATTAAGCGATGCCTACGTCATAGTAGCTTTATGTATGCAAAATATCAGCCCGATAGGTTTTAAATTGACAAAGTTTCATACTACCGATCATCCCCTTTTTTACCCCCTTGGGGGTTGAATTAATCAAAATCCTTTCTTAGCGGATGCCTACGTCATAACATCTACCTGTATACAAAATTTCAGCCCGATCCGTCCAGTGGTTTGGGCTGTGCGTTGATAGATCACTATGTAATCAGTCAGTCAATCAGTCAGTCACCTTTGAGTTTTATAGATATAGATTATATAGAAAATATAAATAGATATTAAGAAGTGATATTATAAGTAGGTAAGGACCCTACAGCCAGCTTTGGGCTCAGGGTGGGGCAGCAGTGAACCTACCCTCCGGGAGGCCCTCCGATTTTTTGAACCTTGAGCCGTTAATCAAATATTTTTTTTGAGCAATAACTGATAGTATGATTGTTGATGTTGTTAGTTAGAGTTTGTAAAAAAACATTGTTGAATCAGACACCTTATAGGTCAGAGCCAGGGCCCAGGGTGGGGCAAGTGCCCCAGCTTGCCCCAGTGTGGCTAAGCCCATGAATATAACTCTATTTCTAAGCTCTCTAGCTTTCATAACACGATCTCTTTACCAGGTGCTGCAGTTTAATTGTGCCAAGTCATATCTCACCGCGCTCAAACTGACTGTTCGTATAGGTGACTATGTACGTGGGCGCAGGATATCCTACTCAAGCAGGGCTACCACAATCCAGATTGTGACCCATCTCTGCATTTTCAAAGATCGAGTCATAAGCATGACCGTTCCATTTCTTTTTTCAAATCGAAAGAAAGCGGGTTGTTGGTCTATTGAGTAATGAGTTTAAGTTGACGGGCCTGTTGGTCTTCTGGTCCGACACCCTGGCTACAAAAACAAGGGTCGCGAGTTCAAACCCCACTAGAGGCAAATGTTTTTGTGATAAATATCGGCATTCGTACTCGAGTCCTGGATGATTACATAAATTAAGTATTTAAGTAAAACCCATCTTTGTAACGATGACAATATGATTTCCAATGAGGGACACCTTTGGCCTATGGTGGGACATTATTACGCTGATACATAATTGCACAATCATCATTATAATTAAAATCATACTATTGTTACAAAGACACTGGCTAAATCAACCTGTCAAGTTTGGTTTGTTGATCCGTACCAGAGTCTTTTACATAATATTTTATAACACGCTATTATTTCATGTAAGATATCTAGAATGTTATACTAACTGCTTCCGTGGAGTAGAAGTTAGAGCGCTGTGCTCAAAAACCTCAGGGTTCGAATCCCGCGGTGAACACTTTCACTTTGTGTTGGTTCACTAAATTTGTTTAGGACATAGGTTTTAATCACCTGATTGTCCGATAAGAATGATGATTCCGTTCTTCGGAAGGCACTTTAAGCCATTGGTCTCGACTATGATCCAAATAGTCTGGTTTCTTTTTCAAGGGTTACCGAGGTCAGCCGACTGTCGCTCCATTGTAAAAACCAGGCCCGTCCATTCAAGATCATAGTCGTAGCGTACCCTGAAGCTCCGAAGCAAAGGCCGAGGTTGCAACCGGGAGAGGTGCTAGCATGATGATGATCGCTAGTATGTTTTACATTTTAAAGTATAATTATTAATTTTGGACTGCACAAACGTAAGTATTGAATATCTACTCGAACATAAGCTAATACCAACACGCAAATGCATCCTTACCACTGTAAACTGTTTTATTTACATGCGAAGATAACAAACACGTTCGTATCAAAATACCACTTCGGTGTTTCAATTAAGTGTGGTATCTGTATGTATGTAGGTAAGTAGATACTACTCACTTGAGCGACGTCGTAATGACACTTCCAAGGTTTACAACACGCTATCCGTCCTGTTTTGTTTCTTATGTAGTTATTTATCGTATACTAGCTGCCCGCCCCGGCTTCGCCCGTGGTACTTACTTACATGTATATTATACATACAAACCTTCCTTAAGAACACTCTATCTAAAAAAAAACCGCGTCAAAATCCGTTGCGTAGTTTCAAAGATCATACAGCGAAAGCGACTTTGTTTTATACTATGTATTGATGCTACATACAAGTTGCTGATGTATGTATGAGTATATGACTGGTGGCGTAAAGTGAGAATCCCAAGCTTCAAAGGTCTTGGATTCGAAAATTAGTAAATGTTTTCTTATGTTATAGGGTGGCAAACGAACAAGAGGTTAACCTGATGGTAAGTGATCACCGCTGCCAATGGACGTCAATAACCGCACAAGGGTCGCAGATGCGTTGCCAGTATTTAAGACCCCTATACCCTACCCCACTGAGTAGGTATATAACATTAATATGTTTGTTATGAATCTTATCGCTAATGGTTAGCAGAATTTACATATTACGAAAACACGCAATTCATCGTACCTAAACAGTTTCTTCTATTTACGAGAATAACACATTTGTTATAAGCAGTTAAATCAATTTACCAGTGAGTTATTTTACCACAGCGCAGAGAAATGATCAGCGGAATTTAATAATTTCCAAAATTGTGCTAAATAAAATGTTAAAACAATTTAGGTACCAATGAGTGATTTTGCCACAGATCAAAGAAATGTTCAGAGGACTATACAAATTTCCAACAAATTGCTAAATTAAATTAAAGATAGGTATATGTATTTTTTCAAGTTTTTTCACTACTTAATATGCGTGTTTATCTACTTAAACACGCATAGAGAAACATATGTATATGATTAAACAGCTACTAGACATGTTAACATTGTATTTAAAGTTAAACATAATGTTTATTCAAGTGTCATCATGGATACATTCAGTTTAACATCATATTTCAGCATAATAATTGAGTATTATTAGTATTATATTAGTGTGTATTTAACACACCAATATAATACCAATTATACTCAATTTTTTTACTTCTTTAAGTTAACTTTTGAACAGTTGTAGAACGCGCGAGCAATTCGATACTGACCTTAGAGTAATTGTTCGTACGAAAGAAACCGGACTTTGCAAAAACCCTGTGACGTACAAATCATTACCTTCCATTGTGTCTCTCTGTGGTCATTCTTATTACCTACCGAGAATTCTAAACATGAGCCTGATTCAGGAATGCTTAATTTAGAATACGAACTTGGTTAACAGTCTTTATTTCCTCATATAAAACTAAGTCAATGTTTAATAAAGTGACGGGACGAAACTTTCCAAATAAATTGCGGAGTTGTGATCACCACCAACACACAATTGGCTAGCATGATGATTTAGCCACAACAGCTACAGTTTCCCAGCGTTGTTACGTTCACTTAATGATGTTGACCTTTACTTAAGATTTCATAACATAACATGCATCAAATCTAGCATAAGTAGTATTCTAAGCTTTCAAATAGGAGATTCAACAACTGACATCGTTCCCCAATCAAACTCCACACTTAACAGTAGATAAACTAAGTATTATCTCGACAGCAAAACCAACAGAATCGTACCGACAAACACTCAGCGCTTTCAAACCGTAGACGAACGTATCTCAACAGGTAAACTAAGAACAGTTTAAAACCCACAAACTCAGACACACGTGATTCAAGTCACACAAGCCACAAAAAATACCGGCTCACCTAATATCTCGATATGTGACGCAACACTGGATCGCACTGAGAAGTTAAAGTGAAAGTCACAACACTAACACAAGTAACTCATGGGATTATACTTGGCAACGTGGGAGCGAGTACGCTACTCAAAGAGCGGTTAAGGACTGGATCGTGACGTTGGATATTGCAAGCATTCGCACTCAATGACTGGCTTACGATCGACCACAGCGGACCTTAAGACAGTAGGGTATCTTCACAACGCGTTGAAAAACTCACTGGCGATACGAGGCACAACACATAAGAGTATAACATCTTATTAGTGATGGCGAATTCGTATTTTACTGCTGATGGAATCACAGAAGGGTGTCTCCACGACACATAGAGAAGAATTCATTGATGATGTCCAATAGCATCCAATAGAATTACTTAGAAACTACAGAACCGACAAAAAGATATTACTACTGATGAAATCACAGAAGGGTGGCTCCACAACACAAACAAATTAATTGATTAATGTCGTCCAATAGCATCCAATAGAATGACTTAGAAACCACAGAACCGACAAAAGGACAAGCACTGAATGAACTCAGAAATAATGTGAAAGTATAACTCCATGGGATTAGAGGTACTGTATAGTTCTGTATGCGAGTAAACTGCGAATAAATGGTTACGTAGTGACTTGGAAAGACGTTATTATCATTCGGTACTTATAAAAATGCAACCAATTACACATATACTTGAACTCGATGAGCTAATATCTGAAGTTAACGCACACTGTTGCCTAGACAAACCAATTTAGTAAATGCATTGAAACTATATTTCGGCGCAGACTATCCAAACCAGTGTCCAGTTGGTGAAATATAAACATTATTTAATAAGACGAGAATTCGTGAGCCGAGTTCGAAGGTCATCAAAGAAAACTGTTAGTTAATGAGTTTAATGATAATTTTATGCTATTTGATGTCAATTTAAAAGAAATTAATACTTTAACCTTTGTCTGTTCCAATACCTATAAGAGCTCGGATTAAGAATGGCTTAATGGCATTGCTTCCAATAGTTTAGGTGCTGATTAAAAAATAAAATGATTATGTCTAATTTAGTATAATAATAGCATCACTGTCTATGCTTTGATTATGCTTTGGGTCACCAAAAACGAAGTTTACGCGAAAAATTAAGTATACCTATCATGGATCGCGGACATTTTATATCACGACTAGCGGCCGCCCGCGACTCCGTCCGCGTGGATTTCGATTTCCAATATCCTATGTGTTAGGTATTCTGATGTATAAGCTATATTGTGGTAAAGTTTCATTCAAATCCATTCAGTGGTTTTTACGTGAAAGAGTAACAAACATCCATACATCCACACATCCATACATATAATAGTAGTAGGAAGGATAACATCACTGCTATAGTCCACACTGTGGTCCGCTTACGACCGTGGTGTCCCCTCTCGCTTCCTCAAGGCTGACTAGTTGAACCGACCTGCGTGATTGAAGGCACGGCAAGAAAAAATATATTACGAAACGACCACAGAGACTTTTATAAACGATAGGATATATAAAACAAATATTCGAGTTCGGCTTTTAACTTATACACAAACATTTTTATTGCCTTAATATTTTAAAGTAGGTAGCCCTAAAGCTTATCAGAATAAAGTACAATTTTGTTTGTTAATGTATGTTGTAGGAAAATTGTCAATAAATAAAGAAGGCTTAATAAAAACCTTATTTTATTGTTTGATTCAATTTAATGTCATTTATAATTATTGTTATAAGTAGACTAGCCTTGTCAAATATTATGATTCTATGATTATTTGTCTGTTTTAATAAATTAAATATTTTTTTTGGACTAACACACCAATTGCCTAGCCCCAAACTAAGCTCAAAAGCTTGTATTATGAAAGCTAGGGAATGGATAGACATACTGTAGTTCATTGATATTTATAATGTTTTGCTTGAGGAAATATCATTTTCAAAACCTAAATCCAATGCATATTGATTAAATGTAACTTTGCTTTCTTATTAATATTTTTAAAATCAGAACTTAAATTCTACTCAATTACAATAGGAATATCCTTAAAGTGTTGGAGTTTTTTATGTTGTCAAAACCACATAATATTATATGGCTAAAGCCAAAAACATTTCGGAAATCTAGGTTCTTTTTTTAAAAACTCTAAAACTGGGCAATTTTTGGTTAATAAAATAAATAATAATACTATCATTATCTTGACACTTTGTAGTTGTGCTGATAACATTTTTGCGGACACTCAAACTTGATATGACATTAAATATGTTGATAACAATATTGCAGGTTATATTATAAATTTTGCAATCTTAATACAAGTCAAGGTTGGCAGTAGGTACATGTTTTTTTAAGCAATACCATTACATATTAACATAGTATAAAATAATAAGAACTTTATCATAAAGTTGGATACAAAATGACTTTTATAAACTTGAAAATTACATTCTATGAATGAATTAATTACATTTAACTACAATACTAGAAAAAGTTTAATTAAAGCACCTCTTAAATTCCTCTTAATGTTTCGTTTCGAGTGGTACAAATAGTAAATGTTACTAGGTCCATGTTAAAATTAATTTTTGTCTTATTCTTTCTTTGCTCTACATTTTAAAATTATCTATCCTTTCTTTTTTGTACTAAGGTACTTAATGTAAACTTATATACATTTAACTGGAAGAAGTTAACCCACAAGGTGGAAATAGTAGGATACAGGCCTGTCAAGAAATATATAAATAAATATATTGTTTTGTAACTTAATAATTTTGACCCAGAGAAAATACCAAAATAATACACAATAAAAACGCACAGGAACACTAGCATAGAATAAAACCATATTTTCTAAATCTGTATATGAAAGTTACAACATTTAAGTGAACTTAAAATCAAGCTTAAGAATGAGAAAGTAGGTACACAACAGTAAGAAAGACTTTGTTCAGAATTATTTAATAGGTAATTGCATAAAATGAATTTCCTGAATTGTACGAGTAATTCATGTGCAACAATACCGTGCATCTCGGAAATGAAACAGTTATGTAAACTTAGCCGAGAGGTCGAATGATCACGAGGTTTTGTTGATCCTTTTGATACATTTATAATAATATTAAATTAAGCAAGAGGCAGTCGAACGGGGTGATAATTTAGATTATCGGCATTTACATAAATAAATTGGAATTGTTTGCTATCTTCTTAAATCTAATAAGATCTAAGGTGTTTCCAAAACTTACCCGAAAACTTCTTTGCTTTAGATATTTTTATTTTCAGTGAAGGTCCAGACTTAAGAAAACGTTTTTAAATCATAAGTTATTTTACAGTTATCCAACTTTAACTCACTTCTTCCTCACTTTAACTTAGAATCCACCCAGACTTGCAATAATCGCCCGTTCGCTCACTCCTCGTGTGTGACGTAAATTGACATTTACAACTTGACATTGACAAATGAATGACAGCAGGTTCATAGACAAAAGTAAAGCATAGAGATTTCAATTTTTGTTTTAATTTTGAAGTACATCGTTATTTAACAGTAATTAACATCGTTATTTTAACGTGTCTTTGTCTTTAAAAAGAGTTCCAATGCCATGTTTCATTAAAAAAAAATTATGTCAAAATTACTAGTGATGTGCACATACAAAAGAGACTCGATTAATTCGATAGATTTTCGAGAATAATAAATAAGACGTAAGAAATATGTCAAATTAATTTAGAATGTTAATGAATAAAGAATAATTTAGAATGCTTAAATAAATAATAATTTTCAGCGTATTTACTTGAGAATACTAAAGTCGAATAAAAAATCTTCAAAGGTGTATAAAGAATTAAAGAAATAACTCAACTCTTTGTCAATCATGCGTGAAATTGTTGACTATTCAATATTATAACTTAATAGTAAAAGATCTCTTTTCCCTTTTTACCATCTATTGTCAGGGGCATTTATGCACTAATATTTGATTGATTGGTGATATTTAACTTAATTAAATTGTTGTAGAACATGTTTTTGATGGTTAAACAGCTAAGCTATTTTAACTTAATACTTAGCTTTTATGGCGCTAGGATAGGAGCCCTGGAGAGTCCGCAAAAACGTGGATATAGAAGATCTAGTGGTGAAATAAGCTATTTCAAAAGGGTATTTATTATTCATGACAATTTTTTTTTATACATCATACTTTAATTTCTTTTTTCAATATCGATTGTCAGGACACAGTCAAAAAGGACAATCGATCATTCAAGAGCGTTATGCGTTGCATCACTAGTCCATTCATTTTTCCGTTCTGCCAAATCTGTCATTCACTTGTCACGGACACGGAAACAGCTGTATTGGAGTAGATTTACAAAATATTTTTATCATTTAGATAAAAAAAATATATTTGTTTTCAATTTATACACCGAGTTGTGACGCGGCATCGGCATTTAATTATCGTTTGACGTGTGCGGTGGTGCAATTTTGAAGTGTTTTTGTTTTCGTGAATACGCAATAGGTGGGACAATGTCTAGCGAGAAGCCTGAGCTTTTCGGGACGAGTCTGGGAAGTTCTCAGGCGCTTCAGCCCGCTGATGATGAGAATGCGAAGACTTGCTGGGTGTGCTTTGCTACTGAAGCAGACGACAGACTCGCGGCGTGGGTCCAACCTTGCAAATGCATCGGTACCACTAAATGGGTAAGTCTACGTTTATGTTGAAACATTATCCGGTGTTTCGTAGGGAATACACGCGAGTGTATGCAATTCTGCGTCGTTTTTCGCTAGTAATAATTTGAATTTGACTTGTTGAATTGAAAGTTTCATAAGTTGTTTTCTCCTAAAAACTTATAAATTCAATTAATGCTATAGTTTCGTGTGTAATTTCTTCAATAATTGTTTTCTATAGAAGGAATTGAAGAAGTAAATATATGTTGGAGTCATACAGGTCTAAATGATTCAGGTGGTACTGAGAACTATTATTTAAAATCATGTTTGCCCTTGAAACAATGAAGTTTAATAGAATTAATGATCGCTATTAGTTACATTGAGATGGACAAGTATGAAAAAAAATATAGGGTGTTAGCTACACAAGGCTGGCTACTCTTTTGAATTATAAGGTAAGGTCAGACGACCTGCTTGGTGTTGTGACTATGAGATGAAAAGGTCCAGGATTCAATCAATGCACTGGACAAACATTTGCGTGCATGAAAATGATTTTTTGTCCTGGTCTTGGTGTTATGGATCTATTTAAGACTATTTGTATTAATTTAAAAGTTTTTAAGTATGTCTATCCGTTCCTTAGCTTTCATAGTAAAAGCTTTGAACTTACTTTGGTGCTAGGCAATTGGCGTAATAGTCCAAGGAATTTATTTAGATGCAAATAACTAATGATCAGTCATCATATTTGTTTCCTAGTTAGGACAAGTATAGAAAAATAAATTGCCTTTAGTTAGCAGGAACAAACATTATTTCCACCTACTCTTGTTAATAATACCTTTCTATGTGCAGCCAAATTCTCTTAATTGCATACAGAATGAATAATTAAAAATGACATCATTTGTAGAGTCTGACAAATGATAATTAGGAAGAGGAATGTATTTTATCAGTTTAACTGCAAATGAGTTAAACTTGAATAACTTTGAAACAACTTAATGTGATCAAGCTGCAAAGAATGCCTTTAAGTAGGTAGATACTTAGTTCAGGAACTTGAAGTACTTAAATCCTACTACTATTATAAAGGCGAAAGTTTGTATGTGTGGATGTATGGATGTATGGATGTTTGTTACTCTTTCACGTAAAAACGACTGAATGAATTTGAATGAAACTTTACCACAATATAGCTCATACATCATAATAACACATAGGATATTGGAAATCGAAATCCACGCGGACGGAGTTGCGGGCGGCCGCTAGTTATTTATGAATTTGAAGTGACTTCAATGGGATTAAATTCTAAACAATGGTTTGAGTTGATCACACATATAGAGAATGAAGTCGCGGGCGGCCACTAGTAAATAATAATTATATTTATTTACTGTGTTGTGTTTTATATATATTCTAACTATCTCTTTCTAATTCCAAAGCATAATTGTGTACATTATTAATTAAGCTGCATAGTAAAACATTTCACAGTGAAAGTATGTTCATTATCCAACAATAACTGACTGTATAATTAACAGCATTGGATTTATTATCAGCTTGCTTCAGTCCACTGCTTGATGTGTAGACCAACCCAGATGAGGAAAGAATTATTAAATACTAGCGGCCGCAAGAGACTCCGTCCACGTGGATTTCGATTTCCAATATCCTATGTGTTATTCTGATGTATAAGCTATATTGTGGTAAAGTTTCATTCAAATACAATCAGTAGTTTTTACGTGAAAGAGTAACAAACATCCATACATCCATACATCGATACATACAAACTTTCGCCTTTATAATAGTAGTAGGATAGGATATACAAGTATGTTAAGTGCTAAGTCTGCACCACCACCATATTGATTAATCATCATCATCATCATCAGCCTTTCTACTGCTGGGAATAGGCCTCCCCAAGGGCCATAATAAGTTTTTAATCAATTATAACATTGATTGTAGCACAGCATGGTCACAGATGCCATTAAATGAGTTGCAAATCTGAAATGGCAGTGGGCAGGTCATGTAGCCCATAAAAATGGCTTGTGACTCAAAGCAGTCTTGGAATGGTACGCCTGGGGGGGGGGGGAGACTAAGAGGTGGGCTTCAGAAGAACAACATAAAAACTGCAGGGACAAATTGGATAGAAGTAGTACAGGTAGGCTAGCCAATATGCCACTTTGACGATTATTCGCTATGGCTAAAGTCGAAACTTACATTGCCATCCTGCCCACACAGACAGACTCATTTAATGGCATCTATGACCATGCTGTGCTACAATCAATGTTATAATTGATTAAAAAAATATTATGGCCCTTGGGGAGGTCTAAGTTGCAATGAAAGCGTTGCGAATAATGGCCAAAGTGGCATGTTGGCTAGCCTACTAGAACCGAAATAGTTGGCGTGACCTGAAGGAGGTCTACACTAAGTTGATGGTTGAATATGGCTAAGAAGAAGAAGTTTGTAGCTTGGAATACATTGACCTGCATAAGTACCAACTTTATCTGATGCTGAGATAAAGGCTTTCTATATTTAAAACATATATCCTCCTTCATTTGTTTGTGCTCTTAAGGTTATTAACCAGTCTCCTTTGTAAAAGAATATTTATACATACCTGATTGTTTATTTGATTATTTATTCCCTTTAAGTTTATCTAGAGATCAACATCAAACCATTGGTTGTTCCATATTTAAAACTGGCTGACTTATTTGTTGTGTTTCAATTGATAAGGGTTCAAAGAGAAATATTTTTCGGAATGTGTTAAATATGTCCTAGATAATAAGCTTTCTATGTCATTCACATTTTAATTACTCTTTGTGTTGTTATTTCTATGTAATTCAATGTTTATTTATGTTAAATATCTTCATTTTTTTAATGTTTCTCTTTTGAAATGTTTATTTCATGCTCCTATTTTTTATACATTTTAAAGATCATCAAACCCTTATTTTAACATAAGTACTGTTATTGTTCAAATTATAATGACTAATAAGTAGGTTATCTAATCATTTTGTCGGCTATTTATATTAATTATATCGATGGCAATTTTATTGCGCAAAGGTATTTTATTTTGTGAATCTGACTAGGTATCTTACGCTTACTCACAATGGTTTAAGACATAATGTAGGTTAATTGATTGCAGGGCAGGTCACCCAGAATTAATATAGGTATTTGTGTTAGGGCAATGTTTTTGCAATAGGTAGGTATATTATTAATATTATAATGCATGAAATCTTATCTGTCCACAAGATTTAAGTTGAAAGAAATATTATCTTTACATTAATTACACCTTAATAGCGTGTCAAAGGTATTATTGTTTATGACACGCATATTTTTGTTTTTAATCTAATTGGAGTGCTCTATATTTTATAAAAAAAGTTATCAGTGATTGATTAATTGATGGCATTTCTGCTTATTTTTTGTTACTTATGTAAGTGTGTATTTGTTAAGTATGTAGACGGAAAGCAAACATACAATGTTTGTTTTCAATAAATGCTTTATTTAGGCAAATAGTTTGAGCAACCATTATTTTACAGTTGTAATGTTTTGTGGACTGTGATAATTTGCGTTTATGTGCGGGAAGGACAATAACCTCCGCAGTGGAAGAAATAAAAAGTATTAACGTATTTTACTAACCTATTTATCTAGTTTACCTACATAGATATCTATTGAAACAGCAACCTAAGCCCGAACGGATTGATCGGATAGACATACTTAAATATTTTTATAAATATCCTGGATCCTCCCTTGGGTATAACAAGGCACAACTGTAGGAATATACATTTGTGAGTAAGTACCTACCTACTTATAGTCAAATGCAATCAGCGTGGTTCTCCCACGATAAAAAATTGGCCAAGTGCGAGTCGGACTCCCGCACTGAGGGTTCCGTACAAATTCTATTTTTGACGTAATAAAAAAACTACTGATTAGATTTCGTTCGAACCAATTTTCGTGGGTAGTTTTTATGGTAATGTACATTATATAATTATTTCAGTTTTATCATCCTCCTATTTTAGAAGTTAGAGGGGGGGGGGACACACTTTTTTCCACTTTGGAAGGGTCTGTCACGCAAAGTATTCACTTTAGAAAAAAGTGATATTTAAAACCTTAATATAATTTTTAAAGACCTATCCATAGATACCCCACACGTATATGTTCAATGAAAAAAAAAAATTCGAGTTTCAGTTCTGACTATGGTGACCCCCCACTTTTTTTTTTTTTTTTTCGTGTGAAAACCTTGTTGCGGTTCACAGAATACATCCACTCACTAAGTTTCAACAGTATAGTACTTATAGTTTCGGAAAAAAGTGGCTGTGACAGACTGGCGGACAGACAGACAGACAGACAGACATGACGAATCTATAAGGGTTCCGTTTTTTTGCCATTTTGGCTACGGAACCCTAATAAAAACGTCAATAAAATCAAACAATGAGTTATAGTCCGGGTCAGTGAACTCAAACCATGCTATCAATTAACTTAGGTGTATTTTATTACACGATTAATCGTTTGACTCATTGGTAGGTAAGTTTTTTTACTTAACTACTTAGTAAATTTGGCAGGTCAACGCCATATTTTCATCTTAAGCACTCCTAAGGATCATACATTTAAGGTGACTTTTCACCTGGTTTCTCAGAAACTTTCATCACTTTTCTTACAACGCCATCTTGTAAACTTTACATAGACTCGAGATCGAACACCTGGAAAACTTTGAAGACTTCTTCCTGAAGAACTTGCTCACCAAAGAACTGAGTATTTCATCATCAGTAGAGAGCTAAGTTGAGCTGACTCTAACCCTACAGGGCACCTGGTTCCACATGTGGAACACCAATTTAATCGTTCCTGTAGCTATTACACAAGGAATAGCGACATCTTTTGACATCTAAATAGATGCTGCTGGCATTTGGCAATAAAGTAATACAAATATTTACCTAAGGACGTCGTTTGTTTAGAAGTTATAATGCACTTAGTGTGAAATTTGGATGAAAGTGAAAATTTCGTCGTTTTGTTGAATTCAAAAATAAAATAAAAATAGAAATCAAATAGTTTTTACTCAAAAAAAATCAGTGTTATGTAAACATGTGTATATTTTGCAGAGGTTAGTTGTTTTTTATATTACAATAGCAAATGTATGAGAAAATCATGTTTTTATCTGTGTTCCACATACGGTACGTTGAGCTTTAGCTTGCGTTTTTTTTACAAGTAGTAACGATTACTTACTTTATGAATACTTTGATTTTATTGCCGATAATGTCGCGAAATCTTCATACCAGCTGTATTGAGAAGGAAAATATCGTGAGGAAACCCTACACACTGCGAGAAAGTGTGTGAAATGGAGAAGGGAACGGCAAACCACTCTATTGAAATTGCTATGAGAGTTGTTGTGTGTTTCATTTCATACAATGATCATGAGACCCTCAGGTATGAGGAATACGACTCAAGGACGAGGGGGAATGTCGCGAAGAATAGAATACCAGACCCTCATCCTAGTAAGAGACGAAGTAAAAAGAACAATGGTGGCCTATTGGCAAGGACCGCGCCTCACATACGTGAGGGCCGTGGTTCGAAGCCGGGTACAAACATCTGGATTTTTCGAAAATCTATGTGTGGATTTGTGACCTTAGCTCGGAGGTGAGCGAAAACACTGTGAAGAAACCTGCACTCTCAGATAGTTCCTGACTTTAGTTCAGTTAGAACTGAATGTGTAACCATGATCCAATGTTTATGTCTGGTTTCCCTCTAAGGGTTACGAAGGTCTGATGGCAGTCACTTCACTGTAATAACCAGACTCGCTAACTCATGGATCATGGTCAAAGAGGACCCTGCACAGAAACGGGATAAACGCTAGAAAAATGAGCCTTGTACATCAGGTATGACTTCAGAGACGACGACATGTACCATTACACAATTTCGGGCTCAAAGACGATAATCGAATATGGGTAATGTAATCGGTCATAGATCTAGAATCTCTGGTTCTGTGACTGAAAAAGACAACGATAAAAATAACCTGGTTGTAAAGGAAAATCACTCATATCTTGCGAAAAATGGCACGTAGAACTTTGCCTAAATAAATACATATATTAACTGTATTAAGTAGAACATTTCATTAATAAAAAATATCAAAAAATGAATTATTCTAATTCAAAAAACTAAAAAATAAATAATTAATTAATTTTCTTTCAAAAATAAGTATAAAAATTTAAAAACGTAACTATTTCCATTACAATTCCCTTGTACTACTTTAATACCAAAAAAAATATAGTTAAGGCTCAGTGTACCGTATGTGGAACTGAAATAAAAAGTAGTTTTTTTCCTAAAATATGGATTAAATATTTTTTTTTATAATTTTTCCTAAGCTTCTGATCACCATTTACAAATAATATATTTTTGTCACGAACTAAAAAAAAATTGAGCCTTGTAGGGCTAAGTCTAAGACACTGTTATTGGTGGCGGAACGGACTAGGCTTTTGCCTGGCACCCGTCAGGCACTAGAACCGGTCCCTCCCACCACACGATGAGAAAGAAACCGCAGGGTTTTATGAGGTAGTGGGATCGAAATCCCGAGCCCTAAACACGGCTGCATGCCTAGGTAGCCTGCAGTTTTGGCACTTTAATGTGTTTTCCTGCGCAAAAATAACTGCTACTTATAGTTTCGGAAAAAAGTGGCTTACTGGCCTCTTAGATCTTCATATCTGGCGGAAACGCAGACAGATATGGAGAATCTACAAGGATTCCATTTTTTGCCATTAAAACGGAACCCCAAAAACTGTTGGTGTGGACACAAGTAGTTTAAAACTGTTCCATCTTTCCAGGTCCACCAGAGCTGCCTTCAGCGGTGGGTTGACGAGAAGCAACGTGGCAACATCACACGCAAGGTGCTCTGCCCTCAGTGCAAGGCGGAGTACATAGTCGTCTTCCCGTCCATGGGCGCTTTCGTAGCACTCCTGGATGCGTTGGAAGACGTGACTCACAAGATCTGCCCGTTCATCGCCGGGGGAGTGCTGTTGGGGTCCATATACTGGATCGCGATCACGTACGGCGCTGTCACTGTCATGCAGGTCAGTGAAGTTACGAATTATCATCACGTGTGTCTCTAGATTCTCACCTGGGGTGTTATGAATGGTCTAAGTAGCCGCATCCGACTTGGCAAGCAGTTTGGTAACCGTGGATGGAGCAAAACTGTAGTTACTCAGGTAAACGCTGCGCTGCTGTTCATTTTCTCAGAATGTCACTTAGTCGCTTCATTCGACCATACTTCTATGGGGGAAACGGCACCTAGGGCAAGCCGATTGGTATCCGTGGATGGAGGAAAACGGTAGTTACTCAGAGAAACGATGCTGGCATGCCATTCCCCAGACTGTCTCTAGTAGGTCCAATCGACCATACTTCTATGGGAAGAAACGGCGCTAAACTTTCCAAGGCTAGTATAAGGCTCGGTGTTCATTAGCAGCTCGGCAACATCACACGCAAGGTGCTCTGCCCTCAGTGCAAGGCGGAGTACATCGTCGTCTTCCCGTCCATGGGCGCTTTCGTAGCACTTCTGGACGCGTTGGAAGACGTGACTCACAAGATCTGCCCGTTCATCGCCGGGGGAGTGCTGTTGGGGTCCATATACTGGATCGCGATCACGTACGGCGCTGTCACTGTCATGCAGGTTCGTATAGATACGAAATATCATAACATGTGTCTCTAGATTTGGCCATACAGATCCTTGGGGATATGAGTGGCCAAAGTCGTCGCATCCGTCTTGGCAAGCAGATTGGTAATCTTGGATGGAGGAAAACGGTAGTTACTCTGGAGAAAACTGCTCTTATTCTCTCAGAGCGTTACTTAGTCTTTTCATTCCACAATGCTTCCACGGAAATTATCGAGGCAAGACTTCTTCAGCTTAAATACAAGTTCTATTGTCATCGTGGTCCTCCCGTCCATGGGCGCTTTCGTAGCACTCCTGGATGCGTTGGAAGACGTGACTCACAAGATCTGCCCGTTAATCGCAGGGGGAGTGCTGTTGGGATCCATATACTGGATCGCGATCACGTACGGCGCTGTCACTGTCATGCAGGTCAGTATAATTACGAATTATCATCAATTATCGTGTAGTTTGTCTCTCAAATCGGGCCTCTACGTCTATGTCAGACGATTTATGGTGCAAGTCTATGAAGACACCGTTTTTGGTAGCTGAAAAGACCGATGCGAGAGCGGCATGTTCTCCCACAGGCATGGTAAGAGAAGTTTGTCTCTAGATTCATCCATTTGGGGGGTTATGTATGGCTAAAGTTGCCGCAACCGTTTTGGCAAACAGATTGGTAACCGTGTATAAAGGAAAACGGCAGTTACACAGGTGAACGCTACTGCCCGTTACTTTGGAACGTCCATTAGTTAGAAGTCAAGCTATCATATTTCTACGGGAAGAAATAATGCAGGACTTTACATGGACGGCACTTTTACCTACCCGCATGTGTGATGCATGTTGGTGTAACAAATATCCATGAGTAACGTTGATCACTTTTCATCTCGTGTTTCTGCTGGTGAGTAAGGTCGCCAGAACTCAGTCGGGGACTGTATGAGGTCTTAAAGCATGTATTATATTACTTTACTCTATGTCTTAAAGGCAGGCAACGCATCTGCGACCCTTTTGCGGTTGTTGATGTCCATAGGAAGCGGTGATTTTACCATCAGGTGACGCTCCAGTTCGTTTGCCTCCCTATTACATGGAAAAAAAGTGTTCCATTTAATAAAGAAGTAAGTGCAAGAAAACATTTGATATGGTTTAACAGTCAAATAAAACGAAACACGTGAGGACTCACGCGAATGCGATAAGGTTAATATTAATGGGTTTGTATATGTCGTAGTTACATTCAGAGCCGTGATATTATACTCTTTATCTGTATACACTCAGAAGAAGTCCAACAAATGTAACTTTCGACGATCATCTCATATTTATCAAAAAAGTTGCGTTAAAATAAATTTCGAAAACTAATTTTCATTGTTAATATTGTAAATAATACATACTTGCCCTATGATCGTAAGAGAAAAAGCAAGATCTCTAGAAAATTCCCTCCTCAAATAATTTCCTTAATGTTGTCAAAATTCCGTGTATTTCCTCATTTAAAATCCTACTACTATTATAAAGGCGAAAGTTTGTATGCGAAAGTGTGGATGTGTGGATGTATGGATGTATGGATGTTTGTTACTCTTTCACGTAAAAACTACTGTATGGATTTGAATGAAACTTTACCACAATATAGCTTATACATTAGAATAACACATAGGATATTGGAAATCGATATCCACGCGGACGGAGTCGCGGGCGGCAGCTAGTTAATAAATAATAATTATTTGAAAAAACATGTAAAAGTTAAAACTTTGATAGTTTTAACATTGAAAATGCCACCACCATGTTTTTGCAATAAGTAATTTGTTTATAGTTCGTTATTTCTAAAACGAGTTAAGGGGTATGCTATGTTCATAACTCATCAAAATGCCATTAAATTAAAATCCCGTGTTCTTTAAAATTTCTTGCAGATTTAACCATTTACAAATAATGTCAATGATGAAGTGTTTAAAAAAACAATCCTTGCACTTTATACCATTGTTATGCTCAATGTTTTATTGCTTTATTCAGCACCGGAACAAAGTATTTCTCTCAAGTGTAATGAAGGAGATTGGGATCAGTGCCTTGTAATTTTCTTATCGTTCAAGTTGATCAGTTGTTTTGAAGCACGTGATACTGTACCATGTGTGGTGACTATAGAACATACATTTTATCTGTTCTATTGATCAGCCAACGCAAATGTATTTATTTATTTTATTTATTTACTAGCGGCTGCCCGCGACTCCGTCCGCGTGGATTTCGATTTCCAATAGCCTAAAGCCTTCCTCGTCAATTGGACTATCCAACACAAAAATATTTTTTCAAATCGGTCCAGTATTGCCTGAGATTAGCGCGTTCAAACATACAAACAAACAAACTCTTCAGCTTTATATATTAGTATAGATTTGTTTCTAACTTTTACTATCATAGCGGCCCGTCACGCGGTTTCACCCGCGTCCCGGGGGAACTACTTCCCGTACCGGGATAAAATATAGCGTATGTTACTCTGGGTGAATGTAGCTTTCCAACAGTGAAAGAATTTTTCAAATCTGCCAAGTAGTTTCGGAGCCTATTCAATTCATACAAACAAACAAACAAACAAAAAATCAAACCTTTCCTCTTTATAATATTTGTTTAGATTACAGGCTTAACCTAATGCAATGGTATCGCTATCCTTAATCGCTATCCTTAAATTACATCCACAAACCTCGAAAAGTTCTTCAAACTAAATTGTAAGGAGCACTAAATAGCAGTTCTTGATTAGTTGCGATACTTGCATCCCAACCAAAAACAACGGTGGGGTCAACTGGAATACATTTTAATTACTTATTTTAAGTTGCGTTGTCCCCACATGGAGGGGACTGGCCTGGGGAGACAGGAATGACCCAATACATCGGGTCCCTTCTAGTTACTCTCTGGGTTCCTTTGATTTTTTGATTGACAAACTCTCGGTAGCACCTTTAGCGATCTGGAAGTGACTCTCAATCTCCTAAGCTGGCACAATCTGATTGATAAAGAGAAGTTGCGTTAAATAAAGCTGCTTGCTAATTTCGATGAAATTTAGAAAATCATATGCTTCTTCCTCTAAGAGTATTAATTAATTAATGGTATCATTAATAATAATTATTACCTTGTGGTTACGGAGGTCAGACGACAGTCGCTCCATTGTAATAACCAGGCATGTCAATTCAGGATCAAAGTCGCAGCGTACCCTGGGCTCCAAGGCAATGGCCGAGGATGCAACTAGGAGAGGCGCTAGGATGATGATGATCATTAATAATAATTAGCAAAGTCATTTAAACATAAAACAGACATCTGTTTTCGTAGCGTAATCGTAAATGTAATCTTTAGTAAACGCGTTGAATTTTGACTCTAGAATTGAATTTTCACGGCCTGTCATTAGGCATCTAACGGCTATTTTCTTATCGTCAGCTTGTCCTTCATAATTATGTATGTTATGGTAATTATCTTTACATAATTATGATGACGGTTGCGTGACATACATGAGCTTTGTCAATTTGGTATGGTTGTATGTGATTGTTATTTTTATACTTCAAAACCAACTTCACCAGAAATATTGTTGTAACTTGCACAATATTATTAAAACTTGTGAAGCCTATTTCTCTCCTGAGACAAATCGGGGCTTTGAAAGGAACTAAAAAATGTGAATATTAAAACTGAAATCGTTGAATAATAATCTTCTTCCTAGCGTTTATCCCGTTTCTATGCGGGGTCCGCTTTGACCATGATCCAGAATTTGGCAAGTCTGGTTATAACTGTGGACCGACTACCATCTGACCTTCGTAACCCAAAGAGGGGAAACCATACAGACTACACATTCAGATCTAACTGAACTAAAGTGAGAAATCGCTGAATGTGCAGGTTTTCTCACGGTAAAATCAATGAATAATAATGAACTGTGGAAAACACAGAATTACATATTATTTCCGTGATGACAGCTGCTATAAATTAAAAAAATAAATACGATCTTAAATCATGACTCACATTTCTTGAAAGAAATGAATGATCTTGAACCAATACGAAAAAACATTGGTAAGTAAATAAAAGTCACCAGGTCGACCAACCGACTGACAAAGATGGGACGCCCAATGACGTAGGTTCTAAGTGCTCTGCGTCACATGTGCGAAAATAACGGAGAAGTAATATGTTATCATACATACAGTATGTGCTTGTATATTGGACAATAATGACGGTTTGTGGGTCATATCGTAACTGTTGTTGTTATTAGAGCTGGCTAGGACAGGTTTTTGAACTTTAAACTCGGATATTGATATCCAGTCACCTGCGTTAGTATTTACGTTCCATTTTTATGAAAGGGTGAAGTAAACGAGTAAGGGTCACCTGTTGATAAGTTCTCGGCCGCCCATGGACATCAATAGCTCTAGAAGGCTTTAGATCTATGTATATCCCAAATCTGCAAAATTTGTTGCGGGCTACTTCAGACATTGAAACTTCTTGAGATTCATTGACATTTGTTTTAATAAAAGTATATTTTTGGCCTTTATGGCCTTTGCCCTGCAGTGGGACGATATGGGCTAATATAATAATAAGAGGCTAACTTGAGTTCCTTGCGGCACAACCTCTTAGATCGTCATTCACTTCTAAAAACTGTCTCATCTGATCTATTGTTTTAAATCGGATCGCAAAATAAATCTACTGTCTCGGTCTTCTCCAAAGTCTTCAAAAGGTCGTTCGAAATCCTTTTTTTAATAAAGAATACAGAAATGAAACACGGTCTCGCCTTAGTAGTCATGACGCAATTTAGAAGAATTAATTAGATAAGAAATGCTATCATTTGATTCTATACAGTAATTTGAATGGACAATAGAGTTTACAATCAACATCAGAAACATTATCCAATGTTCCTATAATGTTGAATTCTATTTCATAATATCTGTTATAACGATTTATGACCTAATTACACTATTTTAGCATATGTATGTTTTTCTCCTGTTTTTTTTTACATACTTTGTAGGTCTGGGAAATGTCTATCCACGACATCTTCCGTTGAGTGTTGTAAAACGCGACTAAGGGAGCGTTTCCACATAAGCTGAACTGCGCGGAGCTGAGCAGAGACGTGTAAAAATTGACCAATCAGAATCGGAGCGGAGATGAGATGTGTATTTTGAGCAATGTGATTGGTAAATTTTTACACGTCTCTGCTCAGCTCCGCGCAGCTCAGCTTGTGTGGAAACGCACTCTAAGGGACATTCGGGGATGATTGGCAGCAGCGTTCTCCTGAGTCTTTTCGTTCACCAATCCGTCTGCCCAGCGTGGTGACTATGGGTTTAACCCTGCATCTGGGGGAGTCCTATATCCAGCAGTGGACTGTATATAAGGTGTAACAAAAAATACTGCAAATATTTTAAGGGCGAATCGTTTAGTGGAAATGAAATAAATTTATCTAGTAATTTTTTTTTGTGAACACGCTAGATTTCCGAGAAAAACAACAAAATAAATTGAGTGATTACAAATTTTGTCATATGTCAGACAGCTGGTCGTGTCTTATCAGTGTAATACAACACTACTACACTTGTCCTGCCCCAAAAGCAAAGTGGTGGAGAGGGGGCGAAGCTTACAGGACGAAAAGAGCTAAAATAAAAATAAAAATTGGTAGGCATTCATTTTGACTTTTTAATATCTAATATTGATTACATTGCCACGAAAGAATTTGCCCTTAAAATATTTGCAGTATATTTTGTTACACCCTATATACTGATGAGCTGACTTACCTCTATCGCGGTCTTTCTTAAATTGAATAACATGTCATAGGTTGACTGTGGCGTGATGCAGATGTGGTTTTGGTTTATGTAATACGCGAGGCGTGTTCGCCGCTTTCACACTTTCTACGAGGAGCGATTCGCGCTCGGGTTAACTAAGCCGGTTTTTAAACATTGACTTTTTAAACGGTTTTATTGGATTAAGACGAAATTCTTTATTGTTTAGGCTTTTTTTGTGGATCGTTTTCATTCGGTTTTGAGTCATCATGAAAATGATAATTTTTTTCGTGGAACGACATTGGTCGACGATATGTTCGTCGAGTATTATTGGGGTATTTTGTCTAGTCGCATTTTACGGCAACTAAGGGAAGGGAAGAGGCGGGGTAGTTATTCTGGGCCGGCACAAAACAGCATAGATAAAATAAAATAAACTTATGTAGGTACGTGAAAACATTATTCGCCCTACCAAATTTGGCTTTTCTATATTTTGTGAATGACAAAATGATTTAGTCAAAGGAGGAAATTATCGTAAATTTTGAGTGCTGGAAGGCACTTTCAAGAGGCAGGTCAATCACTTCTAATTAACGGTCAAAACATCTGACGTGTAAAATTATTTAGGTGAAAATGAAATGGCAATATAAAATATTTCTTCGCAATATTTTTATGATTTATCGTTTGTTGACAAAATCAATGACTGGGACTGGAATGATTTATGACTTATATTTTATTTTTCCAGAGAAAACATTGGCAAAGATTGTAAACAAAGTTTGGCGATTGTAAAAAGCCGGTGTTTTTATGCTTATCATAGCTATTGGTTGAATCAATATTAGATAAACAATTGGTTGATAATTCACATGTAAATAGATCTTCGGTGCCAAAGTAAATAGAAAGCAATATTTTTAATGTTGTAGTTACAATTTACCCAACTCAATAACGACAGTTTTGGGTCCAATTCTTGGCTCGAGTAAAAATAATGTCAGTATTTTTTAACACAGATTTAATGGTTTTTCATGTAGTAACTGGTCCACTTGGGGCAAACTTGTAGGGTAATTATTTTAAAAGAAATTATCTTGCGCTACCGCTTCTCAGATCATTCACGTTGGTTCTGTTTAAAAGGTTGAATTTATCTGTATAACGCCACAAGCTTATCTATCTCGATGTTCGCGTCAATGTAATTTGTCTAATTTAATGTACCTATGTTGCTGCGAAATTATAATCCCAATATGACGACGCTTAGTTTCAATTTCAGCCGCCAGACCAGATAAGTTGGTGGCTCTGTGAATCAAATTGCCAGATTACCTCTTAAGTAAAATTAATGCTTTACTATTTGAATTTGATGGATGAACTACTAGCTAAATCTCGCTCATACTTATTTTCGGTGGAAGTTTGCATGGAACACACATTGAAAACTATTCACTTTAGAAGAAAACATACATTTGAAACCACAATATAATATTATTTTTTGACGACCTATCCATCCATATCCCACAACTATCTGTTTAATGAAAAAACAAATTGAGTTTCAGTTCCAACAATGGGGAAATTAGGTACCTCTAAAGTAAAATTAACACTTTACCATTCGACTTCGATGAATAAATAAACCTATTTCTCTCTTCTTCCAGGTGGTCGGGCACAGAGAAGGCCTAGAGATGATGGAGTCGGCCGACCCCCTGGTCCTGCTGGTTCTCCTCCCCACCATTCCGGTGACTCTCATCAGCGCCAAGATGTACAACTGGGAGGATTCGGTGCTGCTCTTCCTGAGGAAGTACTGCGCGAAGGTGCCAGCGTTGGCGTACATACTGCCTTTTGGCAAGTGAGTATAAATAAATCTATACTAATATATAAAGCTGAAGAGTTTGTTTGAACGCGCTAATCTCAGGATCTACTGGTTCAATTTCAAAAAATCTTTTTGTGTTGGATAGTCCATTTGACATTTGAATTTCGGTCTCCAATAGCCTAAAGCCTTAGGCTATTGGAGACCGAAATTCACGCCGACGGCTAGTAAATAAATATCTCTGTACATTATGCAAACAGCGCCATCTAGCCCCAAACTAAGCATTAGCTTGTGCTATGGGTGCCAGAAAACGGGTAAACATTACTTTTTTTTTTGTAAACACATACATATTATACATAGAAACACCCAGACCGATACAAACATGCACAC
This sequence comes from Nomophila noctuella, assembly GCA_958496325.1. NCBI lineage: Eukaryota > Metazoa > Arthropoda > Insecta > Lepidoptera > Crambidae > Nomophila > Nomophila noctuella. The sequence continues at coordinate 5,331,256 of OY292505.1, read as the reverse complement.
AAATATTTGTACCGTGCGGGGATCGAACCCGCGACCTTTGGTGTAATACCCGACTTCTCGACCATTACACCAAACGGCTCGTCGTTATTTAGATTGTGTAAGCATTATACCAAGATCCTGTCTGCGATGCAAATAATACCGTCCATATAGAACTCGGTCAGTCGACTTTTAATATATGTGAGGTGAATTTAAAATGTACATATGTCATTGCTTCAATGTAAAACAATGTAAATGTCTGAAAAAATATTAAAGGAATCACACTATTCGCATATTTTTAGGGTATATTTATCAAAGTCATATTGCCACAAGTCTTGGTTATAAGATCATTTAACTATGCTGCCGTCCACTTCAAACTTACCTACTTACTTGATACTTACTGAGTTGGAACGTTTTGGTGGCTTTTCCTGTAGCTTAATAAAAACTTCTATAACAACGATCCAAATTTAGTTTTAGACTTCGAATATAGGATCTTCCATCGCCTTTTCCGTAAGGCAACCAAATAACCCGCTTGACGACTTGATTGACGACCCGCTTGGTGTAATGGTCAAGATGTTGCCTATTACGCAAGAGGTCGCGGGTTCGATCCCCGCACAGGACAAACATTTGTGTGCATAAACATGTCTGTTTGTGGGTGTTATATGTATCTATTTAAGTACATTTGTAAAACCACTGTTGATTCTGATAGACATCACACGAGTGCTTAAGCTACTTAACATGGGGTCAGATCAATGTATGTGATGTTGTGAAATAAAAAAAAACATCACTATAAAGTATACTAATCAAAACAGTGTATCTGATTCCAGTGTGGAGGGAGACCGGGGTGCCATAGTCACTGGTCAGAATGGCCAGAACCAGAACTCGAATTCGCACCTCTCGCCTACAAGGATATTTTGTTCAGCACTACTCCTGCCGACGATATCAACTATTATTGGAAAGATATTCTTCCGATCGATTCAGAATAATCTACACAGGTAACATTTTCATACTTAAAGTATCCACAAGTACTAATATAATATAGCTGAAGCGTTTGTTTGTTTGTTTGAACGCGCTAATCTCGGGAACTACGGGTTTGACAATTTGTGTTAGATAGTTCATTTGACGAGGAAGGCTTTAGGCTATAGTATATACCTATGTGTGCAAAAATCAAAAAGCACCCGCTAGTAATAAAAATGTACTTTTTATTCACGTAGGCTTCAGAGATGCACTATCAAATAGTCAAAGATTATAATAATGCAGATTGATTCTCCCATTCGATTCTGATGGTAAGCAATCACCGCTGCCCATGGACATTCGCGACACCAGAGGTATCGCCGATGCATTGCCTGCCTTTTAGACTCCAACTGAGCTCTGGCGACCTTAATCACCAGCAGAAACATAGCACAACAGTTACGAAGTGCTACTTCACTGTGGTCTTCTGAAAGGTGGAGGTACTTCCCCAGACGAGCGGCCCATTCGAGTGGAAGTTCCACTAAGCTCTACATCTCCGAGGTTTCGTAAACAGTCTTAAATGAGGAAAGAACACATTGCTTTTCATTTTGATATACACTTACTTACTTTAAATAAGTTTCACACAATTTGGAGCAATCTTTTAAAAAATACTATTACAGAGTTAATGAAACATGATCAATGAGGGTGTTTGCGATTGATAAATCCGCTAGATCCGCAATACGTAGGCGTGAGGTCTAACTGCTATCATTGGTAAATTTTGACATATCTGTCAATGTCATCTCAAAATTCACCAATCGCATAACAATTAGCCCTTACGCCTACTTACTGCCATCTAGCCGATTTTTTATTTGCAAAACCTTCATTGTCTTACTTTAATAATCTAATATACAGTTGTATCATTTCCAGGACAATTCTCGGCGGACTAACCTACATAACCATCAAGGGTGCCCTCAAAATATACCACAAGCAGATGCTATACATCAGACATTCCAGCAGAAAGATCCTAGACTACACAGAATCGAACCTCAAACTATATAGAAGTGCTACCACCACCGCCGATGCTATGTCTAGTACTAGAGATGATTCTGAACAGGTAGTTTAGTCTGTATGTACATGTATATGTATGATTTTATGTATATATATGTTTGTATGTCATACATTCATCATTCGAGCGTTATTACTGGTTGGTGGCCATTGCCTCGGACCTCAATCCGCTAAACGTATGAGTATTAGTGATGTACCGGATCGCTAAAATGTGGATCCACGGATACATATCCGAAAAAGAATATTCGGTGTCAAAATCCGCGGATCGGATACGGATATCTGGAACATCACTAATATGTATGTATGTCATACATTGTATGGTGTAAACTGTAAATGATAGGACGTATGGGTGTTCGCCCTGTAATGTACAATGATGTATGGTACGATATTTTTTTGTTAAAAATTGTAGTCTGTATGTTGGTAGACGAATGGTTAGGAATTGTTTAGGTGTGATTCTGTTTCATTGGAGTTTGTGTATGTGATAATATTTGATTACAAAACAACGAATGACGTCAGTTGGCGTCAATTAAAATTAACCTGAAGTTGTGATATTATGACGCATTTTTTTTAAAAACAATGTTACATGTAATAACACAGAAATTGAACAAATAAAATAATATCAATTTATAAATGTGCTTACACCTGCGATCTTTTGAAGCTGTGGTCAAATTCTCAATTTGAATCATAAGTTGTGTCCTAAAGAAACCACAATGAAACAGAATTTATCGTTTAACAAGTACAGTTGTAGTTGTGCATTTAAATGTACCACTGATTGTTAATGACAGTTTTAAATGTGCAGCTATTTTTGTTGTAGACTGAACCTTTGTGTCCATGGCTAGTTTTCCGAAAAAAAGTTGACAATGACGTTTCGCGTCAAGCAAGCCAATTTGATGCCTATCTTATTTGATTAGTGATCAAATTGGCGTGCTGTGAGTATACACAATGTTTGACAATCGTTTTCTTCTTGGTAGTTATTATATGATTAAATCACTCACGGTATAGAAAAAAAGTAAGGACTGCGTTAAGCCAATGTCACCGGCAAATGACGTGTAGTGACGTTTTAAAAAGAACTGAGTAAATCATACAATGAGTGCTAGCTTACCTGTGAAAGGTAATTCCTTGGTACTTTTTTTGTAGTGTTGTATTATTTTTACACCGTTTAAGAACTCACGACGGCATTTCAAGTTTTGGTTCGCGAAAAATTTAACTCAAAATCAAAATATTCTTCATTAAGATAGGCTTCATAGAAGCACTTATAAATCGTCAAAATTGCAACAAAAAATGACTCGACCACTAATTCGGAAGGCAGTTACTGGCGAGAAGAATCCGCAAGAAACTCGACAGTTGCCCATTTCAAATGCCAAACTGTCACAAAAGATGTAATACAGCGTAATGACAGCTCGCCGTGGCGACATGCTTGCTATTGAGAGAGTGCGTGCGTGTAGGTGCATATTTACACGCAGCTGGGCTTGCTTTTAGGTGCATCACTTTTTATGTATGTAAATAGGTGACGAAGATGAGTCCATACTTTTTTACTAGTCCGTAGACACAATACGACTATTGTCTGTTGATATGATTTGGAAATTCTTATCTCACGGGATGACAAATATTTTAGACGCATGGGTACATTTTATGCTAAAACCCTTTGAAGTCCTTACTATCATCAACCTGTTGACGTCCTACTGTATAATCATTGAGGTATTACAACTTACTACGTATAGAGTGGACATCGAGAACTAAATCTATGCGGCCACTTGGAGGGAAGGGGCCGTTATTATAGTAATCTTTTTTTTTTATCTGTGAAATAACTATCGCCTAATCACTAGTGATTTGTACATGTTTTTACAGAAGACGGCATTTTTCGTTAATAAAAATAGTACAATAGACGGCAACTGTTTTCCTTGGACACAATGTAAGTGTAAGTAAATAAATAATTCTTCGAGGTGTCTACTCTATACGTAGTAGTATTACGTCAATGCCTATAATCGATTTGTACATCTGGTGAAATACTGATCTATTCAAATTACGTTTGAATTTCGTCAATGCGTGCCAAATTAGACTGGAATTAAACGGGGCTAAGGTTCGGATGTGTGAGGAAAACTTAAGAAAGGATAAGAATGAAGTTTTTTGGTTGTATTGATATTTTGCGTACATTTTATTTTTATATTTTTGTAATTTTGATTAAGTGATTAAATTCTAGCAGGTTACTTTTTCTCTATATGATTTCTACTTTAATACCTCTACCTATAGAATACCTACTACTATATCTATAGGTAATTTAACCTTTTTCTATAGCGGTAGTTGAAGATTTGACGTACATACGGTCTTAAGGGAATTTAAGAAGGTTCATTATTTCAAATGTAACTTTTGTAAAACAGTAAAAAATATGTAAATTGTATGTGTGTAACTTTCACTGGACTTGATTGTAGATAAAAACGACTGGAGTGCCTTGGTTTGAAATTGTATGCTAATTATATGTACCTATTTGTAATTAAGTAGTAATAGCTTAGAATAATGATCTTGCTTTTGTTTCTTTAGTGTTTTAGATGTGATTAGCTGATAGATAGTCTAGTACGAAATTAAAATGATCTTATTAATACTAAATTCAAATTGTCAATGTAATATGTTTAAAAAAAATACTCTTTGGCTCCAAATTAGTGTTAATATGTTTAATTAACAACTTTGTATTTAATAAATTACCAATGTGACCTATTTCTTGTTACTAAAGTAAAGAAAAGTATCAACCTCTTACTGTCCCACTGCAGGGCAAAGTAATTCCATATAAAAATTAACATATTGAAACCTATAGATTTAGGATATTCTAGTGTTACCAACAAATTTATTTTGCAAAATACAATAGGGACGTTCCGAGACGTATGTTGATGTTACTGGTCAAAATAATTCGTTTAAAATGTTTAATTTACACTGTTTTCAAACATTCCCCCAATCAGCAGTCTAAGCTTATTTATAATTTTGAGGGGTAATATTATAAACATTATTATCAAAATTATAAAATACCTAAACATTGAGATTCTAATATAATGGGTTTAAAATATTCATACGACTTATTTATACAACAAAACAAACTTTTTAATATTTTTAATATTTCTGTCTCAAAATATAAACGTAAAAATGTGTCTATAAATTAATTTCATTTAATTCACATTTGAGCTTGGATATAATTTGTAATGAATAGTTTTGTCTCATAAATTTGGACTCACAAGTTTTTGACCGGTAACACTAAATATGTTTCTATACGTCTCTGGTCATTCGCTTGGTGCTAAAATGACGACATAATTAAAGTTCAAAAATAGCCTTAGAATTAGATCTAGGTAGATTTTTATATACTTAACATGTTTAATAGTATGGAATGCTGACATACATTGATATTTTATACAGTTGCAAAAACCCTTGATTCTATTTCATTGCATTAAGATTCAAAGTCATGTAATATTTATTATCTGCACTGCCTAAAAAAATATTTCCATACCAGAAATGTATTAAATTTATGTATTGAAACATATGTAAATAATATGTAGAAGATAATTGAGTTAACGGTCTGACTTTAAAAGATTTATAAAAAAAATCCTAAGCCAGCAACCTTAAAAATAACTGTTTGACATTGCATGCAGAAAAAATATCTTATATGCTGAAGTCCATTAAAAACACGCTGTATAAAAGGTTGAAATTGTATTTAACTGATCTAAGTGACAGTTTATAAGCATAATATCATGACTGAATTATTTAATCAATAAAATAGTCTTGCCAATGACAATTAAAAGAAATAATACTTATTGTAATAGTTACATTCTAAGAATTGGCAACCTTATTTGAATTGTAAATATTATAAGAAAGGAGGAAAATCTATATCTTTAATTTTGAAATATCTACAATCGGCCAGATTTCTTTGCTACCAATTATAGTTGTGTTCAAAATCTGTTAATAATAAAATAGCAATAATTTAATCCGTGCTGTGTCCTTACTCTATGGTAATATGTTTGTTCATAGACTTAAATTTATTTTTACATTAGCTGATTGTAAAAATGTCTAGTTGTAATATTTGGTAATTTAATTTACTCGTGGCCACTTGAATATACTGTTACAAATTTAAAATAATATTTGTGTAATGGCATTTTTTATTTCCTTAATATAAACAAAATATAATTCTAATTTTGGGGCGGTAAAGTCATTTTGATAAAAAAAACGTATAATGGCGCTGTTTTTAAAGGACATATTTCATGTCCGTCTTTTCGATAAATTGTTGTAAATAATTTATGAAAGCTGCAAATAAACTTGTAGCCAATGGGGAGTACTTCACATCTCCCATGTTTTGCTCCGAATAAGTAGGTATTTAATGTACAGTCTTGTGGGTACCAAATGCGTCTTTTTTTGCTGTCATACGTTGAGTATGAGGTGCTGTTTTGCCATTTATTATGATTGATATCATTGTTATTTCAATGGCATGCTATGGTGACATACAAAATGCGTTTCAACGTGAAGTCAGCCGTTGAGACAAGATCATTTCTTTCCGTAAATTCAACGAATGTATAAAATATATAGCTTGCCTATGTTTTTTGAGTTATTTTCATTATATTCGGAAGAATTAATAACGAGTTGTGATCATCAAGTGGAATGCATCTTCGTTTTATAGTCAAGTCGTCACGGGCCGTTTAGTTTTGCTAGTCTTTTGTAAATCTAGCTAGACTTGAGAGGAGTTTCTATAAATACACGCTTACATTTAACTTTTTGTCTATTATGTACAATTTAAAATGAAAAATAAATATTTTTTATTAATATTTGGTTTTTCATACCTTATTTTTTGCAATGGTAGCGTAGGTAGAAGACTTAAATGAATTTATGTGACAGTAGCCATGAGTTCGATTGGGGAAATACCTATTTAAAAAATATAATAAATTAGGTAAGTCGTACGTATAGTAGATAACGCGGTTATTATATTTTGTTTTGGCTAGACAAAGGTGTACTACTTTTTTTAGGGATCCAATGATAAATATAAAAACAAAACAAGCAAGCAATGCTTAATTAATCTGTTATCACGTAGGTATTTTCTTTTCATTGGTAAATGCATTAAAGCAATTACGTTGCCTTGGGAGAAAAAGGGTTATGTGCACAGAACCGATATTGTTGATGTGATGATTAAGAAGTATTCTGGACGTCTGACTTCTACCAAAACGTCATAAGATCCGCCTGGATCTAGCCTTGGGGGCATCTAGTAACAGAATACCCACCCACTCATCCTATCACAACGGCGATTGAGACAAATGTGTAAAGTGTTAACGTGTCTTCTGAAGCACGGAGGAGGACGAGATGATATTTTTCGGCAAACGCAGGCCGAGCGCCTTCGATGGGAAGAATAAAACCCTGGTCCCCCAATGGCCAATACGGCTTCGAGAGAGGAAGTAGTGGAAGTTTTAAGTGGGTAGTATATCGTCATAGGAAGTTGAATGGTACCTAGTAGATAGTCCCACAGAACCCCGCCTAATTCACATATGCGGCGGGACATGCGTAACGCGCGAACAGTCCATGCATCCAACGCCCCCACCAGCAGAGCCTTGACACTTCTGAATCGGTTTACACACGAGGTTCAGCATGTCGACATTTTCAACGACAGTATGTGTTGTATTGTGTTATATTTAAGAGTTTTTTTTTGTCAAATTATTTAAGATAGTTAGCGTTTTGGTGTCATACTGTAAGCCAACTATTTGTTGTAAATAAATAAATAAATAAAAAATCAAAATAAACGCATTTTCTTCCACTATAAAAACGGCCGAGCGCCTTAACCACTTTACCATCAAGCTATTGTATCTACAGCTACACCTATACGGAACCAATAATTATACCCCTCACTCATAAGTCATAATCATCGAATTAAAACCTAACAAAATCAAAAGATATCATTTACTCCGAAAGATAAGCAATTCAAATTATCGTAAACTTGATAGGTACGCGTATCTTATCAGCAGATGAAATTATGGTAAGTGGCTGAATTACAATGCAGTTTATGTTTCAGTCTGTTTTCAGCCGTGCGTGTTATCGGTGGCAAAAAGACGGAGAGTTTATCACAGTTTATTGGAGTTAATCCTACTGTTTGGAGGTGAGGTGAGTCTTGTGAAGTCTGGGGAAAGTGGTTTTTGACTAAAAATTGTAAGAGATTTCGGGATGTGGTATTTTGAGCTTCTAACAATTTGGTGCGATCGAAAGTTCATTTAAAGTCCATTTCAGCTAAGATGATCTCTGTTTGACCTTTTTATGATTGATTACAATGTTACATTTTCTGTTTCATGCGATTGAAAGTTCAACCATATCCCCTAGATGCAAAAATAAAAAAGCAAGCTGTGAAATCAATGGCAATTTCTGTGGTACTTCAACCAACACTCGTTAACGATACAATACTTATTAACAGACAAAACTAAGGTTGAAGTACCTACCGCAGAAACCTGCACTAAGATTCATGGAATCAAATTAGTGTTAAGGTCGGAAATTCGGGATTACATCGAAGAATGTTTCTCGAAATTGAGAGTAGGTACCTTTATTCTATTGCACTTCATTTATGCAGAGAATACATGCACAATTTAATGTGATTTTAAGATTGAAATAACTTGAATGTTAGAATTCAGACAAAAACATACTTATAAAAACTACCTAGAAACTAAATAAGTAAAACATATTGTACAAATCTCATAGCAACATTGGCTGCAGCCTTGTCCCCCGAGGGCAAAGACCTTTATTTTAGAAAAGTCATGGTGTCAACTAAAAACCTGTACAGGTATAATAATCACTAGGTAAACTCCAAAAACTCAGGTTGTTGCACAGATATATAAACTATGGACTACAAATGTCTGTGCTATGGGTACGTACGGTGTGGTAAATAATATAGTCCACTTAGCATTAGCAATAGTACCACAAGACCCAAAAGCACATCTGAGAATAGCACAAAATCTGGATCACGAATAGCAGAATCAATGCTTTTGGCAATTTCAAACACAGACAGGAGCCGAAGTAAAATGGGGATAAGATCAAACAGGAAAATTTTCACAAAACACACTTTTTTTCCATAGCAACCACAGGCTAATTTAAATTTTAAATCAATGTCGTATTCATAAAAACAAAAGTATCTACATATTTCAATTGCTTTACAGTACCTTTCAGATTCTAGAGTTTTCAGACTATAACTTTCAGTTTAAATACGTCCCCAACCAAGTTCAAAACTCTTTGTATCTACACAATACCACATACCTAATTAACTAAGTTTTAAAACAATCTCCAAACAATAGACATTTCGGAGACATTGTTTAGAAACTGAACAATCACTTGATTTGCTGTAACACGTTACGTCACTATGACGTACTCAATACCTACCCACCAACACCAACATCAGTACAAATTCCAAGTGCATAAACAAAACAAGCTAACAAAATCTTAATTGCAGTCCTATCAAAATTCGCGAATATTCGTCAATAAAACTTATCGATATCGATATTTTCAGACACCGATGATGTGTGGATAAGGAAACCAAGCCAAATTGAGTGCAATGGCGAAGTTTTTAAAGTCTATATTCCAAGCTGACGCGAAGAGGTCTGTCAGCTACGATGGAACGGGATGTGAAGATGAGAATAGGGCTGACGTGTCGCCCTCAATGGAAGTGAGGAGGAAACTATCGATATCGAGGTCGGGGAGGATGAGGCAAGCGCAGAAGAAACGGCTGTCGTTGTGCATGGATATTTATGGAGGGGAGGTAAGGTTTTAATCTTTTATTTCGTCATCATCATAAGTCCATAAGCGTCGAAGAAGGACATCGGGCCCTTTTCATATTTTTATTAAATTTAATTTTTAGTACCTACCTAATATAATAAATCTGAAGAGTTTGTTTGTTTGTTTGTTTGTTTTTTTGAACGCGCTTATCTCAGGAACTAAGTACTTGGTCGAATTTAAAAGAAATATTTTTGTGTTGGGTAGTCCATTAGTCGAGGAAGGGTACTAGGTATGTGTGCGGAAACCGAAATCCACGCGGACGGAGTCGCGGCGGCCGATAGTAGGTATATCAGAAAAAAACCTAGACAAAATATATACAGGTATTTATGTTTCATATGCGATATTCATAGTCATGAGACGGGATTAGACATATCTACTCATTTCAGCGGCCAACGGCACTTTGATGTTAGATATTCGACAGTAAAATTACAAACAAGGACATTAAAGGTGAAATAAATACCGAATTATTTCTAAGTATAGAAAAAAAGCGACTGAATTTGGGCTTGACTACGCCAGCAATGTATTCTAAGTGAAAAATGACACACTATGCCGAAATTCCGACGCGTAATTTTGTATAGAAAAATTAGAAAATGCATTGCCGTCGAACTTCGGTCGCGTAATGTCAGCCTTTTGTGTTCTTACTCAAACTAATAAACTAAACTAGTAGGAGCCTAAGAACATATTGTAGAGCGTCAAAAAGTTTGTAACGATGTTATAATATTGGTTGATCACAATTGATCAAGAAAGGTCGCAGACTTAAAAAAACTTTAAACTGGTACAAAAAAATTAAAAATAAAATAATATTTCGATCGTTATAATAAAGAAGGTAGGTAATAAATAGATGCTTATTTTTTTTTCGAACCAGTAGTTCCTGACTTTAGCGCGTTCAAACAAACAAACCCTTCAGCTTTTTATTATATTAGTACTAGCGGCCGCCCGCGACTCCGTCCGCGTGGATTTCGATTTCCAATATCCTATGTGTTATTCTGATGTATAAGCTATATTGTGGTAAAGTTTCATTCAAATCCATTCAGTAGTTTTTACGTGAAAGAGTAACAAACATCCATACATTCATACATCCATACATCCATTCATCCATACATCCATACATACAAACTTTCGCCTTTATAATAGTAGTAGGATAAGACGGTGTCATAGTGAAAAGCGAGTTGTTTTCAAAGTGGGCTTGATGACACAAAAGTTTTTAGTGTAGGTACACAGATTATTTTAATCTTAAAGTAATAGAGACAATAACAAAATTTTTATCGTTTGTTATTCGATTGAGCTGTAATAAATAATGCACTAAAATATTATCATTGGTATATTTTCTAATATACAATGTAATTATTAAATCTTTATGAAACATTTTGAACTAGGGAAATGAATTTTTTTATTTTTTTTATTTTACTGATTAACTTCCAAGTTTAATAATTGCATAGCAGAAAAAAGCAAATGAGCTTAAGGGATGATCTTAAACTGTTACTAACTTAACAAACAAATACTATTTTACTATAACCGGAATCAAATCGAATCAAGATCTTTGCTCAATACGCCAACCACTTAACCAACGTGGATACAACTAATTAATTACAAGTTTTTACCCGCGGCTTTTCCCGCGTTATCAAGTTTCCCGTTTTATCCAATGGGAGCATTTAATCGGGATTCAAAGTATCCTATCACGTTAGTCGGCCCATACCCTTTATACCAAATTTCGTAAAAATCCGTTCAGTAGTTTCATAGTGACGGACAAACATCCACACCAACTTTGACATAATATCATTTCAGTATGATGACCACCTTGATGTTTATATAATCCCACTTACACACATACAATAACAAGATAACAATCAATTAGAGATATTCAAAACACTTCCGTTTGCAATGACATTTAATATTGCACTATTCAAACATTACTTTGTCTTAAATCATAATAAATATTGAACAAATATAGTAAATAATTTTATGGAATTATTGACTATTTGGTTGCGTCTATTTATTTGAGTACCCTGAGTGTCACATCTATCTATCTGACCAGCGTCAGCGTGACTGTACCTTTAGGTTTATATACATACTAGCAGCCCGTCACGCGGTTTCACCCGCGTCCCGGGGGAACTACTTCCCGTACCGGGATAAAATATAGCCTATGTTACTCTGGGTGAATGTAGCTTTCCAACAGGGAAAGAATTTTTCAAATCTGCCAAGTAGTTTCGGAGACTATTCAATTCATACAAACAAACAAACAAACAAAAAATCAAACCTTTCCTCTTTATAATATTAGTATAGATATGCACTACCTACGGCTAGCACTTTTATATATATATATATATATATATATATATATATATATATATATATATAGATATGCACTACCTACGGCTAGCACTTTTATTGTAATGTTATCTGGGCTTGTTTAAATTATTAGATTTTCTTATGTGGATTTTATGTTTTTTTTAATGTGTACATTGTTTATCGAATAAAGTTTAATATTTATTTATTTATTTATTAGAGCAAAAGTAAAATGGAGACTAATCCTACTTATTATAGGTAGATATTATTATTAAATCATCCCATTTCATTATTTACAGGAAGACTTACAACCAGACAAGCCAAAAACATTGGAGTACCACGTCAGTCAAAAAACACAACCCCGCGATAACCCCCTTGTTACCAAACAGAGGAGACGAAGTGGGGACTCAATGAGTTCCACAGACAGCGGGAAAGTAGTACTCAAAGAACAAGGGACGCATGTCACTGCGGTACCCAAAGTCACAAAGAGGGGTACTGATGTTATCATCACGCCGGAACAAGAAATTGACAGTGCTTTTGAAGTCATTGAAAAAGCATTATAGCTGATTGTGTATAAGATAGGAGCGGATCATTGGGAACGACAAAGACAGAGATGGAAGGGGGATATAGATGTTATTAATGATAGGAATGAAAGCTTGTACCCTAAATCACAAAAAGACAGGGGTGCAAATAATACGGTGTTCCAAGGAAGAAATTATATGGCTCGGGAAAAGATCGTTAATCTAGTTAAAACAAAATGAGTTAATAATGATGATGGGATGAGAGTACACCGTGACACAATGGTTATATACCCTCTATGTGAGATCACAAACATATTTGTGATATCTGTAAAGCAGATGAATTTGATGATTAAGCGTTTCTCATAAAGGACAGTTTGAAAAGTCTATTCCCATTTGCTCCCAATGCTTCCCCATATCGGGGGAAAGTGGGAATTGATCCTTTGAAATTATTCTTAAGCGCATCTCATAAAGGACACTTTGAAAAGTCTATTCCCATTTGCTCCCATGTTTCCCCAGACTGGGGGAAAATGGGAATGGACCCTTTTAAATTATTTAGAACATTAATAAATTAAAAAGATCGCTCTAAGCAGCGTAGAGCTCCCAGTGTTATTAAAAATGCAGAAAGATAACATTACTGTTTGGGCTGGGCAGGTCTATTACAAAGTATTAAGTACCTAATAGTGTTATTGAGTAGTAAGTTATAATGATACCCAAATACAATCGATAGACTGCTCTTGAAATGATAGATAAAATGTTCAACATCGTATCTCTCTAAGTTGACGATTAGATCGTTGTTTTATTATCTTTGTTAGACGCAGCGGTTATACGTAACAAATCGACGTATATTCCACTTTTTTATATGTACATATTTAGGTATAATTTGAGCATTTTTAATTTTTATTGACTGCCTCCGTGGTGCAGTGGTGTAGAGCATTGAGCTCAAAAACCTCAGAGGTCATGTGCTCAAACCCCTTTTACTTCGTGTTTTGTAGTTCCCAGTTTAGATAGGGCATTGCAGCATTTGAATCACCTGATTGGCCGTGGTTCAGAAGGCACATTAAGCCGGACTATGATACATATTGTCTGGTTCCCTTTTTAGGGGTTACGGAGGTCAGACAATAGTCGCTTCATTGTTATAACCAGGTCAATTTAGGATCATAGTCGTAGCATACCCTAGGCTCCAAAAATGGCCGGAATACAACCAGGAGAGGCGCTAGGATGATGATGAGGTATAATTTGAGTATTACTGTATGTAGTAGCAACATGTCAGATTTGTTTGTAGAGAGTAGAGGCGAAAGTAATGTACCTACCTAAGCTAAAATTATAAGATCTCGTAACTTTTTTAAAATATTGCTGCAAAGATAATGTCGTTGCAGAATAATAAAATAAGATAATTTGGGCTGTATTGTATGTAATGTGGGCGAGATAGATTAGAGAATTTGAAGAGAGAAAAATCTTGTTGTAATTTTGATAATCGCCTTACAGAAGACCACTGTGAAATAGCACTTTGTACCTAACTGTTGTCCATACTAGTTTCTGCTGGTGAGTAAAAGCTCGCCAGAGCTCAATTGGGGACGGTATGGGGTCCTAAAGGCAGGCGACGCATCTGCGACCCTTGTGCGGTTGTTGACGTCCATGGGCAGCGGTGATCACTTACTATCAGATGACCTTCTTGTTCGTTCGCCTCCCTATAACATAAAAAAGCACCTCAAATGTATTTTGGCCAATAAGATTACACACCTTTTATTCAATGCGCATACTGATAAAACAATAATCTGCTTCTTTTTCATTTTACTTGTTTCAACCATATATTGTGAATTAGTAAGATTGGGCTACCTATATAAATAATGTTTTACTATCGGCTTTATAAAACGTAGGTACATTAATATTGTATGCTATCTGCGGTGCGATAAATTTATCTGATTGCGAATAAGTTTGCAAATAGGTATATTTAGTAGGTACCTACATTAAGTATATTTTTAATAGTTAAGGGTAAATTTTGTGGTATGGGATCCTGGCAAGTTACTTGAGTATCCCAGTAGAATAAGAAAGTATGTACAAATGATGATTTTATGGTGACAATATTTCTAGTTTTTTTAATGTTTAAGTTTTTTTATATCTTCATGGCTGTGTGCAAGTTATAGAGTTGTAAGAAAAATAAATATAAGACTGAATATAAAATAGATGTTTTATTTTTTCATTTTATTTGCTTATGGTAAGTTTCTGAAGTACTTAACTGAAGATTTTTTTGTTCGTTTAGTATGGTTAACGAACAAATAAACTACGGACGGTTTAAGTAGGTACCTCAGAAACATGCCCTTAGTAATTCCTTTAATAACTATAGGTATAACCAGGCATGTCAATTCAGGATCATAGTCGCAGCGTACCCTGGGCTCCGAGGCAATGGCTGAGGATGCAACCAACTCGGATGATAATAAATAAAAATTACGAGTAAAATACATATCTGCATATCTCATAATAATAATGTTAATCTGCTTATTATTATATCAGAGCATCGTTTCGGCTGGATCGATTCCTTTGTCTTTTATCTAAATGCCGGTTTATTTGATAATAATTGAAGTCAAAACGTGATTGGGGAGATGTTTATCAATATCAATGTTTGTCCTGAAGTAGAAACGTGATTTTGACGGGCCCGTAGGTCTAGTGGTCAGAGACCCTGACTACAAAACCAAGAGTCGCAGGTTCGAATCCCTCTAGAGGAAAAGGTTTGTCTATCCGTTCCCTAGCTTCCAAAGTACAAGCTTTGCTTATATTGGGGCTAGGCAATTGGTGCATTTATTTTTTTATTATTATTTTCACGTCAAATGAAAATTTTAAATATCTTAAGGTTATGAAAATAAAATCACGACTCAATAAACGATACATCACCTGACATCACCCAAATGATTATAAAAATTAAATATACATTGTTCAAGAAACAGTTAAGAATATTATCAATAGATGTCGCTACAAGTTGTGGCATTAGCAAAGATATTGGAAGTACCATAGATCATCCCTATCTCAGGTTTGAGTAAAGCCACCAAAACTTCAAAAAATTACCTAACTTTACACCTATAGTGTTGGGCCTATCGATAAAGTACTAGAGTCAACAAAACATTTTTCTACTAAGAGATTTTTAAATAAATACTCATCATCTTATTTCTTACGCGGCCGCCCAGGAAGTACTGGACCGATTTCGATTTCCAATAGCCTAAAGCCTTCCCCGTGAAATGGATTATCCAACACAAAAATAAATTTTCAAATCTGTCCAGTACTTCCAGAGATAAGCGCGTTCAAACAAACAAACAAACAAACTCTTCAGCTTTATATATTAGTATAGATTAATTAATATTATAAATGTAAAAGTTTGTTTGTTTGGATGTTTGTCCGTCAATCACGCTGAAACTACTGAACGGATACTGAATAGGATACTTTTTATTCCGATTAAATGCTCCCATGAGATAAACCAAAATCCTCGCGAACTAAGTCGCGGGCGGCCGCTAGTCTAAAATAATATATAAAGCTGCAGAATTTGTTTGTTTGTTTGTTTGAACGCGCTAATCTCGGGAACTATTGGTCCGATTTGAAAAAATATTTTTATGTGTGAGGTCATTGGATAGGTCTAAAATATCTAATGGGTTTTCCTAAAAGGGGATCAAAAATGTCATCAGATTTTACGTACGACGCATAGTTTTCGAGATATTTGCAGTTTTATCAAATTTTATTTGATAAAATATTCCCAAACGAAATTGGTTCCAATTTTACAAAAGTTTCGTTCCTCGGCGAAACTGTTGTTATTTTGGGGTTTTCTGTTTGGCAGTCATCATCATCAGCCTATCGTAGGCCACTGCTGACAATCTCTATGATCGTCCCAACCTTGGATTTTTTTTGCACCCATATACATAGTATAAAGTAAAGTTTTCACCGAAACTGAATTGATTTTTAATGCAGATAAAAAGTCGACCTCGTCCTTGACCTTTTTGGGTGAGGTCATTGGATAGGTCTAAAATATCTAATGGGTTTTTCTAAAAGGGGATCAAAAATGTCATCAGATTTTACGTACGACGCATAGTTTTCGAGATATTTGCAGTTTTGTCAAATTTTATTTGATAAAATATTCCCAAACGAAATTGGTACCAATTTTACAAAAGTTTCGTTCCTCTGCGAAGCTGTTGTTATTTTGGGGTTTTCTGTTTGGCAGTCATCATCATCAGCCTATCGTAGGCCACTGCTGACAATCTCTATGATCGTCCCAACCTTGGATTTTTTTAGCACCCATATACATAGCATAAAGTAAAGTTGTCACCGAAACTGAATTGATTTTTAATGCAGATAAAAAGTCGACCTCGTCCTTGACCTTTTTGGGTGAGGTCATTGGATAGGTCTAAAATATCTAATGGGTTTTCCTAAAAGGGGATCAAAAATGTCATCAGATTTTACGTAGATGCATAGTTTTCGAGATATTTGCAGTTTTATCAAATTTTATTTGATAAAATATTCCCAAACGAAATTGGTTCCAATTTTACAAAAGTTTCGTTCCTCGGCGAAACTGTTGTTATTTTGGGG
Source organism: Nomophila noctuella (assembly GCA_958496325.1). Lineage (NCBI taxonomy): Eukaryota > Metazoa > Arthropoda > Insecta > Lepidoptera > Crambidae > Nomophila > Nomophila noctuella. The sequence continues at coordinate 5,314,121 of OY292505.1, read as the reverse complement.
TTTTCTGTTTGGCAGTCATCATCATCAGCCTATCGTAGGCCACTGCTGACAATCTTTATGATCGTCCCAACCTTGGATTTTTTTTGCACCCATATACATAGTATAAAGTAAAGTTGTCACCGAAACTGAATTGATTTTTAATGCAGATAAAAAGTCGACCTCGTCCTTGACCTTTTTGGGTGAGGTCATTGGATAGGTCTAAAATATCTAATGGGTTTTTCTAAAAGGGGATCAAAAATGTCATCAGATTTTACGTACGACGCATAGTTTTCGAGATATTTGCAGTTTTATCAAATTTTATTTGATAAAATATTCCCAAACGAAATTGGTACCAATTTTACAAAAGTTTCGTTCCTCTGCGAAGCTGTTGTTATTTTGGGGTTTTCTGTTTGGCAGTCATCATCATCAGCCTATCGTAGGCCACTGCTGACAATCTCTATGATCGTCCCAACCTTGGAATTTTTTACCACCCATATACATAGTATAAAGTAAAGTTGTCACCGAAACTGAATTGATTTTTAATGCAGATAAAAAGTCGACCTCGTCCTTGACCTTTTTGGGTGAGGTCATTGGATAGGTCTAAAATATCTAATGGGTTTTCCTAAAAGGGGATCAAAAATGTCATCAGATTTTACGTACGACGCATAGTTTTCGAGATATTTGCAGTTTTATCAAATTTTATTTGATAAAATATTCCCAAACGAAATTGGTTCCAATTTTACAAAAGTTTCGTTCCTCGGCGAAACTGTTGTTATTTTGGGGTTTTCTGTTTGGCAGTCATCATCATCAGCCTATCGTAGGCCACTGCTGACAATCTCTATGATCGTCCCAACCTTGGATTTTTTTGCACCCATATACATAGTATAAAGTAACATGTCACCGAAACTGAATTGATTTTTAATGCAGATAAAAAGTCGACCTCGTCCTTGACCTTTTTGGGTGAGGTCATTGGATAGGTCTAAAATATCTAATGGGTTTTCCTAAAAGGGGATCAAAAATGTCATCAGATTTTACGTACGACGCATAGTTTTCGAGATATTTGCAGTTTTATCAAATTTTATTTGATAAAATATTCCCAAGCGAAATTGGTTCCAATTTTACAAAAGTTTCGTTCCTCGGCGAAACTGTTGTTATTTTGGGGTTTTCTGTTTGGCAGTCATCATCATCAGCCTATCGTAGGCCACTGCTGACAATCTCTATGATCGTCCCAACCTTGGATTTTTTTGCACCCATATACATAGTATAAAGTAAAGTTGACACCGAAACTGAATTGATTTTTAATGCAGATAAAAAGTCGACCTCGTCCTTGACCTTTTTGGGTGAGGTCATTGGATAGGTCTAAAATATCTAATGGGTTTTCCTAAAGGGGGATCAAAAATGTCATCAGATTTTACGTACGACGCATAGTTTTCGAGATATTTGCAGTTTTATCAAATTTTATTTGATAAAATATTCCCAAACGAAATTGGTACCAATTTTACAAAAGTTTCGTTCCTCTGCGAAACTGTTGTTATTTTGGGGTTTTCTGTTTGGCAGTCATCATCATCAGCCTATCGTAGGCAACTGCTGACAATCTCTATGATCGTCCCAACCTTGGAATTTTTTACCACCCATATACATAGTATAAAGTAAAGTTGTCACCGAAACTGAATTGATTTTTAATGCAGATAAAAAGTCGACCTCGTCCTTGACCTTTTTGGGTGAGGTCATTGGATAGGTCTAAAATATCTAATGGGTTTTCCTAAAAGGGGATCAAAAATGTCATTAGATTTTACGTACGACGCATAGATTTCGAGATATTTGCAGTTTTATCAAATTTTATTTGATAAAATATTCCCAAACGAAATTGGTACCAATTTTTCAAAAGTTTAGTTCTTCTGCGAAACTGTTGTTATTTTGGGGTTTTCTGTTTGGCAGTCATCATCATCAGCCTATCGTAGGCCACTGCTGACAATCTCTATGATCGTCCCAACCTTGAATTTTTTTAGCACCCATGTATATAGTATAAAGTAAAGTTGTCACCGAAACTGAATTGATTTTTAATGCAGATAAAAAGTCGACCTCGCCCTTGACCTTTTTGGGTGAGGTCATTGGATAGGTCTAAAATATCTAATGGGTTTTCCTAAAAGGGGATCAAAAATGTCATCAGATTTTACGTACGACGCATAGTTTTCGAGATATTTGCAGTTTTATCAAATTTTATTTGATAAAATATTCCCAAACGAAATTGGTACCAATTTTACAAAAGTTTCGTTCCTCTGCGAAACTGTTGTTATTTTCGGGTTTTCTGTTTGGCAGTCATCATCATCAACCTATCGTAGGCCACTGCTGACAATCTCTATGATCGTCCCAACCTTGGATTTTTTTGCACCCATATACATAGTATAAAGTAAAGTTGTCACCGAAACTGAATTGATTTTTAATGCAGATAAAAAGTCGACCTCGTCCTTGACCTTTTTGGGTGAGGTCATTGGATAGGTCTAAAATATCTAATGGGTTTCCCTAAAAGGGGATCAAAAATGTCATCAGATTTTACGTACGACGCATAGTTTTCGAGATATTTGCAGTTTTATCAAATTTTATTTGATAAAATATTCCCAAACGAAATTGGTACCAATTTTACAAAAGTTTCGTTCCTCTGCGAAGCTGTTGTTATTTTCGGGTTTTCTGTTTGGCAGTCATCATCATCAGCCTATCGTAGGCCACTGCTGACAATCTCTATGATCGTCCCAACCTTGGATTTTTTTAGCACCCATATACATAGTATAAAGTAAAGTTGTCACCGAAACTGAATTGATTTTTAATGCAGATAAAAAGTCGACCTCGTCCTTGACCTTTTTGGGTGAGGTCATTGGATAGGTCTAAAATATCTAATGGGTTTTCCTAAAAGGGGATCAAAAATGTCCAGATTTTACGTACGACGCATAGTTTTCGAGATATTTGCAGTTTTATCAAATTTTATTTGATAAAATATTCCCAAACGAAATTGGTTCCAATTTTACAAAAGTTTCGTTCCTCGGCGAAACTGTTGTTATTTTGGGGTTTTCTGTTTGGCAGTCATCATCATCAGCCTATCGTAGGCCACTGCTGACAATCTCTATGATCGTCCCAACCTTGGATTTTTTTGCACCCATATACATAGTATAAAGTAAAGTTGTCACCGAAACTGAATTGATTTTTAATGCAGATAAAAAGTCGACCTCGTCCTTGACCTTTTTGGGTGAGGTCATTGGATAGGTCTAAAATATCTAATGGGTTTTCCTAAAAGGGGATCAAAAATGTCATCAGATTTTACGTACGACGCATAGTTTTCGAGATATTTGCAGTTTTATCAAATTTTATTTGATAAAATATTCCCAAACGAAATTGGTACCAATTTTTCAAAAGTTTCGTTCCTTTTTGCGAAACTGTTGTTATTTATGGGTTTTCACGACTGTTTAGTCTTCCGACTTCTGAGTCTTAAGCTTTTTTGAGTCTTTTCAGTTCTTTCAGTCCAACTCCTTTTAAAATCGAAAAATATATGGAGGTAAACGACCCGCTTGGTGTAATGGTCAAGATGTTGCCTATTACGCAAGAGGTCGCGGGTTCGATCCCCGCACAGGACAAACATTTGTGTGCATGAACATGTCTGTTTGTCCTGGTCTGGGTGTTGTATGTATCTATTTAAGTATATTTGTAATACCACTGTTGATTCTGATGTCTGTAACACAAGTGCTTAAGCTACTTAATACGGCGTCATATCAATTTATGTGATGTTGTGAAATATAAAAAGAAACCTTTCGAATTTTGTTTTATTTCTTTAAGACATAGTTTATTCAGCAAGACTGCAGTCCAATCGAAAGGACATGAGTCATGAAGCCTTTGGGTTCCTTGATTCGGTAACTTTCAACTAAAGGACTGACTCCAAACAAATAGACTCGCATGTTATGCAGAATTTGTACTGTTAAAGTAGCAATAATCATGAGGAGCTCGATGGCGCAGTGGTTAGCGCACTCGGCCTGCGGTTGCTAAAGTTAAGCAACGTTCGCAGATGCCAGTCATCGGATGGGTGACCAAAGAATTTCATCTCGAGCTCCTCCGTGCTTCGGAAGGCACGTTAAGCCGTTGGTCCTGCGCCTGATCTCTCTACGGTCGTGTCAGATTGCTGTCCCACCGAATTATGAGAGTGAGGGAATAGAGAGTGCACCTGTGCTTGCGCACACACTTGTGCACTATAATATATCCTGCGTACCTGGCTGATCGTAAGATCGGCCGCCATGGCCGAATACGGCCGGAGGGTATTATTTATTAATCATGATGTGGTTATTCGACTAACCAATCAATCAGGCTTAAATACCTGTAAATCATCGTGACATTTAAAACAACTTCAAAAAAAACCGGGTCCTGTACCATTAACTAGGTAAATAACAGGAGGTGAAAAAAATCATATTTGTTAGGAGAGTACCTTCAATAATATTTATTTTATTACTTACTAGCGGCCGCCCGCGACTCCGTCCGCGTGGATTACGATTTACAATATCCTATGTGTTATTCTGATGTATAAGCTATACCTATTGTGGTAAAGTTTCATTCAAATCCATTCAGTTGTTTTTACGTGAAAGAGTAACAAACATCCATACATCCACACATCCATACATCCACACATACAAACTTTCGCCTTTATAATAGTAGAAAGATTATTAAAGTATATAAAATTGATTATATTGTAAATATTTCATTCGCTATCTGTTGCCGTTATTGATATGAAGCAAAAATTAGCCTACCAATAGTGTTAGTTGTATGAGAGCCCTATTTTTCGAAGGCCGTGAGTTTTTTTTTTAAGACTTAGCCCTTTTAAAAAGCAATCAGTTCCTAGTTATTTTATTAAAGCTTTTATTTTAGCTAAACGACTTAGCCTTGAGTTATTTTATAATTATTTTATAAAGAGTGAGCTGTCTTGAAAGACTCAGCCACGAATTCTCCTTGACTTATTCAAGAAGACTGAGGCTCGTATTAATAAATCGCTCTTAACTCTAAGATCGATCTTGAGCGCGAATTTGAGATAGAATGACATATCAATTTCGCGCTCAAGATCGATCTCACAGTTCAAAGCGATTTATTAATACGACCCTAAAAACTTAGAGAAACTTGAGCTTTAACTTTTTGACATTGAGTCTTAAAAAATGACTCTTGCTTGGCTCAAAATTAAGACTAAGAGACTACGTTCTTATACAACACTACTAAGTGTCTTTAATTTATTGGATGGTTAAATTAAAAGACTTTTTGCAAACTTATTCCTTTATTATTTACAACACATCAGTAGAAACTAGTTCAAACACTCCAATGGGATTAAACTTTCATTTTCTTTTTCTTCGGTTTGATCGGCAATGGACCTCCTATCTTGAACACCGTACTGTAAAGAAAAATATGATTTTAGTCCTCCATGTAATAATAATAATATAATAATACCCCTCTGGTCGTATTACACACACACACACACACACACACACACAAACACACATACACACACACACAATTGTGTTGTCTCATCTGTACACAGATCAGCAATATCATGATGATTGATTTTTGTTATTTTATATGAACTGTTTTTTTTTATATATTATGTTTTTGTGAGTGTTTGGTCATGCCAATAAATGTATTTTCTTTCTTTTCTATCAGGCACTAGCTGCCGACCTTACGATCAGCCGAGTACGCAGGATATATTATAGTGCACAAGTGAGTGCGCAAGCACAGGTGCACTCCCGATTCCCTCACTCTCATAATTCGATGGGACAGCAATCTGACACGACCGTAGAGAGATCAGGCGCAGGACCAATGGCTTAACGTGCCTTCCAAAGCACGGAGGAGCACGAGATGAAAATGTTTCGTCTTCTATGTAGCATTAAAACAGGCATAAGTCTTTAAGAACTGATAAGTTTAAGTTCGGCGCGATATATTTTAAATGGACGATGACACACTATGCCAAAATGATGTCGCGTAATTTTGTACATAAAATGAATCTGAATCTTTCAGATTCAGATTCGGATTCAGATTCATTTATTGCAAGTCACAAGCAGGCGCGGATCTAGCCCTCAAAAAAGGTTGTGGGCACAGCCACCAAAAATTAGCAAAGTGAGAGTTGGATTGGAGTACGAACTCACTCATGAACAATCATGGACTTACCTATGTTTTGAACAATTTTTTAATTTGATATTTTTCACATCATCAAATGATATCATTGATTACAAACTAAATTACACACCATTTTCAACCGACTTCAAAAAAGGAGGAGGTTCTCAATTCGACCCGTATATTTTTTTTTTCTATGTTTGTTACGCGATAACTCCGGCAATTGACAACATTTAATTTTTTATACGGTACTATAATTCAAAAACCTAAAACTATAATCCAAAAAAATCATTTAATTTTTTTTCATTCAGTAACTAAAAAGATATTTTGAAAAGTTCCCAAAGTCTATGCTCATCGGATCCACACACAGTCAATCTTGGTCTCGCTTTAGCCATCGTGAATTAAAAAAAGAAACGTAAGTTTGACACTGTTTCTTGTCAAACTGACAGAAAACTGTGCATGTGTGTGTACAGTGTTGCCGGATTTGCAAAACTCCTGGCCAACCGGGGAAAAACTCATGTTTTTGAATATTGCGAATAAATTAAAAATCACTTTATGTACCAAACTGTTTTCTTATAGCTTCATGAAGTATTACTAACACATTTTTTTACGTTAATTTAAAGCACAAAAGGGTACCTAAGTGGCACTAAAGCTACTTGGACAACTTTTTTTCATGAATTTTCCCTCGAGTCTCCTGGCAACATTGATTTGAACTTCCGTCATTCAAGTTTATTTTTTAAACTAGCAAAGATAAATGTTCGTTCATCCGACGACATTGACTTACACCCTTTAAGAAAAAGTAGTTTTTAATTAATTTATTTTACGAAAAGGAAAGAAAATTAGCAAAAAGAAAAAATACGTATGTTTCAGTTTTTGAAAATCTTTCGTATTAGTAAATGAAAACAGTACATAAAAATTTTAAATGTTGTCAATTATGAACCGATTTGAACAAATTTTTTTTCGGCGTATAGGTGATACCTCAAGGGTGGTCCCATTTAAATTTAATAATAAAAATACACCCCCAGGGTTGAAAAATTGGGGATGAACTTTTTTATACGCAATATCTCCGCCGATTATAGAACAATTAGAACGAATATTTTTTGTTCAAAAGGTATTATCAAAAGTGTGGTTTCATGCAAATTTGAAGAAAATATTTCACCCCCAAGGGTGGAAAATTGGGGATGAACTTTTTTATACGCAATATCTCCCACGACTATGAACCAATTTGAACGATAATTTTGTTTTGTTGACTAAGGGTATCTACAAAAAAGTAACACTAAAAATTTTTTTTTTTTTTTAAATAAAACCGACTTCAAAATCGTAAACACAAAAAAACTAAAAATTAAAAAATCGTTCCTAATATCTATTCCCTAATACTATAATTTTCCTAAACTAGGTATGTCAAAGTAATCTTAAACAAACTAACTGAAGTCGGTGCCTGAGGAAAAGCACCGACTTCAGTTAGTTTGTTTTGAAGTCGGTTTTATATATTAAATAACTACCAAAAATTAGCAAAACTGCTTCACACGAGTGAAGATTTATGTTTATACCTTATTCTACATACAATCAGTAAAAATTAACTACCTACCTATTCTAACGGTGGATAAAAGATATTTCAAATTTTATTGTAGTATAATTTAATGACACAACTTCCTACTATTTTACTTAACATTACGAGTATAAGTGCGAAAATTTAGATGTTTGAATGTTTGTTACTCAATCACGCCTAAACCGTTGAGCAGATTTTGACGAAATTTGGTATACCTATATACATATATAGACCAAACACTGGATTGTAACATAGGCTTCAATTTATCCTCGAATTCTAACGGGACCGGGATATACGCGGGCGGAGCCGCGGGAAATAACTAGTAATTTATATTAATAAAAACTTTGCAATTCTTTTTTAGGCTATATCCTTGTGACGCGTTTGTGACAGTGCAGTCAGTTTTACCAACAAAATAATCATGTCGGCGCGCTAGTTTTTTTTTCTTTACTGGGCTTGGGCAGGCGCGCTAGTAGCGCCAAGTTGTCGGTGGCGGAAGCGTTTTAGTGGAACGGCTGTGTTCCAAATCACGCTCGATTTTTTAAAAGCTCATCAGTCAGCCGTTGTTATCATCAGCCTATCGATCTTGTCAATAGATCATAATAACAATAAGCAAATTAGGGTTGTGGGCATGCCCACAGTGCCCACAACGGTGGATCCGCGCCTGGTCACAAGTTAGAATTTTTTTTAAATGCAAACATGATTATTAAGCAAATTGATTTTTTAAAATTCAGAGGTGCGTGTCTGTCCGGATTTGAACCGCCGACCTTACGCATGTGAAGCGGCGCTCTTACCACTAGGCTACCGAGCTATTACCGAATTATTATTAAAAATTTCTAATTTAGAAGCGGCTGGGTAATTTCGTAACTTAATCGTTATCAAGATTGATACCTAAGCAAAGATAAAGGTTATCAAAAAGCGGGTTTTTTACTGAAGTAGCAAAAATATTATTATCGAAATGCTACATTTGTAAGTCGCAAAAATAAAACTTAGTAGCATATCAGTATAATTATCCGTCGTGATTTGTCAATCAATCAAGAGATAGAGTTTGATGATTTACTGTTGAAATAACCTAGCAGATGTTTTCGTTAACAAACAATAATTCTGCCAGGTAAAAAAAAAACATCTGCGTATTTAATGTGACTGATCGCAGGATCAGAAAAATGTTTGCATTATTTATGCGTACTATAGGTAACATTCTAAATGAGAAATGAACTCTGTCGATATGTCTGTCTGTTACGCTTCCCCGGTAAAACTTTTCAACCGATTTTCATGAAATTGAGCACAGACATTCTTTAGACCCTGAGAGAGAGACCATTAAAATCCACGCGGGTGAAGTCGCGGGTTAGTGGAATATAATATTATGTAGTGGAAATAATATTTCTGTGATTAACTTCAACATTTGTACTCAATTTTTTAAGGAAATAAATTGAATGAAATTCAAGCAATTTTTCAATGGAATGAAATCACCCACTAGATTTAGAAACCATTTCTTTGGATTAATTTAAATAAGATTGATACTTACTGGCATGTTGTGCAGATAGGACTGAACTTGCAGAATACTGAAAAGAAAAAATATCTTCTATTAGATTACTGTCAAGGACAATAGAACATAACAAAGCTTTTATGCAACCATTTTGATACAGTAATAACATATTTTTTACAAAGTTTGATAAATAAGTTTTATAATTAGGTAGTATTTTAGTTGCGAAAATATTTTTTTAAGTACATACATATTTTTATTTACTACTTGATAGTAGAAATATTTTTGGACAAGAAGGGATTTTAGTAGCTTAGTATTATAGGCAAAATCATTTCTCATTCATTATAAATAGAGGATCCATTTCATAAAGTTTCATTTATCATGTCTGCTCTGCAATCAAAAGCATAAAACAATACAATATCTAAATAATAATTCGTAAAGAAACCGTGTTACAATCTGATAATAAAAAACATATCTTTATAGCCTTGTGTTTCGATGTATAGACTGATTTCTGTTTTATATTTTTTATCGATGCATATTAATATCTAATCTTTCTAGAAAGTAGGTGCAACGGTTGAGTTATCAACTTTTAATGATAGTTTTTATCAATTTTATCAGGTAATTGGTGTTTTGATAAATATTTTATTTAATGATGCTAGAATGGTGCCACCACCTTTTATGGAGTTATTGTTTGTATTATAGTTTTATTATCATTGGTCATTGAGGCGTTACTACTACGTATACATACATAGAGTAGACACCTCGAAGAAACATTTTCTTTTAGCTTTGTTGTCCATTGAAACAGTTGCACTATTTTTATAATCGAAAAAATGCCGTCTTGTGTTTTAAAATCATAAACAAATCATTTTATGAAGAAACATTTCAACAAACATTGTCTTTAAAAGACAAAAACATCACTAAATTATCCGCCCCCTTCCCTCCAAGTTGACGCATAGATTTTGTTCTGGATATCCACTCTATACGTAGTAGTAATACCTCACTCAATGTCATTGGATGGACTCTTTGCCTGGGATAATGAACATTGTGATTTTAAATTCGGTTTGATCATACAATAGCTATTATAGTAATTTTCCCACAAGAGTATTTTTATACCATTTTGTGTTTAGCCATTTCATGCAATAAGTTTTGGTTTCTGTTTAGCATTGCAACTGCTAAACAGATATGGTCCCCCAATAATCATTTGACTGTGTACTGAAACATTGTTTAAATTTAGCGTTTGAAAAGAACAATTATAATTTTTCTCGTTGGTTCTACTCGATAGAAGTAACATTTCAAATTCGGTGATAGATTCATTCTGTAACATTGATGCCTGAAAATACGGTTGTTGACTGGCAGGTCAAATAACTCACTTTTATTAATGTCAAAGACGTACGCTTGTAGGGAAAGTTGTATGAAATATTAACCTATGACGTCACAACTTAGTATTGCCAAATTAATACCTTTTATTTCCGAGTAAAAATTTGTTAAAAGCGCAACAGTTACCGTGGCATAATTATAGGTGATAATTTATTAATTACTTCTTTAATCTATGAGTATCTATTTTGAAGTCAGTCATGTACATAATTCAGAACTGCCTCTCTGAAGTTTACATAAATAAAGAATACTTTCATTTTGATTACCAATCGACATATAATAGAAAAGAAAGAAAGAAAGAAAGAAAAAACATTTATTGGCAAAACCAAACACTCACAAATACACAATAAATAAAAATAAAAAAAAACAGTTCATATAAAAAAACAAAAATCACTTATCAACAAGACATTGCTGATGTGTGTATGAATGATACAACACAGGTGTGTGTGTGTGTGTGTATGTGTGTTTTTGTGTGTGTGCATAATGACTAGAAATAATCAAATTAGCCAAGTACATGTTTAGTAATATGATGGCCCATGTTAGCCCCATGATGGCACATGCTAGCCCCATGATGGCACATTTTATTAGCTCATGTTAGCCCCATGATGGCACGTGCTAGCCCCATGATGGCACATGTTATTAGCTCATGTTAGCCCCATGATGGCACGTGCTAGCCCCATGATGGCACATGTTATTAGCTCATGTTAGCCCCATGATGGCACGTGCTAGCCCCATGATGGCACATGTTATTAGCTCATGTTAGCCCCATGATGGCACGTGCTAGCCCCATGATGGCACATGTTATTAGCTCATGTTAGCCCCATGATGGCACGTGCTAGCCCCATGATGGCACATGTTATTAGCTCATGTTAGCCCCATGATGGCACGTGCTAGCCCCATGATGGCACATGTTATTAGCTCATGTTAGCCCCATGATGGCACGTGCTAGCCCCATGATGGCACATGTTATTAGCTCATGTTAGCCCCATGATGGCACATGTTATTAGCTCATGTTAGCCCCATTATGGCACATGTTAGCAACATAATGGCACTTGTTAGTAATATGATGGCACATTTCAGTAGCATGATGGCACATGTTGGTAGGAGTGTCTCATTACTCACCGCTAAGACAGACGGAGCAGACATATCCGATGGTGAGCAGTTCCCTGTGGCAGAAGCACGCGGCGCGGTAGTCCACGCGGCCTCGCCCCGGCAGGACTAGCTTGGTCCGCTCTGACGCGTCTGGGAGGAACACCCACTGCGGACAATGTACAAACAATGAACATACATCATCATCATCATCATCCTAGCGCCTCTCCCGGTTGCATCCTCGGCCATTGCCTTGGAGCCCAGGGTACGCAAGACTATGATCCTACATATAACAAATACAGGATAGGGCCGTTTAGGTATAGGGTATTAGGGTACCCGTACTTTATAACAAAGTATCCTACTACTATTATAAAGGCGAAAGTTAGTAAGTACGGATGTATGGATGTTTGTTACTCTTTCACGTAAAAACTACTGAATGGATTTGAATAAAACTTTACCACAATATAGCTTATACATCAGAATAACACATAGGCTACAATTTTTGAGGTTTCTAATGTGAGAACGTAAAAATTTTATTACGGAAATCGAAATCCACGCGGACGGAGTCGCGGGCGGCCGCTAGTCCTAAACAAAAAGTAACGTTTAAGTAACGCCTCGATGGTCTCGTGGTTTTAGTACCGGGCCTTGGTCTCGAGGTCCTGTGTTGTGTTGATTTTTCTGAACACAGCCCGGGTTTGTGATCACCAATCCGCATTTGGCAAGCGTGGTGATTAAGCCAAAACCCATCTTTGTAACGAAAACATGATTTCAAATGATGGAGGCCTTTGCCCTGCAGTGGGACATTAATAGGCTGATACTTTACTTTACTTTTAATAATATTATTACTATTATTACTATACTAATATAATAAAGCTGAAGAGTTGGTTTGTTTGATCGCGCTAATCTAAGGAACTTCTGGTTCGAATTGAAGAATTATTTTTGTGTTGGATAGTGTATTTGAAAAGGAAAGCTATAGGCTATACTATAGTATAACACGATATGTGCGGAAACCGGAATCCAAGCGGACGGATAATAAACCGACTTCAAAAAAACCGTAAACACAAAAATAAACTAAAAATTAAAAAAATAATTCCTAATATCTATTACCTCATACTGTAATTTTCCTAAACTATGTTAAAGTAATCTTAAACATACTAACTGAAGTCGGTGCTTCTTCTCTTCTGTTTTTGGGCAGGCAGTTTACGAAAATTACAGTATGAGGTAATAGATATTAGGAATTATTTTTTAATTTTTAGTTTATTTTTGTGTTTACGGTTTTTTTGAAGTCGGTTTAATTTTTTTTTAAAAAGTCAGTTTATTTCATTATTTTTAGTTGTGTAAAAGCGTTGTGAACTTAATTATTAATAGGAACTTAGTTGTTGTTAAGAGTGAATGAGAGTGTGGATTAATTTTTTGTTCTCGCGTGAAGGCCCAGCGAGACTTCTCGGCGAAATTTCTCGCCGTGGGTCTGGATGTAATATACACTAGTATCACGTTAGCCCTACATACATTCGATCGACCAATTGCAGTTCTGCCTTCCAACTCCTAACCGTTAAGGAGTACTGTACCTTCATCATCAGCACAGTAGCATCAGATGTTGATTCAAGCATACCTCACAAGCAATATGTAAGCCCTACATACTACTAAATAGTTTTCATCGACCAAATTGCAGTTCTGCCTTCCAACTCCTAACCGTTAAGGAGTACTGTGGCATCATCATCAGGACAGCAGCATCAAATGTTGACACCCTGAAGCATATACCTAAGTAAGACATGATTACGAAACAAAAACACCATACGAGCATACAATTTTCGGTGGTTGCCCTCGATTTCTCCTGGATTCCATCATCAGATCCTGGACTGGTGAAAATGGGACCACCTCGGAACTGAACTCTACACAACAAAACAAAAATTTTTGAAATCCGTCAATAATTGACGAAAATATCGGTGAACATACATAAAAAAAAAAACATACAGACGAATTGAGAACCTCCTCCTTTTTTGAAGTCGGTTAATAATATATAGTAGCTAGTATATAATTAATCACATCATCTTACTCACCAATAAATACTGTAAAAGACCTTCCAGTGACGGCACTTTCAGATACAGGCCTCCGGTGATGTCGCAGCCTTGCTGAAGTAAACTGAGGTGCTTGTCCAGCGAACACACGTCTATTAATACTTGTTGTTTCTGAAATAAATAAATAATAACAATAAATTCTTTTGACCAAAAAACCAAATGCCTAGCAAAAAACTAAGCTTTTGAATGTAAAGCGGCGGAGGGCCGGCTGGGAGGATCGGGCACTGAATCGTGATTTCTGCCAAGGCTATTGAGGTGCATTGAAAGTTATTGTTGGGCTCAAAAGGTGCATTGAAATGCTTAAGCGTTGCCATTAGTTTTATAAGTCTAGCTCGGGGGGTCCCGCTAGGAAGTATCACATGACACACGCGACTCCGTCCGCGTGCATTTCGGTTTCCGCACGCATGTGATATACTATACAGCCTTATAGTGCAGGCAATGAAGCATTTTGGGTCCGAATTTTTTTACTGTGAACCGTTTTGCATGTAATTTTGGAATTAGTTTCATTGCACCCTTAAATTCAAAAGTGAAAATTATTTGAACGCCGCAACTACCCCTGGAGTGGTTGCCACCCCATCTCGGGGGTGAGTATTATTTTTTTAAGATAACGTCGGATATCGTTAGGAAGACTAATTTTAAGCAAAAAATCATCTTTAAAGTTTTTCGATAAATCTAATACTTTTCAAGTTATTGGCAATTGAATATTCGCAATTTTGTCACGTTTTTCATCGTTTTTTTGCAAATATCTCCAAAAATATAAGTTTTATCGAAAATTTTATAAGGAACAAAATTGTAGCTGGTAAAAAACTAAACAATTTTGTTTATTATAACGTATTCTAAGTGCAATATTAAGTTAGATATTAAGTATCAAAGCCGTTTTTTATTTTGTCTGCAATTTAATCGATTTGGTCAATGTCATCTAGCGGCGAGCAGATGCATTTTATGCATTCATATAATTAAGAGTTTTGTAGTGCTTGAAATAAGCTTTCAAATGAGTACAATAAGAAGTCTTTTGCACGTAAAATAAGTAAGCTGTATTAAAAATAAGAGGAGCATCCAATATTTTTTCTTTTAAAACAATGAGTTTCATAAGTGCCATTTCCACCAGAATTGAAATTATTCGTATTCCGCCAAGAATTAACTTTAGTATAAAGTGTTTGATAAATTGTATCAGTGTGGCTGCTTTAGGACACATATTTTTCAAAATAGACAGGATTAAAATAAAAATATAAAATCTCATATTTTAAAAAATCCCACCTTCTTTTCATAATATCTCAAAAATTACGACAGATGCGTATAAAAGTGTAGGGATAAAAAATTTAGGTATTTTTCTGACAAATAATTTAGTAATTTTGTTATTTCTGTTAAACAAAAACTGACGGAGATATGATTGTTTAAAGAGCGCGTGGCAGCGGCAATCACAGCCTCTCTTAAGCCCTTTAACCCTACACCGTTTAAGAAAAAAAATGTTTACTATAAATTTCAATAAAATATGTTGTAGCTCTTCTAATTGCCTTAACAATGCTGTTTTTGAAATGGTGATAGCATGAATAGCTTGGAAATGGCACTTGTGAAACCTATTGCTTTACAAGAAAAAACATTCGATGATCCTCTTATTTGTAATACAGCTTACTTATTTTACGTGCAAAAGACTTTTAATTGTACTCATTTGAAAGCTTATTTCAAGCACTACAAAACTCTTAATTATTAGAATGCATAAAATGCATCTGCTCGCCGCTAGATGACATTGACAAAATCGATTAAATTGGAGACAAAATAAAAAAACGGCTATGATCTTCAATATATATCTTAATATTGCACTTAGAAAACTTTAGGATGAACAAAATTATTTAATTTTTTACCAGCTACAATTTTGTTCCTTATAAAATTTTCGATAAAACTTATATTTTTGGAGATATTTGCAAAAAACCGATGAAAAAAGTGACAAAATTGTGAATTTTCAATTGCCAATAACTTGAAAAGTATTAGATTTCTCGAAAAACTTTATAGATGATTTTTTGCTTAAAATTAGTCTTCCTATCGATATCCGAGGTTATCTTAAAAAAAAATACTCACCCCCGAGATGGGGTGGCAACCACTCCAGGGGTAGTTGCGGCGTTCAAATCATTTTCACTTTTGAATTTAAGGGTACAATGAAACTAATTCCAAAACTTCATGCAAATCGGTTCACAGTAAAAAAAATCGGAGGTTGGACCATATTTTTCGCTTCAATGACTGCGCTATTAAGCTTAAGCTTTCCTCGGAGCTTGTACTATGGAATTTAGGGAACCAAGAGACATACTTAAATACTATCATCAACATTCATGAGTACAAATGCCGATGATCATCAAGGATGGGTTTTTTTCTGTACCCACACCCTTCCTCTCTCCAAAACGTCAAGTAACAAAGTTATGTTATAGTTTTTACCTTGCGAGAACAAACCAGACACCAGAGTAATACAATCATACAAATACTTCATGTGCGGGATGGAGATATAATTCGCTACCATAGCGATAACTCGCGCTCGCGAAATGACATCTTAGCTAGCCCACCTGGGGGCGATTCACTAAGCGCAAATGTCATAATCTCACGGTTGTATCATCGTTGACAGTAGGAATTTAGTACTAATTTTGTACTGTCGCCGTTGATATAACCGTGAGATTATGACATTTGCGCTTAGTGAATTCCACCTTTCGCAAGTATGGCATATGTGCAGCCATCATCTCATTCAACCACTTGATAGGGAATGAAAAAAAAAGGCAAGTCTGTTTAGTACAGTACGGTATATTACCTGCGCAGTGAAGAACACGTTCATATAGTTGATGTACTGCGCGGCGGTGTCGGCGCTGCCCGTCACCACCAGCGCGCGGGCACTCGTGCGCAGACCCGGCGCCGCCTGACGACGCGACTGGACGACGGAAATAATACATAAATTAATAAATTAATAATACCTTTATTCATATACTAGCGGCCACCCGCGACTCCGTCCGCGTGTATTTCGATTTACAATAGCCTAAAGCCTTCCTAGTCAAATGCACTATCCAACACAAAAAGAATTTAGCAAATGCGTCCAGTAGTTCCTAAGATTAGCGCATTCAAACAAACAAACAAACATACAAACAAACTCTTCAGCTTTATATATTAGTATAGATATAGATACCATTATTCATAACTAGCAGCCGCCCGCGACTTAGTTAGCGTGGAGTTTGGTTCATTCCATGGGAGCATTTAATCAGGATAAAATTTATCCTATCACCTAAGTCAGTCCATACCCTGCCTGTATGCCAAATTTCATCAAAATCCGTTTAGTAGTTTAAGCGTGATTGACGGAAAAACATCCAAACAAACTTATAAAATAATACTTAGCATGTAAGAATGCTTAAAATAAAGTATTTACCTACAAAAAAAAAACATGAATTTCTTGGACCAACACACCAATTGCTTAGCTCCAAACTAAGCTCAAAGATATGAAAGCTAAGGAATGGATAGACATACTTAAATACTCTTATCAACATCCATGACATGAGACAAACTATTTATGGCAGGCTGTCGCAGTACAATGCTAGATATAAGCCTTATGAAGATATATATTTGATTATGCACACAATCATCATGCTAGGCAACCACTTTGGTGACCACATGGGGAACAATATTTTTGGCCATCCCAATTTTTCATTGTACATTGATTGTACTTCATTACTTATGTAATAGAATCAAATTATTAATTATTTATTATTATTATTATTGAAGTATAATCAAATTATTTAATAATAATTTGATTATACTTACCCTTGCTATGAAACAGAGTGCCATGGCTAGTGCACCAGCTATCAATGATTCTCCCGGCTTTCCCTCTTGTGGCTGGCTTTTTATCAAATTAACTAATCTGCAAATGACAATAAGATAGAATTAGAAAATGATCAAAGCACAGAACTTTTTAAAGAGCATTTTTTAAGATAAATTATTTATAAACATTAATTTAGGTTATTTAACTTACCTCATTTTAATTGTCTTTTCCACTAATGTAAATAATTCATATTGTCCATCAATTTGTCTTACATCTAGAGGCTTTCCTGGAGAAGGATACAAGTATTCACTGCAAAAAGACAATTATTTATAAGTACTAACTATATATAAATAGTGGTAGTAGAATCAGCCTTTTAATGTCCTTTTACCGGGCAAAGGTCTCCATCATTTGAAATCAAGTTTTCATTACAAAGATGGGTTTGTTTTTGCTTAAACACCACACTTGCCAAATGTGGATTGGTGGTATATAAAAAAAAAACATGCACTCATTTCACTAGGTTTGGGTTTTGAGATCACCAATTGATAATTTGGCAAGTGTCACTGATCAAGCAACTATCATAGTAATGATAGCTTTCATTATTGAGACTACATTATCCGTTGACTGGACTGTGGTAAGACAGATTTTACATTAAATTGGACCTTATGTAACAAATTAACAAAGCCAAAGGCGTAACTGCTGTGTTGCTTCAGGTGTCTCTTCTCTTGCCATTCACGTTGAGGCAATGGTGGGGCGAATAAAGTTTTGACGTGCAGAAGTGAATCAAATTGCTAAATAAATAATTTCATTTCAATGAAATACATATATTTGGCACACGCACTTGATGGTTGAATATCACTGGTCTCATACCTTTTATGAAAATGACAGCCAATAACAGCTAGCTGGTTGAGAGATTTCTGCATCAAATGTGAGTTGGCGAAGGCAATGACCGCATCGAGACATCCTGTAAGGACTTTTGGATCTTCGGTGATGTAGCGTTGATTTGGATTAGTGTCCACTATGATCACCAGCAGACTGCTGTCTGATGGCACTGGAAATAGAAATGTAAAACTTGTATTATTAAATATTTATTATTTAAATGAAATCACATCTAAACAGAATTTAAAATAATTTTGCCTGGGTTTAATAGGCCGTTTGCTATTGTTCAATTATTATCCTTGACAATGCAATGATGATCATTTTGATTTATAAAACAATAGCAGAGTTTTTTTAGTGAATGTTTTAGCTTTGTTTTGGTAAATTTTTAGGTTATAATTACTGTTGAAGTTAGCTGATGAGTACAAAACTAGAAATATCAAATATTTATAGTATTTAAATTGAAGAAGTATAGTTTTAACATTTATAATGATAGCGGTGATCCAACTTATAAGCAAGAAAAACATAAGAATTAAAAGCCGCTCGAAATCACTTACCTTCGTCGTCTGCCATTTCACTTAAATACGAAAAAGGAACACACAATTTATGGTTAATTTAAAGGCCAAAACTTTATTACTTAAAAAGCACTGTTGTTGTTTGTAAAATAGGACATTTAAATCTCGTTTTTCGCCTGCGAAATCTTAAAATTGTGATTTCTGTTAGCGGTGGGCGATTATGAGATATACTAACGAAATCATTCGATTATGAACATGTCTCGAGATATCTCGATTATAACAATTAGTAGTTACTAATACTAATCTACTAATTTAGTACTATTACATTTATACGTATAAGTAGAACTAATATCAAGTCAGTCATGCACGAGCGGTTGCAAGTTACTTGTAGAAGTTACTAATACTAATCTACTATTAGTAGACTTACGAACGTCTCACTGATGTTTTTATCGGTTTAAGTGAAAGTGCTAGAACACAAATGTAGTGGTCCGTTAAATCACTGGCACAAACCAATCCCAGGGCATGTCTCGGGTCCTTTACGAAAAAGTGATCCAGACATGCGTTGCCTCTAGTTGGCTTCGAATAATGGCCGGTAATAATATTCTTCCCGGTGATATAAACCTTGACATATGCTCGGTTCCTTTAAGTGAACAGTGCAACATCTACGTGTCCCTGTTAACAGAACACCAATTGCTTCCTGCGATTTCGAAGCCAACTAGAGGCAACGCATGTCTGGATCACTTTTTCGTAAAGGACCCGAGACATGCCCTGGGATTGGTTTGTGCCAGTGATTTAACGGACCACTACATTTGTGTTCTAGCACTTTCACTTAAACCGATAAAAACATCAGTGAGACGTTCCCGTTTTAAGACCGACCACGACGCGGTCCGGGGTGAACTCGAACTTATGGACTGGGGAGATGTTGTGAATTGCCATGATGTGAATGAAGCTGCTAACGCATTTAATAATACAATTACAAAGGTAATTGACAGCAACTCAAAACAAATAAGGATCAGTCGCTCCAGACATGCAATAAAGCCATGGATTACTCCAGGTCTTATTAGATGTCAGAAACACAGGGACCGTCTACATCTACGAGCGAGAAAACACCCAGCTGATGACGTATTACAACTGACATACCGAAGATATCGCAACTTTTTAAATAGCCTCCTTCACAAAATTAAATTAGAATACGAAAGCCAATCATTGATTTGTAATAAAGATAACCCAAAAAAACTCTGGAGTACCATCAAGGACATATGTCATCTAAACAAAACCAAAACTCAACCAGTAGATTTATTGACAATCGAACGAGGAGACGTTTCATCGCTAAATCATTGCAACAAATTCTTCGTGAGCGTGGGTCGAAACCTAGCCAACAAAACATTAGAAAAATTGTCTACCTCACAAGATTATCTCGCAGCTTCAGCGGAAGTTACCAATTCCATCTCGGATTCCTTTTTTTTGTCCCCAACAGATGAACATGAAGTAAACAATATGATTTGTGACCTAAAACTTGAAAGCTCTCCCGGAATCGACAGATGTACTCCTCTAATGTTAAAACAAATTAAAAACTTAATATTGAAGCCGCTTACACACATTTTCAACCTGAGTCTTTCTTTGGGGGTGTTCCCTGAAGTGTGGAAGACCGCGATAGTTACACCTATCCATAAAAACGGCAATAAGGCTGATCCCGGAAACTATCGCCCCATTTCTCTACTTACGATATTCTCAAAACTATTGGAAAAACTTGTTAACAGACGATTAGTCAGATATCTGGAAGACAACTCGCTGATCCCTGAACGGCAGTACGGATTTAGACGTGGAAAATCCACTGAAGAAGCTGTGTTACTCATGTCCAAAATTGTCTCCTCCGCTTTAGACCACAACAAAAGCTGCATCGGTGTGTTCCTAGATCTAGCAAAAGCTTTCGACACAGTGTCCGTACCAATACTTGCTAAAAAGATATCCGGCTTCGGCATCAGGGGTGTAGCACTGGATTGGTTCATCAGCTACTTGACAAATCGCAGGCAGTGTGTTCGAGTAGACTCCATCTTAAGCGACGAGATGACCATTGAATTCGGTGTTCCTCAAGGCAGCATTCTAGGACCTACTTTATTCCTCCTGTACATGAGTGATATAATGAAGATAATTTCAGGTATCGCGGACGCTATTTGTTATGCTGACGATACAGTGTTAATCTTTCAGGGATCCAATTGGGAAGAAGCCTTTAAAACAGCCGAAGAAGGGATGACCTATGTTTCGGACTGGTTGGATAGAAATCTCTTAACACTGAATCTGGGTAAAACTAAATACGTGGCATTTCACAAAACGCGGGCTTCACAACCGTCCCCATCAGCTTGTTTGAAGTTACATTCATGTAAGGACATCATTCAATCGACAACTTGTAGCTGCCCCTCTATTGACCGCACTTATGATATCAAATACTTAGGAGTAATAATAGACCAACACCTAAACTTTAAAAAACAAATCACCACACTAGCCGCTAAAATTCGGAAAACAGCATTTGTTATGAAATATCTTAGAAACTCGGCACCTATTAACATCCTTATACTTGTATACAAAGCCATTTGTCAGTCACTTCTTCTATACTGTATAAAAGTCTGGGGTGGCGCAGGAAAATCCACTATGATTGAACTGGAGAGAGCCCAGAGGTCTGTTCTAAAGGTGATGCTTGGTAAGTCATTTAGATTCTCAACCGACCAGCTTTTTAGAGAGGCAAAGGTTCTGAGAGTCAGGCAATTGTTTATTTTGAGCGGTGTTTTGCTCACTCACAGAGCAGCTTTGGCCTCGCAAGAATATAATGAACGAATCGCCCGTCGAGTGTACAGGATTCCTGTCCCGACCACACGCTCCACCTTCGCAAGACGCCAACCTCATGTTACACTCCCACGCCTATACAATTCTATATGTAAAAAACATGTTGATTTCAAAAAGCTTAAAACCCGAGAGGCAAAGCGAGCCTTAGAATCCTGGCTATTGAGTATGAACTACGTGGACACAGAAGACCTGATTACTTAAAAAAAAAAAAAAACCTTCATCTATTACACCCACACACCCACACACACACACACACACACACACACACACACACACACACACACACACACACACACACACACACACACACACAAACACACACACACATACACTCACACACAAACACGAACAGATATTTTACTGTTTTATTCCTCTAGTTGATAATTTTTCTGTGTAACCACAAATAATATTAAGTGTATTAAATTTTACGTTGTCCATTCAAAATTAAAACTTTATGATGCTCGAGTTGTGTCCGTCCGATAAATCTTTCCAGTAAAACTGTTTTGGATTCTGCGATACAAGCTATAAGCTTAGTGTAGAATTCACTAGGTATAAGACATTATTGTAAAATGTTGTTCGGAAATAAAGTTTTATTATTATTATGTTGGTACTCTTACGAGATCACGGGTCCAAAGGGACCCGGTCCTTTGAAGCATGCGTGGGGCCAAAGCCAACAGCGCAGAGGCTTTTTTTGTACCATTATTATTATTATTATTATTACTATTAGTAACTTGCAATCTACTAAAAGTAGATTAGTATTAGTAACTTGTAGTAGTTACTAATACTAATCTACTATTAGTAACTTGCAATCTACTAATAGTAGATTAGTATTTGTAACTTGTAAATAGTATGTAGTATTAATAAAGGTAACTAAAGTTAATAGTACTAAATTAGTAGATACTAATTTTTATACGTATTAGTAGTACTAATATGAAGTTAATGGTCAGTCATGCACGAGCGGTTGCAAGTCGATTCACACTATTTACAGGCTTTTCAGCACTGATGAGTAGTGCAAACAAAATTTACTTAACATTTATGTAATTTTTTACACCTATGTCAATACTACGCCAAATACAATGTTATTTTTTACGGTTATATGTATGCTATTCGAAGCCTCAAATCGAAAACACGATTAGTAGTACTAATTAGTTACTAATTCATTCGATTATGAAATTGTATTAGTTACTAATTCCATAATCGATTATCAATATTAGTAATTCAAAATTAATCGATTATGCCGATCAGTCATAATCGCCCAGCGCTAATTTCTGTGATTGTTTGTCAGTCAGACAATGTAAATGACATGACATTGACAAGTTAAATGTCAACCGTTGAGGAGTGATTGTCCGAAATATAATTTTATTATTAAATGTTATTAAATGTTCATCGCATTTATTCATTTATTTAGTACTGTCAGATAGTTAATTTTCTTCTAAAATGTTTAATAGTCTAAACCCGATTATCATGTTTATTAAATCGAGTAACATTTATGTGACAAAACGGAAAAATACGCAAGAGAAAAACATAAACGTTACAAGTTCTTGCGAAATTGCATAAAATTTTTCAGGATCATGCATGCGTTCCCTTTGTTATTTGCACTGTTTTGTAGCTTGGGGCAGACGTCAGAAACGCCATTAATAAATGAGACCAAATTCCAAGAGAATCGTCATGGGCGTCGTGGATATATTTCTCGTAGTCATGGTGCACTAGTAGTTTCACTTATAGGCGCTGTAGCCTAAAACAGTTAAGTATAACAGTAACATAGCTTCATGGTGAGAACGGTGGTTGAAAAAAAACAGACGAAACGTGTAGGTAGGTCAACGACACAAAAATATACTAAAGTCCATTTCAGCTAAAATTATCTTTGTGACATGAAATGTGTACCTACTTTTTCAACAGAATGAAACTTTATTTCAAGACAATTATGATTATGTTTATGTGATTTTCCATATGGTTCTTAATTAAAGAGTCAATTTTCCTTTGAACCGTGAGCTGCCACCGGGATCGCCTTAGAGGTGTTACGGACTATAGTGAATGTATACATTATTTTGATTGCCTAGAAGGTCATGATGTGTAACAAAACTTAGTGTAAGGTACATACAAGTTAATGAAAACTATTTACCTACTTACAGGGTACAAAACAAAGTCACTGACTTGTGTCTGTCCCTGTGTACCTACGAGTATGCCTAAACCACCGATTTTCATGCGGTTTTTTATCAGATAGATTGATTCAAGTGGATTTTGCGTTCATGTGCAACTTTTTTAGTATACTTACCTACTTTAGCACCAGGATCGGACCCGTGTGAAGCCGGGCGGGTCGCTAGTTAAACATTTTTGACACTACATCTTTGTCAGATTATTATGATCACTCACTTTCACTGACTGGGCAAAAACAAGATTAAGTAGTATAATTATCAACTAATTAAATTAAATATTATGATAATTGTAATCCGGTTTATATCTTCAATTTATCTTAAATATCGAATATAAATACGTAGTTACCCAGTCTTTATTTAGTTCGGGGGAAAATGGCGGGAATCACAGTGGTGTTATTATGTCTGGTGGCGGCAGCAACTGCCGTTCCACCAGCAGTTAAGACCAGGGAGGATATCGAGGACTACAAAGGCTTTTTGGAAAAGTCTATGCAAGGTAAAAACTTAAGTATTTTTTTAGTTTGTTTTAGGAGTTAGAGCTACTTAGTAGTAGAAGTGAATGTCGAGAAAACAACTCGACATTGACTCACAAACACTGAACTTAGTGGTGGATCTCAACAAACTCCCAGAACTATATTCGATCCACTGGTGGAGCATATTAGAAGATCCAAGTATCACAGGATCCACCGAGACCGTTTGTGGATCATAGTGAACTCCGGCGTGCTATTCAATCCACTGGTGGATCGAAATAGTGGATCATAATGGATTGAGGGGTTGTGCTACGCTTCTGCTCGTGAGTGACCTCACTCACCGCTCACCAGGGGAAAAATCTATATAAACAGCTCCTGGAGTTATTGCCGTGACATCAAAAGTTTAATTTCGTATAAAAACTTTTAATATGCGCATAAACATTTTTTTTCCATCTTCTTAGAATGTCAAATATTTTTTTAGACGATGGCCTTACCCTCGAGGATCGTATGGCAAAAAATCTATAACTTAAAAAAAAAACTTGGAAAATTGTCACCCGATTCTTTGTTTATTGTGTGAAAATCTTACTCCACTGTTAATTTGCGAATAAACAGTTCGTTATTTTTTTTCTTAAATTTCATATTTTACAGACGATGGCCTTACCCCCGAGGATCGTATGGCAAAAATATAAACTATTGAAAAATTGTTACCCAATTCTTTGTTTATTGTCTTAAAAAGTTACTCCAATGTTAATTTGCAAATAAAAAGTTCGTTCTTTTTTCTTAAATGTCATATGTTACAGACGATGGCCTTACCCTCGAGGATCGTATGGCTCAGAATCCTGAAGCGAACCCGTGGGAGAACAGCGGCAAGTTCCAAGGAGACATTTTGCTGGACGACGAGCTGGTGGAGGAAATGGTCACCACGTACGCCAACGGTCGTATGGCTTACACCAGACCCAACACTCGCTGGCCTGGAAACACGGTGATCTATGAATTTGGAGTTAACGAGTTCAGTAAGTTAAATCACCACTTAGTATAAAACATTTAGTCACTATCCGTGTCCTTATGTAGGTTAGCTTAGATATTTAAAATTACGCAACGGATTGATGCGGTTTTTTCAATAGATAGTGATTGGCCGTTGGTCTAGTGGTTCGGGACCCTGGCTGCATAAACCAAGGGTCGCGGGTCCGAATCCCGCTAGGGGCAAATGTCTGTGTTGAACATCGCCATTTGTACTCGAGCCATGGATGTAAATAAAAGTATTTCGGCCAGCGGTGATCACTTATCAACAGGTGATAATCTAGTTCATTTGCCTACCAATCACATTTTTAAAAAATATAAGAAAATTTTCTCTTACAGATCTTAATCAGCAGAGGCATATCCTGAACGCGATGTCCCTTCTGGAGCAGCGGACCTGCATCAGATTCCGCCACAGGAACGCCAATGATCGCCAGTGGGTCAGAATTACTGTAAGTTCACTTCATTCAATAATACCTACTGTTTCCACCTCTTTCTTGAGTCGTATTCCTCATTACTGAGGGACGTTAAAATTGTATGAAATGATGCCTTCTCCATTTCGAATACTTTCTAGTATTGTCGAGGTTTCCTCGCAATGTTTTTTTTCACCATACAGCTGGTGTGAAATTACGCTCATAGATTTTGATAATCCAGAGGTGCGTGCTTGACTGGATTTGAACCGCCGACTTCACGCATGTGAAGCGGCGCTTTTACGAGTACGAGTAGGCTACCGAGATAACTTAGGTACTGTTTTATTAAGTTGACGTTGATTTGTTTTCACCGTAAAATTTCTTATTTACATTCAAAACTAACCAACGCCCAACAAAGGGCGTGGATTCCAGACGTGTGTGAGATTCTGGGAAACACAGATCAATCTATGTGATGTTCAGAGTTATTATTTAACTGCTAATTTACTTATGTTTAAAGGGAAGACCAGACGGCTGCTACGCGAACGTCGGCTTCAACCAGAACCGTCAGATCAGCACATTCAACGTCGCCCGAAGCACGCCCGGCACCGGCTGCCTCAACTCCGTCGTCATCATCCACGAGTGGTACCACATCCTGGGCTTCTTCCACATGCAGTCAACTTACAACAGATACAACTATGTCAGGATACACTGGGAGAATATTCAGAACGGTGAGTTTGTATAAGATTTAGATGTAGCAGCATGGACGTACACAGGTTTCGGGAAGGGCAAATCCAATTTTAATAAGCCAGGGTATGAAGGGGTGGGGGGGGGAACAAGATTCTTATAAGCTAAAATGAAAGACATATTTAATTCTCTGAGTATAAAAAAATATCGCAAACAAAAGCCAAAAATTCTTAATTCTTGTCGCTGTATCACATACCTACTTGGAAGGGACGTCAACATTAACCAGGGTGGGGGGGGGGGGGGGGGCAGCTGGCCCCCTGCCCCTGCTATTCTATGTCTACTCAAACTCAGGTCAAGATATTTGTGTCGGAATGGTGTTGCCGTGAGCACCGACGCCGACCCACTGGGTCAGAACCTTCGGTCAGGTTCCGCCAACAAATTAACGGATCGCGGTTCGCTCGCTGTCCACCAAAAGCATGAGGTACTTACCGGTGGAAGGAGGCTAATCCACGCACGAGTGGACCGTGGCTCCTGCTGGTGTTTGCTGTGTGCTGCTGGTTGGGTTGCCCTTCCACATGCCACGCGGCGCCGCGGTTGGGTCAGTCCTGATCTTAATCTTCCTGGATCTGGATTCCCAGGTGTCACGCTTTGTTAATTGTCCTTTATAATGTTCACAAAACACTTTAACATCACACACAATAGTATATTTTTGTAAGATTTGCTCCAAAACGTAATTTTCGGTTGCACATTCAACTTTTCGTGTCGCTCTTGAACACGACGGCCATCACACTCACCGGTAGCCAATCACTGTCAACTTCCACCGATAGCCCTTTGCTCGGGCGCTGCTATTGGCTTGAGCGAGCGAGATGAATTGAACGAATATAGGAACGGCACCTTTGGCGGCAGTTTTGAAATTGACATTAATGCGTTTACGTAACATACCGCCCACCAAAATACAGCTGGTATTTTCCGGATAAATAAAGAAAACGGAAACGCTAAAATACCTAACTGTATAAACGACTGACTTAGAAAACTTTGATGCAGAATTTAACGAATGATACAAGTAACATTAACGATAAGAGTTTATGACTAACTAAACTAGAAAACTATAGTTTAATGTGTTACGAATTATGATTCTATAGGAAGAGGACACAACTTGACCAGAGGTCTTTTGATAAGACCACTTTTAGTTTTAATAGTCGCTATTCGAATGGTCCCATCAGGACCCGGATGAAGCTCGCATACTCTTCCTAGTGCCCATTGGAGAGGCGTGCGGTTATCATCTTTGATGACAACTACAGTGTTAACGGATAACGGTTTTGAAGCCTTCGTCCATTTCATACGATGAGAAAGAGAAGTTACATATTCATGTTTCCAACGGATCCAAAAGCTTTGAACGAAATATTGAATCAGTTGCCAACGGTTAAGTCGATTTAAGTTAACTGAAAGGTAATCCTCATCTGGAACGCTTGTAAGTGGTTCCAAAGTCAGAAAATGACCGGGAGTTAAAACGTTTAAATCATTTGGATCAGTGCTAAGAGCACATAAAGGTCGCGAATTCAAAATTGATTCAATTTGAACGAATAACGTGCTGAGTTCTTCGAATGTTAATACCTGATTGCCGACCACGCGATAAAGATGTGACTTTGCAGCTTTAATCTGAATTTCCCACACCCCGCCAAAATGTGGTGCGGAGGGGGGATTGAAAACGAATTTGATATGTTCAGCCTGCGAAGCCTCTTCGATTAACGTTAAGTAATTGTCGGCACCAACAAAGTTCGTGCCATTATCGGCATGGATGACGCTACACCGTCCACGACGACCTACAAAACGTCGCAATGCAGCAATGAAACCCTCAGAGGAAAGCGATGACACCACCTCAAGATGTACGGCTTTGGTAGCTAAACAGACAAACAAGCATAGATACGCCTTGTCCATTTTAGCTCCGCGATAGGGCCCCATTTTAATGCGGAATGGTCCCCCGAAATCCACGCCAACGACCGATCATGGCTTAACTTGGTTAACTCGATAAGACGGAAGATCACTCATAAACGGATCTAACGGTTTAGGGTTTGTTTTATAACAGCCGATACATTTTGAAAGACACCGACGAATAGCTCGTTTTGCGGATAAAATCCAAAAACGCTGTAAAACTAAATACTGAGTAGTGTTTTGCCCAGTATGGCAATATTTACGATGAATGGATTCGATTAGTCTGTTTGTAAGAAGATGATCACAAGGCAGCAGCGCTGGATGTTTTTGATCAAATTCTAAGCCGGCACGAGATAACCGACCGCCCACCCTGAGAACACCTGCCTCATCGATAAACGGATTTAGTTTTTGAAATGGTTTGGGCAACGATTGTGTCCTACGAAGACGTTTAATTTCATTCTCGAACGATGATCTTTGAACGGCTTTAACGATTAATAATAATGATTGGTGATTTTCTTCTTCAGTGAGAATAGAAACGCTATGGCGCGCGCCTTTAGAACGAATATTATACATGAATCTACGAATGTAAGAAATTATATGAGTGATTTTGTCCAATGATGAAAAACGCTTTAGTAAGTTGTCGAATATAGAATCCGGTTGTCTATCCGTAGTTTGTTCGGTCACCAGAGCCACTGAATGACGCTCTTCGGTACGCACGATTTGCTCCTCATCCTCGGTAAGAAGCCTTTGATAGTTGTTTGGCCAACAGTCAGAAGTTTGTGACAACCAGGACGGACCTGACCACCACAACGAATTATTAAGAAGATCGTGGGGAAGTTGACCACGAGAACATACATCCGCAGGATTATCACCAGAAGCAACATGTTGCCAATTGCCGGTGGGGACAATGTCTTGAATGTGACTCACACGATTTGCCACGAATGTAGTCCAACGAGATGAGTGCGATCGAAGCCAAGATAAGACAACGGTCGAGTCAGACCAAAGTTGAATAATATCGATTGGGATTTTGGACTGATACGTGTCAGTTATGAATTTTGTCAGATCTGCGAGTAGTACAGCTCCACAGAGCTCTAAACGAGGCAAGGAAAGACGTTTAAGTGGAGCGACGCGTGCCTTGGCGCATAACAGCCGAGTATGAATAGATCCGTCACCGCACAAGACGCGTAGGTAGATCACCGCTCCGTACGCAAGTTCGGAACTATCACAGAAACCATGTAATTCGTATGAAGTTACATTATCAAAAGTGAGACGACGCGGAATACTCAGGTCAATAATAGAAGGTAACTGGTCACAAAATGTTTTCCACATAAGGACGACACTATTGGGCGGTGACTCATCCCAAGAAGTTCCGAGAATCCACAGTCTCTGCAATAAACATTTGACTTGGATTGTGAGTGGTGACAAAAAGCCCAACGGGTCAAATATTTTAGCGATCTCACTAAGGATAACACGCTTAGTACATGGTCGATTAGACGAAGTCACGTCGAATGAAAACGAGTCAGATACTGGATTCCACTTCAATCCAAGTACCTTAAGTGTAGGATATTTGTCACCAGAGAATGATTTACTATCCAAAAGACACTCTTCTGGGGAAAGATCTGATAACAACTCTGGCGAATTACTAGCCCATTTTCTTAACTCAAAATGACCTAGCTCGAATAATTTTATTATTTGAGATTTGGCTTCCGAAGCAGCAGTAAGATTCGGACAGCCTGTGACTATATCATCTACGTATATATCGGTAGATACAATTTTCTGAGCAAGAGGATATTTGCTACCTTCATCCTCTGCCAGTTGTTTAACTGTTCTACAAGCTAAATACGGCGCAGAAGAAACACCGTACGTTATTGTATTAAGTTTATATTCCTTCAAAACTTGATCAGGGCTTGTTCTCCAAAAGATTCTCTGATAATCACGATGTTCATCAGAGACCAGAATTTGTCGATACATCTGACGTATGTCAGCCATAAAAACAACCGCATGAATTCGATAGTGGAAGAGAACCCCAACGATATTAGATTGAAGTTTAGGTCCCGTTAGCAAAGTGTCATTTAACGAAATACCTCTTGCGTCCTTTGCTGACGCATCAAAGACCACGCGTAATTTAGTTGTGACACTATCCAGTTTGATCACACAATGATGCGGAATATAGTATTTGCCTTGGCCTAGCTCTTTTGGATTTACTAAAGACATGTGACCAGATCTCTCGTAATCAGACATGAACTCACAATACTGTTGACGCACATCAGGATCACGAGACAAGCGACGCTCAATCGCATGAAAGCGCCTTAATGCGATGTCACGAGAGCCATCGAAGATTGGTTCCACAGTGTCTTTAAACGGGAGACGCACTCCGTACCTGCCACTCGGGTCACGATAATGATCAACTGCATAGGCCTGTTCGCATAAAGTTTCTTCAGGAGTCAAAGAGGAAGCCTGAGGCACGCTATCCACTTCCCAAAAACGCTGTAATGCTGATATCAATTCGACGTCAGAATTTGAAGAAGCTTGTACCAGCGATGAAGACATGAGTGGCGTTCTTCCTAGTAGGAGCCATCCGAAGACCGAATTAATCGCGAGGGGCTGATTTGGACCACCCTTTATGCGCTGAGCTAAAATGGACTCGGCGAAAACGTCTGCACCAAGCAGAACATCGATAGGGCCAGGGATGTCATACCCTGGGTCAGCTAACGGTAACGAGTTAATGTTGGACCAACCCGACGTATTAATTTTAGCTATGGGTTGCTCGCCGCATATATTTGAAATAACGTGAATGTCTAAATCGAATAACGAATTATCGTTTGAACCTACTGAACAACGGACGAAACCGGTGACGTCAGCAGAAATACCACCTAAGCCGTTGATATTTGTTTCGCATGAGACTGGCTTAAGATCCAAGTAATGAACTGCTTGTCGAGTTATAAAATTATTTTGACTTCCGGTGTCGAATAACGCGCGTAAAGCTTGATATTTACCGTTCGAATCTCGAATTTGAATAATAGCCGTAGCTAACAACACAGTCGTATTTGTAGAATTAATCGAATAATTTGAACGTCCTTTGACGAACAAAGATACGGATTTTGATTCTGTGGAGTTCTTATCAACACTAGAATTCTTAGCATCGCGTTCCTTATGAAGCAACGTGTGATGTTTATGTTTGCATTTCCAACAACGAAACATCGAGTTACAATCCTTCAGTTGATGGGATGATTTAAGGCAGTTGAAGCACAACTTTGACTCTAATGTGTAAGACATACGGTCGTCCACCGACTTAGCGAGAATATGTTTACAATGAGTAATAGAATGATTATCCGAACATAAAATGCATTTCAAAATCTGTTTAACATTTTTGTCTGAAGGGGATTGAACCTGCTTACTGTCTGTTAACAAAGTATGAGTGACATTATGTCGTTTTGTAAAATTATTAGAATACTGTTTCGAATTCGACATAATACTACGAATGTTGCTACTTGGTTCCTTCGACACATTGTTTCCTTTGGAATGTTCAGAAAAATGATTATCACGTAAAAGAGATTCACATTTGGAATGCAGAAAGTTTTTTAATTGATGATACGTCGGAATCTCTGTATTAATGTATTTCTCTTCGAATTCACGACGCATTTTCGAATCTAATTTGGACAAAATATGGTAAACGATTATGAAATCCCAATTGTCAACTGGTAGGTCTTGTTTGCGTAAAATGCCTAAGTTTTCGTCAATACAATCTAATGATCGACGAAACTCGATTGCATTATTTAGTTTGAACGAAACGTTTAAAATATCTTTCCAGCATGTGAAAGATAATTCACGTTTATGTTGATAACGCGAGACTAAGGCCGCGTACGCATTGGAGTAATAATCACCTGTTACGGGGTATTTACGAATAAGCGATAACGGGTCGCCGCTGAGCGTCGATACTAAATATTGAAATTTCTCCACATCGGTTAAATAATGACAGTCATGAATTAACGAATTAAATGAATCAATAAATTCAGGCCATTGCTTAATGTTACCTGAAAACGAAGGTAACTGAATCTTAGGTAGCTTAATATGTGACCTTAATGGTGTAGACTCAGCCTTATAATCCCTTTTGTCAATTTCTAATTCCGGTTTTGTTAATGATTTTGCTATTGACAAAACATGAAAATAAGCGTCATCAAAACGTTTACGAATGTCTTCATCAACCCCTTCTTCCTCGTCATCAGTCGATGAAGTCAATAATTCGAGTATTGAATAATGTGCGCATTCGAAATCAGACCTAATGTTGGCCGCTTGGTCACAATATGAAAGAAAAAGATCGCATTGACTATCATCGGATTCGGCAATGATACCGACCTCTAATGCCTTTGACATACGGTTCAAAGCTATCGTACGCTTACGACGTAATGCCGGTAAATCGTGAACAGTGTACTCACTATTAGTATTTTTCGATTTGGATTTACTTGAATGACTAAGTTTACGAGTGACACCACGTTTTGTATTAAAAGACATGATTACTAGTTAATTATACTTGTACCAACAACGAATTTATTTTGTATCGATAAACAATAAGCAATAGAAAAACGTTAAACTAACTACCTAACTTCGTAGTAGGTACCATAGATAACGCGTATGAATACAATAGCACGGAACAGCTGATTGCATAGATTCCACTTCACGTGATTCGCGGTGAAACGGACCGGTTATAACAACGAATGAAAACGTTTAATTTTGTTATTACGAAAAAAAATATGATTAATTGGAATGTGATGACCTAACGAATGATTTCGCCAATGTTTAATAACAATGACAAACGAATAGTTACGTATAAGTTTGTGTCACGGCCGAATAGAAATACAAAAACTATAAGTTTGAAGTATGATCCGCGACAACAAACAAAACAGGGTTGTTGATCGTTTGTTACTTAGTACCTATTTATTTACTATCACAGCCGACTATAAGTAACACACAAAGCACCGAATTAAAATTGTAGCATTAGCTAGTTTGCTTGTGT
Organism: Nomophila noctuella; assembly: GCA_958496325.1. Taxonomy (NCBI): domain Eukaryota; kingdom Metazoa; phylum Arthropoda; class Insecta; order Lepidoptera; family Crambidae; genus Nomophila; species Nomophila noctuella. Next base: position 5,280,747 of record OY292505.1, on the reverse strand, counting down.
GTGATCCGCAATAATAAAACGCGTAGGTATCTAGGCAACTTGAAGTAAAGTAACACAGCCGAATGAAATAGATATTTTTACACGGATAAAAATTATTGATTGTAAAAATATGATCTGTGATTAACTTTAGCATTCAAAGTATTAACGAGTGCACGAATTAAAGCTGCAATGTTGCAAACCTGTGATCGACTATAAAAACGTTTGTTTACGAATAATTAGTCGCCGAACGAATTGAATCAGTTTGATCTATGAATGTAGTGATATGTGAGCGTTAGTGAATTGAATTCAGAGTACAAGATGGACGAATAGGTTACCGCTCACCGAGTAAATTGCATAGAAATGTAAAGTAATGCGAAAATACCCACTAGTTAAAAATAAAAATATTAACTGCGCAATTGATTCTAATGGATGAAAACACCAGCTATATTCTAATTGATGGTTGAATAGGAAGCCACTTCCCGGGTTTCGGCACCATGAAATGTGTCGGAATGGTGTTGCCGTGAGCACCGACGCCGACCCACTGGGTCAGAACCTTCGGTCAGGTTCCGCCAACAAATTAACGGATCGCGGTTCGCTCGCTGTCCACCAAAAGCATGAGGTACTTACCGGTGGAAGGAGGCTAATCCACGCACGAGTGGACCGTGGCTCCTGCTGGTGTTTGCTGTGTGCTGCTGGTTGGGTTGCCCTTCCACATGCCACGCGGCGCCGCGGTTGGGTCAGTCCTGATCTTAATCTTCCTGGATCTGGATTCCCAGGTGTCACGCTTTGTTAATTGTCCTTTATAATGTTCACAAAACACTTTAACATCACACACAATAGTATATTTTTGTAAGATTTGCTCCAAAACGTAATTTTCGGTTGCACATTCAACTTTTCGTGTCGCTCTTGAACACGACGGCCATCACACTCACCGGTAGCCAATCACTGTCAACTTCCACCGATAGCCCTTTGCTCGGGCGCTGCTATTGGCTTGAGCGAGCGAGATGAATTGAACGAATATAGGAACGGCACCTTTGGCGGCAGTTTTGAAATTGACATTAATGCGTTTACGTAACAATATTCTTTGTTCAATTGGGCTTATAGAAGTATTTATGCATCGTCAAAACAAAATGTACAATAATAATGACTCTACCACCGATTCGGAACTCCGACAACTCCGATTGGAAGGCAGTTTGTGCCAAAAAAAATTGGCAAGAAACGTGACAAAACAAAGTAAGTACAACTAGGTACTATTTTGTTCACAGGTATGGCGCACAACTTCGACCGAGTGGACGCTAGCTTGGTGTCGAACTTGCGTCTTCCCTACGAATATGGCAGCTGCATGCACTACGGAACTCACTTCTTCAGTAGGAACGGTCACCCTACTCTGACTACCACTAGGGTAAGTAGTATGGAGGATTCTAGGCTCATACATATTTGTTGCGGAACAAGTGCTCCCTTATGTATATCCTGTCAGTGTAGCCAAGTTGCCACTTTGACTATTGCCGCTATCGCTATCGTAGCGACTTATATCTCCACTAGCGACCCGCCCCGACTTCGCACGGGTGCAACTAAGTTTATTAATGTTATTCTACTATATTATGCATGTATTATACATAAAAACCTTCCTCTTGAATCACTCTATCTATTTAAAAAAAGCGCATCAAAATCCGTCGCGTAGTTTCAAAGATTTAAGCATACAAAGGGACATAGGGACAGAGAAAACGACTTTGTTTTATACTATGTAGTGATAACGCTCATACAGATACTTCGTGTGCGGGATGGCAATATTAGTCGAAGCGATGGCGATGGCGATAATGGTCGAAGTGGCAACTTGGCTAGACTTCCCCCAGGTAAAGATCAGGAAAGATTAGCCTTGGCAAATGTTTGTGTGATGAACATCGGCATTTGTACTCGAGTCATGGATGATAGAAAAGTATTTAAGTAAGTATGTCTATCCGTTCCCTAGCATCCATAGTACAAGCTTCGAGCTTAGTTTGGGGCTAGGCAATTGGAATGTTAATCCAAAGAAGTCTCGGTAGCTTAGTGGTTAGCGCGCTTGCCCTGATTGCAAGAGGCGCTGAGATCAGATGATTTTTTCTTCTGATCAGAATAATTTTGAATTTCTTAATATTTATTCTTGACATTTCATATTAACAGCACTACGGAGGCGTCCTAGGCCAGACCGTGCGCATAACCGGCTACGACATCTGGCGTTTAGGCCGTCACTACAACTGCCCGGGCGCCTGGAGCGACGCCGCGCTCGCCAAGGCCAGCACCACCGCCTACGTCAGCAGGGAGGACGGCAGCTTCGAGGAGCTGGTGGTGGACCCGCAGCCACTGGCGGATGAGCTGGAGCCTATCGACATCGAGGATTTGGAATAGAGTCTGACACTATCAAACTGACTGTTGCATAAAACGGAGTCGATGCAACATTTTACCGTCTTGCAAAGTTTTGGCAAACGCGTAGATAAATCCTTAAGTATCTACATTTTAACCACATTTTGGATTCCAAAATCTGCAATACAAGCTACTTATCACGAAACCAGATGTTATGTTATCAGAAATATGAAAATTAAATCAATCATCATCATTATCCGAGTGTTATTATTGCCCTTGCTCCTTCTGCCATATCCAAAGAAGACCGGGGTCCGCTTTGCTACTTTTACTTCTATGTCCTTTAGTGACTTCTTCCTTACGGCACTCACAGCAAAGCGTGGGGTTGTACTCAATATCTAGGCTTGCACTATGCGGCACAGTCATATTAGTATCAACTAGAAACTCAGCTTCTATGACTCTAATAACCACGTGAAAGTAGTACCAGCCTCATCCCCCCTGGTCACTGGCTCGCACTACAACTGCCCGGGTGCCTGGAGCGACGCCGCGCTCGCCAAGGCCAGCACCACCGCCTACGTCAGCAGGGAGGACGGCAGCTTCGAGGAGCTGGTGGTGGACCCGCAGCCGCTGGCCGATGAGCTGGAGCCTATTGACATCGAGGATTTGGAGTAGAGTAGTCCAGGCTAACTGACCCGCACTAAAACAGAGTCTGCGCAAAATGTTTTGGCAAACACTTACATAATTCCATTTAAGAACACTTTTACCACATTTTGGATTCCAAAATCTGCAGCACAAGCTACTTTTAACAACAGAAGATGTTATTTTATCAAAAATATAAAAATAAAAATGTCATCATCATTACCCGAGCGTTATTTTTTTCTATTTCCTTTGCTCCTTCTGCTGTTGTCGAAGAAGACCGAGGTCCACTTTACTTTTACTCCTCCCTTTCGCACGGTCTTCAGCGTCCTTTGAAGCTAGACCATTGGCATGTTTGTCATCTTTTGGTGCTACCTCTAGCATGAACATTACTTACTATAAGAAAGTAGTACCAGCCTCATTAACCCCTGGTCACTGGCTTGCACTACAACTGCCCGGGCGCCTGGAGCGACGCCGCGCTCGCCAAGGCAAGCACCACCGCCTACGTCAGCAGGGAGGACGGCAGCTTCGAGGAGCTGGTGGTGGACCCGCAGCCGCTGGCGGATGAGCTGGAGCCTATCGATATCGAGGACCTGGAGTAGAGAAGTCCAGACTAACTGACCCGCACTTAAACAGAGCCGGTGCAACTTGCTATCATGTTGCAAAGATTTTTGTCCATCACGTAGATAACATTTTGTTTATTGTTTTTGAAATCTGCAAAATAAGTGCTTCGAGCTAGGTACTTATCACGAAATCAGATGTTATGTTATCAGAAATGTGAAAATTAAATCAATTATCATCATTATCCGAGTGTTTTTATTCCCGGTTGCTCCTTCTGCCCTTGCCGAAGAAGGCCGGATTATTTTTGCTACTTTTACCCTTATGTCCTTTAGTGCCGTAAGGAAGACCTTATGACACTCACAGCAAAGCGTGGGGTTGTACTCATCATCTAGGTTTGCACTATGCGGCACAGTCATATTAGTGTCATAGTAGCAGAGTTTCTACTCTGCTACTATGACACTAATTGCTACGTGAAAGTAGTACCAGCTTCATCTCCCCTGGCCACTGTCTCGCACTACAACTGCCCGGGCGCCTGGAGCGACGCCGCGCTCGCCAAGGCCAGCACCACCGCCTACGTCAGCAGGGAGGACGGCAGCTTCGAGGAGCTGGTGGTGGACCCGCAGCCGCTGGCGGATGAGCTGGAGCCTATCGACATTGAGGACCTGGAGTAGAGTAGCCCAGACTAACTGACCCGCACTAAAACGGAGTCTGCGCAAAATGTTTTGGCAAACACTTACATAATTCCATTTAAGAACACTTTTACCACATTTTGGATACCAAAATCTGCAGCACAAGCTACTTATCACGACATCAGATGCTTTGTTATCAAAATAAAAAAATTATAAGAATCATTATCATTATCCGAGTGTTATTATTCCTGGTTGCACCTTCTGCCCTTGCTGAAGAAGGTCGAATTCTATTTGCTACTTTTACCCTTATGTCCTTGAGTGCCTTCTTCCTTACGGCACTCACAGCAAAGCGTGGGGTTGTACTCATTATCTAGGCTTGCACTATGCGGCACGGTCATATCAGCATCAACTAAAAATCGGCTACTATGACACTAATAACCACGTGAAAGTAGTACCAGTCTCATCTCCCTGGTCACTGGCTCGCACTACAACTGCCCGGGCGCCTGGAGCGACGCCGCGCTCGCCAAGGCCAGCACCACCGCCTACGTCAGCAGGGAGGACGGCAGCTTCGAGGAGCTGGTGGTGGACCCGCAGCCGCTGGCGGATGAGCTGGAGCCTATCGACATTGAAGACCTGGAGTAGAGTAGCCCAGACTAACTGACCCGCACTAAAACGGAGTCTGCGCAAAATGTTTTGGCAAACACTAAGATAAATCCATTTAAGAACACTTTTACCACATTTTGGATTCTAAAATCTGCAGCACAAGCTTCTTTTAACGGCATCAGATGTTTTGTTATCAGGAATAAAAAAATAAAACAGCATTATTATCCGAGTGTTTTATTCCCGGTTACTCCTTCGGCCATCCATTGGCATACATGCCATCTATTGGTGTACACTCTAGAATGAGCATTAATTACTACATAAAAGAAAATAGTACCAGCCACATTCATCCCTGACCACTGGCTTGCACTACAACTGCCCGGGCGCCTGTACTCGTAATTCTGGGGCTGAACTATGCGGCACATTCATATCAGTTATCAACTAGAAACTCAGCTACTATGGCACTAATAACCACGTGAAAGTAGTACCAGCCTCATCTCCCCTGGTCACTGGCTCGCACTACAACTGCCCGGGCGCCTGGAGCGACGCCGCGCTCGCCAAGGCCAGCACCACCGCCTACGTCAGCAGGGAGGACGGCAGCTTCGAGGAGCTGGTGGTGGACCCGCAGCCGCTGGCGGATGAGCTGGAGCCTATCGATATTGAGGACCTGGAATAGAGTCTGACACTATCAAACTGACTGTTTTATACTAAAACGGAGTCGACGCAACATTTTACCATCTTGCAAAGTTTTGGCAAACGCGTAGATAAATCCATTTAAGAACACTTTTACCACATTTTGGATTCAAAAATCTGCAATACAAGCTACTTATCACGAAACCAGATGTTATGTTATCAGAAATATGAAAATTAAATCAATCATCAACATTATCCGAGTGTTATTATTCCTGGTTGCTCCTTCTGCCATTGCAGAAGAAGACTGAAGTCCACTTTGCTACTTTTACTCCTCCCTTTCGCACGGTCTTCGGCATCCTTTGAAGCCAGACCATTGGCACACATGTCATCTGTTGGTGTACACTCTAGAATGAGCATTTATTGCTACGTGTAAGTAGTACCAGCCTCATCTCCCTTGGTCACTGGCTCACACTACAACTGCTCGGGCGCCTGGAGCGACGCCGCGCTCGCCAAGGCCAGCACCACCGCCTACGTCAGCAGGGAGGACGGCAGCTTCGAGGAGCTGGTGGTGGACCCGCAGCCGCTGGCGGATGAGCTGGAGCCTATCGACATTGAGGACCTGGAATAGAGTCTGACACTATCACACTGACTGTTGCATACTAAAACGGAGTCGACGCAACAAGTAACCATGTTGATGAAGTTTCGGAAAACACTTAAATTATTTCTTTTTATGTACATTTTAACCACTTTTTGGACTCCAAAATCTGCAGCACAAGCTACTTATCACGACATCAGATGTTATGTTGTCAGAAATATGAAAATTAAAAACAATCATCAACATTATCCGAGTGTTATTATTCCTGGTTGCTCCTTCTGCTATCGCCGAAGAAGGCCGGGGTCCTCTTCGCTACTTTTACTCCTATGTTCCTTAGTGCCTTCATCCTTACGGCACTCACAGCAAAGCGTGGGGTTGTACTCATTATCCAGGCTTGCACTATGCGGCATGGTCATATCAGTATCAACTAGAAACTCAGCTGCTATGACACTAATTGCTACGTGAAAGTAGTACCAGCCTCATCTCCCCTGGTCACTGGCTGTCACTACAACTGCCCGGGCGCCTGGAGCGACGCCGCGCTCGCCAAGGCCAGCACCACCGCCTACGTCAGCAGGGAGGACGGCAGCTTCGAGGAGCTGGTGGTGGACCCGCAGCCGCTGGCGGATGAGCTGGAGCCTATCGACATTGAGGATATGGAATAGAGTTTTGCACTATCACACTGACTGTTGCATACTAAAACGGAGTCGACGCAACAAGTAACCATGTTGCAAAGTTTCGGAAAACACTAAGATAATTCCATTTATGCACATTTTAACCACATTTTGGGCTCCAAAATCTGCAACACAAGCTACTTTTAACGACAGAAGATGTTTTATTATCAGAAATATAAAAATTAAAAGTCATCGTCATCATTATCAGAGTGTTTTTATTCCCGGTTGCTCCTTCTGCCCTTGCCGAAGAAGGCCGGATTCTCTTTGCTACTTTTACTCCTATGTCCTTTAGTGACTTCTTCCTTACGGCACTCACAGCAAAGCGTGGGGTTGTACTCATTATCTAGGCTTGCACTATGCGGCACAGTCATATTAGTATCAACTCGGAACACGGCTACAATGACACTAATAACCATGTGACAGTAGTACCAGCCCCATCTCCCCTGGTCACTGGCTGTCACTACAACTGCCCGGGCGCCTGGAGCGACGCCGCGCTCGCCAAGGCCAGCACCACCGCCTACGTCAGCAGGGAGGACGGCAGCTTCGAGGAGCTGGTGGTGGACCCGCAGCCGCTGGCGGATGAGCTGGAGCCTATTGACATCGAGGATTTAGACTTAGAGTGGAGTTAGATACTGACAGACTGACTCACACCCACTTTAACACAATTTGTTATTTTTTTTGGTCTTTTGAACGACAAAACCGGATGTTATGTTATCAAAATAAATAAAATTTAAGGATCATCATCAATATCCAAGTGTTTTAACTCCCGGTTGCTCCTTCTGCCAATGTGGAAGAATTGGGGTCCGCTTTGCTACTTTTATTCCTGTGTCCCTTCGTCAGATGGGACTTGGAGTATAGCTAGACACACCCAGACCCCTCTTTCCCATTGGGCACAAAGAGCACGTGCCCAGGGCCCCGCGATATATTGGGCCCCCAGACCAGGATCTAGAGGCCCCACGATTACCAAACCAGCGCTTCAAAGGCCCATGCGCCCAGGGCCTCTAATAGGTGAAAGACGTCCCTGAACTCACCCAAACTGACTGTACCACACTAAAACAGGGTCGGCGCATCATGTTGCAAAGTTTTGGAAAACATGTAGATAATTCCATTTATGTTAAGCTCCTTACTTATCACGAAATCAGATCTTCATTGTGATATACTCGTAGTGTGATAAAATATTCAACGGATTACCCATAGGTAAGATAACAGTAAACAAATACACTGTGTGTAGTCTTGTATGCACCGGTGCCTTTAGGAGCATTGAATCTATTATAACTTACCGATCACCTAAATAATAAAGCTGAAAGTTTGTTTGATTAGATAGGTATTTGTCCGTCAATCACGCTGAAACTATTGAACGGATTTTAATGACATTTGGTACAAAAGCAGGGTAGGAAGGTGAAAGGATATTCTGTATCCCGATGAAATGCGCCAATGGGATAAAACGGGAAATAAATTGTTATGTTAAGTAATATCGTGTTACTGAATTCTGTAGTGTGTGTTCTGTTTATAAATAGTATAAGTGTGAAATTGTCAACTTAATGGTAAAGATATTATAAGAATACGAGCGTCCGCGTCTATTTCGATTTCCAATAGCCTAAAGCCGTCTTCGTCAAATGGACTATCTAACACAAAGATGTTTTTTTCAAATCGGACCAGTAGTTCCTAAGATTAGCGCGTTCAAACAAACAAACAAACATACGAACAAAATCTTCTGCTTTAAATATTAGTAAGTATAGATAGAGTGCATTAACATGTTTAAAACGAATTGACTTATGAAGCAGTGTAGTGACATTCTCTGGCGCCCTGGTGCATGTTCTATCGTCACGTATTAATCTAAGCCATTGGTTCTCAAACTGGTTTATGGAGATGACCAGCAGAGGTTTGCAATGTTTTCTTAGGATGAAGGATAAAAATCGCAGTGTCATCAAAACTTTTTTTTACGAGAAAACTCAACGTTTCATATTTGTAGGTATGTGATACATAGATTTATCTTTCATTTACATTTGATAAATTCCAGTATTTGACTAACAGGTAAAATAACTCACATTTAGTAAAAAAGGCAACATTGTAAGGTAAACTGTAAGAAATACTAAGATGACGTCAAAAGATAGTACTGTTAAATCGAAAAGTTTTTAGTTTCTGTAAAGTATTTCACAATATTCCCGTATTTCTGTTTAACAAGACAATCTATTTCGCTTAGCTTTAAAATATATTTTTACAATACAAAACTTGTGACTTTTCCAATAGTTTATTTGAACGTACTTACAGGTTAATTTACCGGACAGTGGTCACCACTTCCATAGGTTGTGAGTCACCTAATTGTTTAGAAAGCAGTCAGATACGTCTCCGATACATATTTGTCAGGGGCGCATGCTTCACATTCTGAACCAACGCAACAATTCATCATCATTCGAACGTGTCTCGTTTGTTTCTTTTAAACAAACAAATAATACTAGTTTTATTATCTATCTGTCGTTTTGTTTAGGTGGGGTTTGAAATAGTTCATTATTTATAGTTGAACAAGTGACATTCGTGCATGTATTTTTGTTACAATCATTTTAACAGCCAGGCTCAACTCAAAATTCATAAACGAATGATTAGATTTCAGATCATTTATAACACCAGAACAACCTTGCTATTAATATTGTAAGCGCCTTTTCCAATATCATTAGCAATTCTACCAAAAAGCATAGAAAAATAAAATAAAAACACCTATTCACTAGAATCCTTTGTTTTCTTACCCTTGCCAGAGTTCTCGAAATGTAAATAGGTTGGCTATCCAAAAGACGGATCTTACAGCCTAACTTTAGGATTGATTCCGAGTACCCTAACTACTCAATGCATTCGTAGAAATCTACCCTACCCGTAAATACATAAATACATATCTGCCAGTATTGTTAGTCAATAAATAGACACATAACCGTATCTCCAATACCCTCCAAAATCTGTTACCCTTCATTGTCTCCAACCATCAAGTATTCATACAATCTAACAAAATAACAACGTCAAAACGGTCCCATTACATTGATTTACTCGTACCGTTTATCAGACGTAAGACGGTAGCTTATTATTGCATCCGAATTGTGTTTCATCAGGCTGAGATGACGGGCGCGATACGCGGCCAAACTTATGTCATCTGTCAAAATATATGTTAACAGTGCGTATGGAGATTTGGGCGCGATAACAAGGTTTGAGGTACAGTGGCTGCGATGCGATTGGGTTTACGGGCTTAAGATTATAGTGTCGTCGTTTGACATTGTTCACAAATAGATTGTCTGTACTATGGGCACTGGGTTGAAGATAAAAATAACGCATTCATAATTTGCTTTGGTAGAGGTAAAACGCAAAGACATTATAAGTAAACAATAAGAAATGTTTGTACTGTGATTACTCCTGATGATTACCTCTGGAACTGCGACCTCTGGTGAAATTTCTCCAAATCTCTTGAATGCAATATGTTAATGAAGATATTGTTTCAATGATGGTGGACTGGACCAATCAGCATTTTCGTTTAAAACCTTCGAATACCAATCTTGAGCTTGTACTCAAAATACAATCTGAAACTTTTTAAGGGGTTAATATTAATTACGAGCATAACGATTTTAGAACTTTATTATCTCAAAAATGCTACTCGTACTATTCACTTACTAATACCAACAGATTTATAAATAAGCAAGACATGAAAGGTTTTGAAATAAAACTAATTAATAAAAAATTAAAAATCCGGGTAGATACAATTCGCAAAGATGTGCGTCGATAACTTTGACTGCTATATTGTTTACTATCGCACTACAACAGCTATCGCGTCGCTCCCTCATGGAGGCCTGCCCGGAGATCGTCCCCGCTATGTGACAGCCCGCGCTACCTGTCATTTTACGACATTGTTTATGCGCGGCTAATGATATGGCTCATTTGAATGCGCCGGTGGTCCGCCGGAAAAGTGTAGCGGTTTTTGCTGCCCCCGTGGTGAATGTTTGGATTGAGGAGTCTAAACAAAAGGCGCTCGATGGGGTTGAAGAAAAAGTGTTTGGCGAATTGAATGAAACTTTAAATCTTAAAATGTACTTACGTGAAGTAGATTTTTGTTAGGGATTAATTTGGGAGTGTTACTCATATTACAGTGGCGTGCATAGGTTTTTTCACTTGGTAGGCACTAAAACTATAATGCATAACTAACCCTATAAACAGCGCCCTATTTATGTTTTGTCTTTGAAGGAAATTAAAATTGATGATAAAAAAAATTGATAGCCATATTATATAATTGTTGTCTTGTCAATATCAGCTGTTGTACGCAAACAAAATTCTAAAGATCTACCAATCACTGCAATTTATTGATTGTTGTATATTCACACACAGCACAGAATAATAACACAACACCACTTTAGTTAGGTACATACATCATAGGCTAAATTTGAAAAATCGAATTTAGTTCGTGTAAAAGAAAACTATTTAACTGCTTTTTAATGCCTAAAACGGAAATACTCATAGGCTCAAATTGAAATAAAAAATAACAGTTCATATCATTAATTTATTTTTTCGAAATTCAACTAACCAATTACTTCTTGTAAAGAGACACTATTATTATGATTTTAGAGTTAAAATTGATTGTTTCAGCGCCATCTATTGCCGTGCAGATAAACTATCAAACAAATTTTGCACAATAATTATTAGTCTGCTGAACGCGAAATAAAAATTTAAAGTAAACTAGTACATTTGCACATCAAAAACATGATATTAACTTCTATAGACACAATTTTATCATTTTATAGATAAAAAAGTAATGAAAACTTGGGAACGCCGTACATTAAAAAAATATTGATTGGCTTTTAGCGCCATCTTTTGGCGGGCAGACTGACTGACTATCATAACACTAAGAATCCGAAACAAACTCGTGTCTTTTCATTTCTTAATATTGAATTCTTAATAGATTATGCCACGAAAGGTGGCTTATAAATACTTTTTTAATTATTATTCGTTCTAGTATCCATTATTTTCTCTGTAACACTTTTTATATGAATTCTCGCTCGAGATAAGCAAGCCTACTTTAGGAAGTAAATACTGCTATTTTAAAAATGTCACCATTTAGGTTAGAGTGTGCGTAACAGTGTGACTTCTTAATTTTGTTGCTTAGCCCGTCATGTCGTATTTTGACAGCTAAGATTGGATATTTCATAGATGCAGTCGAAATAGTGCCTACCGAGTTCGCCGCTATAGAATTGACAACATTTAATTTTTTACAAGGTACTATAGTTCAAAAACCATTTCGAGATTTTCGCTAAATTGACACAAAAAAAATAATTTTAATTTTTTTCATTCAGTAACTAAAAAGATATTTTGAAAAGTTTCCAAATTCTATGCTCGTCGGATCCACACACAGTCAATCTTGGTCTCGCTTTGGCCATCGTGAATTAAAAAAAAGAAACGTAAGTTTGACACTATTTCTTGTCAAACTGACAGCAAACTGTGCATGTGTGTGTACATTTATCATACCGATACCTTAAATCTCAAATGGCGTAACCACCAAAACACAACTTTTCAGGAGAGCAAAAAAACAAAAAAAAAATATTTGTTTAAATCATAACTTTATATATTTTAATACTATAAAAATGTTTTATATATCAAATTTCTTAGAATTTTGAAATGAAGGCTTCAGTTAGAACTATTTGCACCTAAATCTTATATTTTAAAAAATAGAAGTCGGTTACGACTTCTGAAAATATGACAAAAAGGCGTTTACACCCTATAAAAAACACGATTTTTTTGAGATTAAGGTCGTATCTCCCATTAAATTCATAAAAAAATACAAAATAAGGGGTATTTTCTACTTCTTTTATTGAATTAGGTACATTAAACGGGTAAGAGGATTTTAGGTAACAAAATAAAATTTAAAAAAAGCCAAGGCCGAGATAATACGAAGGCCTAATTCGATTAAGCAGTGTAATTGTAGAAAAACGACCCTTATTCTTAGCAACTCTACTTATATTAATATAATATTTACGTAATAATCAACTTTAAAATTCAATTAAAGTCCTAATGGAGTTAGAAAAGATTACAAAAATTGTATTAATTTAAGAATCAATGAATCAAGTAGCTACGCCACGACCATTGCGATGGGCTCTTACCTCCCATCGCAATGGCCGACATACTTTTAATCAGCAAGAAAGACACCACGACCTTATACATAATGTCATCGTATCAGCTCACTCTGATTTCCTAAATTATTATTAAAATTGTGCACAGACGGCATTATCCCAAAAACATATCATGAAGAATATCACCCGCGATTACCAACAGCAGAAGATGTGCCAGATGTATTACCAGGCACTGATATAGAGGACGGAGTTACAGACACAGAAAAATACTGTTTTTTATGTTTGATTGTTTTTGATAGTTTCAATTTAATTTTTTTGACTGATTATATTAAATTAAGGCTTTCTAAAATCTCTTACTTTTTGAACGTAGCTACTTGATTCATTGATTCTTAAATTAATACAATTTTTGTAATCTTTTCTAACTCCATTAGGACTTTAATTGAATTTTAAAGTTGATTATTACGTAAATATTATATTAATATAAGTAGAAATCATTGTTGCTAAGAATAAGGGTCGTTTTTCTACCACTACTTAATCGAATTAGGCCTTCTTATTCTCTCGGCCTTGGCTTTTTTTAGATTTTATTTTGTTTCCTAAAATCCTCTTACTCGTTTAATGTACCAAATTCAATAAAAGATGTAGAAAATACCCCTTATTTTGTATTTTTTTTATGAATTTATGGGAGATACGACCTTAATCTCAAAAAAATCGTGTTTTTTATAGGGTGTAAACGCCTTTCAATTATAAAAATTGTGTGTGGTGTAAACGCCGAAACCGAAAAATGATGTCCCTTACCCCCGTGTGTTTTTACTTTTTTTTTCACTTTACAAAAAATTCTAAGGGCGTAACCACCAAATAAAATTGGCTATGTGTGATACGCCATATTAATGTATTAAAATATCCCGTTACGCCCTGACGTTGTTCATGCATTAAATTTATAGCTGCTTACGACCTCTTTACCTTATAAAAAGTGTTCAAATCTATAAAAAACATCGGGTCGTAATGACCATTTTTTTGCGAATTTCAGGATTTTAAATATACAGATCGATAGAGAAAAAAAAACTGAATAAAACTGCATTCAAAAGTCATTTTGACCAATTTGGCGCTTACGCCATTTGAGATTTAAGGTATCGATACAGTGTTGCCGGATTGGCAAAACTCCTGGCCAATCGGGGAAAAACTCATGTTTTTGAATATTGCAACAAAATTATAACTCAGTTGATGTACCAGATTTAATTTTATAGCTTTATGAAATCTTACTAAAACATTATTTACGTAAGTTTAAAGTACAAATTGGGTACTTAAGTGGCACTTTAGGTACTTGGACAACATTTTTCATGAATTTACCCTAGAGTCTCCTGGCAACATTTGTGTGAACTTCCGTCATTCAAGTTTATTTTTTAAAATAGCAAAGATAAAATGTTCGTTCATCCCATGACATTGACTTACGCTCTTTTAGAATATGTCGTTTTTAAATAATTTATTTTACAAAAAGGAAAGAAAATAAACGAAAAAGAAAAAATACGTAAGTTTTAGTTTTTGAAAATCTTTCAGAATAAAAAATAAAAACAGCACATGAAAAAAATTAAATGTTGTCAATTTGCCGCGCAAAAGTGGAAATTTTGAAATGATGATTGTAAATTAGTGTTTTTATGATTTATTTTGATTGTTTTATGTAATGAAATGTATAATTATACCTAGTATTTGAAAATGCTTAAATAAAAAATATACAAAAAGTAATGAAATGATTTAATATATCAAATTTTTCTAACGTTTTGTTTGTGAATGTTATGAATATTTCTTGTATTAAGTTAAGGTAGGCACTGCCTAAATGCCTATATGGAATGCACGCCAGTGTCATATTATTTCACAAGGTAGAGAAATACCTCAGTCTTTACAACTAAAAGTAAAACACACGCGCTTTTCGATTCTTTTCAACAATTTCAAAATGTCTACGTCAAATGTCAAATCCTTTTTCGCGCATTTTTCTTTTTTTTTTCTCATGGCAATGGAAGGCTTACGTTCGTGCGTTGTATCTTTTTTAAGAGTAATAGTTATTAACAAAACGGAACACAAAACCAATCATAGCCTTCCCAAATTTTCGAATATCAGTTTAAATCGGACTGCATGTTTATCAATAGAAAAAAAAAAACAAAACGTCAAATGTCAAAAACTATTCGCGCGCTCTCAAAGATTTTGGAAGTCAATAGATAATCCATATGTCAGGTTTGAGTGAAGCCACCAAAACTTCAAAAATTCACCTATTTTTACACCTATAGTGCCGTGCCTATCGATAAAGTCCTCGAGCCAACAAGACGTTTTTCTACTAAGAGATTTTTTTATTTATTAATATGAAAATACTCAACATAAATAATAATCATTGAAAATGTTCATCATTAAGTGAAAAAGTGTAAAGAAAAGATACAATATTACACGATTCAGTTTAAGAAAGGTAATTTAAGTTTATATTACCTTTAAGTCAACCCGTACTCAGCACATCTCTTCGCCTGTATCTCCCTACAAAGTTTGTTTCTCTCAACTCAACACAAGTCGATTAAAATTATTAATTCGTAGATTGAGTGCAAGTTCTTTATAGACAGATACATATCTAATAACAATGCAATGCATTGTGCGTGGATGCAGATCGCGAGAAAGACGAAAAGGAGATTTTAAGTGAGAAAATCAGTTTCCAAAAGTGAGTACTTACATGATTATATATTTTCATAATAAATAAAAGAATAGAATGTGATTTCTAATGCCAGAAAAACTATTTCCATTACTTTTATACTAGAAATCGACATTATTACAAAAGTAAATTTGAGAATCGTAAATTTTCCCATTTATTATCAAAAAATATTCTGTATCAAAATTTTACGTGCAATAGACTACACATATAAACGGAGAGTCGATATCGATGAAAATCGGTACGCATGTACTGGAATCCCTAGTTCATCCACGTCATAATGACGCTTAGACGATTTTTGTCGGGTGTCTGGTATCTTGCTCTATCACACTTGATTCATAGTAAGGAAAAAAAGGACAAAAAATCTGTCAAATCATAGTCTCCATCTAGTACTTCCAAAATCTTTGCGCGCTCTTTTTTTCTTCTTGATTTCGCTTTTATTTTATAGGGCAAAGGAAGCTTTACATTCGGGCGTGGTGCGTCATCCATTATTAGAGTTATTAACAAAACGGAACGCGCGGCTAATCCTGGCCGGAGCGTAATTAAACCCCGAGAACAAGCGAGCTATTAAGGCGAAACGGTAGCGACGTCCATTGCAAAACTGATCATAGAGTAGCAGAGTAAACTTGGCTTGTGGAAAAACACACGAAGTATATTAGTCGTAGAATGGTTTAAAATAAAATTAACCGGGATTTGGAAATAGGGAATACATAATAATAAATTTTTTTATGGCATTCACAGACTAGAATAAAGGCATTAACGTTACCACAGCCTAGGCTACAGGTATTTTCATATTACTGGGCGGCGATTACTTATGTTTTTTTTAATAGTTGTTCATTGTAGAGCTTATTTTTATTTCGTTCGCATTATTGTTTGCTATCGTACAACACGCATTTGATAGGTAGGTCCCGTGCTCTTTGCCCACCACATATTTTGATTTTATTTTCTTAGAATATACCAAGAATTTGTATGTTTTAGGACCAGCCTTCATTAAAAGGTGAAAACTACAAAATGGCCTCTCTGCTACACCCTAATCTTCCTCCGTACATAATTATTTCGTTCGCTTTTTTCCGTTCGGTTTTTCACTAACGCACCGTCTCGGCACCCGCGCACGCACTCTTGTAAACAATGTCCTCGTAAAACATTCAATTACCAGACTTCACTTAATAAACTGTTAAACTTTACCGACTGTTAATTATTTTCGCCGAATCGGAGGTGGGGTTTCGTTTTTAATTAGATTGGGGGAGGAGGCGTGAAAGGTACGCGCGATTTGCAACTTGCAATCTGGAGTCTTCCCATAGAGTTCTGTTAGTCGTAAAAATAAAATTTAATTAGTCAAACACAATAATTCCTAAGTTTATTTTAATCTCGAAAACACTTACTGTACAGAAGACCTAAAAGGAAAGTAACTACCCGCGTTGAAAATAACAAAAATAAAAAATACAATCAAAAACAGATCTGTAGTTACTTCGAAATGGTCGTTTGAAATGTCACTCGGTCGTAACGTATCTCGTCCACAAAATATCAATATTAATAATTCAATAACGAGCTCCCAAAAACAAATTGTCTAACCGATAAGACATTGGTCCGACACAAACAAAACACAAAACGATTCAGCCTTAATAAGAACCGGGATTCGAGATGGACACAAAAGAAAAAGATAGGTCCCCATTGTTTTTTATCATGTTGTCAATATCGCGCGGCCAAATTTTCAATATTGGAATGCCCCGATCCGCCAATAAGAAGCGGGAAGAATTGATTTATTGTCCAATTAGCGTCGTCAGGTGTGCCAACTGCCAAGATAGCATCAGGCTGGCCAACCTAACTCGACTGCTACTATTTCTTTAGCGTCCTTTAGCTGGCATATTGGAATCAAAAAAGAACCTTTACACCATTCTGGTTGCGTTCTCTGGAAGTCGAATTTGAAATTCTGATTGTTCGGCGGGGTTTGCAAGTGGAAATCGATTTGAATTAATTGTGTCTGGCTTTTTATCGTTTAGGAACTTTAATTTGATAGGAATTGTTTTTGGACGATTAAATTCATTTGTTTTGTAATTTGCAGCTGCTTCTTTTACTATGCGTCACCTGTTCTTTCACTTTAATTTTAATGGGAAAACGTTTTGAATTTCAGCGGTGAGTTTTTAGAGAGATTTATATATAAATGTGAGGATTTGATGTGGCCTGGAGAATACGATGGCAAATATTTAAAGGGTTTACTGTCTTCTATACCTGCATTTATGTTGGCAGCTGCCATTAAACAACTTTAATGGTTGTGTGTTTGTCTTTTATGCGTTGTTAACGACTGATTTGGGAAGACGGGTCGGTTTTGCATACTACGAAGAAAAAGTCCTCGACTAAAAACTGAAAAAGAAGGCATGTTGTTATGCCAGCTGCTGTTACCTAGCTTGTAGCATTTAGTATGACCATGTTATTTCTATAATTACAAGTAAAAGTTTTTATCATTATTTTGGATTGTGTTAGCCACAAAATCTACAAATGGTTAATTTAGACGCAAACGCAGATAATAAAAAAAAATATTTTTTTTAATGATGTAGCTACTTTTACTCCCTAAATATTATTATCCAAACCTTTAATAGAAAAAAGCTGATTTATGTTCTTTTAAACCTACTACGAGTAGGTTGGTTTAAAATGTTAAGTTTTAGCCAATATTTCTTTAAAGGTGTGAATTGATCAAATTATTTATGTCTCTACATTTCCATCATATTTCTGCGTAGTAAAACTTTTTGCAATTCTATTTGACATTGTGCAAATTTCTTTTTTCAAGAGCACATTACATTTCATGACTAAATGATTGCAAGAAATAAATCAAACATTTATCTCTCTGTGGGCAGTCTTCTTCAAAACATCGGTTAAGGGGCGTACGCCACAATGTCTGTTTCTAAGAATCCAAGCATGCCTGACACAATTTGCGAAATAATTGCCCGAATATAATCTTATGCCGAGTTATGAGTTTGATACTTTCGCAAATGGTGTGTTTTAAGATACATCAGTCGTTGGCGTATTGAGCACGGAAATAGTTTGTCTGGCGTTGAAAGGGTAGATACATACATATAACACCCAAACCAGGACCATCAGACATGTCCATGCATACAAATGTTTGTCCTTTGTGGGGTTCGAACCCGCGACCTATTGGTCTAGTAGTAAGCGTCTTGACCACTACCCAAGCGGCTCGACAAAAAGGTATTCTATCTACAAATAAGGAATACGTTTTCTCTTTTTTTTCGTTATCTATACATACTAATATATAAAGCTGAAGAGTTTGTTTGTATGTTTGTTTGTTTGTATGTTTGTTTTTTTGTATGTTTGTTTGTTTGAACGCGCTAATCTCAGGAACTACTGGTCCGATTTGAAAAAATCTTTTTGTGTTTGATAGTCCATTTGACGAGAAAGGCTTTAGGCTAAAATCGAAATCAGATTAGTCAGAGGCCTCTTCCTCTTGTATGTGAAATTATTCTTTGGCGGTGATGATTCCTGAGAGGTTATTCAAATAAAAAAAATATAAACATTGTACGTCTATCATTAAAAATCTATAACTTAGAAGGTGTATGTTTTGATAACACTATGAAATATTTTTTAATAAACATGTACGCACTAGGGTTGCTTTTACTTGACTACTGTGCGTAACTTGACTCTCAGAAGGTGCAGATAAATAAAAGTCCGAAGGTCACTAATGATTGTATTTGCCAAATATTCATTACACGAATTTAGATACGAATTAATACAATTATAATGAGTTGAGATGGGAATGCGAGTTAGCTAGGAGCGCGACGGGGAACGACTGGCGATGATGCCGTCCTGAGTCTCGCTCGCGGTCTTATACGCTAAGTCAGCGAAATACAATGTTGTGTCCCTACATAACATCCCTTCCCAAAAATTTTATTACATCCAAAAAAAAAATTTTTAAATAATAAAAGTAGCTACTATAATTTTGATAAGTTAATTTTGACAACCCTAACGCAATCAGTATAAAGTACAACTTGTTTACTAAGTACGCTCCAGTGAATGAAATTTGAGACCTAAAGAATGCGGTTGCTTATCGCGTTAGCTATGTTCTTTGCACTGATTGTTACAATTGACCTGTTCTAAAAATAGATTTACAAACAATATTCAGAGTAAACATCACAAAGAATTAAATTTGAAGTTATATAATTTTACAAAAACCTTTTGATCAATTAGTGACAAAAAATAATCTAACACACACACATATCAATCACACAAGATTTGTCAGTCTGTACGAAAAATCACGTTTAAAAATGCAAACAAACATAAAATTTCACAAAATGCTCACTCTCAATACACTGTAGGCTGTTGCACTGTTCCAACTGGTGCAGTCTGTACCCTGATGCTGGGTGCTTCCAGACCACCATTGGTAACAATTACCTGTCTTCTTAACCAGGTTTTAGTAGACTTCAAACACTGCTGTCTTAAAAAGCAGTAAGCCATAAACACCATTAAAATGACTGCAATCAAAACTATAATTATCAAATACTGAATCTTATCCTCCACTTGAGTCGTATTGGTAACAACTTGGGCCTGGGCAATGGCCATTTCTTCTTTACTTTTTCCAATACCCATGTTTACAGATTGACTAAATATCTCAGAATGAATTTACCAATGAAATTAATTTAAAATTACATCTCTCCGTGATCTACAAAAATAGTAACAATAGCATTTTTCGTACATACTGACTATCTGACCTACAAATTAGGAGTCGTGCCTTTCGCACACTCAACATAACTGCAATACATGCGTAACCTCAATGTTATGTTCTAACGCATAGTAACACATCACAAAAATAACATTTTATTTCCAATTAATTAACGACTAAGTATCTTATTACCTATCATCCATTTTGGAAAGGAAAATAATAACTTAGTAAAATTTCATCTTTACTCAAAATACAATTTTACAATGACAAATCAATAACAATTTCGAAATACCAATTCATTGCCAAATTACAAATTAAATCTTACTGGTGGTTTGACTACACGACCACTCCTTGTCTTTAATATGGGCTTTATCTCATTGCTGTTACGGTTCACAATTATATCCGCTGGTTCTACCGTCTGTTCTACGATGGGCGTACAAACATCACTATCATTATCGCTCAACAAATAGGCTGGCTTCAGACGATCAATCGAAATAGATACTTTACGGTCTGGCAACTGGATCAAAAATACTTTACTATTACGCCTCAAAACAGGATATGGACCATCGTACGGAGACTTAAGGGGTCGTCTGACTGTATCGTCCCTAACAAAAACGTGACTACATGATTTTAAATCTGGATGAACAAAGAAAGAACGACTAATATGAGATTTTGCGGTCGGCCTAAACTTGTTAATTGCACTACGTATTTTATCTACTAGATTGCTATCCAAACTATCCTCTACTTGGGTGACGTCGTAAAAATCACTAGGCAACCTCAAAGTGCGTCCAAAAGTCATCTCGGCCGCGCTAATGCTGTTGTCGCTCCTTAGCGCTGACCTAAGACCTAACATAACTAATGGTAACTCGTCAACCCATGAAGAATTATTTAACTTCGCCGATAGTGCGGCTTTCAACGAC
The DNA here is from genome assembly GCA_958496325.1 of Nomophila noctuella. Lineage (NCBI taxonomy): Eukaryota > Metazoa > Arthropoda > Insecta > Lepidoptera > Crambidae > Nomophila > Nomophila noctuella. Next base: position 5,259,739 of record OY292505.1, on the reverse strand, counting down.
CGGTGCCAACGTTCTACCATACCATTACTCTGTGGGTGGTATGCAGTAGTACGTATTCTTCTTATTCCCAAAAATCTCATTAAACTATTAAACAAATTACTCTCAAACTGTCTACCTTGATCAGTTGATATCTTTACAGGGCAACCGTAACGTGCAATCCATCCTTCAAATACAACTTTAGCTACACATTCTGCTGTAATTTCTTGCACTGGAAATGCTTCTGGCCATCGAGTTCTACGGTCAATTAGAGTAACACAATATCTATAACCTTGCATTGTCGTGGGCAAAGGACCAATAATATCTACATGAACATGCTCAAAACGGTTAACCGGTGGAAACTCATTAAATTCTGATAAAGTATGCCTATTTACTTTAGACTTCTGACATGATATACAACATTTTGCCCATTTACCTACATCTTTGTTCATACCGGGCCAAAAGAATTTTTGTTTAATTAATTTCCTGGTTGTGCGAATTCCCGGATGGCTTAAATTATGAAATGAATCGAAAACTATTTTCCTAAATTCCTGCGGTAGGTAAGGTCTGGCACAATTCGTAGAAGTTTCGCAATACACGGTGTCATTACTAGTAGGCAGAATAATACCTTTAATGCTTACCTTGCTGTTGGTGTTCGCAGCTGCAGTTGTTTGTGCAATGTACTCGTCATGTTTCTGCGACTCTGCAAGTTTGCTGTAATCGACTACTGTGGGACAGGAAATTGTCGCGACACGGGATAACGAGTCCGCAACAATGTTATCATTACCTTTAATGTATCGGATGTCTGTGCAAAATTCACTGATGAATAACAACTGCCTGGTTCGCCGTGGAGTTTCTTTATCGCTATTTAACTTTTTGAATGCAAATGTCAAGGGCTTATGGTCTGTAAAAACAATTAACTGCTGTCCTTCAAACAATTTCCTAAAATATCTAATCGCCAAATAGATTGCTAATAATTCTCTATCATACGTACTATACTTTAACTGTGACTCTGATAACTTCTTAGAAAAATAACCTAACGGTTCCCAAACTTTTCCGTTATGCTGCTGTAACACTGCGCCTACGCAAGTGTCTGACGCGTCAGTCATAAGTGCTATAGGATAATTTACATTAGGATGAGACAGCGTAGCGGCGTTCTCTAAGCTCGACTTACACTGCTCAAAAGCTTCTAAAGATTTATTATTCCATACAATTGGCGTCTTATCGCGTTTTTTACTATTATGGAGATATTTACTTAACTCAGACTGGTGTTTTACTGCGCTGGGAATATGCGAACGATAGAAATTGACCATACCCAAAAATCGACGAAGATCTTGAACTGTCTGCGGTCTCGGAAAATCCTTAATTGCCTGAACTTTATCTGTCAGTGGCCTAATACCCTCTGTTGAAACTTCGTAGCCTAAGAAATCTAATTTACTCTGTCCAAAACAACATTTAGAAATATTTATTGTAATACCATATTTGTCTAACCTTTCGAAAACTGCTTCTAAATGCGCCTGATGCTGCTCCATAGTATCACTGGCAATCAGGGCATCGTCGATAAAACTGGAAACAAAGTCTAATCCTTGAAATACCGTACTATTCATAAATCTTTGGAAAGTCTGCGCGGCATTACGTAAACCAAAAGTCATTCTAGGGAATTCAAATAAGCCAAAAGGTGTAATTATCGCTGTTTTCTCTATATCTTCCTCAGCTACGGGTATAAAATGATAAGCTCTATTTACATCTATCCTTGAAAAAAATTTTTTGCCTGACAATAAATATGTAAAATCTTGTAATCTCGGAATCGGATATCTATCGGGTTTTGTAACTGAATTTAATCGTCTATAATCACCACACGGTCTAATTTCGCCATTCTTTTTCGGCACAATATGTAAAGGACTGGCCCAAGTGATCAAAATTTCAAGATGGCTCAACCTTCAAAAAGCATCGAAACACCAAGAACCGAATTGGCAGGAGTATCAGTTTTCTCAAGACTACCAGAATTTTGGACAGATCAACCGCGTCATTGGTTTATTCAAGTTGAAGCAATTTTAAATCCTCAGCATCTCAGCGACCAGACTAAATACGACCTTGTTATTGGAAAATTAAGTAAGGAAGCGATTGGACAAATTACAGATTTATTAATGCAACCTCCAGAGACAGGAAAATACACAGCTTTAAAGGAAAAATTATTACATGTTTATGAAGAATCGGCTACAAGACAGATACAGAAATTACTAAGCGAGATGGAATTAGGAGATCAGAAACCCTCACAGTTATTACGGCGAATGAGAGAGTTAGCACGAGGTAAAATTCCGGATCCCACTCTCTGCATACTTTGGCAAAATAGATTACCAGCATCGACGAGAGCAGTTTTGGCAGTATCAGACAGTAAAAATTTAGACACATTAGCGAACACAGCAGACACGGTAATGGAAGCCACGAAACCTTTACAAATTTCGGATATCGAATCAAAATCAACTGGCGATTCAGCAGTTTTGGCAGAAATAGCAAAAATTAGTACACGCCTAGCCAATTTAGAGGCCGGTAGTAGCAGTTCACAAACACACAGGCAATGTCAGTGCGGAAGAAGAAGTAGAAGTTCATCAAGGAACCGCTCAATGAATTATCGGCGACGTTCAGCATCTCGGGGGAACAGCAGGCGCACACCAGATAGTCCAAATTGGCTCTGTTCCTATCATTTCCGCTACAGAGAAAAAGCTCAGCGATGTATCCCGCCGTGCGCATGGAAGAATCAGACCCAGGGAAACTAGCGGAAGCGCAAGCTGCGGCGGAAGTTTGTGCTATTCAGCCTTGTCACCGCCTATGTGTCACCACTGTACGCACTAGGGTTGCTTTTACTTGACTACTGTGCGTAACTTGACTCTCAGAAGGTGCAGATAAATAAAAGTCCGAAGGTCACTAATGATTGTATTTGCCAAATATTCATTACACGAATTTAGATACGAATTAATACAATTATAATGAGTTGAGATGGGAATGCGAGTTAGCTAGGAGCGCGACGGGGAACGACTGGCGATGATGCCGTCCTGAGTCTCGCTCGCGGTCTTATACGCTAAGTCAGCGAAATACAATGTTGTGTCCCTACAAACATTAAAAACGAAGTTAACATTACAATAAAATTGTGTATCAACACCCTTTAAGCAACGTATATACTACTCATATTAATTTCTCAATGGAATGTATGAATGGTGGAGGAAGAAGAATAGATCAGCGTGTTACCAAATATATCTTTAATACTCTACTCGTATGAACAGACTGCAGTTATTCAAATATTCGCAATATTTTGTAAATACCACAGATGACACCTCTATTGATACTGATGGTGTAAGAATGAGATTTTGTTTGAGATAGTTTTTATAAATTTTGTACGTTCGTGTCATAATAATAAGTTTGAAAGTTGCTTTATTCCTCAAGATGTCATGGAACAAATCACTTTACCCTTCTTTTTAATTTTTTTTTTTCATGCCATGATATCAATTGGAAAACAAATCATGGAATTTTGACATTAGAATAACCACCTAGACTCTACATTTTCAAATACATGAGGTAAGTAAGTAACGAATGTATTTTCAAGTATTTTCCTCAGAATACACCAGCAATGACAATAGATCGTAGAACGGCAAAATTCATTATAATTATCATGACAACAAGCTTCGTGAAAGAAGTTAGTTTCTCATTATGAAGAAACTATTTGAAAGCGGTATCATTGGACGATATGGAATAACAATGGGGTAATAAATAATTTCTTATAGAGTAAGTAGGTATTTCGTAATTAGATAACACGCTATTGTATTTGACTGCCTCCGCGGCGGAATGGTTAGTAAGACGCACTTTTAATTCGCGAATTAACAATAAATTCAATTGAACTCGAGTTCGAGTCATTGCATATTTTGATATTATTGACGATTTCTAAGTGCCTTACTGTAACCTACATAAAGAAAGTAGGTACCTATATTTTGATATTGACTTTGATTTACCTAAAAATTCAATAAACAATTCAATGAAAAAAAAATTGCTAATGAAAAATAAACATTTATTTTCAATATGGCTGCTTTAACTTATTTATTATTCTTTTCTGATGATGTAATATGAACATATACCTAAGCATTTTTCAGAGGTATGAGAGTGAGATGGTAGGAATAAGAAATGATTATTTACTCGTATTTACTCGTAAAAGGTATCGGAAGATGACGAAACAATATCTTACATCTTATGTTCTTAGCAAATTCCTATTATCTTCTAGTATGTAACAATAACAGATTTCCCCCTAATTAGAAACATAATCACTTCACAGATCGTCGGTGAAAATGAACGTAAAACCTTAGAATGTCATGACGATCACCAATTATCTACTTCGTTCTTGACTGATTATCCCAGCCGCATTAACATTCTTGCAGTGAAATGATTGTATCAATGTTCCCATCGCTTGGAATAAATGATTATACTAATGATCAGAAATTACAGTTTTCTTATTATGACAATTGAAAATTATCTAACTAATTTCTGGAATTTCTTTCGCTACTTATTTGATTTCTTTCAAGTCAACGCAGCACAACGAATGAGAAACCATTATAATATTATTGTTTGCTAAATAATTCGTTCCCGTTTATAGTGTTTTGAACAGCTCGGTAGCTTAGTGGTAAGGGCAACGCTTCACATGCGTGAGTTTGGCGGTTCAAATCCGGTCAGGCAAGCACCTCTGGATTATCAACTATTCATGTGGGTAATTTCATACCAGCAGTACCTACGGTGAAAGAAAAGATCGTGAGGAAAGCTACACACTACGAGTAAGTATGTGAAATGGAGAATGCAACGGCAAACCTCTCTATTAAAATTGCCAAGAGAGTTGTTGTGTGTTTCATTTCATACAATTATCACGACCCCCAGTAATAGGAATATGACTCAAGGAGGAGGAGGATAGTGTCCAAGTAAAACTTTGTTGATGGCGAAAGTGTTTTAAAGAATCTTATGTATTTTTTGTTACCTCCGAGGTAAGCCTTTGTTTTTTTAACAGAACATTTTGTGTTAAGTACCTATTTTAACTCTTTTCTTACTCTTACTCTTTCAGTCACCAATAACTATTATACTTAGGACAAAATGTCGAGTTACGATCAGTCTATACGAAATAATTAGCCATGGTTCTCAGGATTACGGACCATTAAGTCGTATAATTTTGTCACCATTCAAGTGTTCGATTTAAAAAAGTCGCAGAAAAACTACAACACTGCGACAAAGGTTGCATGCTTTCTCATAATTCTATAATATTCATCATTTTAGATCCCACGGGGCACTAAAATGAAGACGTTATGTCATTGATAGGACAGTGACATTTTTTGCACCTACAATGAATGAACCTCAGAATGAACTGTCTTCTTATGAATGAACTATTTTCGGACCCACCTGTGCCACAGATAAGGTTATAAAAATTTGTATTGTCGACTGTGTTTATTATTTATGGGCGGCCATAAAAGTTTTTTTTTTACTTTTTTTTGTTCAAACCTTTTCGTTTTCGTGGAAAAAACTCTGTTGTGAATGGTGAATTTGGTTATTAAATATGAAATTTTTGTGAATGGATTAAAATATTGAATTCCTCGGCTCTATGGAGTTAATGATATAGTTACGACATCTTTTTATATCGTTTTTTGGTGTGCATTCTCAAGTTTTTATGATGTTACGCTTTTAAATGAATTAGTTTACAAAAACTTGTAATAAAAGGAGTTTATGTGATGTTTATTGAGTTAAAAGAAACGTTAAGTTAAAAGTTAAAGGAAACAATCAAGGTCACACAAGTAATTTTTGTTCGAGACATAACCTACATTATTCTAAGTAGTTCAGACCTATGAAAAACCTTAAAGCCTACGTGAGCCTGGTTACTGTTTGATTTGCAAAAGGTAGATTACAACATAAAGACTTTGAATTTTTTGATAGTATTAAGTACCAATTAATCAATCATAATTTTATTAATTTCACTTCGTTTACAATTTTGATAACCCATTTGCAGTCACACCTTAAAGTTAATTGAATTACATTTGGTTAAATTAATACTCGTTATCAAAAAGGACATTAATTTCACCAAACAATAATCATCAATTATATTTATGTTTGCCCAGCTACCCTCATTTTGTCACCCCTCTGTATGCTAGTGGTGTATAATATTGGTTTTAGTTATAATATTCGCGTAATATCTGTGAGAAAATATTGCATTGATTTTTGGGGAGAATAGCGCGTGTTTTAAGCAATATTTATGATTTGATTTTTTTTATTTGAAATGTTACGTAACTATTAAAAAGCTAGTTACCAACCTTCATCGACCTATCGCCTTGGCGTTGCCTGTTCCATTTTATTCTTCGTCACAGAAAACAAAAGATTAACCAAAGGACTAAGAAAAATGAACCAAAAATAAATTAATTTCTCGTTTTAAGTAGCTATCTAAGGTTAAGTTGGGTTCATAAAAAAATCTGATCAGTTTATTATGTAAGAAAATTGAACGAATTTTAAAACAATTACCAAAGCAGTTATATCTCATCACAAAAAAAAAACACTTTTATACTTACTATTATTATCTTTACATGTTTCCCACGTCTACCTAACTAACATAACCTTTTAAAGCGACAAAATAGTGACCGCAAAACATACTTCACTAGTAAACCAAATGACGCGAAATAATCGGATCAACATCGAATCTCGAATAATAGAGATTCCCACGCACTTCGAAAAAAAAATGGCGTTGTGTCAAAAAGCATTCTTCGATCACCTGACCGAAAAGTCCGAAACATTCACGCGCTATTAAATCCAATTGTGACCCGTAAAAATAAATTACATCACGACGACGACGGCCGAAAATCTCTCCTATAATCTCCACACCCTCATGAATAAAACTAGCTGGTGTATAAATTCAAATTTCCTCTCCGCCACATGCTCATTTCCATATCTCGGCCTGTACCCCCTTTTATTAAAACTCTAGTGCAAAAACCGACACCAAGTTATACCGTATCTGTGTTCGGAAATAGCATTATCGCCCGTACGAGCCGCGCCGCACACGTCTCAACCAATAGGGCATTCTTATCAGAAAATGACTCATTTCAAATGACAGAGTGTTCTAAAATGCCTCCATAAATACAACGCCATAACTAAACATCATTAACACAACCAATAATGAAACTTCAACAGAAAAAAATAGAGTTTAAATTGGCTTGGAGCGCGTGAGCACAGTTACGGCCCGTAAAATGGAAGCGCTCGTAGCGAGAGGAAATTGGAATAAGAAAATTTGGGGTGTAAAATGAAAGATAGACGAGTGCTAATTTCCGGCTATTACTACGTCTCTTTCTTTCCCGCACATTTATTGCGGGGAATGTGTTTCGGGGTGTTATATCACCGTCTTTTTCTAGCGTGAAGACGGTTACTATTTAATAGAGCGACGGTGTACGCTATCAAATGGAGGGACTTCACGCGTACTACGAATATTACTTTTGCGGCCGACATGTTGTTGGTTTGTCGTAAATGTTGTAATTTAGAACTCATCTGTATTTTCGCATGCTCTGTTACATTCTGGAACAAATTTTCAATACACTGTGAGTGCTTTACGTATGCGTTTAGGCTGTGTATTATAATTGTAAGAATTTTTTACTAGATGAAATTGAGAACATCAACACTGGAGCTTTAATCATAACCTGACTTTATACATACAAAATAATATTTTTCACCAGCAACACAGTAATGAAAAGTGCTAATTAGGCACTTTCATCTTCATTCCTTACCGTTTTGGTAATACACCACAGACTATTAAAACACCCACCATTTTGGAATCGATTAAAAAGGCGCCAAATCGTCCGGCCGCGCGACCAATCACAAAGCGTCGATTAAAAAACGAACAATCGATATTCGGCATTCGAATTTCTTCTCATTGTCCCTCAAGTGACGCGGCATCTCATCGATTTTATTGGGTACAAAATTGACGCGCCTTTGTGTGCAAATTCGCTGTATACATCAGCGGCCGTCGGTCAATTAATGGTAAATAACGACTTTTCTACAATTTTTACCGTATCGTCATCAGATAAAAACTCGTTGAACAATTACCGGTGACGTTATTGGAAATCTTGAAACGATTTCAAGTCCACGCACTAAAGTAAGTGTTTATAGGATAGATGAAGACTCTTTTTGGTTTTTGGTTTACCTTATCATTTTATCCTTGCGTTTATCCCCGATACATCAGATTGCGGACACCAAGGTATGCTACGACTATGACCCTCTTTTGATCAGCCTATTTGTTGAAATACATTTTTTTTCTTTAATGTGTTAAATACTTTTTGGTAGGTAGACATTTATTGACATTGTAGTATTTTTCTGGGCATTGCACGACCTATGCAAGCACCATTTACTGACTGCATTGATGAGGTCTTAAATGTAAAGTTCGGATGCACTCAATAAAAAATATCACATGTATATTTGATTTCACTATCATCATTGTGTGTATCGGTGGCTGCAACCCGTGTTCCCATGCCTATCTGCATAACATTAATGATGTTTTCATTTGGGACCTTCTGAATCTCATTTGCGTTTTTTGTTCGAGTCCGTATGCAAAGGACCACATTTGCATCCCTCGAAACCACAATCGGCCTAATTTGGATGCGCCCGCTATCTCCGCCGAAATCGTTAAAATGCACGCACGGTAGCGAGAACGGTACAAAACGCAAAACAATAAATAAATAACGAGAACAATAAATATAATTAAAAACGACAAAAAGCGTCCGTCCGCATGACGCGGGTACAAACGTTGCGCGCTCCAGACGACTCTATATTAACGATACGGGTTTCACTAAATTCCTCACGACAATTCATGCTTTATTGCAATGCGTTAAGATTCAATTTGACGCCCCGCCGGTATTTATCCGTCCAACATTTTGTCACAGGCACGTCACGTTTCCGAACGTCCCTCATTACAGATTTTATTTTTAAATACTGGCCGTAAGGTCGACTATCCCGTGAAGAATACACTTTTTAAATTTTGAAAATGGAATTTAAACGAGATGACATTTCTTTGCCGCGTTCGTCTGTTGTCAGAGCGATTTTGACCGCGTTAGTTCATTAATTGGTGTCGATAAAGATGAGAGTCGTTTGTTGGCGGCGATTTTGACAGATGCCAGTAGTCGTTTCGTGACTGTTCTATGACGGGAGATGGGGCTCAGGGCCTAATAGGGTCTGGCAAGTAATGGGTATTCAGAGTTGTCGCGTTGTCTCAAATTTATTGCGCCAATTAGTAGGGCCCACGTGAAGGGGTTTATCGGGAGTTTCGATCGCGCTCTATTTGGGAGGTAACGGTCGATAATGGTCGAATTTCGTGGAACGTCTTGGATTTTTTTTCACAACTACCGTAGATTTTTTCGGAAGCGAGAATGTAACAAGTTAATTGGACGAAAATATTCCGATTCGGACACACGGCGGGCGCTTACAAAGTTCATTACGTGATTAATTAGACGACCGCCGCTCTGTTGATTCTGTTACTGGAATACTAGATAAGGTTATTATAATTAATTTATCGGCAACCACGGTGGGTTTGAAATTAGCTTCATAATTTATTTCGTTTGTAGATAATCTGTCCGTTTTGGCGGTCGTGTAATAGGTGTTTTTACTGCTCGACCAACATTAAGATGTGAAGAGTTTATGTTGAAATGAATCTGAGTGATTTAAATGGTGATATGCGGATATGATGCCACATATTCAACTATATTTTTTATTTTTATCTGATACTTAAGACGGTAGCTTGAGTGCATGAATTATGGATATAAAAATCAACGAAGATAGGTAGGTACTACGATTTTATCACCATAGAAGTTTTAATTTAAGTAGAATTATTTTCACCTTAATCTTTTTCCTCTAAACTATTTTAACTCTCTAACGTGATTCTTGATCGAATTAAAAATTTTAGATTCCGTACTTCCTATTCCTTTATAACATAGGACGGACAGCAATCTGACACTTTTGTAGGGAGATAGATCGACTAATAATTAATAATAATTATGTATAGGTAGTGGTTAAGTTAGTTCTGTTATACGTAAAATGGCTCTAGGTACTTCTGATTCATACTCCATTAACCAACTAATAGAACATGACTTCGACTTCTTATAATTTCATACTATAGCTTAGTGGAACTTCCACTCAATTGAGCAGCTCGTCTAGAGAAGTACCTCCACCTTACACAAGGTCACAGGGAAGAAGCACTTCGTAACCGTTCTGCTATGATTCTGTTGGTGAGTAAGGTCTCCAGTGCTCAGTAGGGTAGGTAGGCAATGCATCAGCGACCCCTGTGGGGTTGTTGATGTCCATAGGCAGCGGTGATCACTTACCATATGCAGCGACACTCGCTTCACATCGCATAGTAACTTTAGTTACCAATATACCTACGTCACGTCAATCAAAATAATGCCACAGTTTTAATGTACCGGGGCACGATTTAAATACTCGTATATGGTCTAAAAACAAAAGTGTTGACGACAATGGACAAAAAGGTTGCATTTCCAGCAGCACTGGCCCGGTGTGCAGCCATCGGATTTCCGAAAACCAGCCGCGAGAAACAAAACACTGCGGCCCACTGTGCGGAGATGGGCCGATTAGCTGAAACGGCTCCAAAATGGCGGGGCTGCAGTGAGAGCGAGTTAAACGTAACTGTTTCAAGTTTTCTTTAAAGTAACTGCTTAAGTTGTTAATAAACTGAAGGTGTGTATTATTGAAGGTGTCATTTGTTAACATTGCGCCCACTATGCGGAGATGGGTCGATTAGGTGAAACGGCTCCAAATTGCGGGGCTACAGTGACAGCGAGTTAAACTTAACTAACTAACATATTATGAACTGTCAACGGGTTTAACTTAGCCAACTAGTTATGTCTTTTCTTTCTAATTGTCTTCCTCTGTGCCCTAGCGTTTGTACATGTTACATTATTTGAGAAGACCACATGGGTATGGCCATATATTGGAAAACCATTATGCGAAGATGGACCAATTAGCAAAGTGTACGCTGCGACCTTGATTCTGATTTGATCAGTCTATTATTATATTGGAGCGACTGCCACCTGCACTCCGTAAGTGTATACCAGATTTTTGGATTTTAGTCCGGGACCAACGGCTCAACGCCTTTCGAAGCAAGGATTTTGGTAAACCAGCCGCAAGACATAAAAACTGGAGCTTTGGTATTTATAGTTGAAATAATTTTATTTAATTTTACCAAATTTTGAATCTCTAGTACTGTGACCACACCAAATTAAGTCAAATAAATACATTTAATCAGAGGCGGCCTTACACATTGCGAGGCCCCGGGCGACAGGTCTTTGCGAGGCCCTTTGCCCTACGGAAAACCTACCTATGTATGTGATGCGAAAGTTGGTCTGGTTGTTTTATAGGTATCCATTATGTAATTATTATTATTTATAGGTACTCTTTTGAGATCACGGGTCCACAGGGACCCGGTCCTTTGAAGCATGCGTGGGTCAAAGCCAAGAGCGCAGAGGCTTTTTTTGTACTATTTGATCTAATGCGATTGGTAGGTCTGCCATCAGGTTCTATCTCTGACCAAATACAGTTCAAGTCAAAGACAGCACCTGGCAAATGTAAGGACTATCACTACATAGTATAAAACAAAGTCGCTTTCTCTGTCCCTATGTCCCTTTGTATGCTTAAATCTTTGAAACTACGCAACGGATTTTGATGCGGTTTTTTTATAGATAGAATGATTCAAGAGGAAGGTTTTTATGTATAATACATGCATAATATAGTAGAGAAACATTAATAAACTTAGTTGCACCCGTGAGAAGTCGGGGCGGGTCGCTAGTTACAAAATAAAAGGAAACAAAATCTAGTGCTATTGTGAACAGTTTGATGGTTTGGTTAACTGGGCTATTGGATGAGACAACGGACGTCTGCCAGCCGAAATGTATCAAGTTTTCTCACTCCACGTGGCTACTAGGGTCGCGGGCAGCAACGGAGCAACACCGGCGTGATTGGCTGGTGCCGAGAGGTGTGCACCTGTTCTTGGATCGCGTTAGGTCGGTCCGCCGTTCCCCGCTATAACCTATGCAGATTGAGCACTTCCATCCATCAAGCATATAGCTCTTGCGCTCCACTCTGGACGGCCAATTAAGGCAAGCCAGAGGAGGGGGAGGATATGGTAAAGTTCCCCCGGGAGGCCTCGGGTCCGTGGTGCCGCCACACACCAAAAGCTCGCCCCAAGCTGCCCTTGACTGATTGCATTGATGCAAGTTGTAATTCCTCAAGGAGGAGCTCCAACTTCTACCAACGGGCGACATTATTATACATTGATATGGTGATATTAATATACATACAAAATTATAATATACTAGGGGGGATCCAAAATTTCGTGGCCTAACATAGACAGAGCAATGCTATCATTTTAAATCTTTTCCCTATCTTTACTATGATTATTTAGTAGCAAATGAGCAAAGTTTGGTTAAGTGAACACAAGCAACTATTTTTTTGTGGTTATTTGTTTGAGGGTGTCTGAACAGATTTTCAAGAATGGACAAAATTGAACACCGCGCAGTGATCAAGTACATGCATTAAAAAGGTCTCAAACCAATATATATACATGAAAATATGGCCAACACATCGGGAGAATCTGTTCTACCTTATTCTGGAGTAAAAATGTGGATAGCTAAGTTTTAGCGAGGTCAGTAGAGCGTTGAAGACGATCCTAGGTGTGGAAGGCCTTCAACGTCTACTACCAAGGACAACATTGACAAAATATGTGATCCTATTCTTAATCACCAAAGATTGACCATGCATGAGATAGCTGAGATCACAAGCATCGGTTATGGTCGGATTCAAATCATTATAACTCAAAAACTGGGATTCCATCGGGTTTCTGCTAGCTGGGTCCAGGTTGATTTCAGTCAAACAAACACGCGTTAGATTCAAAATTTCGCGTGAATGTTGGAGCTTTTTAAGCTAGATCCCGATTGTTCTTATCCCGATTTGTTACCATGAATGAAAGCTGGATTCACCAGCATGCTCCAAAATCCGAGCAACGATCGAAAAAATGGAAAAAATCTTACTTACCCACTCTGAAGAAAACTAAGGTCTTTTTTCAGCTTACAAAGTCATGGCTTCGATATTTTGGGATAGGAAGGAAAATATTTTTGTAGATTATTTAATAAAACGTGATTCGATAAATTTTATTAATTAATCTTTCATTTTAAGGCTGATTCGAGAGAATATCAATTTAAAACGGCCGGGTATGCTGCGCAAAAAAGTTTTATTCAATCAAGTTAATGCGCGGGTTCACACTTGTGCCAAAAAAATGGCCGAGATACACAATTTTTGGGTACGAATTATAGCACCAGCTACATTATTTGGCTGATTAAGCCCTCTCGGATAAATATTCACCACAAATTGGAAAAAAAATACGGAAAGTTCGTAATTTTTGACCAAAGAAGTCGTGATAGATACTAAAAAACCGGCCAAGAGCGTGTCGGACACGCCCATGAAAGGGTTCCGTAGCTATAAGATGGCCCGACCGCTTAAGACACCATTTAGTAAGGGTAACTGCACGTCATAAGTTGGTCGAGTTGTATAAAAATAACTATGTATGATACAGAGTTCGCTATAGTTTTCGTTGAAAGTACTTACTTGGAGGTATACATGACATTTTTTTCAGAATTATTGTAATAGTATTTCAAAAGTTAAGGGGGGGGGGGACGCTCTTATTTTAACTTTGTATTAATATATCTCGAGACTGGGGTGTTTGATCCACATGGTTTCAAGGCAAGTTTTATTGTATTTAAAAATACCTTTTTAACGATACCCCACACGATGGGGTAAGTCGAATTTTTTTTTTCGAGTTTACTTTTCGATGTATGGGAGGGGGGGTAAAAAATAATTATTTTTCGATAATTTTAAAAACCAATTCTTGAATTATCACAATGCATCTCTCCACCAATTTTCGTGGCAATCGGTTCAGAAACGGCGGAGAACGAGCCAGGACAGACAGACAGACAGACAGACAGACAGACAGACAGACAGACATGACGAAACTATAAGGGTTCCGTTTTTTGCCATTTGGCTACGGAACCCTAAAAATGGTCATTTTTAAGGACATTTCGAAATTTTTTTTTTTCGATATTTAAATAAGTTGTAGTTCAGATAGAATAAGTGCGTTAAACTAGATAGGGACTACGTGAAACAATAAAAAATAATTTACACCCACATTTCTTTGACATTCATGGTCAGGCCACGAACTTTTGGATTTACCCACGTATGTTTTACAAAATGAACAAATACAGATATGTTAGTCCAGTAAAAATAGACAAAATTGTGATGCAAGTTTGCATTCATTCCCTACTTACAAGCCGGATTTTTGTGCAGACCTTGGATTCATAAAAGTTCGAGCCTGTGTCACTCAGTTCGGACTGAGTTTACGAATGAGACGAGAGCTATACTGTCTTTGCAAATATTGTTTGTAATGCCCTCAAGAATCCTACCATTTATGGTAGGTGGAGACTTGAAATAAGACTCCAGTTTAAGGCATTGATTTTTCAATGTGTGATCGCAACCATGAAAGACCTTATATGAACGGAAAATCGAAACGCACCCGTTTTATAACGTACTGATCCTGCCGTGGGGCCCCGCGCTTGGCGGGGCCTCGCACTTGGCCGGGCCTCGCGCTTGGTGGGGCCTCGCGCTTGGAGGGGCCACGCTCTTGGAGAGGAATCGGACCCTCCGGGCGCGAGGCCCCTCCAAGCGCGAGGCCCCGGGCGGTTGCCCGGTTCGCCCCCCCCTAAGGCCGCCTCTGCATTTAATCGTAGCTACCACTCTTCAAACAAAAAAGGTAGCAAAATTACTTTATTTCAATCTGATTGCTACAAATACGCTGAAAGCTTTAATATTTAAACTTTCCTTGCTACACTTAGGTAAACTCATAATGACACGCTTTAATAATATGGTAAAAACTGCATAGTTTATAATAGATTTGTGATTTTTATTGAGAATGAAAGTGCTCCTTTATTTTCCTTTTTCATCAGGGTAATTTTATTCACAAGAAAACAATACCAAAAAAAAAATCTGCTTTGAAAACGAAAATTAGTCCATATTTATGTGATAACATGTGCAAATAAATAAATAAATAAATAAAAAAAGATATATTTCAATTGTTTAATTTGAAGACAGGCCCGTTGGTCGAGTGGCTAGAGACCCTGGCTACAAAACCAAGGGTCGCGAGTTCGAATCCCGCTAGGGGCAAATGTTTGTGTGATGAACATCGGCATTTGTACTCGAGTCATGGATGTTAATAAAAAGTATTTAAGTATGTCTATCCGTTCCCTAGCTTCCATAGTACAAGCTTCGAGCTTAGTTTGGGGCTAGGCAATTGGTGTGTTAGTCCAAGGCATTTATTATTATTTATTTTATTTATTATTTATTAAATAAATAAATCAAAAGTATGTTGATTGATGTGAGTTCAAGGTAAAGTTCCTATTAGTAAGCCCTTTAGCAAAATCGGTTTAAAAAAACAATCGTTCCAACTAATAAACATTCAAGACAATACTTTTCCTCATCCAAAACCACACTGGCTGTTAAATAAACAAGCGATGGTGACAACCATTTTTAAAAATATAATCCAAACAGCGATACCTTCTCACAGGCCCTTAATTGACTCCAATTCTAAGAAAGTAATTTCACAAATTACTTTTAGCTACTGGAGTTTAAAACCACCTCTGGTCATTTGGTAGAACCTTTTCCAAATAAATATTGGATGGACCAGCTAATTGATTGTGTGGAGTGGTGTGGATACTTCAATGTGACAAGGTTCTTCTGGTACCGGTTCATACAAAAAGAGGAAATCGTTCGTGTTTCGGTCCAATGTTGTGGGCGGGTCGGAATTCGGTCATACGACCGAATGGTATGTTTATATTATTTTTCGGTAGTCTAATGATATCGAGATTTGAAATCTTTAATGTGTCATTAGCCTTATTAAGAGAAGATTAGGCGGGAGATTGTTATATATTTATTATGCTTATTTAATGAAGTGAGTTATTTCCGCATGACTTTACAAAGACAGGATATTAATCATTGATACAAAAAAAAAAACAAAGTCTTCTTGTAGGTACCTTTGTGTAAAAATGATGTAATTCCGGACACCAGTTATAACGACCTAACATTTTTGTGATATGCACCGAACGAACGTTTTTCTTTATTTAATCCCAATATTAACCACAATCGACATTTTGTTTGATCTTTACGCACTTTTGTTTTCATTCACGTATGGTTTCTTGGGTAGGTACCTAGTTAATAACTTTCAATCTTTCCATCAAATCATTTATAAACTAAATTGAATGAACCAATTTGAAACTTAAGCACTTAACATGGACATTTTGCAAAATTACTTCACCTATAACGCTATCTGCGACAAATATTTCGGCGTATCATGAAAAAGTATCACTTAAAATTGTGTGCCAAAATTAAAATTCGTGAATTCTGTCCCTTGCTGCCGAAGTAGGAATCCGGACAAATAAATTTATTTTTAATTAGGCATTAATTTGTTTTAACAGTGGGGCGGCCCGAGTTATGTGACGGAGAGAACGATGCATTTTTTTTCTTCTTGAAAGGTTAAGAAAATGCACATATAAAAGTATTATATAAACGTACTCAAGATATCATAATGGGGCAGTAATATGTAGTCCACTGCTGGTAGTTGGGCATCATCATCATTCTCTTCTCTCGATGGCATCCTCGGCTATTGCCTCGAAGACCAGGATACGCGCGACTATGATCCTGAATTGGCCAGCCTGGTTATTACAATGAAGCGACTGTCGTCTGACCTTCGTAACCCTTACAAAGAAACCAGACTATTTAGATAGTCGGGACCAACGACTTAACGTGCCTTCCGAAGCACGGAATCATCATTATTTTCGGACAATCAGGTGATTCAAGCATTCAATGTCCTAACTAAACTGAGAAAACCAACAGAAAGTGAAAGTGTTCCCCTCGGGATTAGAACCCACAACCTCCGAGGTTTTTGAGCACAGTGCTCTAACCACTACGGCACGGAGGACGTTGGTAGCTGAGTAAAACCGCTGAATATTGTTATCATACCGTTTATTTCACGTCAGCATCCTATAACAAATTTATTTTCTAGCGTGATAACTATGGCATTAACACCATCACGTTAAAGCCTATTTTTACATCATCATCATCATCATCATCATCATCATCATCATCATCATCATCAGCCTGAAGTCCACTACTTCTAAAATGGTACTTCTGTTTGTCACTTGTTTAATGTAAAGTTGTTCCATTGTGCAACGTCCATTAAAAATTGTAGGCTAAGTGGATGAACAATCCAAAAAGTATAGTTACATATCATTCCCACCCAAGGCCTTTAAAATAAGACTTAAAACGAACAAGTCCAGTACATCATTAATGAGCAGTTAATCGTTGGCACCATTCCGACGCCTTACCCGACTTCTAGAGAGTTGTCCATACCTATTTTTATTTCGTGTTTCCCTATAAATGAAAAGGGAAACTCTACAACACACTTTATAAGGCGTAGAAACCACACCAACGAGATCCATATAAAAGGCATTCGTAATTGTAAAGAAAACACTTTAATTGCACGATAACTATCTTTATTGGTTAAAAATTATATTGAGTAAAAACTTGGAAGCTGCTACCGGGAATCGAACCGACTAATTAGCGAATGCGACTGCACAGTTAGTTCACAACATTTGTAAGAGTACGGTGGGCAGCAGAAGATTACATAAATTAATTTACACTGTGTAGTAATGATGTAGTGGTTAGAGGGCTGTGTTTTAAAACCTGGGAGGTCGTGGGTTCAATTTCAGCGGGGAACACTTTCATTTAAGTGTTGGTTTTCCCAGTTTGATTTGGACATTGCAGGCTTGAATCTGTTTGTCCGACGAAAAATGATGATTCCGTGCTTCGGAAGGCAAGTTAGCCGTTGGTCCCCACTATGATCCAAATGGCTGGTTCGTCGACTCCGTAAAGTTTATGGAGTCAGACGACAGTAGCTCCATTGTAATAACCAGCCTGGTCAATTCAGGATCATATTCGCAGCGGACTCTGGACTCCGAGTCAATGGCCGAGGATGCAACCGGGAGGCGCTAGGATTATGATGATGATCTATGGATGGCGGTGTATTCCGATATAAAAAAAAATATGCTGTTTGTACAATGAGATAGTTTTAATAAATCATTGAAATTCAATTAATAAACTTGGTTTACCTAACTTTTCACTAAAATAAGTTTCACATGAAGATAATTATTCTGCATACGGTACTCGGTAATGGGTGCGACACATTCGCTGCGATGTCGTCGACGTAAAGTGCGAAACGATCTGAGCCCATAGATTTGGGTAAATTGTTAGTTTTGCCCTCGCCTACTTCGTGATTGGCAATAAATAAAGAGCGAGCGAGCACGTTGGCCATTGATTTAAACAGGTGACTGTCAACGTGCTGTCTTTTTCTAAGAAGCTAATGTCGCTTTTATTTTAGTTCCCATTTCGAAGTATGGCGAGGGCACATCTTACAATTAAAATCTAAGTATTTCTGAGCCTTAGTGCTCATTGCGTGTAGGTAGTTTGAGAGGGGTGTGAAAAGTGTTTCATGGAATTCGGGAAACTTTTTGTATTACTTAATGATATGACTTTGAGACCATACCTACCTCGTAAATAAAAATCTATGGAGGCTGCAATCGATTACTTTATTCAAGAAAAAATGAAAACATTGATTCTATTGAGCCATCTTCTTCTACTACGTAAAATACAATGTTTCAGAAGTACTAAGTATTTATTAAAAAAAAAAAACTTCTATTTCTTTCGTGAACCGGTGAAGCAGAAAAGCCGAAAGAAGTAAAAAGTAAGAAAGATCAAATTCATGAAATCATTGAATATCAGTCAAAACGAGTAATGAATTTTATACGATAAAAACAATCGGCCTGTCCGAAGAATTCATTTAAACTTTCAAGAGCTGTATCCTCCATTAAAACTCAATCAATCAGTACTTATCTAATTATTACCTTGTTTCCATAATGAGCCAATGGGCTTCGGTACAACAATGAGAGGTTTTTATTGATTTTTAAATCACGCAATTAATACGAATTGCAACATTGTTGACGAGATAGACACAGTTGGAATTTGAAGTTGGACTTTTTACAAAATGTCTATATTTTATAGGTAATCTAGTCAAGATACGAAACATACCTAAAATAAAAAACATTTTAAAAAATATATTAGTTTTTTTGGCTTTTTAGGTCTGTAAGACATCCGATCAACAACATTAGGTATTTTAATAAAAAAAATATTCCACACCGCAGATAAATGATTGACAATAGTTATTGCCAATATTGTGTTTGAATGGGATATATGTACTTGTACATACCTCCACATAAAAGTGATTAAACTAATTAAGCTCAAATTGAACACTGAGTATCATTTGTAACATCCTCACAAATTGCTTTTAATTAACCCATTACAATTAGAAAATAATTGTACCCCAATAAAAAGACTGAGCCGAGCCACCATCTTGCGAAGGCTCTATAAAAAATACAGTTTTGTCCACTCCCTGCTACATAAAGCATTGGTATGAACAGCTGTCGTGAAAGTAGGCCAGTAAAAACTGAACGGCAGCCATCTTCCTTCCACCCTTACGTCATTGGCATTTAGCTGTTTTTACAAAAAGCCGCCCGTTGTGATGATGCTGTGGTATTCATTATGGCGGATATGGAGTTTTCTTTAAAATTATTGCTAGACTAGCTTTTAGCCCGCGGCTTCGCTCGCGTTAAATTCGGGGTAGCACGGTTTCCGAAGTTGGGTGCAGATGTATAAAGACAGATTTGCCTATGTTACTCTCCATCCCTTCAACTATCTCCACTTAAAAAATCAGGTCAATTCGCTCTGTTTTTTCGTAAAAGAAAGACAAACAGATACACTTTCCCATTTATAATATTAGTATGGATAATGTAAGAATAAGTTATGCGGCACCAAATTTATTCGTATTGTAGTATTGGCCCTTGTCATCTGCCCTTTTACTCTGGGTCACCTGATGGTAAGTGATCACCGCTGCCCATGGACATCAACATCCGTAAAAGAGTCGCAGATGCTCATATCCTCCCCTACTGAGCTCTGGCGACCTTACTCACCAGCAGAAAAGTAGCACAGCAGTTACGAAAGCATTGGCTTTTCCTTGGGATGAACAAGTTGTCAACGTTTACGATGTACTTGTAACATCAAGTGTACCAATGTGTTACCTGTCTTCCAACTCAATTACGAAACTTGTATCTGGTAAATGAAATACGAAACATCAAATCGAATCATGCCCACGAGGGACCACGAATCGCCGAAAGCGATTATCGAGCACCAAAAACAAATAAGCATAACTCATCGGACAGTGATCGTATCGAATCAGGCTCCACTCGAATCGATTAATCGGCAGAAATAATAAGTGAGCTTGGATAATTGCTTCGAGCGTAAACCATCGCGTTGATAACTCACTCGGCATCGAATAAGTTAGTTATTCGATTATCGATTCGAGAATCGAATGGTGATTTTTGCTCGCCCGCAATTAGTTGGTTATCAATGAATCTGCGTTTGATGTGATTGGACTTGTGATGTCACGGATTAAGTTCCAAGAAGTTGTTATTTGGGATTATGTGTCGGCTACTGGGTTAGCATTTCAGATTCTTTTTGGTTTCACGGTAGCTAGATTCAAAAGATTATTTTCCATTCCAACGATCTAAAGATCTCACACAGTTTTTATTATACTTATAATCTGCAAAACTAAAAGACACAAGACTTTATCACAGAGAAGTATGGCCGAAGCCTTGTAGTTTGGAGCATGCAATTGTAGGCCTCTAAAATACTTGATACTTTAACAAAAATCACGCTCATAAATGGAAGCATAAGTTAACTGTGAAAGACTAAATTCAAGACTAAAGTTTTCTACTGACCTACTTAATAATTCTTTGACCAGTCCTATTTTACTATGTAGTAGGAATACCTTAATCCTCTTCACATGAATGTCAAAGCCGCGTTGGTCATTGTTTCCATCAACCTACCATCCAGTCATTAAAATCACTGATATAAAATATAACTTTATGAACGTTACCCTTGTTATAAATAACTCAGAGCGTCCACGCTTAGGTTTCAATTTGGCGAGGCAAATGAAGAGATTCGCCGACACTGGAAAGGCGTAAAACAATTTTCATGGCCCTTAACAGTAACTAACCGTGGTGCAGGGTTGGCACTATCTCAGTTGGATGATGTTGATGCGGAAGGAGATTGGCAGTTCGCGTCATAAACGGAATTTTATAACGTTGGAATTCATAGGAAAAACTATAGGCAGTTAGCACGAAAACACGCTTAACTATCTATTGCTGAATACTAATAAAATAAATCTAATGAGTTTGTTTGTCAGTATGTTTGTTTGAACGCGCTAATATCAGGGACTACTGGTTCGAATTTTTAAATGATTTTGTTTCGGATAGTTCATTTGTTTAGTATAACACTTTGTCGTGGGTGGCCGCTAGTTGCTAAATCTGAGTTTCCAATGAAAATCATGCAATATCACACAGTACCAATACCATGTGTAGATCTAAATCTGTACTAATATATAAAGCTGAAGAGTTTGTTTGTTTGTTTGTTTGTTTGAACGCGCTTATCTCAGGAATTACTGGTCCGATTTGAAAAAATCTTTTTGTGTCTGATAGTCCGTTTGACGAGAAATCCACACGGACGGAGCCGCGGGGTCGAAACATTGTGGTCGTGATAAAATTCAGAAAAAAGGTTGGACTTGTGATCAAACTTAATTCTGAAATCTTATGGTAGGAACAATGCCAGTTCATGAAAAAAACGCCTTTCTCTTATTTATATTCGACTAGACAGTTTTGATAACTTAGACAATGTTTGTAATTAAAATTGTTCTTTTCTTTGCATTTATCGTTTAGATACCTTGGACCGCCACGCCACCCCTGGTCAGACGCATCCAATCGCGCCGGACTAAGTGCCTGCCTGTGGCTAATCAACTCGTCCTTCATATTTGTCTCATCTGACGCCGCAAGCTTGCAGGTTACCAGTTTAGCACGAGCGCCGAGCATGGCTGGGTAGTTGGACGGTTTGATATTCGCGCTTGTGCCCTTGATATAAGAGTGGATATCATCCTCATCATCATCAGCTGATCGCAAGTATTTGACAACACTAATAACTATGCAGTCGTCTTTTTATGTTATAGGAAGGCAAACGAACAAGAGGGTCATCTGATGGTAAGTGATCACCGCTTCCCATGGACATCAACATCCGCACAAGGGTCGCAGATGCGTCGCCTGCCTTACGACACCATACCCTCCACCTGAGCTCTGGCGACCTTACACCAGCAGAAACATAGCACTACAGTAACGAAGTGCTACTTCACTCTGGTCTACAAACAGCAAAGTTCCAAAGCTTGCATCTCTCCGAATCGTTTCCGATACATCGAAACGGTCAACAAACCACCAACATCCTCGGTTATTCCTCGGAATAGTATCTCAATTACGGAGGGAAGGCAATCGATTAGTCGTTGGCGCTGGGCGTGTGTGGATTAGTTATAGGTGGCACTCGCCATTACGCCGCCGCGCCCACTCACAACTGAATTTAAATTGACTGCTCACTGAGAGAACTAGGGGTTCTCGAATGAAAGTGGAATGGAATTGTTAACTTCGTTGACCATTTCGGCGTTTTCGAGTTGATCTTGATCAAACTTGATGGTTAGATAGGCATTCTTGGGATAAACTCGAATTAATAAGGCAACTTCGTTAAGGGGTTAGAGACCCTGGCCACGAAATTAAAGGCCAAACTTGACCAAAGAACTGAATTTGAAGATCATATTCCTCGAATTTCACTCGAACAAAGGAGATGGCTCAACATTCGTCGACAGAATCTTCATATTACTGTTTTGATAGTATGGGTTTATGAACATGAAATATATGTTTGTACATAGATTTTTCCTACCTACTGGGGTAACCTGCTAATCGCAACAACTTACTGCAAAAACTTTAAATTTGGAGAGAACGGGGCTGATAACTTAGTGATTTTTTGTCTTTTTCCGTCAAAATGACACGCCCTCCACTGGCTTTATTTTTCGTCATGTAATGATTTGTGTAAGATTTAAAAACACCTGACGGCATTTTTTCGAATATAAAAGAAGACCAATAGACGGCAACGTTGTCAAATTTCTTCGAGGTTTCTACTCTATACGTAGTATTAATACCTCATACGATATTCACACATAAAAATACACAAATAGACAATCGCAGAACATTGGTAGCGGTCGATTTTACAAGTTTCATTTGAAATTAATCGACTAAGTCAAAGGATGATTTAGGATTTAATTTCGCGACTGCGATCTCGGCTCGTACGGCTCTTGTTTGTTTTCGACGCTTCACGAGAGGGAGGTACGGGGCCCGACGCAATTAAATTATCTGGTATCTTCTTTAAGACGCAGCGATTATAACGAATTGGCACTTATCGATAAAATCGATTAGGCTTTCAAACGGGGATGAGCTAGCACAAAGAGGCCCAGAGGCCTTACCATCAAGTCTTAAAGCGATCTTTAAACGAGTGAGTAAAAGGGATGCCGCTTTACATGATGTAAAGCGGCATCTCTCTTACTCACTGGAATCTGTCCTGCTATAACGGCTGGCATTAAGCCCCCTGGTAGGCTAGCCAAGATGCCACTTTAACGAATTCGCCAGACGCTTTCGTAGCGATCGTATATCTCCGTCCCTCGCACACAAATATTTCGTGTGCGGGAGGGCAATATAAGTCGCTACGAAAGCGACTGGCGAATTCGTCAAAGTGGCATCTTGGCTACGGGCCGGTGACATAAAACGTAAAAAAAACATATTTTCAAAGGAACGTCTATTTTTCAAAGCAATAAAGTTATTAGCGTCAAAAGTATTACAATTAGAAAAAAGAGCACCTATTTATTATGACCTCATCATCTTCATAGCGTTTATCTCGTTTCTGTAGGGGGTCTACTTTTATTATGACGTAATAATGTAAAGGACATTGCCAATATTTGTATGAACGTTTGCCTAGATACCAAATTCATTTCCCACAAACATGGTATATTGTATTAGGCTTTTGGCTTTCAGAAAAGACAAAAAACACTAACAACTATAGTCCAAGAAGTTAAGGTTAAAATAATACAGACAAACAAAGATGAAAATACGGAACCCTAAAAAATTTATTTATTACGTTATTAGAATCATGTAAAATACTTTGATTTTGATTTAAAACGATTAGGGTGTGCTTGATTCTTCCTTCTTTTTTAATACTATTAGTAATTATAGCCTATTAACCTATTATTGATTTACAAAAATCATAACATTGTTCTGACCTTAAAGCGTAATAAATTATTGTCGATTTCACAACAAACAAGAAAGCGTCCATAAATAGCTAAAACAAATACGTAGTTAAGTCCTAAAAATAAAATCAACTGGTATGATATTGCATTGTGATTAAACTACAAATAAATCTCATAATTACGAACATACCTGATCTAACAGCCAGACTGACAGTCTTGTTTGAAGATGCACGAGAAGTGATGGTACTTAAGTACTAAATGCCTCTGAATTCTATGCACGGCAAATCCACAGCGAATGCACCTCATTGTTAGTCCACTTGAACTTATAGAACCACTTTTGGAAAACTATGATTTAATAAATGTAACTGTTTTTCAAATAATATATTGACGACAAGAATAGATTACCCGTGTTTACGTTGACAGCTACGCATTTTTACTAAGGCAAAGTATAACGGAAGTTGAATTACTAATTATTTTTTACAAAAATCTGACAACTTCTCCTAAGTTCTAAAATACATGATAATTATTATTTTTATTTTATCACCATTGTGCTTTTGTAACATTCGTGGCCATCACTAGGAAGCAATACGGAATTTGACTGACAAGTCAAATCACCTACTTTTTTAAATGTCAAAAACGTAACCTTGTAGGAAAAATGTATGAAATATTGAATCGTGACGTCACGATGCTATAGTGTCAAATCAATACTCTTATAACTTCAATTAGCTGTTAGCTGTAATTATTTGTTAAAAGCTCAATGGTAACTGTGAGATAAAAGACTGTGCCTAATTTTTGATTTCGTCTTTAATCTTAGAATGTATAATTTATTTCGTATGCAGTCAAATACCCAATTGGCCATGTCCTTTAAAGGAATGGGGTATCATCATTGGCGTTTTTGAAAAAAGAACGCATTATGCAATAAAATAACAAATAGATTTTTTTGAGGTTTTGGTTTCAGCAAAATTGAAAAAGGTCGTACACTACGCACATTCGATGCGATGAGTGCATTCCATGTTTTCTATTCGATATTCGAAATTGAAAATTAGGCAATGCCAAAGGCAAATAGAGATTTTAAAATGAAGACAATTACTTTTTTTTCCGAACAATAATTCGTTAACCCTCAACACTCGGCTAGATTTCAATCGGACCCGCACGGTAGCCACTGTCAAGAATGCCAAAAATTTAAATTACGCCGAAAGGGTTACATCGCGCTTTTATCAGATAAAAGTGAGTTATGTAAAATTCATGTTTTCGAGCAATTAACTTAGTTCTAATGAGCGCTCTTATTCAACCTACCTGCTCGATGGCAATTAATTATGACAAATTATGTTTTGACATAATATTTTTTGTATTTTCGTGAGGAACGAATGTTTTTATCACTTGCTGTATTTTCATAATGAAGAGATAACTTGTCAAAATGGCGGCTTTTATGATTATTATGAATGATGTGTTCAAAGCATCATTGTTGCTTTGAATTAAACAAAAAACACTTCATTTTAACAACAAAATATGAAGTGTTTAACATATATAAAGGATTAAAAAACGGGGGTGCGGACAGTGAGATTTGAATTTATTCTTACCTACTTTAATGGTAAGTTTTATATGAATAAATGGAACTCCTAACATTTCGCGACAATTAACAAGCTTTTTTACAAACACCAACAACCAAATGCACATTTAACATAACCACGCGTTTATTACTAAAGTTTTATCATCTCTACTTACAAAGTAACATGTAAAGTCGTTAACAGAAAAAGAAACCCGCGCTCTGCCCATAAACAGATCAGAATACCGACGTATTCACCAATTGCCTTACAAAACGTGGCAAATTAACTGAGACCCTAGGCTTGATAGGGTTAACTCGACAAAAAGGAGTTTCGTCATAAAAAAAGGTTGTACTAAGGTCCAAGATATAATGGCGGCGTGAGTTATTCAGCCAGTCGTCATTACGAATAAACTGACCAATTACAATAAATTACTGGCCACGTATAGAAAATAAAACCGCCATT
The DNA here is from genome assembly GCA_958496325.1 of Nomophila noctuella. Lineage (NCBI taxonomy): Eukaryota > Metazoa > Arthropoda > Insecta > Lepidoptera > Crambidae > Nomophila > Nomophila noctuella. The sequence continues at coordinate 5,233,372 of OY292505.1, read as the reverse complement.
TTGGCGAGTAAATAAATAAATGAGTAATTAATGTTGAGACGTGAGCGCGGCCGCGTCTGGTGGAATACGAATCTGTGCATTAAAAACTATTAACATCGGTTATGGTGGGCCGTGGTGGGTTTTTGTGGTGACGGTACCAATTAGTGCGAGTATGGCAGGAAGCGCGGCCGCTGCTGACGCTACGCGTGGTCACTGCGCGGGGGACCACACTCTGGGGAGGTCCGAGGATTTTTTATTGTTTCTTCGCATACTCATTTCGTAAAATACTCGTAGGTAAATTTTATTTAATCTTAATAGGTTACGAGCGGGCGTAAGTTAAGTTCTTTATATTATTTCACCCGAAATCGACCAGTAACAGCTTTCCCCAAAAACCCCTTCGTCTTCCATTGAATTTTGTCTTCTATTTTACATTATATTTGATCATACTTTACAAATATTTTGTTCAGCATAATGCTAAAGATTTGATGTGATTTCAATCACTCACTTTATGTGATTTCGTAAAAGTTATCATGGGAGCCAGCATAGTTGCAAAAATGGGCTATCTATTGGAAACTAATTGAGGAACGCTTTTCTTATGTTATCCAAACGATCGTTCTACACACCAACACTTAGGTTTTAAATTATTAATTATAGGACTATCCAAAGAAGAGATAAAATACGGTAACCCTATAACAAACCTGCCTGACTTATGCCTGTTTTTGCGCGACACCTTCACACAGCCATGGGTTCCTGCTATGCAATATTCAACCCTATTCTAACCTCCATAAACGCGGTTATACTATATCACGTCAAATCTCCTTTAGTTTTCACCTGTGGATGAGTTACGATTGATAGATTAATTGCTTGTTCAATTGTAGAGGTGGATCAAATTGGTTCAGGCAGCTAAAGTTTCTTTCGCAAATTCTGTGTTAAGGGTTCCGTTCTATATAATGGTGGTATGTGAGTACTGTAAAATATTTTCAATGTTAATCAGTTTAAGGAGAAATACTACTGCGTTTTTTCCATGCAAAATTAGCACCCAGTTTCTTTTCTGGATAATGTTTGTAACCTTCAAGCCTTGTAGGGTATTTTTTCTGATATTTACAAAGAATATATAGTTTTTTTTTTGTTTCGCGTGTCCAGTAGTTTAGTACTTGCAAGTATCAGGTTTGAATCCCACATGATGCAAAAGTTTGTCTTTTGCCTTGCTCTTTGCAAGTGTTATGAATCTTTTTCATCGGCATTCGTATGAGTCATAAATTTTTCATGATAGCTTGTATGTCCATTCCATAACATTCGTACCTAGTAGTACAAACTACGTAGTCTGTTTGAAATTATGAAAATAGCGAAAGAGTTTATTGCTTTTGGTAATTCAGGGAACAATCACAAATAAGTAATTTATAGATAACTAGCAGCCGCTCGCGACTCCGTCTGCGTGGCTTTTGGTTTCCAATAGCCTAAATAAAGCCTTCCTTGTCAAATGGACTATCCAACACAAGAAGAATTTAAATTAAAACAGTAGTTCCTGAGATAAGCGCGTTCAACCCATTGAGGTATTACTACTACGTATAGAGTGGACATCGCGAACAAAAGTTTTGCGTCAAATTTTAGGGAAGGGGCGGATAATTCAGTGATATTTTTGTCTTTTTATCTATTTTATAACTACTTGTACATTTTATTAAAACAAAACAATAAATTTTTTGATTTTAAAAATGGGCAAAAAATTTAGAAGGCAACTTTGTGGTCAAATGGACCACGATGCGGGTAAGAAAATGTTTGTTCTTGATGTCCCCTCTATACGTAGTAGTAATTAGTGATGTGCCGGATCGCTAAAAATGAAGATCCGCGGATACGGATCTGAATACGGATATTTAGTGTCAAGATCCGCGGATACGGATACGGATACGGATCTTCAATTTCTCATAAGATTAGTGTCGCCGGCCGCGCGCGGCCTTGAAAAGATTTTTTTAAAGCTGCTCTAATTTTATCTGTGATTACTTGCTCATGTAAGCTAATTTTTAAACTTTATGTGACACATAGTATTAATTTACTTTATTAGAATTAACATTTAATTTGATTTATTTTTGGTTTCCTCGTGATCTCATTCTTATAAAAGTGATTTATTACTTTCTATCGTATTGATCTCATAATTATAAACAGAAGGTTTAAGTTTTAGGTTTTTTTTATTGACATAAAAATATCATTTTGGTATGTTATAACTTGCTTTTATATTTCTGAACCTAATTAATATAAAAGAAGTTTTCAGTTTAAGTTTTGTTTAGACCATGATTGTTATAAAAGAATGTTATTACTTGATTTGATATTGACCTCATTTAATTATAGAAAACAATAATTATGTTTTAGTTATTTCACTGTCCTAAAAGTAAAGTTTTAACTTGTTCTCATTATAAAAAATCTATGTATCTAAATGTTTGCAATATATAGGTGCAAAATATATGATTATTTAAAAAAACTAGCTGTTTTTTTTTATTTCTACCTGATGATTAACTGAAAAAGATCCGTAAAAGATCCGCGTGTAAAGTAACGGATACGGATACGGATACGGATTTTTATTTTTCCTCGGATATCCGCGGATACGGATACGGATACGGATATTCGGAACATCACTAGTAGTAATACCTTCAAACAAACAAACTTTTCCGCTTTATTATGTTAGTAAAGATGATTATGCAATGTCCAATGGCTTTCCCTTTCAGTAATACTTTGTCAATAGTTTATATGTGGTTACTTACTTTTTTAATGGAAAACCAACCTTAGTAGGTAACCCGTTTTGGTGTCAAGCTTAACTTCTCAATGTACTATAAACTACAGTTATCTGATGCCAATGAATTATCACAGATATATTGTTGTTTATTTATATTACCTGTCGGGTTTGCTTCAACAAATTGCCTCGCATATAAGCGACTGTCAAACTATTAATTTGCAGTAAATAATAGTTGTTTACAATGTCTGCATTGCATATTTGAGACATTACTTGAATTAAATTATGAAGGTCGGGCCCTTTTATTGCGTTAACTTATAGGCGATTTGTTAGTTATAACCATTGACGTATAACTACTACGTAAAGAGTAGACACCTCGAAGAAATATTTTTTTACTAGCGGCCGCCCGCGACTCCGTCCGCGTGGATTTCGATTTTCAATGGCTAAAGCCTTCCTCGTCAAATGGACTATCCAATACAAAAAAAATTTTTTGAACCGGACTAGTAGTTCATATGATAAGCGAGTTCAAACAAACAAACAAACATACAAACAAAGTATAGATACGCACTGTTAACAATGGACAACAGTTGCCGTCTATTGTACTATTTTCGTTATCGAAAAAATGCAGACTTGTGTTTTAAAAACATATACCTACATTCCAGGACGAATAATAAGGCTATAATAGTGACATACCAATTATTTCATTGATAAAAAGACAAATCAGTCTCTAAAAAAGCCGTCCCCTTTACTCCAAGTTGACACATAGATTTTATTCTCGATGATCACTCAATAAACGAAGTAAAAAGTATCTGCCTATTTATGTCCCACTGCAGGGTAAAGGCCTCCATCATTTGAAATCATGTTTTCGTTACAAAGATGGGTTTTGGGTTATGCTAATGCCGCTTGCCAAATGCGGATTGGTGACCACAAACCCAGGCTGTGTTCAGAAAAATCAACACAAAGTTTGCTCGACCCGGGAATCGAACCCAGGACCTCGAGACCAAGGCCCGGTACTTAAACCACTAGACCATCGAGGCGCCAATAAACGAAGTAGTAATGCCTTAATGGTTATAACTACTTTTATATGATAGACCAGTAGGGCAAGTTCCCTAAAAATTCGGTTAATAAAGGAAAAAAATCCTAATAGAGAGAGATAAATCTAACATCGCATTAAGATCTCTTTTAAAACATTTGCGTAATTTACATGCAAAGTTGTGAGAAACCACATTCTATGTAGAATAAGAAAGACAAAAATGCTGTTAGAAGTTATCAAAACCATTTTTAAGGATCTACGCTTGGCAGTTAGGTTTTGCAATAAACTACTAAATTTAAAATATAATTTATAATGTCATTTTCATTTTCATTTTTGATTTTTAAATAAAATACAAGCAACCATTGGGATCAAAGGTTTTTTGTCAACTCGAGGTATGTTAATGCATAAAAAAAACTATAGTTTCATGCCGAATTTGAGTCATCAACCTTGCGCATGCTAAGGGATGTTCAGTTCATAACAGCAGCTTTTATCACTGCTCTAAGATTTTTTAATGTAAAATTAATATGTAATATACATACATTGTGTTTTCAAATATTTTCTTCTCGCTACAACGGTTGAATGACCTGCCCTTCAAAAGCCATTTCTAGAATACATCTTTTAGAAATTTTCATTTTTTGTGTCAATTGTGTCATGCATAAAATAAATCTTTATTTCTTTAATGTTTTCGTAGAGTTATTAAAACAACAAAATTTTGTACTAATAACGAATTTATAATTTAATCAATAATTTACAAATGCTTCTCCAAGTTGCCCTTAGATTTAAATATTCAGTAATCGTTTCTATTACAAAAGACAAAGAGAACACTTCTTACCTTCAGAAGATCCAGTGGTTTGGGAAAAGTGCATATTTATAACAAACAAGCATTTATACAATATGTTTGATATCCTGATGCGAAGTTTAAGTTATCAAATCGTAGTGGTTTTATAACTTAGCTTACTTTAAAGCCAAGTTATAAAATCGGACAGATGAAAGCGACTTAGCTTAATACATAACTAGCAGCCTGGTAAGTGCTTCCCTACGTGTGGTAAATGAAGAACCACTCGATCGATTGTGTGCAAACTTTACATAAAACGTCCAAACAAGCCCTTTAAATTTGGATTGGTGAGCCCGTTCTTGAGTTCATCATCATCATCATCCTAGCGCCTCTCCCGGTTGCATCCTTGGCCATTGCCTTGGAGCCCAGGGTACGCAGCGACTATGATCCTGAATTGACATTGCCTGGTTATTACAATGGAGCTACTGTCGTCTGACCTCCGTAACCACAAAGGAAACCAGACAATTTGGATCATAGTCGGGACCAACGGTTTAACGTGCCTTCCGAAGCACGGAATCATCATTCTTATCGGACAATCAGGTGATTCAAGCCTGCAATGTCCTAACCAAACTGGGAAAACCAACACAAAGTGAAAGTGTTCCCCGCGGGATTCGAACCCACGACTTCCGAGTTCGTAGTTTTTGAGCACAGCGCTCTAACCACTACACCACGGAGGCAGTTTGAGCTCGTTCTTGAGTTATAAACATATAAAAGTGACAACGAAAAATGCCACATCACTACATACATAGTATAAAACAAAGTCGCTTTTTCTGTCATGTTGTCCCTATGAACGCTTAAATCTTTAAAACTACGCAACGGATTTTGATGCGGTTTTTTTTAATAGATAGAGTAACTCATGAGGAAGGTTTTTATGTATAAATAGTGGACAAGTACCACGGGCGAAGCCGGGGCGGGCCGCTAGTATTTTTATAAATTAGATTATTAGTAAAAAGATAAGATGTAAATTAAAGCTAAGTTGCTTTCTTCTGTCTGTCCCTATGTATGCTTAAATCTTAAACTACGCAATCGATTTACATGCGTTTTTTGTCAGATAGCTATTAAATGTATAAATAATATATAATATCTATTAAATAAAGAGAATGGTTTTATGTGTACAAGACATGCAGTAGAGAAACACTGACAATTACAGATGCACTCATGCAAAACGAATTATTTATTATTTACGACCAATGTAAAATAATAAATAAATAAAAACATCTGACAATCTCACTCATAAGTACATTGCTTTGACTCCGTGATGTAATTAGCTTAAGCTTGTTTTAAACATGCACATTTATTCTATGTCCTTCAATTAAGTATGTAAGTATTTTCTTTTCTCAAAATTGCAACCTTAGAAAAAGATTTATCGTCGAAGAAAAATTATGGAAAAAATAACTTATTGTTATTTGACTTTTAAATACCTACTTAATTATTTTCACAGTAATTATTTATTTGCGTTTTATAAAATCTAATAGTTTATAGAAGATCGTCTTAAAACTTACTATACGTATACAATAATTTATTAAAGTAACGCTATTTACATGTTGATTTACATCGAAATAGTAAGATTTTAAATTGAAAACAAAAGAATTCTCTTGCATCTTGATTCTTGGTCATCATACTGGTGATAATAATGTAGCGTGGTGCCATGACAGCAGGGTTATGACTATACATAACCCTCAATTTGGGGTAAATCTATATTCAGCAATGGACATAAACAGGCTTATTAATATTAAACCATAGAATTGCACTTAAATATCTGGGAGTTGTTTTACTTTTATTTTTGCAACACATAGTTCTTTCATTTGCCGGGTTCTGTCTTTGACTAGATCTGCATTTAGTTAGAGATAGAACCCATCAGATTTACACATCGCATTTAGATCAAATGGTACAAAAAGCCTCTGCACTGTTGGCTTTGACCCCACGCATGCTTTAAAGGACCGGGTCCCTGTGACTCGAGATCTCCTTACCAAAAGTACATATAAATAATAATAATAAGTAATGATAAATATTGATGTCATAGTAGGTATTTTTTATACATGATCAGGATTTTGTTAGTTCATTCATAGGTTTTAGTTACGGTCTTCATTCTTCCCTAAAAACAAAAATCATAATAATGCCCTTAATAAAAACTACCATTTATGCCTTCTGTCCTCAGGACATCCTCGTCAGACAAAATCTATAATCATGCCTTTTTCATTATCATGCACCTGGTTAATATTAACATCACTTGATGCAAATTAGGTGTATCTTTTGCAAATAAAATTTTATTTAATTGTGGAATAATGAAAATGAAATGGGCGAAGTCATAGGAACAAATGGCATAAAAAGATGGCAATAAGATGCAGGCATAGCAAATAGTAGTAAATTTCTTTAGACGGTAAAGATGTTTCGAAGGCGTAAAATTAAACCCAATGGCATTAATGAGAAGTTTTGAATACAAACTATGGAAAAATGGTTGTCTTTACATGAGACGAGTAACATAAAAATTATCAAAGTAGGCGTTTGCGTATTGTTTTTAAATTTTGATGAAGTTTTTAAGCATGCAAAAACATTATACAGACAGAATCAATAGGCTATCATAGAATTGGTAGCCCCCAAAACAGATTATCATTTAAGTAGGTACACTGGGCAATGTCGAACCTTAATCGTTGTAAGATTTAAATAAATTAATTAATTGATTTATAAGTTTTGCAGATTGATTTAGATTTACTTAAAAACTTTTGTTTTCAATTCCTATTTATTACATAAATCTTTGTTTTGTGCGATACACAAAACGATATGTAATTTAGCGAATTGATGAATATTTAAAACAGGATAATAAAGATTGCAGTAGTAACTAAAAAATTGTAAAACCTATAACACGCGTCCAGGTGAGATTATTTTAAAGATAATTTTAATTTAGTTCATGAGATCTCATTTATAGAAATTAGGAACAATCAAAGCTTAAGAAGCAATTGTAGAATTTCTTTAACAATGCAAGATAAATAAATATTTAAAATCCGATTAAGACAAATCCATTCGAAATAATATAACAACACTTTACTTACTTTCTAATTAAGTAGCATTTAAGTTGAGAAATTGCACTTATTGTTTGATATAGTATTGTAAATGTATCTATGTACTACATAACTGAAAGATTAGTATACGGGACTTACTTATAAAATTTATACATTTTCACTAATTTAATCAATCGCAGTCCTATGTAACCTCCTTAGAAACAAATCGAACACTTTTTTTATCTGTCACTATCACATTTGCGCCCGAAATTCCATTTTCAAATTCACAGTTCACAAGATGGCTGCCATTAAGAAGATGGCGGCTGTTCGTTTGCTTCCCGTGGAGCAGGGTTCTCCATTCGTCAATGTGGTTGTAGGGAGTTCAGGATATTCATGTTGATGGCGTGTTGGTGGGAGGGGGGGCCTCCGAGGAAGCTGAGCTGGGGCCTGGTGGCGGCTGCCATGGCCGCGAAGAGGGGGGGAGCGCCGCCCCCTCCGAACAGCGCGAAGGACGGAGGCAGGAGAGGTCGCGCTGAAAGCCTTAGTTTTTCTATTTCGGCCTCTTGAAGCCTTTTCGCTTTCGCACGTCGATTTTGAAACCATATTTTGACCTGGAACAGAAATTAAATGTTTTAGTTGACGTAGAATCACAAAAAAATTATATGCTATGCATCGGGTTTCTTAAGATATATGAGCTAATGTAGACATACGGAATTAACTTGTTTCATCATTATTAATTAGTCGACCAAAGGTTGGTCAATACACACATAAAAACATGTTGTAACTGTCATCAATTAGATAAATTAGCAGCCTTAGGGCAGCAGCCATTTAGGGCATTACCAGGACAACAGAATCCCCCCGTTTAGCTATCGAAACCCTTAGGTTATCCCATAGCCCGCCACCTAAGAAGTAGAAGGCTTATGCCCCTCAGTGTAGGTACTGTAGGTTTACGATAGCGTTACCTGACCGCATGGGCAAACATGACCAAGACCGTTAGTTAATAAAAACAGAAGACTTGCTATCAAGCCTTGCTATCAGAAATTTAAGAAAGCTCGTCATCATTACCTGTGTCTCAGTAAGTCTCAACGAGGAAGAGAACTCCGCTCTCTCCGCAATGCTCAGGTACTGCTTGTCCCTGAACTTCTTCTCCAAAGCCAGGAGTTGCTGCGTGGTGAACGGCGTCCGCGGCTTCCTGTTGGGTTTGTGCTTGCGAAGCTGGCATCGAACCACGGGGGGACCGCTGGGCGTACCCGCTGTGGACAAATTAAGGTTTTAAAAAGTTGCAGATGTTTTAAATTATAAATAAACAGAAAAAAAACATCCTATATCAGTTGGCTCAGGCGGGACTCAACCCAGCGCCTCTTGCAATCCGGGCAAGCGCTCTGACCATTAAGCTACCGAGACACTTAGTAGAACTGATGCATTCCTCCTTGTTCGGAGAATAATCGGATCGGAGATCGGATGACTTTTTTATTGTTTATAATTTTAAAATTCCAATTCAATTAGGTGATTCAAGCTTGCTATGTATAAAAGTGTTTCCAGTGGCATTCGAATCCTCCACCACCGAGCACAGCGTTCTATCCACTACACCACGGAAGCAGTCACCGGAGCCCATGAATATTAACAAAAGTAAGAATAAGTATAAGAATATATTTATTTGTTCAAAACACATAAATATACACACATATTAGTGCACAAGTCTACAATAGTTAAAGCACAACACAGATAACATAAAAGAAGCTAAAGTCACAATGTCATCGTCAATTAGTTTATTATTTCCTAAATCGAAACGTTTCATCAATGCTTCTGACCTTGGTTCTGAATTCAGATACGAACGAACATAATTTTTAACCCCATTCGATATTCGACCAATAATAAAAATTCATTATCTTCAACAAAAAGTCAGATGTTGCCAACCATACCAGATTTACCGGTTATTTCTGGATTGCTCAACTCAGGAACGATGGCCACCCGCGAATTTTCGCGCCAATTCCTGCAACGAGTGGAAAATGGCGCTTTCCCCGAACGGACCCTATTTAGCCGTCACGAATCCGGTTACGACCGGACCAAAACTGGACCAGGGCGAATGTTGTGCAATCTTCGAAATAGTTATTACTGATACTATTTATGTCAACGTTAACAGAAATGCTTGAACTACTCACTTTACCAAACCACATCAAATATGAGGTTTTATAAAAAAGTTTTTAATTCAACTGTTACCAGAAAAAATAAATAAAGGAAAGACATTTAATCTTTAAAAAAAATCAAACGTATTTTTTAAGATAATTAATTATTTAAATTGACATAAAGATTATTCCTGTTTTGTTCATTTTAGAGAACGAAATTGAATAGGGATCTTAGTCTGAAATAAGCACGAGTAATGTTATTAAAACGGAGCCAGAAATGTATGTGATGGTGTGAAATATTTATTTATTTTAAAAAATTCTGATATTTCGCCTTCAATGAAAAAGTCATTATGGCAATGACTTTTTCATTGAAGCCGAATTTTGAATCTACAGAAAAAACTTTTTAATTTTACATTGATTCCTGTCTAATTTTTAAGGATGCAATTTGACCCTCCATTTGAATAAGACACCGAACTTAATAATTAGGCAAATTCCGATCAATATCCGTCCATTTATGTTCTTTGTCATGTTAATGTTTGTATGTTAATGGAGGTCAGTGACTCCATCTAATAACATGCGCAAGGAAATGGAAATATTAGCATTCTGATCGATTTTATTACTAATGAAACAATAGGAATTATTACAGAGCTGTTTGGTTGTTTATTTGGCGCATTCGAATGTTATTTTAAACTAATGCTGCTTTCACAGTAATCGAGTGAAGAAAATTTATAGAATCATTTATTATTTTTAACCAATTTACAACTAACTTTAGAGTACTTTACTAACTTTAAACTATCTTTAAAGTGCTTTTACAACCAACAATGCGTGTACATGTTTGCGTACAAGTGTATTTGGGTGTTTCTTTGATGCAATAAAGTAAACGCAATTTTAAGAAATAGTTCGTGTCCTTTTTATTTTTTCATTGGCATAGTTCGATGGAACAGCAATTTATAATGTCTGTAGAGATTCAAGGTTTACACGCAGGAAAGGAAAACATCTACTATTATTGATTTTCCTTTGATTTGAGTAGCCCTTTACTAACTTTATGGAGCAAAACCTATACTTAAAAGAACTCATTAAAATATAGAACTAATTTTCGATTTGCTTGGCCTTGAAATTGGTTTCTCGGTTTTAATACCCGCCGTGAAACGACCCATTCTAGCTCCTTACAGTAAGCTAGATTTCACAGCAGTGACAGAATTAGCGCGCTTTAAATAGGCCAAATACAATTGCCAATCCAAGAACGGGAAAGAATAGAAATGCCGTGAGACTACGATGTTCCATATTTATTCTCAAATACCTTTTTTAGTGATTTATAAGCGACTGAGAAATGTGTCTATGTCAATCCCTGATGTCCAGAACGTTCTATATCTAGCGATTATTGACTCTGACAACAAAACTGAGGGTTGCGAGTTCGAATCCTATTAAGGGCAAATGCTTTTCTCATGAACATCGGTATCGAATCATGGATGTTAATAAAATGATTTAAGTACCTATGTCTTTCCGTTCCCTAGCATTCATAATATACTTTAAGCTTAGATAGGTGCCTTTGCCAAGGAATTCATTAATTTATTGCATTTTATTATCAACATTCGAGATTTCGTTTTCAGCGATCAATTAAATGTCATTGTATTGTATTCAAATAAATATCGTACATTTGAAAACAATCAAACACTCAGCCTTTCATCGGTATTAATCATCGATACCGATGCATTTCAGTGGTCGAGTGCATTCGGCTGCATAATGATCTGTCTATTCATTGTCACGATGCAGTAATTGTAGGAACACACCTAGCCGAAAACACGCGACCGAAGTTCGAATTGCGAAGTTCCAATTAATTTAAATCCGTCTTGGAATTCAGTCTCAAATAGCCTAAAGCCTTACTCTGGTTTCCCCACGCCGAATGGATAGTCCATTCGTATATAGTATTAGTTCCAATGCAATATTTATTTATATTATACTAGAGGCCGCCCGCGACTCCGTCCGCGTGGATTTCGATTTCCAATATCCTATGTGTTATTCTGATGTATAAGCTATTTTGTGGTAAAGTTTCGTTCAAATCCATTCAGTAGTTTTTACGTGAAAGAGTAACAAACATCCACACATCCATACATCCATACATCCACACATCCACACATACAAACTTTCGCCTTTATAAGTAGGATTTTTATTATGTATTATATTCATATTATATTTTTTAAAATCGAACCATTACTTCTTGAGATTAGCGCGTTCAAACAAACAAACGAACTCTTCAGCATTATATTAGTATAGATTACACTACACCAATACTATACTTTGCCGAAATTACGTCGCGTAATATTGTATAGAAAATGCATTGCCGCCAAACTTCGGTCGCGTATTTACAACTTGGTGTCTTCTACACTTTATCATCGATACCGATGCATTCGGGTGCATAATGATTTGTCTATTGACCGTCACGGTGCAGTAAGTTGCATATTGACGTCAAGTCAAAATATCAAAGCTATTATATGTAGATTTATTTTATGTCATAGGGAGGCGAACAAACAAGAGGGTCACCTGATGGTAAGTGATCACCGCTGCCCATGGATATTCACAACCGCACAAGGGTCGCATATGAGTTCCTTACCTTTAAAACCCACTCCTCAACCGAACTGTAATTTGTATAGGTACCAGGAAGTGCAGCTCACTAACACCTAACTAACTAACGTACATTTCATTTGACGACCCGCTTGGTGTAATGGTCAAGTTGTTGCCTATTACGCAAGAGGTCGCGGGTTCGATCCCCGCACAGGACAAACATTTGTGTGCATGAACATGTCTGTTTGTCCTGGTCTGGGTGTTATATGTATCTATTTAAGTATATTTGTAATACCACTGTTGATTCTGATGTCTGTAACACAAGTGCTTAAGCTACTTAACACAGGGTCAGATCAATGTATGTGATGTTGTGAAATATTTATTTATTTATTTATTATTTATTTATTTAATGGACTATCCAACACAATTATTTTTTTATTCGAACCAGTAGGCCCTGAAATTTCCCTTTTTTTTATTCAAGTAGAGATAAAGTATAGATTATTCATTATGCTCATTCATTGGCTAGTCATTTTACTCGAAGAATCACTATAATAATATAAGCCAGCTTCAAAGGCTACTTTTTCACGCATAAGAATTTTATCCTTTGTTCAGGGCGATATGGCATTGAATGACATTATCACCAATAAAATTGATTTCTAAGTATTTATTCATTAAGTCAACGATTAGATTTCTTTCACGGCATAGAATTAAAATATACCTATGCAGTACGTGCCAATCAAATAAACAACTCGACTTAATGAAATGCCACGCCGCTAATGCAATTAAAGTATATCCTCTTTCAAATAACCACACGATTCAATTAAAATTCTCCGCGAGTCACTCATGATGAAATTTATTTCACTTATCTCGAGCTAATCGATTTTCATAGAAATCGATTTAAAAAATCTCTCGTACGATTCCGCCGGCCGTAGCTATTTACCGGAAAATGGCGGAGATCGTATTTTCTCGATAATAATAGCTCACTTACCGGTAATCCGAGTATCGTTTAATTGGGTTGGGACACGAATGTTTCATTAGGAAATTTTATTATGTGTGATAGCAGCCCAGTATGCAATTAGTTGGTAGCTGGTATTACCTATTTTATTGAGCGATAGTTAGTTGAAGGGATTGTGCCATTAGCTCGGCGGTGAGGGAAAACACCGTGAGGAAACCTGCACATTTAGATAGTTTCTGACTTTAGTTCAGTTTTATCTGAATGTGTTGTGTAGGTTTACTTCTATGGGTAACGAAGGTCCGATGGCAGTCGCTTCACTGTTATAACTATCGCCAAATGCTGGATCATGGTCAAAGCGGACCCCGCACAGAAACGGGATAAACGCTAGGAAGAAGAAGAAGAGTTCGTTGAAAATATTTCGCATTGTTCGGCGAGTATTAGTAGTCTAAGTGAAGGGTTATGGCGTGGAGAGTCCCTTGCACTCGTGCTATCAACAATCTGAAATGGAGTCTCGATGATTTCACTTCACATTATAATAATACATAACGTGGTTTACATATGATACAAAATAATATTTGTGTAGATAGGTAAAAACGCATATTGTTTGAAACTTTTATTTAAAACTAGCGGCCGCCCGCGACTCCGTCCGCGTGGATTTAGATTTCCAATAGCCTAAAGCCTTATTCGTCATAGGGACTATCCCACACAAAAAGATGTTTTCAAGTTGGTCCAGTACTTCCTGAGATTAGCGCGTTCAAACAAACAAACAAACAAACAAACAAACAAAACCTATAGCCTATGTGTTATTTTGATGTATAAGCTATATTGTGGTAAAGTTTCATTCAAATCCATTCAGTAGTTTTTACGTGAAAGAGTAACAAACATCCATACACCCAGACATCCATACATACACACTTACAAACTTTCGCCTTTATAATAGTAGTAGGATTCCGTTTCTCGTTGAAAATTATTTTTACAGTGAGTGGAAAATTAAAAAGTATCTATGAAATAATAGCACAAGGAAAAGAGTAGGTAACCGTCATAACTGTTCTGACAATAAACAAAGATGATGACCGCAATCGCTTCAATTAATCGAAATTAAAAGTCCATAATAGCCGTGTTAACAAGTAATTAGCTAACAATTACAAAGCAACCAATGCGACAGAAACGCACAAACAGAATTAAAAGAAGCTTAAAACTTCGTAATTTACATTAATAACTGCAAGATTACAACGTCCCAATTAACTTGGGACATTGACAACTAAATCCTATTAAGTAATCCGGGCGCGCTTAATTGGCGGCCATTACACGAAATGCTCTATGGTCTGTCATCACAAAATGGCGGCGGGCGGGAATATAAATACGTTCGGAGATGGATATTATATCTTCATTAGCGTGCGGTAGCGAGCATTGATACGTCGGCAGGTGGAGGCCATTGAAATTGTTGTATTTTATCACGGGCCCGCGCGCGGGTGCTCTTTCGCATTGCATTCCGAGGGATAAGTCCCGGAGAAACTGGTTTGTCGAATGCGCGAATTTAAGCGTAACAATTGGTATTATTGACATACAGTCATACATAATTCATATTTCAGTTGAAATCACAATCACAATCACCAGAGGTAAATAAAAAAAAAACATAAAAAATACTTTAGTAAGAGGTCTGAAAGTTTGCGTTATTAAATTTATATTGTTAGATGAAGCCTAGGTTGTCTACGTATTAAATGTAGGTATGTAAAAATGGCTATAGATATCACGATTGATAACACCAAAAAATCATGAAGTTTGACAAATACCCTTGACTTAAAGAACCCGAAACAAAGTCTCTTATCTGGGGTCCAAATACTCCAAAATAAATCTAGACCTGCAATAAAATACAGGGAAACTGTAGGTACTGAAAACTCCATCAATTTTGGACACCAGAGCCAAGACATTTGTGGAAGTTTCCTTTTTCGACAATCTATAGTAGATAGTAGGATAAGGGACACTAGCGGCCGCTAACGAATTAATTGCAAACCTTCACTTTCATGCAATTTGTAATGTAAATGAGGGTGATAAGGTAGTTAGTGATTCAACGATTGAGTGTGCTGAAGTGACCCATTGCCCTGTACGTTATTATTGTCATAACATAATGCTACATATCTATACTTGTATAATAAAGCTGAAGAGTTTGTTTGTTTGTTTGAACGCGGTATACCCGGGTACTACTGCTTCGAATGTTAACATTTTTTTTGCGATAGTCCGTTGTCGAGAAGGCTTTAAGCTATAATAATTGTTATTGTCTTGTCTTGTGGAAAAAATATTAATTTAATTTTGATCCTTTCGAAATTTCTATTATCGACTGTGAATAGAATTGTGTCTACAAGTTTATTTACAGTCGATCACATCGATCGACAAGGCCCAAACCATTAAATCCAAAAATAACCATTACATTTTATAGTTGTCGCTAGTTCGCAACCTACCCAATTATACTTAAAATTGTAAATTAAATCGAATAACAATCGATTCAGAAGGTGCCATAAAAATAATGGCGCTCGATACGACTGGCCCATTCAATGCTAAATGACAATTATGAATTATGATTAGCCGATTACAAGGCAGTATTTCATAAAAGGAAAAACACCATTAAGTGTTTAATACACTAGGCTGAAATTACGCGACCGAAGTTTGGCAGCAATGCATTTTCTATACGTAACGACGACGTTATTTCGGCATAGTGTGTCATCTCCCAAGTAACACAGATGGGCTGCACAAAAGCTGCATAGAAGATAAATTTTGAACTTAAGGCTGATTTAGCCAAGCTGCACAAAGGCTGATTAAACTGCTATACAACCCTTGTAATTCCAAAAAGGGCCCCAAATTAACCAGCCATAGGCTGATGAATGTCTGCTTAACGGCTGTCTTGGTCTTGTAAAAGAGCTGCATTTAGGCTAAACCAGCTTAATTGTGCAGCTTATTCTCTACTTTTCAGCCGCTATCAAGCTTTTATCCATTGGTAAGTTTCATTGGGGCTGGATAGTGGTAAAATAAAAAATAAATTAAAATGAAATGACAAAATGTCTTAGCATTTTATAAATTGTAATGGCGTGCCCGTGGATGCTATAATTGCTGGAATGGAAAATTATATTTATAGTGCGATTTTCATATTATACTATGTGTTCTAAGTGCGGAGAAAGTTTTACTGTAAATGTATATATTAAATTACATCTCATTTTTCACGCGCCCTTCATATAACGCTTATTTAAGATATTGTTACGAACGTGGGGATCGGGATTTGGATTAAAAACCGTTGACTTGATAGAAGAATTTATTCGACGATAAACAAGTCACAACAACACAATCACAAGTCACACCACAATCACAAGTCACAACACAATCACAAGTCACAACACAATCACAAGTCACAACACAATCACCGTAGCCAAATCACACAGAAAATCGAAGTCCGTAGGTCGCCTAGGTCATACACTCAATCGCACTAAACACTATGTTCACAGGGTTCTTCGTAGTCCGTAGGTATCGCTTAGGTCGCAGGTATAGTCACTCGTAATCACTTGTTCGCACTTATCACTCCGAAAGCTCAGATTGAACTTGACTGACTCCCTACTTGAGCCGTATTTATATTGCCGACAACGCGATACTAGATAATTCGGCCGTCCCGAGAAAGTACTCGCGCGCGAACAATAGCCCTCTTGATAACACGCGATGTATCTAGAAGCGTCGTGCGCTCCCGCGGCCCTTTTTTCTACCTGCGACGC
This sequence comes from Nomophila noctuella, assembly GCA_958496325.1. Lineage (NCBI taxonomy): Eukaryota > Metazoa > Arthropoda > Insecta > Lepidoptera > Crambidae > Nomophila > Nomophila noctuella. The sequence goes on along the minus strand of OY292505.1, from coordinate 5,216,406 downwards.
GCTCGCGCCGCGTCTGCGGTGACTCGATCGTTGACTTTATTGCGTTGTTATAAGGTTGTAAATGGCGCGCGCGGGGTTTGTACCGGCTTCGCGAATACTCTCGGCGCGGATCGCGTCTGTCCGTCACAATTATAGATGTAGATTAATCTCGAACATTCGACTTTATGTCGCGATGTCTCGATGGTTCCGGCTCGTTCGTAACAATATAATCGAAAGAAAATTGAGCGCTGAAATTTTTTGTGAAATCACTTTATGTCTACAATTTGATTATTTGTGACTCATAAAATTAATATTTATAAACTTATAGCTAAAACAGCTCATAATAAAAAGCCAAAAGCTTGTCAATTGCAGAAAACATACATTATTTTATCATCCGATTACTATCAAGATCGCACACAATGGCTGCCGTTTGTAAAGCAGCTCTGGCTCTTTGTTTCAGCTGTTATAATTCTAAAGACTGCACACGGCTATCTATGGCAACCGTTGATCAGCTCATAGCTTTCTTATGTCTGTACAAAGTATGAAATAGTTACGTAGATATAAAAACATTTTTTTATTCTCCTTTGCAAAAATAAGCTTGTTAAGAGTTCCCAAAAGGGCCATTATCAAGCTTACTTGAATAGCATTTAAAGAGAATAAACCTACTCTTTTAAACAACCTTTAGTTTTGGTGCAAACTGTTGTACAGCCAACGTCTGCACAAGAGCTTATAAGTTTCCAAATTAACCAAACATATACAAGCTTAAGGTTTTTTTACAAGCTATGAGAATAACTTGCAACCAGTGGCTGGACAGTAACTTTTTAATTTACTGTTATAATGCTAAGAGTATATTGTTGCTATTTATTGCAGCTCTTAATCAGCAAGGCTGTACAAAACTAGAAAAAATCACTCTTGCACAGTCTTCAGCTTCACCCAGAACCTTTATATATCTCTAGTGGAGTGTTATTCTGGTTAAAAGCTTACTTATTTCTGAAAATTCAGCCTGTGTGCTACTTGGGCTTCCATTTAAAATACTTTGCAGACGTAGTCACGCCGAACTTCGATCGCGTTTTTTCCGCCTAGTGTGTGTATTTACTAATAAGCGTTACAGAACTTTGCAGTAATTCTTATTGTTCGCTTTAGAATATGTCACCAATTAAATAGAACAGTTTTAATTAAAAACTGTTCAGTTTTTGATGCATTAATAAGCGAACTAGTTGATATCTATAAAGAGGGAATAGATACAGGGTTTAATTGTTAATTGAATACTTGTGTATTTTAGTGCTGTGCTACAAGTTAGAAGTTGCATTTCTGCAATGCCATTACGTAGGAATAGTCGATTGATGTATGAACCTTTTTTTTTTTCGCAGGAGAACGCTTTTACGCGCCATAGCTATAGGTCAGCTAAACCTGCAGCCGTGTGTGGGGCTCAGAACTTTATGTCCCACTACCCACTAAACTCCTGCGGTTTCCTTCGTACCCGAGCAGGGAGAGACCGGCACCCGCCTGTATGAACCTACCATATTTTATGTCGTTTTGAATATAGATTACTAAATACACTTAAGAAACATTGAAGTCAATTTTATTAAATACGGCCCCTGAAAACGAACAATATGCAGTGAGTCCTAAAGTGGACAAACATGCCTATTAGTTTTAAAATACGAGTGGAATACTCAAAAATGGTCGAAAAAAATACTTTAACTTAATACACGATTTATTGGAAAAACCTCTTAACCACTCTTTGAACATTTATAAGGGTCTAAATCAGAGGTAGGAACATTTATTTTTACAATAATTTAATTTATTTACCAATCTTTAACAGTTGTTTATAAATTATTATGTTCCAACCGTTATAGGCACCGTGCAGAAACTATAAAGGGCGCTAAAATCCCGATTGTTTTTTCTGTGGTTTGACAGTAAAATTTGACATTTACCTTGAAAGGTTCGAATATGAGTCACTAGATGGCAGAATAAGGCACCGTGTTTTTTCGTGGTTTGACAGTAGAATTACCGAAATTGAGATTAAAAGGTTTGAATTAGTGTCACGAGATGGCAGAGTCATCGCTACGCACGGTGCCTATTACAAGTTAATCGAGTACCTATGTATCATGATTGTCGACTAAGCAGTAAGCACATCACTAACCACAGATAACCGACGCGTTCACCCGCTAATTATTTTAAAATACAACCATAAAATATCTGAACGCGGCCATAAAGTGACCACTCCGGATGAAATTGTTTATTCAGAAAATATTAATTGTAATTTATTACTGTATTATTGTTTGTTAATAACTAGTTCGGTCTTGGTAGCAAACTTTTATAGTCGAAAGATAATTAAGACATAAAATGTGTTCTTGGAAATATATAGAGCGGTGTGTGGAGTTGTTGGGAGAAGATTGCCTGTTTTATTGGCGCTCGAGGTGTGTTCAATTTGGCTAATCCCTGTCACCAGATGTCGTAAACCTTAGATGAGATGAGATTTTCTTAGGAGTTATGTTTTAATCAGTTTTTTATAATTTTCATCAAGGAATCATTGGATGTATGTATATATATGTCGTATAAGCGGGGGATGAGACCGGATGAATATATTCCTGAATGCATGGTGGAAAATATTAATGGATCAGATCGGAATAAAACTCACATAATAGAAAACCGATCACCAAATGGATCAGATACGCTAGATCAGACTGGATTAACTCAATCTGTCAACGAAGCAGTCACCTGAATTTTTACGGAGAAAATTGAAGGATATATTATTATGTTCGGATGATTATTTCTGCTACGCAATTATTTTCAAATAAATTACTTGACAAACGGGATTTGTGTCTCTTAGTTATTGAATTACATAAAGAATAGAAAAAAAAATAGATACAAACGACCATTAACGCGTAATTCCGTGACCAAGGGAACTACTAAGATATCAATTTTTATACATACCTACTATGCAGATGATTCACAGATAATTAGAAGCTATAATGACCCCACAATATGTTTTTATGTAATTGAGTAATTTTACTACGATTCGCTCCGTTGGTATTTGAATATTTTAATTGTATTACTTCATTAAACTCAATTTGCATAAAAAATCTTATATTTGTTTTTCGAAATGCTGTATATTCTGTGTAATCGTTAGTTTAGCTGGCATTTTATTGACAATCGGTATTCGTGGTAATAGTAAACACCAACTAATAGGATCTCAGATTAGTTAATATTAATCAATGCAGCGAAAATTTGACAGTGATGCTTTCCTTTTTCTCCATGGTAAGAATCACGTGTGATAGAGCAAGACAGCAGATACACTCCTGCCGCCTAAACTGTCAAAAGGGATGAACACTCGACGTGAGGAAAACTCGACGAACTGCTTTAATAAGCAAACTAGCTGATATCGGGTTTAATTATGTCAATTGAATACTTGTGGGTTTTAGTGCTGTGCTACAAGTTGGAAGTTAGAAGTATGCACCTGCATACATCTAACTTTTTTTTTTATGTCAGAGGCGGCAAACGAGCTAGCGGGTCGCCTGATGGTGAGCAATCACCGCCGCCCATGGACATCCGCGACACCAGAGGTATCGTTGATGTGTTGCCGGCCTTAACCCCATACCCTCCCCAACTGAGCTCTGGCAACCTTACTCACCAGCAGAAACATAGCACAACAGTTACGAAGTGCTACTTCACTGCGGTCTTCTAACTTCTTCTTCTTCTTCTTCTTTCTAGAGTACCTACTCTAGTATATTTTTTACAGGTCGCCTTATAAGACGGGTAAGAGTGGACGTAGGCCTTCCTAGACTAGAGGGCGCTAGTTAACAATTTCACAATTTGCAAGGCACGGTATTTTAAGCAAACCACAACATGTTAATGAGTCGCAAGCATCTGCAGACCCATCATTGGATTGGCAAGCGAGAGACCATGAGAGACCACTAGAGGGCGCAAGCTTACAATTTCACAATTTGTCGACCGCTCTTTTTGCAAGGCACTGTAATTTGATCCAAACACATTCTTTTGAATGAGTCGCAAGCTTTTGCAGTTCTCCCTTAATCCGCGTTAAACTCAGACTAGGCCACAAACCGATTGGCAAGCGAGAGGCCACAAGTGACCACTAGAGGGCGCAAGCTTACAATTTCACAATTTGTCGACCGCTCTTTTTGCAAGGGCCGGTAATTGGTCACCGGAGCACCAGCCCCCGACATGCCGAGCCAAATAAGGCGCATGCGCCGCGGACATTTCGCTTTTTAGGACCATCTGACAAATGTGTAATTATTTATTTTAATATACCCCGCGCCTGCTCGCTTTGGGCACAATTCGCATACCGTTTTTAATGTTTTTAGGGATTCGATGTGAAATTCTTGGTGGAGGTGAAAGGTTCTTAACGATAAAGTTCTGTTTTTGAATTGTGAAACAGACGGCTGTACGTTAGTTCTTTCGACACCTAGGGTGCCCACCCTAGGTGTCGAAAGAACTAACGTAACTAACGTTTTGTGAGCAATACATTATGAAATCATAAACAATCTTCGGTACTTAAATAAGCCTACAAGGTTTCCACTATGAATTGTCAGAAAATTTAAAGAAAACCAAAATAGCACACTTCAAAAAAAACTGTTCCTACAAAAACTTCAAAAAAAAAACAATTCCTATACCATCACATTTTTAACATCCTCTGAGACTGCACGACAAAGTTATGCCCGAAGCAATGACAGAGAAAATGAGCTTTTCTCTCTCTTAAAAGTGTAAAGAACCACAGATGCTGCCTCCGCTCACACTTGACCATTCCGTCAACAGACAGCGCTGTTGGTGACCAAGCCCTTATTAACCGTACAATAAATACTCGAATAATAACAATAATGGTCGTTTTCGTATAATAAATACCCGAATTATACCAATAATGGTAGTTTTTGGACAAGGTGTGGCGAATAAGGTTCAGACAATTGATTGGCCGTTCGAATTCTGAAATTTAAATAGGCAACAATAAAAATAAATTGACCTCAGTTATTTTACGGGGTTTTACTAATATGGACATTGGACATGTCTGGCTTACTCGTTTTTTTTCAAATGTATTTTTTAGCACAAGCATATAGCAAAAATGAAAATCTGTGCTTCGTAATAAGAAAGTAAGTACTAAATAAATTTTATAAGTAACAAATTAATTATTTTCTAGGTAACTAAATTGCTATTGAATAGATACACAATTAGCTTACCAATATATGGTAGGTGTGTTATGTGATAACTTTTATTGTTTAATATCCAAATTACTCACAAAGTTATTCCGTTGTTTTGCCTTAGATTTTACTTCAGATTAGTATTCTGATGTGGTTTTCATCTAAGCTTTAATTAAATTTTCACCACTTTTATCTTCAATCCTGCTTTAGATTTAAGTGAAAAATAATATAAAACACATTTCTACCAGAAGTCACCGATATTGTGTGACTTGAGGAAATAAAGTTAGTTAGATCTAGATCAAATAGGCATTACCTACCAATAATTGGTCCTAAATTCTTTTACTCAATTATGACTTTTTACTCACACAGACCTGAACTTTTTATTTCCATAAACCTTTGCTTTGGCATAAAAAATACAGCGGTATGCCAATTACGGATGCCTCAGAAACCGATACGAATGAAGGAATCTATACAGGAATCTAGATCGCAATTATGAGTCCTAGACTCCTAGTACTTGATATGAAGATATTTGAGAAATTCGTGGGAACTAGGCTTGGTTGCATGGGAACATGGCCGGTCATTTTCCGCACGAACTAATTACGTACTAGTTTAATTATGCAATTTATCGATAAGGCGGAAAAATATTGGGTCGACTGTGCATATTTTGTAATTTTTAAGTGATTAGACTGGAACTGAATGAAAAATATTTGAAAAAATAATATAGGTGCGTTAAGTACCTGTTTGGACAACCAGACAATAAAAGTGTGGATAGGTCATAAACTGTCTCGATATTTATTATTGTTTATATTAAAAACACTTGCGGCAGTCCGCGACTCCGTCCGCGTGGTTTTCGGTTTCCGCACACAATGTTATGTGTGTTATTTTCCTGTCGCGACATAACTGAGGCAAAGAAAATAAAACATTTGTATATTTTGACGACCCGCTTGGTGTAATGGTCAAGAAGTTGGCTATTACGCAAGAGGTCGCGGGTTCGATCCCCGCACAGGACAAACATTTGTGTGCATGAACATGTCTGTTTGTCCTGGTCTGGGTGTTGTATGTATCTATTTAAGTATATTTGTAATACCACTGTTGATTCTGATGTCCGTAACACAAGTGCTTAAGCTACTTAACACGGGGTCGGGATGTGATGTTGTGAAATATTTATCCCACCAAAAACATTAAATGTAAAAAGAAGCCAAGTCTCTCTACGCAATTCTTCAATCGTCAAAAGTTTTGAGATCGCATAGAAGCCAAGTCGTGTTCAACTTAATTTGTAATAATAAACCAATATTGTGTGACTTTATCAATAGTTTTGTTTACATTACAATAACAGTGACTTGGCCATGAGCACAAGTTCAGAGTCGTTTGCTCCTTGTCATCATATTCAAATACCGTTGAATTAATGTTATTATTGTATTGATCTCATTTATTGTTATATAATCTTGTTTTTTTTTAATTTAATGTTTTCGAATCATCATCATCACCATCTGCCTGCCCTGTTTACAGTATATAATATGGGGTCGGCGCAATACGCAATAATTTTTGATAAATTTTGTTTTACAAGCATCAAAGCCCAGGAGACGACAATATTTTTAATACGTAAAGAATAGATATACATTCAATTCCTCTAAATATGCCATATTATATTTCTATTTAATTGTGCTCATGGCCAAGTCACTGTTATTGTAATGTAAACAAAACTATTGATAAAGTCACACAATATTGGTTTATTATTACAAATTAAGTTGAACACGACTTGGCTTCTATGCGATCTCAAAACTTTTGACGATTGAAGAATTGCGTAGAGAGACTTGGCTTCTTTTTACATTTAATGTTTTTGGTGGGATCTCATTTATTTTTTGTAGGTCTCTTTATTCAAAGGTGAAAAAATCTCGTCACCGCGGCTTAGGATATCACACTCCGTTATGACTGATAGGTTTTCAACGCATTACTATGAGAAAATAGGTGTCTCTTTTTGTCTTGCTGTAATTTTGACAATGCTTTCTCCTTCCATTATTTCCATGACAACGGAATGGGTATTTGCTAATCATAATTCTAACCTAGCTTTTAAGTACATAATTACCCATATCTTGGCTATCCCATGAAACTGATGCATAATTTTCATATACTTATATGGAAACTCCTTATTTTTATCTACGAAACCATTCATAAACCATCAGTGTAACGGTCAGGCGACGATATAATTTTTTGTACATAAAGAAAGACAAAGTTAACAATGCAGTCGAAATTCATACACAATGTTCTTGTAAAACCGCAAATATAAAATTGTTTCCTATCATATATAATTTATTGAGATTTACATAATTTTTCCTTCGCTTGTAGCTAATTACCTATCTTGGTGCCAAATTTCAATGTTCTATGTTTGCTAGAAGTACCTTAGAGTTTTGATGACGAAAAATACAAAGTTAACAATGCAGTCGAAATTCATACACAATGTTCTTGTAAAACCGCAAACATAAATTTGTTTCCTATCATATGTAATTTATTGAAGTTTTCATAATTTTTCCTTCGTTTGTAGCTAATTACCTATATTGGTGCCAAATTTCAATGTTCTATGTTTGCTAGAAGTACCTTAGAGTTTTGATGACGAAAAATACAAAGTTAACAATGCAGTCGAAATTCATACACAATGTTCTTGTAAAACCGCAAACATAAATTTGTTTCCTATCATATGTAATTTATTGAAGTTTTCATAATTTTTCCTTCGTTTGTAGCTAATTACCTATATTGGTGCCAAATTTCAATGTTCTATGTTTGCTAGAAGTACCTTAGAGTTTTGATGATCGGTCAGTGAGTCAGTGAGTGACAAAATGGTGTAACTTTGATCGCTCATAACTCGTAAACTATTAGTTCTAATGTCATGATATTTTGAGACTGAGCTTCTTCTGATACTAACTCGCGGTCATCGAAAACTTAAACCCCTAGCTTTGACCACATCGACACTACAAGGGGGGTGAAATAGCCGCGAAACGCTTCGAGAAAAGATGGTTAACGGCCGTGCCCGCTTTTGCTCGAGACTTGGCTGGGGCACTGCCGTGCCCCCAGATTTATTTATTTATTAGTCTTGTTTTCTTGTAAGAAGAAGAAACGATCATTGAAATTATGAAGTTCTCATTAACGATGGGTAAGTTTACAAACATTTAACGCGTCCGTTGCTGTAGCGGGTTCGATCGGTCTCGTTAGGGGCAAATAAGGATGTCTATCCGTTCTCTAGCTTCCATAGTTCAAGCTTCGAACGTAGTTTGGGGCTAGGCAATTGGTGTGTTAGTCCAATGTATTTATCTCAATTAATTTATCTATGTATATCAATTTTAGTTGACCAAAGCGCAGAAAGTCTTTTTGTGCCTCTTTTCAGATGAGATACAGAATTAACTAACATTAAAATATTATTATATTCTAGTCATTCTACATGACTGTACATGGGAGACTGCGCCATTTTTGGTCATCCCTCGTGGATCATACTCAATCACATGACTTCGCATTCAGTTCAAGCCATTGCTAAATACATAAGGTTCTTGAAATACCTATATCAGTATACGCATTTATCACAGTATGAAGAAATCTACCTTATTAAATGTTTGACGAATGGCGTTTGTTTAAAATTTATTAGTTTTAGCCAGTCAATGTAGTGCCTGAATATTTGTTCTAAAATTTAATTTAATTTACAGTTTATTTCCATTGAACCAAGACGATCTTAATTTGATGGACATTTGTAATCAATCTGTCTGTCTGTTAGTTAATTTGATTACTTACATATTTTCACCAACTTATGCACAAGTGAGTGCGCAAGCACAGGTGCAGTCCCTATTCCCTAACTCTCATAGTTCGGTGGAACAGCACTCTGACACGACCGTAGAGAGTTCAGGCTTAACGGATCAATGGCTTAACGTGCCTTCCGAAGCACTGAGGAGATCGAGATAAAACTTTTCGGTCACCCATCAGATGACTGGCCTCTGCGAAAGTTGCTTAACTTAGCAATCACAGGCCAAGAGCGTTAGCCACTACCACTGCGCCAACGATCCCTTCTCCATCGAGTTAAAGTAAACTTTAACCGAATAGTTTAACTCTTAAGGAAATCCCTTACTTGCCATTTTCGTCCAATAGCTTTTAAAACATTATTAAGTCGTTTAATTGCAATCGAATGATGCAAAGGGCCGGGAATGCAATAAATCAAGGTACGGGTAGGTAACTAGTTAATTACTCAGTTCGGGATTAGAAAGGCGGCTTGCAAGTTCACATTTACTCATAGTTAGAGAGGACAGTTAGTATATTTCATTTGAGATATAGGTTAAATGAGAATTCGATTTTGAACTCTATTTCTATAGGCGAATGGACATCATTTTGCCGCGTAGACATTTATGTACACGTGTGAAATCATTGTGAAAAGTGAAAAAGTTTCTCACGGTAAATAAGGTCTCTAGTAGGTACCTAATTTGGGGAACTGATCATTTAGGTACCATGAGACATCTTACTGGGCAGCATTTTAATAAACCAAACCTTAAAATGTTGCTACCAACATTCTACGTTTAAAAAATTCACATTCAGGAGTCACATGTTTCATTCCTACTATTCCTACTAATATTTTAAATGCGAAAGTAACTCTGTCTGTCTGTCTGTTACGCTTCCCCGCTTCAACTTCTCAACAGATTATGATGAAATTTGGCACAGACAATCTTTAGACCCTGAGAAAGAACATAGCCTTTTTTTCGATCTGATCTAAATCCACCAAGTCGCGTCGGCCGCGTGTACAAAATAACGATGTATCCATTTCCAATAATATTCTCATCTTAGTTCAAACACCTTCGCAAAACGGCCATTTTCTTTCCATTCCTCTCCCACAGAGGTCAGCTTGATATAAAAGTCAGTATTTTTCTCAGATCTTTGAATTACAAATGGTTGCCATCCTGTTTGTGTAAAAACTGCATGAATGAAACAACCATTGACAATACATCAAGCTAAGACCAGGAACTTTCATTAATGAGCGTTTCTATTATAGGGCTAGCTTTTAAATAGTTGTGGTTAACGGTGGATTTTTTCTGAGCAGTGGAGAATGTATAAGGAACTTGGCAAAAGCTTCATACGAGTATTCTTTTCAACGCATTCTTTTTAGGGTTCCGTACCTCAAAAGGAAAAAACGGAACCCTTATAGGATCACTTTGTTGTCCGTCTGTCCGTCCGTCCGTCCGTCCGTCCGTCTGTCAAGACCCTTTTTCTCAGGAACGCGTGGAGGTATGAAGCTGAAATTTATATCAATTACTCAGGTCTACTGTCCCTTGAAGCTGTGAAAAAATCAAACTTCTAAGCCAACGCAATCAAAAGATACAGCTGTTTTTGCCGCAAATTTTCGACACTTGCAAGGGAATCAAAACCTACAGGGTGCTTCCCGTGAACTCAGAATCTTGAAATTTGGTACGAAGCAACGTCTTATAGCATAGATAAAGGAAAAATTACGAAAACTTTAAATTTTTAGTTACATCACATAGTATTTTTTTTTTAATAATTTTAAACTTACCACCCATTTCCTCATAAACGCGTGGAGGTATTAAATTGAAATTCATACCAAATACTCAGGTCTATAAAACCTTTAAGCTGTAATAAAATCAAACTTCTATGTCAACGCATTCAAAAGAAACAGCAATTTAAGCTGCATATTTTGAAACTCGCAAGTACTCGCAAGGGAATCAAAACCTAAAGGGTACTTCCAGTCGACCTAGAATCTTGAAATTTTGCATGAAGCAACGTTTTATAGCACACATTAAGGAAAAATTCCGAAAACCTTAAATTTTTAGATACATTACAAAATATATTTAATTTGTGCTCCTCCATCTTTCCCCATTATGAATGTAGTAATGTTATGAATTTCATTTTGCAATAAAAATACCATAGTTATGACTCGATTGTCGTAATGAACGAACTTTGTAAACCTTGCAGGTTTGTACGGAACCCTCGGTGCGCGAGTCCGACTCGCACTTGGCCGGTTTTTTTTATATCCCACCACAATGTTAGCATTGAGACAATATAAAGTATGATTTTAAAAAAACTGTCATAAAATAATTTTGTCTGAAGAAAAAAAAATACATTAGATAGATTATTTTTTTTGAGGCCAAAGTAGGAATAGAAACAGTTTTGTTCGTTTATAAAAAGGTTCCGAACTTGTTCTTTTTTCGTATTCCAATTTTGAATTTTCTAAAAAGAGTAGGGTAGTGCCATACTCGCTCATTTTTGTCTAAAATAGTTTTTAGGTACTTAAAAAAAAATTAAGTGTACCAACATACATACTTAGTTACCAAAAGAGCATTTGCGTTTGAAATGTATAAATAGTTTTTCTATTAGTCCGTGATTTCATCTGTTAAAAACATGTGTTTTAATAAATGTATAGTTATTTATATTATTATTTCATACCTCAAGAACCGCTAACCCTCTAAGGCAAGTGCCACCAGACACCATAAAAGCAACAATGTAGTATTCCTAGAAGTACGGATGCCATCTGTCACGACACGACGCCATCGATAAATCATTAGTTGTCGTTAACGAACAAGACTTTTGATTGGATATGAAGGAAAAAATACAGTTAATTGAATTAGCGAAGTATAGTATTGATTACGAAGCTTGTTAAGGGGAGTGTGATACTTGAAGTACTTTAATGGAGAGGTATTTTCATTATGTACAGTCATGAGCACCAACATGTATACACATTACATACACATCGACTCTTATGTCAAAGCAGTAAAGTTCGTATTTGAATGTGTTTGTAGGTATACATGTTGGTGCTATGACTTTTGCTGTGAGTGTAGAATGGTAGCGAACCTTGCGTCATATGCAGGAAGTTTGAGGTATGGATTGTACTTTTAGTATGAGTATATTTTTTCTTGCTCGATGGCGACAGAAAACATTATAAGGAAAGAAGATGGCTAAAAAAACCCAGGGTTGACAGAATCTACTAATGTCCGTTTCGAGGTCTTATATTATGTACATACTTACATGAAATATGATTTTCCCTAACTAATGGGGATGGTAATCTGCTAATCACAAAAAACTGTCCCCATACATTTTGTACTGAAATTCCTCGGATCTTGTTCCTAACGGATCTTACGGGGAAGGCTGTTTTGCGATTTCTGAAACATTTCTAAAACTCAAACGTGAAATGGTTCCATAGAGTATTTTCATCCAAACATGAAATAGAAACGTTTGGCATTTTTTTGGATTTTCATTACCCACCAAAAGTATAGAAAAAGTCCTAAATATTCTACGAATCTGGTTTTTAATTTCCATAAAAGAAAATTTTTGTTTTGCTGATTTTCCAAACACAACTTGATCACTAGATGAAACAATGAAGGCATTGTCCTTCCTTGGCATTAACACTCCGCTTTCACAAAGAAAAGCCCTATTATAATTTAATAAACCTATTAGCTATGCTCTGTGGCCTATTTAGTACTTAATTGATTAGTAATAGGCTGAAACGGGAAAAACTGTAATTAGAAATGGCGTGTCGTCATTAAAATTTATGGTGCTAACGTTTCGCTTTTTGTTAGTTCTACAATTGTTTTATTTATGTTGTGGTATAGGTGAAGGGTTCTAGAACCCTTAGGGCCCTTAAGAGGCCTTTGTGCGTGTGCTAGGGTGTAAAGGGGACCAGTCACGTAAAAATAAATTAAAACTGTTGGACATGGGACACCTTTAGGTAATTCTTGGGTTTGTGGGGCGATAAAGGGTTGTGTGGTACTATAGAAAAGTCGTAGAAGTATCTGACTACCACCTTAAACCCAAATGGTGACTCAAGTCAACACATAAATGAAATTACTCTGTATGTTTAGGAAAGTTTAAGTTTTATGGACGGGCAAATATACCTGGATTAGTACTCTTTTAGATATTTTTTTTCTCTTTGTATCAATCATCATCATCAATAAGTCTTTTACAGACCACATCTGGACGTGGATCTCCGTTAGAGTGAAGTCAAGACCATAGATTACATAAGCAGGGCAGGCGAGTTGGTGATTGTACATAAGTGAGGCCAACGCAGTCACGAGGGGGTGAACGAGGGACATAGCTCAGCAAGACCATACTCACCGCCACTGAAACGCGACCAAAGCGCAAAAAAGCTTTAGGTTGGTGAACACACTTAGGCTCGTATTAATAAATCGCACTCAACACTGAGCTCGATCTTGAGTGCGAACTAGACATGTCATTCTCATACAAAACGGAAACTCAAGTTCGCGCTCAAGATCGAGCTCAGAGTTGAATGCGATTTATTAATACGAGCCTAAGTCACTTTTAACGCCACAAACCTACAGGAAGAAATGTGGTTCCATTCTAGGCCAGCACTTAAGGCACATAGTCTTATTATATTATACAGCATACATTTACATCATGAAGGTATTGTGGTAAACTAATGCGCAGTACTTCATCACCGTGGAGTGGCGTGTCGATAGCAGCGCTGTTTCATTGGTTGCCTTCAATCAAATAATTGGCACAAATCTGAGCGCACCACGCGTGTCTAGAGATTCGGCACGCCTCAGATTGTTTGGTAATATAATGAAAAAATTGCACTGTTGTTAGGTATTAAAGAGTTGTGTGTTATGTGTTTTTTTTACTGTGATTTATTGAAAAACTAGAGGCCGCCCGCGACTCCGTCCGCGTCGATTCGGTTTCTGCACACTGGTCTTCCTCGTCAAATGGACTATCCAGCACAAATATATTCTTTCAAGTCGAACCTGTAGTTCCTGTACTTTTCAGCTTACTACTTATATTAGTATAGATTGCCAATTTAGTGATGAACTAAATTTCATCTTTAGTGATAATTTTTTAAAGAAAAGCATATTATAGTTGCACAATAGGTACGTAACAGGAGTGGACCGGTAATTTTAAAATACTGTAGCAAGCTCAACAGAAGCTTTCAAAGTAGGTATGGGTGTACAATACAAGTTTTACGTCCTCAAAAATTAATACAAATCTTTGGTCCCAACTGACGTTTGGGTCTCCTGACGCGACCATCTAAATATAAACAAATAGTTTTTTATATCAATCTGATTGGCAGATACCCAAGCCGATGTTAAAAGATAGAATAAACACTTATGAGACACTAAAATTAATAATCTCGATAACATATTAAAATATTGATAACATTAATTATATACTTAAACAAACAAAAATTCATCTGATATCTTGTGGCTCAGGCGTGAATCGAACCCAGGTCCTCTTGCAACACGGCCCTGGGTTCGGTTCCCGCCTGAGCCAGATGAAATCAGATAAATTTTTCCTTGTTCATAATTTTAAAAATTCAAGTTAAATGGTAGGTAATTATACTAAGCATGTATAAATGCTTAAAATAAATATACAAATACATTAATGTAAGTAACCACAAACACAAAATATTGGTTACATTCATTCGTCTATGTCACTTTATTTTATTAGTATGCGCGTGGCCTTATCATTCCAACAATTTAATTCTCCTCTGTGCCCGTTCAACCAATCAAATAATTACCACAAACACAGCCGTTACGCTCTGATCCGATCTTTTATCGATTATTATGATCGATGCGCGTCAACAAATCGATTCGATATCGATTCCTTTTATTGTTAAGAATAAATAAATTCAATGCACGCCTCAGTAGTATTTGGATTAATATCAAACTGGCCATGTGAATGTCGTAGAAAATGTTGTTCTTTTTTCAATTTCAAATGGAGAACTAATACCTATTATTTTAATGCCCATGCACGGTTTGTGGGTTTAAGAAAGGAGGTATATTTTATTGTAGCTCGTGTAATGGGAGACTTTGGCATTGTTGATAATTTTATTTTTCAAGTACGTTCCTATGAAGCGGTCTTAGGTTCGATCCCTGTTTGTACATTCATTAACATAGTATTATTACACAGTACGTTCATTAACATAATTATTAGTATATTAAATTCATCACTGTCGAAGTGATTCTTGGGTAGTAAGTAGGAACTTCGACTGTTGGCTCGGAGCCCAGTGTATGCGTGTTGATGATTATGTCAAGATTGAGGGTTCTCGTAAATGAAAAATCCGCTAGATAGCAGTAGGTAGGCGGAAGGTCTAACTGGTACATATATGATTGGTGAATTTTGACATGTCATTGCCGGCTATGTCAAAATTCACCAATGACAGCAGTTCGACCTCACGTCTACGTATTGCCATCTAGCGGATTTTTCAATCGCAAATAGCCTCATTGAACAGTATTCTACATAAATATCATGAAAGTGTTCATAGTACAAGCTTCATCTTCGCGGATGATGTTGCATCTACCAAAAAAATTTCATAAAAAAAGCTATTTCGTTCTTTAGGCGTGAAACCGTAACAGAAAACATTAGTACAAATAACTCCACGTAAATAAATGAACTAAACCTGTCACCAAATTCACACGTGTTTATCAAACTTCAATTAAAATTCTTCAGAATCGCATTTCGCTGCTCAAAAGTGAAATTCCATGGCCAAAAGCAAACAGATAATCTAATTATGACATCTGTTTTGGGACGGAATGATCATTAGAATCGTCAATCGATAAGTTTTGATCATCAATCAATCCGGTAGGTGGCGACATGTCGTTTATCAAAACAATAATTAAGTCCTTTTACCGAGAAGTGGCTTAGAAATGCAAACAAATGACTTTTGACTTGGAAATTTTGACAAAAACAAATGTCTATTAACTAGAGACTGGAGGGGCATGTTTTGGAGTAGAAAAAACTCCTAGGTAGGTAGGTATTGTAGTGTGATAGCTACAGAATGCCTACGTTGACATTGTCCGACGAGCCGTTTGGTGTAATGGTCGAGAAGTCGGCTATTACACCAAAGATCGCGGGTTCGATCTCCGCACGGTAACTACAAACATTTGTGTGCATGAACGTGTCTGTTTGTATCGGTCTGGGTGCTTTGATGTATAATATGTATGTATTTACAAAAAAAAAGTATACAAGTAATGT
The DNA here is from genome assembly GCA_958496325.1 of Nomophila noctuella. Taxonomy (NCBI): domain Eukaryota; kingdom Metazoa; phylum Arthropoda; class Insecta; order Lepidoptera; family Crambidae; genus Nomophila; species Nomophila noctuella. The sequence goes on along the minus strand of OY292505.1, from coordinate 5,200,312 downwards.
TTATCCGTTGTCTGGCACCTATATAGCACAAGCTAATGCTCAGTTTGGGGCTAGATGGCGCTGTGTGAATAATGTCCAGAGATATTTTTTTTTTATTGTCCATGACAAGCACTGTAACTAGTCATCATCATCTTAGCGCTTCTCCCAGTTGCATCCTCGACCAGTGCCTCAGAGCCCAAGGTACGTTTCGACTATGATCCTGAATTGACAAGACTGTTTTTACATTGGAGCGACTGTCGTCTACCAAATAAATATGGATCATAAAGTCAAAGTGATTTATTTGCAATTTGATTTACATAGAAATTCTTTTGCACGTCATATCTTTTTTTACCTACCAGCACTTCGACGTGAATGGCCTGCTGAGAAGAAGTGCCGAAAGAAACTCAACAGTTAGCCTTTTTTTTAAAATAAATATTTGTAAAATTTTTTACATGTCATCATAATGAATCATTGAAAATGTCAAAAAAAATAGTGTCAAAAAAAAAATTGCAAATGTAATAAATAAATAAATTAGACAACCACATGCGCAGAGTGGTAAGAAATTGATAGTTGGGGCCATCGGCTTAACGTGCCTTCCGAAGCACGGAATCATAATTCTTATCGGACAGACAGGTAATTCAAGCCTACAATATCCTATCTAAACCGAGAAAACCCATAGTGGTATTCCCCGCGGGATTCGAACCCACGACCTGCAAGGTTTTAGAGACCATGGCTCCGCCACTACACCACGGAAGCACTGTTAACTTTCACTTAAGTCTGTTTCTCTCTCAGTCTCTCTCAACAGAAGAAGAGGGCCACGCGATAATGACGTCATCCCACTTGACAGTTCAGGCGGCAGGAGTACGTGTTCTATCTTGCTCTATCACAAGTGATTCTTAATAAGGAGAAAAAGGATAGCATAACTGTCAAATTATTCGCTGCATCTATTGATATTCATTCATCTGAGTTGACAACCGCCTTGTGTTTTGACCGGCACTTCATGGAAAACTAAAGTACCTATGCATATGTAAATATTACTATGGCTGGCCGTAGTTATAAACGCTATTACCGCGCATATAAACATTTAACGCGAGAATGCCTCTTTACATACAAAAAAATGTATGCAAAACCGCTTCGCAGGAGTAAAAACACTTTAATACCTCCCATAGCATTAAATCCACTCATATCCTACAATCATAACAATGAATTACAATTCCACAGTATTAAATTTAGTCTAGCAAGCGGAATCAACTGACGTCTAGAGTCGAAAAAAATAATTTGCATACAAAGACGATATTAACCTATGGACTGCGTTAATATAGCCGCATAGCAATTAGGTGTTTTTTATTGTATAGCGAAGTACAAATGAGTATATTAATTGGCTTACATTTTGTACTAATGTCGCCATAAAGTTGCGATCACAGAACTGTGTTCTGTGGTTGCGACAGACGATTCATTGAAACAGAGGTTTGAATAGCGAGGCGTCTCTATTTTTTTTGTATGCGATTAGTTACGTAAAAAAAATATCATGTCCAATCAAAACAGTTACATGACTTTTAAATTACTTTAATTCGGTCGAATCTACATTTTACAACCCATACTTTTGAGTACCTACTAGAATAGCATTCTTAAAAAAATTATAAAGAACAAACTACATACAAAAGCAAACAAATTTAGCTCTCAATGCTGCTGCTGCCACAGAGTTTCGACTGCGTTAAGTAATGCGGTAACCATAGAGGTTAAAACCACTATCTCCATCGATTTGCGATGACATAGAGATGCGATTCACGGCATGCATGTTTGCCACAGAGTTGCGTCTAAACACAAAGCGGATGCTTTTATTGTATTGGTCTAAATATTAATCATGAAGATATTGTACACTGCTATGTTTGGTCATTATTGGCTGCTTGCTTAACCTATCTGAATATTTTGAACGAAATAGTCGTCGTTTTAATACTCTTTTATCAATTAATTTAATATACAAATAAAAAATATTGATTTATCGGTCGTTAATGTAGGAATAGTTGCATTCATTTTTATTTGAGGAAGAACATGATATTCTATTTAATAAATTAATTAGATAGCTATTACGATAATAATTATGTTATTATGTTAAGGAATTTAATCGTATTCTTCTTCTTCCTAGCGTTTATCCCGTTTCTTTGCGGGGTCCGCTTTGACCATGATCCAGGATTACCGAGTCTGGTTATTACAGTGAAGCGACTGCCATCAGACCTTCGTAACCCAGAGAGGGGAACCAGACAGATTGGATCATGGTTACACATGTAGACATCACATCATGTATATTAAGCAATTTCATACGAAAGGAATAATCTATTCTTAACTTCATCGAATCACAGTTCCCAAAAAAAAAGATGTGTTTAGTTAAATTAAAGCTTGTAATACAACTACTTTTTTTTTTATTTGAACTCTTTCCTCTAATTAATTTAAAAATTGACTGAGTGTTTCACATCAGTACAAATTTAGAAACATAATAACTTTTGAATTATTTTATGATTCAATATTTTTTTATAAAATGTTGGGGTTGGATTAAATAAATGTTTTATGTAAAACTAAATGAATTGAATACGAAAATAAATGATATGAGAAGGCACTTTTCTTGATGAAACCTAGAAGTAGTTTTCCGTTAGTGATGTGGGTCCCTAATTTTTTTTTACATTTTTTATACATCCGTTACTAGCTTTAATTTAATCAGGGTCAATTTTAGGGGCACAGAACGTTCGGCCGTGGCATTCTATTTATAATTAACTAATTGACATTGTATATCTAATTGCGATTGTTTAAATACTTAGTATGTTATTCTAACGTTACTAATATCACGTAACTTCTTGCATAATATTTTTTTCTATAGGATTTTGAAATTTCTAGCCTGTCTCACTCACACTCTAAATAAACCTACAATAGGATTCTTAATTTCTTAAAAAAAAATTTTTAATTCCCACTAGACACGTAGATTTCTGCACAACCTACGTACCGACTAGGTTATAAGACTAAAATAAAAAAATACGGTTTATTTACAAAACACTTCTTTTAAATATCTACTCGAAAAATATGATTCACATAGGTACTTACTAAGTTAAAATTTTATTTAGCTGTTTCCATATTTGGGTGGATCAACTTTTTAACCGACAAAACGGGCTAAAAATTTCGGCGGGTTTAAAAAAATTTTTTTTGCTTATTTAACTATTTAATTTACTCAGAAGTGTGTTAAATATATCTGAGATACGGCTTCCTAATCGAGCAGCGAACTTTTTGAACTACTTCTTATTGAAAAACTCAAAAGTGTAAAGCTTGACCCAAATTTTTGTCACCGGAGTTACCCAAAGTTATTTCGCTGCAATTCTTGAATAAAAAGAGACTTAAATTTTTATTTTAGTGGATTTATTCTGTCATGCAAAATCAAATAGTTTGGTATACAGCATTTGTATGTAATTGTAATATATGGGTATTAAAATATGAGATGTATGTATGCTGAGTTACTAACGAGTCAGACACGTTGTTAATTTTCTCTGTACTTCTTTTAAAACTTAAAATTTAGTCACAGTTTTCTCTGAAATTAAAGTAAATAATCTTATTTTACCCTGAACCTAAAATAATCATACAAATGAAATCAAACACATATTGTTACCTTGCAACAACAGCTTACAAATTTAGGGACAACTAGTAACGCCTGAGACATTTTTGGTAACTCAAGAGACAAAAGACAAGAACAATCTATAAACTTCTGCACATAACTACACTCGCGAGCAACCAAATCGACTCAAGCGCAACCTTTGCATTCCAACATTATTCTAAGTAAAAGTATGCAACATTATAATACAAATGATATGTCATTTGGACGCTTAAAACTTCAGATTTTATGTGATATCACCATTATTAATATCCATGTTTACTTTTTTATATTAGTGTCTGAACTTGAATGAGGGAAAATGGGATTTTGGGTATTCATAGGTGTTGAGATGAGAATTGACACAAATAAAACAGGGTTTTTTCTTAAAGAGTATAAAAATTATGGGTCCAGGATTTAGTACTGCCTAGCCCTAATTACAGCTCGTAGTCGGTTCTTCATTGACCTTATTTATTTTTCGACGGTGTCTTGAGGAATACCTCTCCAATCCTCTAATTAAGCTGCCTTCAACTCTTCTGGGCTTGATGGGGCTGAATTTCTTGTTCATAACCTTCGTTTGAGCTCGTCTCATAAATGCTCGATGGGATTTAGACCTGGACTTAGCGCAGGCCAGTCCATTGTGTTCAAATCGACTTTTTGAAGGAACTGCTGCCTAACGCGCGCTGTGTGGCATCGAGCTTAGTCCTGCATTAGGATGAAGTCTTCGACAACAAATCCTGCGTTGGGCACAACATGTTCCAGGAGAATATTTGTGATGTGCCCCTCAGCTCCAGATGAGGCCGAGGAGGACTAGAATCCTCCTCGGCCTCATCCAGGCATGAAAGCGAGCTCGGTTTTATCTACCAACGAGATACCGCCCACATCATGCCAGAACCGCCGCCAAAGGCAACGGTTTCTGCGAACCAGCATTGGGAAAATCGCTCTCCCGGACGCCTGCAGTCCCGGTCTCACCTGTCACATCATGCACCCTAAGGTGTCGAATTCACAGGCTGGTAGAAACAATGAAACGGTCCTCTCGTTCAGAAGTACCACGGTAGCGGCTGGTTGTTAGTCCAAATAATGATCGAGTCTTTTTATATTGTTTCTATACACGGGATACAGCAGACTGACTAAAGAGAAGGTAGGAAGAGACTACTCGCTGACTGAGCCTTTGTTGCAATAAGGTAACAACTTGAGCGGCTTTATGAGGTGTGTTATACATGTTTTCCATCATGGACACCGCCAGTAGCAAGTTTACAATCTGAAAGTAATTTAGATTATGACTTTTCATGAAACTATGTCTATGAAAATCGCACAATGTCTAACGAGTTACCAAAATTGTCTTTGGAGTTACCACTTTGGTAACGCAGTGTACAGGCAACTCAGCAGACATTTTTTACATAATGGCTTGTAAATTAAAATTTACTAGTATGGCGAACGGTTTGAATTGACCAATAGGAAATCAGCCTTAAGGACCTTCAAAATTTGATGAAGAAATTAAAAAACATTTTCCCGTTCATCGAAATAATCCGGTAACTCTGCCGACACTGAATAAATACACGCGCACTCCTCTAGAGTTTGCTGCGGACTGGCGGCGAGCCGGCAAGAATTTAAGGCTCGCCGCCGCGCGTGCAAGGAATAAGATCGTATCGCCGTTCTTTACTAGAAATTTGTGACGTATTGCATAATATTTTTTACGTTTTTTCGCAGTCACTCAGTATACGCCACAAAATGAGATGAATTAGGGACAGAGCTTTAAAGCCTTTTTTTCTTTAAAATAAAGACCTATTTTTATATTTAACATAGTAAGAACTAAACCTTGTTTAATTTATAAGCAATATATTAGCAGACTTAAGAATGTTCCAAGGAAAAAAACTCTTACATTAGCAATTACATATAGCTACCTCGATGAAGGGACAGCTAAAATTTGTATGGAAAGCTATGTCTTATGCAAAGTCGTATACTGAGTTACCATAGTTTTTACGTTTCCTTCTTCATTTTATCTAGATATCATTGGTTTTTTATTAAGGTTACTAAACTGTTAATTGAACAAAACATAGAAATAATTTCTAAATTGCCTTAATTTAGTCGTTTTTGAATGCGATGTCGTCGGGACAAACTTATGTCGGTTAAAAAGTTGATCGACCCATTTATGTTTGTAAATATTATATTGTGTAGTTCAGTTCGGAAAAAGACCACGATAAATTCGAGTTGAGAAAAGTCTATCTCATAACATGAAACAGTAAAAATTAATTCAAGCAATGTATTATGTTCAATAAGTGTAATTATAATCATAAGTACTTCAGGCCTAACGCAATTTACTTTAGATTTATTTAAACTGCCTAAAATACGTTCTAACTTAGCAAAAAAAAGCATAACCTTTGAGGGAGCACAATTTTTTAACAGACTGCCATCTCATATTAAATCTATAGATTCCTTGAACAGGTTCAAATCAAAACTGTACTCTGACAAACTGTAGTCATATACCTACTTGAGAATTGTTAATTTGTTGGTTTCGCGAGAGTTGCAGCCCAATGGAACTGCGTAGATTTAGTTTTGGAGCGGTGACTACCGCATAGGGTCATTTCGCCGGTTTGCGTCCATTTAGTGCAGTTCCCAAGTTTGACGGCGAAAATAAAAATATCCCAGCACTAGTATCTATCTCAAAATTATTTTATGAGTTCATTATATAGTCTATTTTAAAATTAACTTTCAAATTTGCTTAAAACACTTTGTATTTATTCCAAAAAAATAAAAATATCGGAATTTGGCGTTTTACCCAGTTTGCGTCCACAAAATCGAGATTGCGTCCACCCATGGACCAGTTTGCGTCCACCAGCTTAGTAAAGGATAATAGGGGTGATATGAAGAAAAATGAAAAGAAAGATTATATTCTATCAGTGTCTTTATTTAAGAATAAATATAAATAATTAAAAATCAACATTGTAATCACTTTAAAAATTAATTCGCTACAATTATTGAACTTCAAATAAGATAACTATGTAGTTAGGAACCTAACCAGTACTGGCACCTTTAAAGATAAGCATTATGAGTTCTGTTAAGGGGCGGTCCATTTATCATGTGATGTTTTTTTGACCACACCCCTCCCCCTAGGTGAGGTTTAAGAAACCCCCCCCCCCCCCCCACGCTACAACACTAGATGAACATAATTTTATTAAGAATGTCTTCACACCGCAGATTTAACGCTGATTTTTGAATAAGTATAGCATACTAGCGACCGCCCGCGACTCCGTCCGCGTGGATTTCGATTTCCAATATCCTATGTGTTATTCTGATGTATAAGCTATATTGTGGTAAAGTTTCATTCAAATCCATTCAGTAGTTTTAACGTGAAAGAGTAACAAACATCTATACATCCATACATACAAACTTTCGCCTTTATAATAGTAGTAGGATTTGCCGGAAACAAAATAAACATGATATACATATTACTACGCCCCCTCCCCCCTTGTGACATTTCGTGTTTTTTTAAGGACACCCTTACGCGGCAATGGATGACTCCTAATTTTAATCTAAGATCAGTATTGATTAATAATAACGCGCTTCCTGCTTTTCCTTCCTAACACTTTCTTCATGCAGCAGAAGGTATGGTTGTTGGAGTACTGGGATTATCTTTTCCAGCATTGTAAAAAAATACTGGTCAGCTGGTCAGCACCAGGTGGTGTTCAAATTAATCAGTAGTTCCCTTTTGTGTAGTGACTGAAAATGGTTGTAATTAAGACACTGAGGGTATAAAGATGGTAGCGATACAGTTGGTGCTGATGATGAAGTCAAAGGAATTTTTGGAGTAAGTTCCTTTACGAGAGTTTCTTTTTCATCACTTAATATTGGAGTTTGATGCAGTATGTTCTAATGGTAGAATTCTTTTGTCGTCTAAGGCCACCATAGAACCAGCGTCGCGGTAACTACCCGAAAATCAGAAAGTTGTTAGTGAAGATAAAATAAGATTAAAAGAAATTTTGTCCACTTGTCATTTAAGAATTTAAGCTTATAAATTATTTTTACAAGAAAGTCAATTGCTTTTAGCAAAAATACATAGTGGACGCAATTTGGTCTATTATGTTTATAGTATGCGTCCACCCGGACGCAAAGTGGAAATTTTGAAAATTTGATGTAGTAATTCGCGTCCACCTTATTTTGTTAGCTAAATATAAAAAAAATAAACAAATTCATTATAATTGTTATTCCTTTTTTCATTATTAAAGTTTAAAAACATTTAAGTTTCCCAAAATACATATGAAACAATAAAATACTTACCATCGTACTCGCCGCTGCACACTATTTTTTTTCTTAAAATCCAGCGTTTTCGCACTTTTTGTTGAACAGCAAGGACAAATAATTTTATCATTTTATTTTGGTTTGACGTACGGACCTTTTGTTTATATGTGCTAGCTTCATAAACATACAGGTTTAAGTGGTAAAGTTTTTTCGTTTGATTGGTGTAGTAGTTTACTTATTTTCGAGGATTTAAAAATAAAGTGGACGCGAACTGGGCGATGGACGCGAACCGGCGAACTTACCCTAGATTAAGTTTTAAAAAAAAAAATTGTTCTCATATAAGTGGATATTTGTAATCTTTTTTGAGAATAAATTCTTAAAACCTAAAATTTCTACGTACAGAGCAAAACATTTGTAATTCAACAATTACCGAATGCACAAAGATACCTTCCTTACGAGTTGTTTTTTTACCAAACATTGCTTGTTACTGTTACAAAAGTAGTGTTACGAAGACGTTACGTTCTTCAGTTCAAATGGTACCTACGTGCCGAAGAAAAAAGAAAATGTCCGATCATTATTTTCGTTTTCTAGCAAGAATCAAAAGAGGAAGCAAGTCAAGTACGGAATTGGTAGCGAACCTGACATAAGATAAATTACTTAAAAAATACATAGTTACCTATTGATACTTTTAATTTTAATATATAAAATACTTCGGACTAATACCTACACCAAATGCCTAGCCCCTAACTTAGCCCGAAGCTACACTATACTTTAATATAATACTTTTATAAAAATCCATGACTCGAGTACAAATGCCTTTTTCATCACATAAAAAAACTGGCCCTAGCGAGATTCGAACTCGCGACAGTAGATTTTGTAGCCAGGGTCTCTAACCACCTGACCATCGGGGCCGTAATTTTAGAGCCTATATAAATTATTTGTACAGGACGGCCAACAAAACGCGGCTTAATAGTTAGAATATTCAGATATACTTTGTAACATATTGTTTAAAATAAATAAATTATGTATTAGTAATGGGAGTGCATGCAAGTGGTGGGTGACGTTTGTAATATTATGTAGCAAATAAATGACTATTTTCGGGGCTTCTTTTATTTAGAGGATAAGTAAATGTAGCATTTGATCGTAAGAAAATGTTAAAGAAGTGTATAGATTAAACAAATAAATGTTTGTTTTTGCCTTAATTTATTTAGGATTAGGATTTTAGAGGCTAAATAAATGTAACATTTGTTTGAATGAAAAATGTTAAAATAAAGAAGGGTAGATCGTACCAACTAGCATCGTCAAGTCGCGCCCATATGTTTTGTCCTTATCACAAAGTTAGACTGTTTTACCCTGACCAGGTTGGAAAAGTTGTGCTCGTCTCAGCTATCGCTAGCTGAGACCAGCCAAATCGCACTTAAGCGAGCCTGGTCAGGGGCCAAATCGTAGTTCACCGGAGGATCCAGTACTAAGAAGCCCTAAAGGAAACCACAAGAAAACCACAAGAAGCCTACCCAGAAGGCTGAATATCGGCGGGCTTGACGCGGCTAGGCGGGAAAGTGTACCCAGTTGTACCGACAGTGGCGTTTCACTCCGACCACCCGTAACCACATAAGGCCGAGTAACCACATAGGCCGCGTAACCACATAGGGCCGTGTACCACTACGCGCCCTACGCCCTGCGCCCGTATCCCGCGCCGCCGAGTCACCGTGCCCCGCGCCGTCGAGTCACCGGGTCGACGCGTCCAGCGCCTCGCGCCGCCGTGCCGCCGCGACGCCTACGTCCCGCGCCCCGCGCCCTGCGCCGCCGTACCGCCGCGACGCCTGTGTCCCGCGGCCCGCGCCCCGCGCCCGCGTCGCCGTACCGCCGCGCCCCGTGCCCCGCGGCCCGCGCCCCGCGCTTGATCCCGCGCTCCGTGCTCGCGCCCGCGCCCCGTACCCGCGCACCGCGCTGCGCGCTCGCGAACGTAACGAGGCCCGCAACTAGTGACTGTACGTGGAAGCACTAGTGTTCACCGACCGCTGCACGACCGAGTCCTGACCGGCGCACATTTCGCGACGCGAATATCGCTCAAGGGTCGTGAAAATTGGTCCTTCGAGCCGGATCCTGTGGACAGTCAGTGAAGTGAACGAACAATAAGTGAACATCAGTGCAACAGTGACTCAGTGCAACAGTGACTCAGTGCAACAGAGACTCAGTGCAACAGTGACTCAGTGCAACAGTGACTCAGTGCAACAGTGACTCAGTGCAACAGAGACTCAGTGCAACAGTGACTCGGTGCAACAGTGACTCAGTGCAGCAGTAACTCAGTGCTATAGTGACTCAGTGACTAAGTGATAGTGACTATGCCGTGCACAAGGTCCATGAGCGGAAAGACCGCTTCGCGGGAAAGGACATCGGCTGAACCGCTGAGGGATGCTGCGGCCGCCCAGATCGACAATGCACCCCGCCTCGATGCTGCTCAGGCTGAACGAGCAGCAAGCGCTATGCAGGCGAGGAGCACGGCGACCGCTCCGGGCAACTCGGCGGTATCAGGCACGGCTGCTACGAGTGGAGCTACGTCCACCGATAACACTGCCACTGATACGACCGCCACTGGAACCACGACTACTGGCATCGCGACCACTGATACAACATTTAAGAAGGGCAACTCAGAGACGACTGTAACTACGCGACTGGATCCTCCGGAAACTAGAAGGGCTCGAAGAATAAGGGAGGGCGCAGCCCAAATTGAACTACCAACCGCCCCCACCGCAGCAGCCTCCCAGAACCCTGTGGAAGAGAACAGGGACCCGTCCGAACAACGACAAGCATGTAAGTCGACAGTGATTAGTGTGGACCGGAGGTCGAAACATAAAGCAACCCGCCTAGCTAAAGCTAAAGAAGAATTGTTGTGGCTTCAAGTACAATTAGCGGCCGCTCGTGTTGCTACAATAGAGGCCGAGGAAGAAGATGAAGATGATGATGACACCGTCATAACGCAGGAAGATACGGAGCAGCGAGTCACCGACTGGATCGAGGAGAGCGGCCGTCGGGTCGTGCCGGCTATTGCTGATCAGCCGCACATGGAAGACACTGCCTCATATCAAGCCCGCCGTGCTACAGCACCAGAACAGACGTTTGTCATCAGGGATCCCGAGCCAAGGTATGCACAGCAGCAACAGGCGCCGCCGCCGGAGTGCACAGAACGGCGCACTTTCGAGCAGCCCCAGCACACCTCGCAGCCAGCGAGACCTGCCCAACCAATGAACGTACCCCAGCCAGTGAATACGATAGTACCGGCGGGAGATGGAACAGTCGCCTTACAACAGAAGGTTGACTTAAGTGAATTAGCATCTGCGATAGCACTCGCAGCAAGAGGAGGACAACGACATCGCACAGAGCTACCGATATACAGCGGTTCGTACCAAGAATGGTTATCATTCAGAGCGGCCTATAAGGAATCTGAAGACGCCTACTCTGAATTAGAAAACTTAGCCCGCCTACGCCGAAGCCTGAAGGGAAGAGCAAAGGAAGCAGTTGAGGACCTGCTTATCTACAGCGCTCAGCCGGCTATTGTCATGAAGACTCTCGAGTCAAGGTTTGGACGACCAGATGCCATCGCCCTGGCAGAGATCGAACGCCTGAAGAGCTTGCCACGCCCTACAGACGCCCCGAGGGAACTCTGCATATTCGCAACGAGAGTGGCTAACATTGTGGCCACGCTTCGAGCACTCGAGAAGACACATTACCTCTACAGTCCCGAGGCTACAAAGGCGACCATTGAAAAGCTCACCCCGTCACTGCGATACAGGTGGTTCGACTTCGCAGCAGAGCAGAGTCAAGATGAAGCGGACCTTCCTAAGTTGGCGCGTTTCCTCCAGAGAGAAGCAGACAGATGTAGTATGTACGCGCAGCCAGAACAAGTGGAGATGACGCGAATAAATGAAGCCTCCGGCCGCGCTCCTGTAAGAAAACAGAAGACATACATCACATCTCAGAAGAGAACCGAACCCGAGTGTCCTGCATGTGGGAGGCAGGACCACCTTACCCCCGCTTGCCGCCATTTCAAGGAAATGGACGTGAACAAGCGGTGGGAATTTGCGAAGGAGAAAGCTTTGTGCTTCCGGTGTCTGAAGGGAAAACACCGGAAGTTCAACTGCCGCGCAAAACCGTGTGAAGAGAAGGGTTGTGGAAGATTGCACCACACCCTGTTACACGCCCACTCGAAGGAGGAAGACAAGGAAATAGTGGCTTCTACCTGGACACCGATAAAAACACAGGCGTACCTCAAGATTGTACCAGTGAGAGTCGTAGGACCGAAGGGCGCCGTAGACATACATGCCTTGTTGGATGATGGGTCCACCGTCACCCTTATTGATGAAGAAATAGCACAGCGAACAGGAACCAGGGGACGAGTCGAACCCCTACATATAGAATCAATCGGGAATGAAGAAATGAGTGCATCGCAGTCACGACGGGTCACCGTAACATTGGTTGGAGCAGCTGGCAGGAAGAAGTTGAGGGCGAGAACGTTCGCCAACCTCCAGTTATCGGCCCAGCAAGTACGGGAAGAGGACATCAAGAGTTGTACTCACCTAAAGGACATACTAGGCGAGATAACTTATGCGAGCACAAGACCGAAGATGCTGATCGGGCAGGACAACTGGAGCCTCCTCCTGGCACAGGAGACCAGGAGGGGAAGACGTGATCAACCAGTTGCCTCACGCACGGCGCTAGGCTGGGTGCTGCACGGCGCCCACACCCGAATCACAGGACAACGTGTGCATTTTGTAAACCAACTTGGCGAATTAGAAAGGAAAATGGATGAAGAACTCAAGCATTATTTCACAATGGAGGCACTCACGGTGGAGCCGAGAAGACCTCAGAGCGACCCCGAGCAGCGTGCACTCCAACAACTTCAAGAAAGAACCACTAAATTGGAGAATGGTGCATACGAAACACGGCTTCTGTGGAAGAAGGAGCCGCCGCAAATGCCGAACAATAGAGAAAACGCCATCAAGAGGCTGTTCGCCACTGAAAAGAAAATAGACAAGGATCCCAACTTAAAGAAAAAATATGAAGAACAAATGGACGATTTGATAAAGAAGGGTTACGCAGAGAAGGCGCCACCCTATGCTGTTCCGGGGAAGTTATGGTACCTTCCCCACTTCCCAGTTCTCAATCCGATGAAGCCAGGGAAGGTGAGAGTGGTTCACGACGCCGCCGCCAAAACAGGAGGAGTCTCACTGAACGACCACCTTCTGACAGGCCCAGATTTGCTGCAGTCATTGCCCGGCGTGCTGATGCGGTTCCGGCAGTACCCCATCGCTGTCACTGCAGATATAAAGGAAATGTTTATGCAAGTAAAAATAAAGGCTGAAGACCGCGATGCGCTGCGTTACCTTTGGAGAGGTCAACACCGAGGAGATCACCCGCCGGAAGAGTACCGAATGACCTCGCTGATCTTCGGTGCCACTTCATCGCCAGCCACCGCAATCTTCGTAAAAGATGAAAACGCCAAGAGATATGAACAGACTCACCCGGAGGCATGCAAAGCCATAATAAAAAATCATTACGTCGACGACTACCTGCAGAGCTTTCGGGATCGAGACGAGGCGATAAGGACAGCGCGCGACGTAAAGTGGATACAACTGGAAGCCCACTACGAGCTAAGACAGTGGGCCTCCAACGACCCCGACATATTGAAGGAACTGGGGGAGGTCCGCGACACAGAGTCCACGACCAAAGCCCTTAATGATGGTGAAAAAACTGAACGAGTACTCGGTCTGATCTGGCGTCCCGATCGCGACGTTATTACATTCAATTTAGAAATGAAAAGACTCCCAGATAATATTTTGATTTCAGAAAAGCCCACGAAGAGACAACTGCTGAGGGTCGTCATGTCTCTCTACGACCCGCTCGGCTTCGCCTCGCCAGTCACAGCTCGGGCGAAGCAGATACTGCAGGAGACCTGGCGGAGAGGAACGGGCTGGGACGACCAGCTCGACGAGGACCTCGCAGACCAATGGCGGACCTGGCTGGGACATCTACTCTCACTCAAAGACTTAACGATCCCACGTTGTGTTCCAGGTTTCAGCGGGGCGCGCAGGAGAGAGCTCCACATCTTCGTGGACGCGAGCGAGGCTGCCTACGCTGCTGCGCTGTACTGGCGCACCGAGGACGCGATGGGGAAGATAGCCATCTCGCTGGTTCTTGCCAAGGCGAGAGTGGCCCCGCTGAAACTGACGTCGATCCCGAGGCTCGAGCTGCAGGCGGCGCTGATAGGCGTCCGAATGGCGAACGCAGTAATAGAAGAACACGACGAGAAGCCAGATCAGAGGGTGTTCTGGACGGACTCCAAGACCGTGCTCACCTGGCTGCGAAGAGGAGCACGCGCCTACAAGCCGTTCGTCGCGCACAGACTCGCCGAGATCGAGGAGCACACCAGAGTGGCAGAATGGAGATGGGTGCCTACCAGTTTGAACGTCGCAGACGACGCCACCAGAGACGTGCCATGCACATTTAACTCAGAACATAGATGGTTCCGAGGTCCCGCCTTCCTGAAGGGACCAGAAGAGGAATGGCCAAGAGAGATCAATAAGGAGGAAGAGATACACACAGGCGAAGAATCGGTGATGACTATAAGGGCCCGTCACCGGCGGGAGAGTATATTAGAAGCTGTCCCCGACTTCACCCGCTTCTCGCGTTGGGAACGACTGCTGCGAACGACGGCGCGAGTAGTTCAATTCATAAACATAATTAAAAGGAAAACACAATGGGTTAATTACGCCCGCACGAAGAGAAATAAATTGGAAGACCCGGATTACACTGGAAAAAGAAGAAGAGAGGTTAGTAAAACTCTCAAAGAAGAGAAAGAATCGAGAGGAAAGAAGACTCTCAATTTTATCAAGCTGCCAGCCGAGCAACTCATAGAAGCCGAAAAACTTTTAGTCCGCGCCGTTCAGGAAGACGCTTTCGCAGAAGAACTAGAGGATCTGCGACACGGGCGCCGCGTGAGTAACCAGAGCAAGCTCAGAGCTTTGGCTATAGACATGCAAGCCGGGCTCATCGTCATAAGGTCTCGCATAAACAAGTTGGAAGACGTCGCAGAAGAGACAAAGAGGCCTGCCGTGCTGGACGGGAGACACCACATCTCTCGTCTCTTCGTCGAAGATGCCCACCGTAGACACCACCACCAAGGGGTGGAAGCAACCATTAACCACTGCCGACAACGTTTCCACATAATCGGCGTGCGTCCAGTCGCGAGGCAAATTGTACGGGGATGTCTGCCCTGTCGAGTGCGCAAAGCCGCGCCTCCAGAACCAGCTACGGGGAACCATCCGCCGAGTCGGCTCGCTCACCATCAGCGAGCCTTCACCTATGCAGGCGTCGACTACTTCGGTCCGCTGCAAGCCACGATGGGGAGGGCCACGGTCAAACGGTACGTGGCTCTCTTCACCTGCCTCACGACGAGAGCGGTCCACCTGGAGCTGGCCGCCAGCCTCACCACCGATTCGGCAGTCATGGCTCTGCGCAGAATGATTGCGCGCAGAGGCTGCCCCAAGGAGATATGGAGCGACAACGGCACCAACTTGCAGGGAGCCGATAAAGAGCTCCGGCAAGCGATCGACGAGGCCACCGAGTTTGAAGCGTCAAGAAAGAAGATCGTCTGGAAATACATCCCGCCGAGCGCGCCCTTCATGGGAGGGGCCTGGGAGCGCATGGTGCGCTCTGTGAAGACCGCACTCGCGGCGGTCACGTCGGGGCGAGCGGTGAGCGACGAGATACTCGCCACCCTTCTCGCCGAAGCGGAGCTGACGGTCAACAGCCGTCCGCTCACACACGTCAGCGTCGACCCAGAGGATCCCGATCCGCTGACGCCAAACCACTTCATCCTGCTTGGTCCAGCCCACGAGCCGCCGATGGGGGTCTCCTCAGACAGAGACCTCCTCGGGCGGACACACTGGCGCGCCTCACAGCGCCTCGCCGACATGTTCTGGGGCCGATGGCTCAAAGAATACCTGCCGGAACTCCAAAACCGGCGGGAGCCCCACGGACGAGGAGAAGGCTTGAGGGTCGGCCACATCGTCATCATTGCCGACAACAACCAGCCACGCAACACGTGGCCGCTGGGACGAGTCATAGCGGTCTACCCGGGAGCAGACGGAGTGGTCCGCGCAGCCGACGTGCAGACACAAGGGGGAGTCCTGCGCCGCCCCACGAAGAAGCTGGTGATCCTGCCCACGGAGTCGGCCGCCCTTCCAGCAGCAGGAGATGCGTCGCCACAACTGCCGACGCACGGCGGGAGAATGTACAGGACGGCCAACAAAACGCGGCTTAATAGTTAGAATATTCAGATATACTTTGTAACATATTGTTTAAAATAAATAAATTATGTATTAGTAATGGGAGTGCATGCAAGTGGTGGGTGACGTTTGTAATATTATGTAGCAAATAAATGACTATTTTCGGGGCTTCTTTTATTTAGAGGATAAGTAAATGTAGCATTTGATCGTAAGAAAATGTTAAAGAAGTGTATAGATTAAACAAATAAATGTTTGTTTTTGCCTTAATTTATTTAGGATTAGGATTTTAGAGGCTAAATAAATGTAACATTTGTTTGAATGAAAAATGTTAAAATAAAGAAGGGTAGATCGTACCAACTAGCATCGTCAAGTCGCGCCCATATGTTTTGTCCTTATCACAAAGTTAGACTGTTTTACCCTGACCAGGTTGGAAAAGTTGTGCTCGTCTCAGCTATCGCTAGCTGAGACCAGCCAAATCGCACTTAAGCGAGCCTGGTCAGGGGCCAAATCGTAGTTCACCGGAGGATCCAGTACTAAGAAGCCCTAAAGGAAACCACAAGAAAACCACAAGAAGCCTACCCAGAAGGCTGAATATCGGCGGGCTTGACGCGGCTAGGCGGGAAAGTGTACCCAGTTGTACCGACAGTGGCGTTTCACTCCGACCACCCGTAACCACATAAGGCCGAGTAACCACATAGGCCGCGTAACCACATAGGGCCGTGTACCACTACGCGCCCTACGCCCTGCGCCCGTATCCCGCGCCGCCGAGTCACCGTGCCCCGCGCCGTCGAGTCACCGGGTCGACGCGTCCAGCGCCTCGCGCCGCCGTGCCGCCGCGACGCCTACGTCCCGCGCCCCGCGCCCTGCGCCGCCGTACCGCCGCGACGCCTGTGTCCCGCGGCCCGCGCCCCGCGCCCGCGTCGCCGTACCGCCGCGCCCCGTGCCCCGCGGCCCGCGCCCCGCGCTTGATCCCGCGCTCCGTGCTCGCGCCCGCGCCCCGTACCCGCGCACCGCGCTGCGCGCTCGCGAACGTAACGAGGCCCGCAACTAGTGACTGTACGTGGAAGCACTAGTGTTCACCGACCGCTGCACGACCGAGTCCTGACCGGCGCACATTTCGCGACGCGAATATCGCTCAAGGGTCGTGAAAATTATTCTTTTTACTCTTTTTCTCGAGCGTTTTTCCCGAAACTACCGTAGGCGTGGCAACTCAATGCCAAACTCGGCGCACACGCCTCGAGTTGTAACTCCAAAAATCACTTACTATTAGGAGATCCAGCTCTGAACATTGGGTTGGGCGCCATCCACGGAAACGCTCCGAACGGCCACGTGTGCGGCGGCGCCGGGCCTTGGTACAACCGAGGAAGTAAAGGCTGGGGTACGACGACTCCACTTCGGTTCTCCATCTCCTCATTCTCATTCGACGTATCCCTTTCCTCTCGATCGTCGACGTTCGACTCAACATCTTCAATATCGACGTCGCTGTCATCTGTATCAGGAGCTGCATCAGTACTTTCCGCGTCATTGCTGGTAGTCTCTGGGTCTTTGGCGGGAGCGTCATTCTTACTCCCGAGTAGAGAGTCGACGCTAAATGAGAACCGGGCTTTCCCGCCGCTCTCGGCGGTCTCCGCCCGCTCGCATTCGAGCGACGTCTTCATTTCATCTGCTCTGCATTTCTAATTTTTAAATACGCGTTCTATTTTTAAAGTCAGATTCCTTTTATGACCTCATTTGAAAATTATATTTGATTTTCGAACAAATCTGTCCTTTTATACAGCCATGTTTTTTTTTTGTAGGTAAGGAAAGTTTTTAAAAACTGCACATCTGTTTTTTGAGATCGATTGCAAAGTCTAGATTGAGTACACAGGTGTTAAATTTTCCACATACATCTCCATATCAGTAATAACGGCGATTGCAAAATTAGCGTTATTCGAACTGTTAATTTAATTAGCTTCCGATAATCAAATTAGAATTTCCACTCGCGCCCGAGTCAATACACTGCTCGTACAGTCACAGATTATCACAAATTCGCGGCACAGTTTTCACCGGTTCCAAATTCAAAATGGTTTCGCGCGGCCCGCGAATGCGTTCGGAAACGTGGCCGCGTGAGTTTCGCGTGAAAATCGCGTTAGCATTGGGGCTCGCTCGTCCCGCCTCTCCTCTCCGAGAGAGACGCAGCTACCGACCGAGGAATTTTAATAACCGGCGCGGGTAGAGCGAGACGGCGATACAATCCGACATGTGTGTAAACGCGATATTGAGTAGGCGGGGTCCGTCGCGCTCAAATTAATAGTCTCTGTGGAATACGCCTTATACCGTTGTTCTCTCATCTTATATTTTCAACTTTAAGTCATGAATAATAGAGTAGAAAATGCAGTGTGTGGGTAAGTGCTAAAATGACATATCGGATCTGCGATTGTCAGATTGCAGTGGCTATTGTGTTGAATGAAAAAGGAGTAAATAGACGGGTGCTGTAGGCGGGCGTAGAAGGGACTTTACGATTTAATTATATTCGCGAACGCGGAGGCATTTTGTAGCGAGCTAATGTCTCATTGTCTCATTAATACATCTCGGGCGTGCCGGCCATGTTGAGGTGTTTATGACGGAGGTTTCTGAACGTGTCGCCGTTTGACAGTTCGGGAAGTGGGATTGCGTTGGTTCAATGAATTAATATTGTTGGAAGTTGCGCGTTGATAGTTTGGTTGTTGGATAGGTAGTTCGTATGCGAGTAGGTATGTGTAGCGATCGTCGTTTGCTTTTAGAATTGGGATTGGGTTGTTGGTTGATTTAATTTGATAGGTACCGATTCAGTTTGAGCTTTTGGCAGATATTTGAAGGAAAACAAAGTACCTATTTGCAAGGGTCAACAAAAAATCATTACCAGGATAATGCCGGCAACATCTTAAAAAAAATCTTGTTAGAAAGAACTAGGTAACAGTCTGGAATGTTTAAAATGTTAGAGCAAGGCACCTTCTCGCACTTTTAAATCGTATTAAAGGCTAACACCTTTCTTTTAAATACCTATCTATTTTATGAAATAGGTCGCAGATAACCTAAATGACATGATGGCTTGAGTATATTACCTTCTACCTCCACCTCTGGACATCTTCGTCGCCAAGAGAGTAAGTAATACATTGGTACTTTGATGAGCTTAACGGCGCAGTGGTTATAGCGCTCGTAGGTAATTGCTAAGTTAAGCAACTTTCGCAGAGGCCAGTCGCTCGTAGTGTGCAGATTTCCACACGATGTTTTCCTTCTTACAAACATATATTTTAGATAGACCAGAGGTGGGTGCCTGACCGAGTTTGAACTGCCGACCTTATCCATGTGAAATGACGCTCTTACCACTAGGCAACCAAGCTGATCAGCTTATTATAATGAACGCAAATCATTAGCTCATTTAAATTAGACGAGCCGTTTGGTGTAATGGTCAAGAAGTCGGCCATTACACCAACGGTCGCGGGTTCGATCCCCGCACGATACAAACAAACATTTGTGTGCATGAACATGTCTGTTTGTATCGGTCTGGTTGTTTCTACGTACCTATAATATGTTTGCATTTACAAAAACAAAGTACCTATATATCGATACCTTAAATCTCAAATGGCGTAACCACCAAAACACAACTTTTCAGGGGAGCAAAAAAACGAAAAAAAAATATTTGTTTAAATTATAACTTTACATATTTTAATACTATAAAAATGTTTTATACATCAAATTTCTTAGAATTTTGAGATGAAGGCTTCAGTTAGAACTATTTGCACCTAAATCTTATATTTTAAAAAATAGAAGTCGGTTACGACTTCTAAAAATATGACACAAAGGCGTTTACACCCTAAAAAAAACACGATTTTTTTGCGATTAAGGTCGTATCTCCCATTAAATTCATAAAAAAATACAAAATAAGGGGTATTTTCTACTTCTTTTATTGAATTAGGTACATTAAACTGGTAAGAGGATTTTAGAAAACAAAAAAATCTAAAAAAAGCCAAGGCCGAGAGAATAAGAAAAGAAGGCCTAATTCGATTAAGCAGTGTAGTAGTAGAAAAACGACCCTTATTCTTAGCAACAATGATTTACTTATATATATATATATATATATTAATATAATATTTACGTAATAATCAACTTTAAAGTTAAATTAAAGTCCTAATGGAGTTAGAAAAGATTTCAAAAATTGTATTAATTTAAGAATTAATGAATCAAGTAGCTACGTTCAAAAAGTAAGAGATTTTAGAAAGCCTTAATTTAAAATAATCAGTCAAAAAATTTAAATTGAAACTATCAAAAACAATCAAACAAAAAAAAACAGTATTTTTCTGAGTCTGTATCTCCGTCCTCTTCATCAGTGTCTGGTAATACATCTGGCACATCTTCTGCTGTTGGTAATCGCGGGTGATATTCTTCATGATATTGGATATTTTTTTGGGAAAATGCCGTCTCCACTGATATAGAGGACGGAGTTACAGACACAGAAAAATACTGTTTTTTTATGTTTCATTGTTTTTGATAGTTTCAATTTAATTTTTTTGACTGATTATTTTAAATTAAGGCTTTCTAAAATCTCTTACTTTTTGAACGTAGCTACTTGATTCATTGATTCTTAAATTAATACAATTTTTGTAATCTTTTCTAACTCCATTAGGACTTAAATTGAATTTTAAAGTTGATTATTACGTAAATATTATATTAATATAAATAGAAATCACTGTTGCTAAGAATAAGGGTCGTTTTTCTACACTACACTGCTTAATCGAATTAGGCCTTCTTTTTCTCTCGGCCTTGGCTTTTTTTAGATCTTATTTTGTTTCCTAAAATCCTCTTACCCGTTTAATGTACCAAATTGAATAAAAGATGTGGAAAATACCCCTTATTTTGTATTTTTTTATGAATTTAATGGGAGATACGACCTTAATCTCAAAAAAATCGTGTTTTTTATAGGGTGTAAACGCCTTTCAATAATAAAAATTGTGTGTGGTGTAAACGCCGAAACCGAAAAATGATGTCCCTTACACCCTTGTGTCTTTACTTTTTTTTTCAATTTACAATAATTTCTTAGGGCGCAACCACCAAATAAAGTTGGCTATGTGTGATACGCCATATTAATGTATTAAAATATCTCGTTACGCCCTGACGTTGTTCATGCATTAAATTTATAGCTGCTTACGACCTCTTTATCTTACAAAAAGTGTTCAAATCCATAAAAAACATCGGGTCGTAATGACCATTTTTTTGCGAATTTCAGGATTTTAAATATACAGATCGATAGAGAAAAAAAACTGAATAAAACTGCATTCAAAAGTCATTTTGACCAATTTGGCGCTTACGCCATTTGAGATTTAAGGTATCGATATAAGTAATGTTTATGCGTTGTCTGGCACCCATAGCACAAGCTAATGCTTATTTTGGGGCTAGATGGCGCTGTGTGAATAATGTCCAGAGTTATTTATTTATTTATTAATATATTTAAATTAAAAAATCCTAATTTTATGTACTTACCTACCCGAGCTTAATTTATCTATACTTATAATAAATCTGTAGAGAGGTCAATTCTGTACATTAAATATTTTTCCAAAATAACTATCAGGGGGTGTTTAGTGATCGATACTGATACCAAAAATGCAATCAGTAAAATTTTTGTCTGTCTGTCTGTCTGTCTGTCTGTCTGTCTGTATGTTCCTTATAGAAACAAAAACTACTGGACGGATTTTGACGAAACTTGGTACCATTATTCTTCATACTCCTGGGCATATTATAGGATACTTTTCATCACGCTACAATCAACAGGAGTAGCGTAGTGAAGGGAAATGTGGGGAAAACGGGAGAATTTACTCCATTTCTTAAGCTTCAGTCGCGTGTGCAGCCTTAATGGTTAAAGTCACATAGAAATCATATATGACGGAAATATTCTACATAAAATTGCCCAAATAATATCCCCCAACAGCATATGTCTATCTTTTATGGTTGACTCACAATAACACGTGCAACTCAAGATCCAAATTGGTTTGAACGCGCTAAGCTCAGGAACTTCTGATTCGAATTGACAAAACATTTTGTGTTGGATAGTCCACTTACCACTTACCATTTGTCGAGGTAGGCTTTAATTAAGCTATTGTATATTCCTTTATTTTATCATTGTAAATTATGCTAGCGAACTATTTAGTTCTAAAATGTGCCGATAGATGGCGCACCTCGCTAGAGGCGCGGCCGCGGATCTGAATTGCGGTGAACAGATGATTTCTCAAATGTATAAGCTCTCCAGATTATTGTTAATATTAATATCGATGCCTAACGGCCAAAAAGGCCTAACCGCCACTTCACAAACTTTACAGGAGAGAGGATTAAAGACGAAAAATTACGAAAAAAATCATAAGTCGTTGGGTTTTGCTTCCTAAGATTCCAAATTTTAGGTGTAAATATAAAAGATACTTCTCTTCAAAATGTATTCATTAAAGTATTACAAATCATTAATCTAAGGGTGTTTTTAGTCGCTTATGCTTAAATGGATTTATTTTTTTACAGCAAAAATGTCGTAACTGCATTTACCAAAACAATTCATGTTAGCCTAAGCGACTTAATTGCATCTGTATTTTTATTAAAATTGCTTAACCGACATTAAGCCAACATAAGAAGTGATTGACGAAAAAGTCTTAGTGTTAGCGAAATACTAAATATTCAGGGTGTCGCAGATAACCTGTACCAGCGAAAGTCTGCGACCAGGGACACCAATACCCATAGATTGAATCATTTATTTTGAGAAAAAAATGGGATAAGCGCCACAATGCATAGTAATATGTGATAGGGCAAATAATCCTAAGCGCCATATCTTATATTTGAATATTGCAGCCCGAAAGTATAAAGCGACATTTTTGTTATTTATTGTTTTCAAGCAAAATTGTCTAAGTAACTTTTTTAAAATATTATATTTCCTAACCACCGGAATGAAAAAAAACACTAAACATTGGGCGCTTAGGACGTAAAATTAAGGCTTCGAGCCTTAATTTACCAACCGCTTAAGAGACAAAAATAACGCCCTAGAGAGACGAAACCTAGATGGAACGACGCAGAAAAAAAAAGGCGATTCCAATGATGTATATAAGTCGATTTCGCAAAAAATGTCGCTTAGGCCATTTTGGCCGTTAGGCATCGATATGAATTTTTCGTCACTTACTTTGACTATTTTTTCTGTCCTGAGTAATTAGGCCCATAAAAGTGTGCAAGTTAACTGCATGCATATAGTCCGTTGTTTTATTCAGCTATTTTTAGTAAGACTGTGTGCGGAAATCGTAACCCACGCGGACGGAGTCGCTGGCGGCCGCTAGTACAAAATATATCTTTGATATGGATAGAGATCTTTAAAAGATCGCTCAGCAAGATACTTCGGATCAAAGCATAAGTCCTTGTTAAAAACGGATTTGCTTGTTAGCAGGGAAGCCATCGGATTTGTGCTCGTTTCATTTTGTTAACGTGCTTGTTATATTTCTTTTGTCACAAATTGTGTATCTGTTTCGACTGTTTGCGATTTTTCGTAATTACTTGTAATACTGTTACGTTGAATCTTAATTGGTTGGTAAGAAGCTTTTGCAGAACATTTCTGATAACATTTTCTATTACTTTACTTCTCTCATCATTTTATCATCATTAGTCTATCGCAGCCCACTGCGACATAGGCCTCTCCTAGGGATCATCGCTCAGATAATTATTACAGATTTATCAATGTTATTGTTATGTCCATGTACTAATGTATCATGTAACAATTATTTAAAAAATCCTGATAGGCTATCCAAGAGTTAGTCCATAATACATCATAATAATTACAAATACATCTATCGTATTGTAATCTAAAGTTTGGGTGTACCTATTCGGAAATGGTGATTTGAATTTGGCCGTACTTTGTTCACAAATTTCGATGATTACAATAGGTACCTAAAATACAATTTTTCAAATTAATGCTTTCATCTGAAAGAAAAATTAAGGAAAATAAGAGACGCCTTTAAGTCAAAGCTGGGACATTATTCCTGACAGTTTCTATGTTCTTAAACAAAGATCAATATAAAATCAAACGATCAAAGCAATTCGTGTGCCTATTAAAAAGCAGATGTATGTACTTGTTACAACGGCAGAGTCAGTACAAAGTCATTAGCGTCACGTCACTTGGCATCGAGTTAATCGCATTAACTTCATATCTCCCATCTCTTTGTGCATCATCGGGACCTTCCCTATCGACTAACGCACACTCACGAAAATAATCTCTAAAGTCAAAAGTCATAAAGACCAAAATCGCTTGAAGAAATTCGGCAGTCGCGAAATTGATGTCAATTCGCAAATATTAACAAAGGACGATCCGTACCCTAAAATTTGAACGAGCGATAACGAACTTTATTTACAAAGCAATAAGGTGCAATGCTTATTTTTTATAAGGGTAGTATGCACGTCCCCTAGCCAATTAATGTAATTTAATCGCACAGTGGGATTACTGAGGCTTAATTGAAAGAGTGTAATGACGATGTTGTGTGCCCGGGCTTACTGAGATTTTAGTATCAATAGCGCAGTTTATTTTGGTGAGAAACGTTTATGTTTGGTTAGCTGGGTAGATTGGAATTGACTTTTGTTTAATATTGGCGAGTAGAAATTACTCATGCCTAGTTCTGAGACATAAACTTGTTTAGTTCTGATTCCCGGGAAACCAGGATTCAGAAAAACCTTTTTGATGAATAGTAGTAACTGTGGTTTTAGCTGATCTATACAACGATGATTTGTTTGTTTGATTGTTTTGTTTTAAATGTCTTTGCCTTGCAATGAGATACGAACGTGTTCATCAATTTCTAACTAAATACAAATATTCTATGTATAGAAAATACGACTGCAGAAAGATTCTTTTTATATTAGAATGGTAGGTGTATTGGCTACTCTCTGACTGATTGAAAGCTAAAAATTGTCATGACAACGGATGTGATACCAAAAGGGTATCCTATCTGCTAGCATCGCCTTCAATAGATATTGGTGATTCACCAGAGCCACAACAAATGAAAAATCGCTGTTAAGAAAAAAAGAAGACGCAAGTTCAAACATCGATAACCACCACACATAGCTAGCGCAAACACAACACAGCCTTTGCCGCCATAACGTTGACACATAACCTCAAAATTGTCTTAATAACCGTCAACATTTTTTTAATTAAACGCACCGCTGTGTTATCTGCATAATATATATCAGAATGGAAGATTCTCAAATCCTCAGAGGCAATAAGCGTTGTCATACGACATTTCGGGAAAACTCCGGAGGGCGGGCTTAAGTTGAATTTATACAGAAATAATACGCTAAAGGGCAATCTTTTTAAATAACGGCTTTCATATTCTCGAGTGGCGCCGACAATTTAGCACAGATGAAGCGGTTTTAGGGATCGTTTGGTTTCAGGTGATACGGCCATGTGGAAGCTTCTAAAGTAGGATTATAGAAGTTTGCAAATCGAAGAAATTTCATAGTTCAGTTACTCAAATAAGACGCGAATCTGGAAAATTATAACTATACTTATTACCTAAATACTAAGTACTCATTACCGACCGACTGGTACTGAAATGAATATTAAATTACAATAAAATAAAATTGTATCATGAAACAGATATCTCGGGTGGAAACATTAAAAATCAAATCCACCCTTTAGGCTAGAGGGCAAATTGAAATTAAAAACATATTTTCTTCTTACAAAAAATAAAATTAGAATGAGTTTTAGGTAAGGATTATATATTTTTTTGAAAAATCAAATAGACGTCTTTTTTCTCCAATCCGAATTTTTCTTATTCCATCTAACTATATCAACTATATCAAATTATATCAAACATTTTGACTAAACTGAACTTAACGCGTCCAAATTCGACTCACCCTTGACCAATTTTATTTTTTATTAAAAAGCGGGGACGATAGTGAGTGGGGGTGGACGCCGGCGGCCATTACTCCCCGCGAAATGAGTTTTCAGTTGGCGGGAATTTTCCCTATTTTCCCGCGTTTTGTACGACGTCGTTCCGTAGATGCAGTTGTTGTCGCTAATGTGGATGGCGCGGTTTTTTCAGTCTGGCTGTTTGGTTGAATTCCTTTGCTTGTTAATAGAAGTTTAAAAAAATAACGTCCGATTGTTGTGATGATAATTTTGAGAAATAAACACTTCAAATTACATGACATTATTCGCATAACTCGCATTTACTGTATTTGTTGGCGCTTATGTGGACGGCGGATTGTTTTTTGCATGGCTGTATTGGTTTATTCCTTTACTTGTTAAAAGAAGCTTTATAACGTTTTTTTGAAAGCAAGAATTGTATGAGAAAAGATAATGTCAGTTGTTGCGTTTGATTTGAAATAATAAAATGCCCTGGGACATATTCATTCACCCGCAATATCTGTTTTATTGTAATGATATACAAGCAGAATATTCAATCATAAAATTAACTAAAATACAGAGAGTAGGTACGATTGTTACGGAAAAACCAACATAGGTACCTACCTAGATTTTACCCGATCTGGCAATCAAACTTAAGTCACATCTTGTCCCAGTGGGTAATCTATACTTATAATAAATCTGTAGAGAGGTCAATTCTGTACATTAAATATATTTTCAAAATAACTATCAGGGGGTGATTAGTGATCGATACTGATGCCAAAAATGCAATCAGCAAAATTTTTGTCTGTCTGTCTGTCTGTCTGTCTGTCTGTATGTTCCTTATAGAAACAAAAACTACTGGACGGATTTTGACGAAACTTGGTACAATTATTCTTCATACTCCTGGGCATATTATAGGATACTTTTCATCACGCTACAATCAACAGGAACAGCGTAGTGAAGGGAAATGTGGGAAAAACGGGAGAATTTTCTCCATTTCTTAAGCTTCAGTCGCGTGTGCAGCCCTAATGGTTAAAGTCACATAGAAATCGTGTATGAAGGAAATATTTTACATAAAATTGCCTAAAAAATATCCCCCAACAGCATATGTCTATCTTTTATGGTTGGCTCACAATAACACGTGTAATTCATGATCCAAATTGGTTTGCGCGCCAACGCGTTTAACTCAGGAACTACTGGTTCGAATTTGACAAAATATTTTGTGTTGGATAGTTCACTTACCATTTGTCGAGGTAGGCTTTAAGCTATCTATAGTAACACTGTGTGCGGAAACCGTAACCCACGCGGACGGAGTCGCTGGCGGCCGCTAGTTCAAAATAATGTTATTATTTAAATAAATGTAACTTCTTGCACATTAAACATGTATCAAAACGCATCTTTGAGTACATCATTCAAAATGATACGTTTCACGCAATGATAAAACGATTGGGCATGATTGGGCCTACATTTCTCGCCGCGACCGGCAGGGGTCGCTGGTCGATTACAAATATTACAATAACGCGAGCCGTTTGCGCGGGAAAATTGGTGACGAGAGCGAAATAACCTCCAAACTGCACAGGGTTGGTGACTGAGAAACGAAAGTTTTAAATGATTTTAAGATAATTATACTGATTAATATAATGATTTTAGATGAAATATGTTTTTTTTTATTTAAACTTATTAATTAGATGATTTTAGATGAAGTTATGTTAGTTTGCTATCTTGCCAATCATTTTCCCTCCAGCCGTTTAGGAAACCTTAGTTTGGAAACTGTTTTTTGTTAGTACTTATTAACCTAAACGTAACTGGTTCATTTAAAAACAATATTTTCAAAAACTCAAATCCATAAAGTGAATATAATAGACAAGGCACATAAGGTTTTGATCCTATTGGACAATTACCTAACTCGAAACTAAATCTGAAGCCTTAGAAGAAGGAGCTACGAAACGGATAGTCATAATTGAACACTTTTATTAACAACTATGCCGACATCCATCACACAATATTTGCCCATAGCAAGATTATATAGCTAGATCTTCGGTTTCTGGAAAGGGAAAATAACTACATACAAGGCCAGCGGGCCATTTATTATATATTTTTTTATCACTACATAGTATAAAACAAAGTCGCTTTTTCTGTCATGTTGTCTGTTGTATGTCCCTATGAACGCTTAAATCTTTAAAACTACGCAACGGATTTTGATGCGGTTTTTTTAATAGATAGAGTAACTCATGAGGAAGGTTTTTATGTATAATATCATCCATTAAATAGTGGACAAGTACCACGGGCGAAGCCGGGGCGGGCCGCTAGTTGTTAATAAAAACCAACGATAATCTTTTCGAGTCTTATTCCGATCTCAGTGTCGCCATCCCTAACCACAAGAGGGGGGGTACCATTTCGAAATTATGCCATTCCCGCGGGGTGGGGACGACTTTAATTTCGTCGGGAGCGTTTTATTTTTCCAATTTATCATCTCCACAGCTTCATTTTAATTTTTTCCTTGAATTAGCGAATAAAAACGACCGGTAATGATTCATTACGTTTTTATTTCTGTTCATTAGCAGATATGACTTTTGGAGTGATTACGAGCTGGTGCTTAATGGCCATTACTGTTTTATAATAGTGTTGTAATAGGAGAATTTAAAACTTTTGCAATTCAGTATTTCAGATAGCTTATCAAAAACGTTTATGGGAGATGTCGAGTTTTTTTATGGTGTAGGGAAGCACACGAACAAGAAGGTCACCTGATGGTTAGTGATCACCGCTGGCCATGGACACAAGAGTCGTAGATGTGTTGCCTGCCTTTAAGACCACATACTCTCCGCAACTGAGCTTTGGAGACCTTACTTACCAGCAGAAACGTAGCACAACAGTTACAAAGTGCTATTTGACGGAAGAGAGTCTTGATTCTAGAATATTCTTTGAATGCAAGTGAAAAGCCGTTGGAAAGCCTAACAGAAACTCAACATCCCTCACCACACTTCAAATCATATCACTCATGTTGCAATTCACTGCTGGACGTAGACCTCCCCCAATAGGGATTAAGCCTACAGTCACCACCCTGGCCCTGGCCAGGGCCTGGAAACAAAAAGGTATCCTACTACTATTATAAAGGCGAAAGTTTGTATGTATGGATGTGTGCTTTTTGTTGCTTCTTACGGCATCCACGGAAAGAAATAGGGTAGTACTATTCTGGGTGGCACTATATGGCACTAAAATAAATAAATAAATATTTCACAACATCACATGCATTGATATGACTCCGTGTAAAGTAGCTTAAGCACTTGTGTTACAGACATCAGTATCAACAGTGGTACTACAAATAAAAAACATTTAACCCTTACCACGCCAACGTCTGATATATCAGACATTTAACTTTCGTGCCCTCGCCGCCAACGTCTTATATATCAGACATAAATATCTAACCAATTTAACTCTATTTTTTCTTATCGTTATAGTACGTGACGACATATGCATACAATTTTCAGACTGTTTATACTTTAGTTAATCAAAAATATCAATTTCATAAAGTATTATAATGTTATTTTAATGATAAATTATTAAAAACAAAACCGTGTTGAATCGACTCATACTATTTTTTTTTTACTTGGACCCTCTGCGCCAACGTCTGATATATCAGACATTGGCGTTCCATTAGTGATGTTCCATTTCAATGTTCCTACCAAAACCAGAAATCTGGTACCTCAAAATAGAAACATTCAAAAATGTAAAAATTATACAGGTTTTTGTTTTGCATATTTTTTGTGTGTTACGAAATCTTACCAAGTTTAACCAATGTAAAACTTGGCAAGATTTCGTAACACACAAAAAATATGCCCAAAACAAAAACCTGTATAATCCACTCGATAATAATGCAATCGAAAATAAAGCGTTTACATTGATAAACGCTTTATTTTCGATTCATGTTTTGCATCAAAATTTGATTTGGTGGATTTGATTGATACTGGGTTTCATGATCAAATCCAGTAAATTGCATAGTATGTCACAACACTATAGCGACACGATCATGCATGAGTCTCGTACGCCAACGTCTGATATATCAGACACGGAAGTGACGTCAGAGGCGATAGATGTTTCTAGAACTACTTATTTAGTGTTGTACAATGAGGGTTAGAGATATCGATAAATTATGGAAGTACCCTGCAAAATTATGTTATTTACTGTGTTATGCATTGCGTTGCTGTGTAGATTTATTACGTTAATAAATTAATGTTTATTGAAATATGACCACTGCAGAAGAGTTGATTAGGATTTTAGAAGGAACTGATGATGTTGAATTTGAAGTGTTCTTACATAATCAACAGGTAAGTTATAAAAAAATATAATATGTACTATAAAGCGTCCCAATCTAATGATGCAACCATGGTTTGACACAATAAAGTGTTTGTAATTTTCTTTTTTTTTAGAGGATTATTGGAATACGTAGATGTATTTACATTAGAAAAACTTACCGGTAATTATTGATATTTTTATTTCATGTAACTAAAATCATAACTACTATTATAAAGGCCAACGTTTGTATGTATGGATGTTTGTTACTCTTTCACGTAAAAACTACTGAATGGATTTATGGATGTTTGTTACTCTTTCACGTAAAAACTACGGACGGAGTCGCGGGCGGCCGCTAGTAATAAAATAAAACCCAAGAAACTTAAAAAATAACTATAAATATTTTTTTCAAATGATTTATTTGTTACAAATTAATAATATCGATACTCAACATTGTCTGCACTAGTTAATCAACCAGTTATATTGCGGTGGCGTGTGGTGAACGTTTTTGACGAAAACTCGTGGCGTGGAAAGGGTTAAAGAATACCTAATATTTCATTAACAACTTGCATGCTTTGCAAAGATCACATCCAAGCAAATATGCATCGCACTTTATTAATCTCAGCAAACAGTCATGTACAAACTACGAACCCGCTGCCCACTTAATTACAAACGAAACAACGGACTGAGCAAAAAAACAAAGCACTTTGTTAAACGGAGTCGTGCCGGGCTAAAACAAACATCCTAAAACAAGCAAACATCGGGCTCCCACTTAAGCACATCACGTGATGACCAGTATTAGTTGAGCTGTGAGGTTTTCCGCTAAGGAGCTAAGGATTTTTTTTTGCAACTGGATTTTTATAAATCCTACTACTATTATAAAGGCGAAAGTTTGTAAGTATGGATGTTTGGATGTTTGTTACTCTTTCACGTAAAAACTACTGAATGGATGAACTTTACCACAATATAGCTTATACATCAGAATAACACATAAGCTACAATTTTTGAGGTTTCTAATGTGAGGTGAAAAAAAAATTTATAACGGAAATCGAAAAACACGCGGACGGAGTCGTGGGCGGCCGCTAGTAATATTATAAATGAGAAAGTTTGTTTGTTTGAATGTTTGTCCGTCAATCACCCTGAACTACTGAACGGAATTTGATGACTTTTTATCTAGATTAAATGCTCCTTTTATTTTAAAACAGAAATCTTGATAAAACTAGTAATAAATAAATTCCTGGGACTGACACACGAAGTGCTTAGCCCCAAACTATGCTCGAAGCTTGTACTAAGGATGCCAGGGAACGGATAGACAAACTTAAACACTTTTATTAACATCCATAACTCGAGTACAAATGCCGATGTTCATCACACAAATATTTTCCCCTTGCGGGATGAGATTCGAACCCGCGACCCTGGGTTTCTTAGTCAGCGTCTCTGGCAATTGGACCAACGGGCCCGTCATATTGCTAAAATTTGCGCTATCGTACCATACGATTCGATTCTAGTTTGGTTGGTGGTAGAACTTATTTCAGAACTCATGTAATCTCTGAAAATGGCCTTATAATCTCTACAATGTTTTATATCTACTAAAACGGATCCCAACCGGGAGAACCAGGTCGGTTATGGACCGATACCCCTAACAGTCCAGGTGAATATGCTATCAAATACCTATTCTATTACCTATAGATACTCTCTATATGTATACCTATCTACTTAGCGTCTGTCACTTTACTAAACTCTTTTCCAGAACTTAATGTTTCCAGCTCTACAATGCATCATACGAATGTGTTTTGGTTAACAATGAAAGCAGCTACGTATCTTGACTAAACGAGCTCAAAGAAAAATGTCAAAAAAGTAGCTAACACCACCGGTCTACTTAAACTGGTCGTATTAAACGGCGAGCAAATATTATCCGAACAAAGAACGTGTAACAATTTTGAATAGGGAACAGTTCGAAATTCAAATAGCGGGGGCGCCACCTAGCCGGAGATTATGGCGTTTTAAGCGCTATTCGTTTGTTTGACTTTCAAAAATGGAATACTGTGATCTTTTCGCATTAGCGCCTTTTAGTGTTGTACTTGGCAGCCGTCGTGTGTGGTCTGATGTGTACGTGTTTTCCGTTATTAGGACGATAATTTGACAGGTTTTCTAGTTAGCGACTCAGGTTTAGTAGTTAGCGACTATGAGCACAAAACCGAGAGTCGCAGGTTCGAATCCCGCCAGCGGAAAATCGACATTTGTAGGTATTCGAGTCATAGATGTTTATAAAAATAGAGAGTATGTCTATCCGTTTTCTAGCATCATAATTATGTTATATAAGCAAAATGATTGGCTATAAAAGTTAAATTTAATTAACACTTTAAACTTATGCTACTTTTTATGTAAATAGTATTTAATGGTAATCAGCTGAAGTGCGAATCGATGACGCCAATGTGGGTTCTAAATTAAATGTAATGTTTGATTAATCAGCAATTGAGAAATATGATATAAATAAAGTTTCTCTTAGACGGACGAAGAATAAAATAACTAGTTGTGCCCGACTTGGTATATCGTTACTGAAGATAATTCTGTTTTAGGTATTACTAGAGCAAAAACTCAAAAACTCTGCGGAAAATGCAACTCATGAAGAAACTTTTGCCACATCTAGCTCTTCACTGAAGAAGGTCCCAATCCAAGAAGATATAATAAATAAAAAATAACAAAATATAATTTCGACTCTAACGAAATTAGCACCATCATCAAAGTTTTATAGCTTGATTTGATTTAGAATCTAAGAAATAAATCGATTCAGAATGTTTTTTCAACGGAAAAACTATAATCCATAAATATTTCGCACAATACGCAACAAGATAATCCAAGTCAGTTTTTAACACGTTAGAAGATTCTCAACGCGTGCTCCAGCAAGCAAAAACTAGTATTGTCTGCAACACCTTTAGAATATCACACAAAAACGCGCGAAAAAAATATAATAAACAACAATAAAATTATAACCGTTTCGATTCTATTTTACCATCAATCGATTAACATCAACTCAAATTGCACATCACTAAAGTTCACTTTAGAATGAACAATCATTTTTGAATGAAAATAATAAAATTGCTGTGTCCATAAAATGATGTCTTTCTTAGGACATCAAGATAACATTAGTGGCTTCTAAATACTTGTGCGGGTTCAAAAGACCATTCAAATTGAATGAAGAGGATATGAATGGGTGACATTTTTCCATCCGATGGTTTTATGTTGATAAATACGCGACTAATCAAATTATTTATGGCATTAAATCGTAATAAAATCACAACGGACATCTGCTTGTGATGATGAAAAAAGTTTGTAAAAAAATGGTTAACTCTTTGCATGGTTTTTGCTGTAGATTTAGTTCTTGACAAGCATGAATGTGTTTTAATTCGTTCGGCGTTGTTTGATATCAGAATCAGTTAACCTTTAGTGATTCTTGTAAAGAACTTTTTATAAGATGTACCTACCTATTCAAAAGCTAACTATGGTTGTTAAAGTCACTCATCTAGTTTTGAGGCATCATGATCATCAGTTTTAAAAACAGAATTGAATTCACCAAGGAGCTTGTTTTTAGTGATGAATAATCCATCATAGGGCTAAGGAAATATAATATCTTTTTAGATGACTTTTAGGTACATCTGCCATTTGAAGAAAGAAAATAAAACTTTGATGGAGCACAAGAAACAATCAACCTTAACAATGTAGCTTTAAAGTAAGTCTGTCATTTACAAAGTCATAACTCCAAAGGGGTTTTCAATCTAACAATTTGGGACTTCATGAAAATGTGATGTCGTATTTTTTAGAGCGAAATCTGAATAATACTTACCGTACGCACAAAATTTAACTCACCACATATTTTTTACTCTAGTGGGTTACTCTTCTACAGATATGGCCTGTATAAACTTTCCAGTTAATTTTCTATACTAACTTCGTAAGTTCCTACAGAATGATAATAATAATACCCTTCCGGTCGTTTTAGACTATGGCGGCTGATCTTACGATCAGCCAGGTACGCAGAATATATTATAGGGCACAAGTGAAGTTTGTCATAGTTTGGTGAGACAGCAACTTTTGATTTTTTGGTCACCCATCCGATGTCCAGCCTGCCGAGCCTGCTGATCCGAGTTCTTACAGAAACAAACACACACACACACACTTACACAAACACAGACAGACACACCAATTCGGCCGCCGCGGGGTGCAGGGTAAGCGCTCCCGTTTTCACCTCATTAAGCCCGCGTTAAGGGCCCTATTATGTACTTTATGTATTCCTAAATTACCCATCACTTAATAGGCACCCAGGGAGTCTGCCCTTGCCAGTTTAACTTGACCCCCGATGAATGAGTGGTGTGGGTGGTTATTCGTTTAAGGAGTAAATTGGAGAATCATGGCAGAGATAATTATATTTAACTAGCGGCCGCCGGCGACTCCGTCCGCGTGGATTTCTTTTTTTCGAAATAAAAAGTAGCCTATGTTCTGTCTCAGGGTCTAAAGATTGTCTATACCAAATTTCATCAAAATCGGTTGCGAGGTTTAAGCGGGAAAGCGTAACAGACAGACAGACAGACAGACAGAGTTACTTTCGCATTTATAATATTAGTTGGGATGTTAAATCGTTTGTTTTGATTTTAATTATGGGTAGTGACTTGCCAAATAGAGGATTGATAATCAGAAATACAAGCTAGCAAAATTCTAACAGTTATTTTATTCAGCTTAGTACTCATCTACTAGAAAGCCTACAGGTGAGGGCAGACCGACATAAAAATGAAAGGGTTCCGTAGCTAAAAGATGGCCCGACCGCTTAAGACACCATTTAGTAAGGGCAACTGCACGTCATAAGTTGGTCGAGTTGTATAAAAATAACTATGTATGATACAGAGTTCGCTATAGTTTTCGTTGAAAGTACTTACTTGGAGGTATACAGGACATTTTTTTCAGAATTATTGTAATAGTATTTCAAAAGTTAAGGGGGGGGGGGGACGCTCTAATTTTAACTTGGTATTAATATATCTCGAGACTGGGCTGTTTGATCCACATGGTTTTAAGGCAAGTTTTATTGTATTTAAAAATACCTTTTTAACGATACCCCACACGATGGGGTAAGTCGATTTTTATTTTTCGAATTTACTTTTCGCTGTATGGGAAGGGGGGTAAAAATAATTATTTTTCGATTATTTTAAAAACCAATTGACGGGCCCGTTGGTCTAGTGGTCAGAGACCCTGGCTACAAAACCAAGGGTCGCGGGTTCGAATCCCGCTAGGGGCAAATGTTTGTGTGATGAACATCGGCATTTGTACTCGAGTCATGGATGTTTATAAACGTATTTAAGTATGTCTATCCGTTCCCTAGCTTCCATAGTACAAGCTTCGAGCTTAGTTTGGGGCTAGGCAATTGGTGTGTCTGTCCAAGGCATTTATCAAGGCATTTATTTAATTCTTGAATTATCACTATACATCTCTCCACCAATTTTCGTGGCAATCGGTTCAGAAACGGCGGTGAACGAGCCAGGACAGACAGACAGACAGACAGACAGACAGACAGACAGACAGACAGACATGACGAAACTATAAGGGTTCCGTTTTTTGCCATTTGGCTACGGAACCCTAAAATTTACTTTTCGCTGTATGGGAAGGGGGGTAAAAATAATTATTTTTCGATTATTTTAAAAACCAATTCTTGAATTATCACTATACATCTCTCCACCAATTTTCGTGGCAATCGGTTCAGAAACGGCGGTGAACGAGCCAGGACAGACAGACAGACAGACAGACAGACAGACAGACAGACAGACAGACATGACGAAACTATAAGGGTTCCGTTTTTTGCCATTTGGCTACGGAACCCTAAAAAACATATATAAGATAACGTGATTGCACATTGGACGCTTAGAATGATCATAAACAAGTACCTACATTGAGCAAAACTACGACTAATTAGGCACGACCTGGGAATTGAACCCAGGACCTCGTAACCAATAACCGACTTAAAACACTAGACCATCGAGGTGAACTACGTATGTATGTACTGTCATGAGAACTTTACTGCTTTGAAATAAGAGACATGTGTATGACGATTGTGTATACATGTTGGTGCTCTTGAATGTACTTACCAATTTTCCTTTGGTCCAGACCATAATTACAAGCGTCCTCCCCAGCCCTAGAGCTCAAGTTAAACTGTCTATCTTCTCCGAAGGGTGTTTAAAGTGTTCACGTGATGCCTGTTCAAATTTAATGCCCGGTTGTTGAACAAGTTTATAAATTGACTCGGTGATAGGATTACTTGAGGGTACTCGATTTAGTTAATGGTCCATTGACCATGGGTGGGGTCATTGGGTTATTTACATTAAGTAAATCAAGTGTAAGTTAGTTCAGTTAGTATCATAAAGTTAGTTAGATTCTTGTCGATTTGGTTGATACTTTAATTGAAATCGTCAACCGAAATACTTTTGTCTTAAAATCTTAACGATTTTTTGACAGCCAACTGATATTTCCTTGGGTATGTACATTCTAAACCAAAATGTACTTATATGACATAATAATGTAAGTACACAAATTTTGTAAGTACAGTTATTTATTCTCCAACTTAGTAATGCCACTTCTGAGTAACCAAGGCATTCTATTTAAAACCATATTTTTTTAAGTAAATAAAGTAGATCATTTTACAATGTCATCCATGAATGAACCGTAATGGCAACTTATCAATATCATGCACAATAACAACACGTTACTATACCCTTATGCAACGACCAAGTTACTTTGAAATTACTTACAATTTAATAGACTCCTTCGATACAAAGGCTGTATGATGAATATTCCTTTGACCGCATACCGGAGAGGTGACATTGCAAAATTTAAAAAGTTGTAAATAGGGTGTCCCCATTTAGCGTGGGTATCGGAAACCCCAGATGTCCAAACACAATCGTGCGTCCTTAGCCTTTTGTGCCCCGTGACAAACGTCGCCCTTTTGTTGTGAGAATGTTATTCAGACTACTTAATATACTAATAGCACATAATAGTGTGGAGGTGACTACGTTTTTGTTGGATTGTGGACAGTGCTATTTTCGTAAGCAATTTTTGACCTATAGTTTTGAAGTCTTACTTGGAGTGTTGTTTAATTTCTAAAATGACTATTTACTATCCTATATTTATTTTATTCTCTGTGTCAAAGGTTAATTTTTACCCGCGGCTTTGCCCGCGTTATCAAGATTCCTGTGGAATCATTTTACCGAGATGAAAAGTTCCCATTGCCAAAATACGCCCACACTCTATCTGTATACCTTTCATCATAATCCGTTTAGTAGGTAGTTTTAGTGTTATCGACAGACAAACATCCAAACAAAGAAACTTACACATTTAACATATTAATATGATTTCACATTTTCTAGTAAATTTTGGTAAAAAAATACAAAAAAACTAATTCTGCATTCATAATATAAGAAAACTACGCCACAATCACAGTCACCCTACAACTAAAATGACATCTCATAGAGTGCGTTCAGAATTCGCATCATTCCCCATTTTAATGACCGGCTGATAGCCGTTTAAAAACGAATTTGCTCACTTCTGGTACATTAAACAATCATTCGAATCACGCTCGCTTGCGATATGGTTTCTGAACGGCCGTGTGTGAATGTGTTCCATTATTTGAAATTATAATACCGTGTCTTTTTTTTGGTGCATCCATTTAAATATTGATGTGATAACATTCCGAAATTGAATTCGGCCTTTTTGAGAAAAGCGGAGTTTGACACGACTTTATCATTATTATTCTTTAAACACGATTAACTTTACATGAGAGTGAGGGAATATGGAGTGCATCTGTTCTTGTGCACTTACTTGTGCACTATAATATATCCTACGAACCTGGCTGATCGTAAGATCGGACGGAAGGAAGTAAAAAAAATCCAAATTGAAAAAAAAACCTTTTTATGTCGTTTAAAAAATAATGTCATAGTGCATAGACCAGAACACTACTAAATATACCATCGAAACCTAAAAAAACCCATCTTATTTCGGGAAAATCAGTACACGTCTGTTTCCCCGATGCTATCGCAATCTCCGCTTGCCTTTTTCCTGTTTTCGTACTTAACCTTATCCGGGATTGTTAGCGAGTAATTAAATCGTTACACGTACCGAATATGTTAAAAAAGTATTAAGTGCGCGTGATATCGATTGGCCGCGGGTTCCGGATAAACTGTATTATTTGTTCTATTGTAATACACAATAGATTAGTAGGTAATTGGGATCTTCCCGTTTAATTATTTTCCAAATAAATAAATATATAATGTTTTCTCGAAGGTACATTGTCTCATGAAATGAAATGAAATA
The DNA here is from genome assembly GCA_958496325.1 of Nomophila noctuella. NCBI lineage: Eukaryota > Metazoa > Arthropoda > Insecta > Lepidoptera > Crambidae > Nomophila > Nomophila noctuella. The sequence goes on along the minus strand of OY292505.1, from coordinate 5,161,668 downwards.
ATGAAATAATAATTTATTCAGCAATTTGATTCACTTAGTAAATTCTTTTGCACGTCAATACTTTTTTCACCCTACCAGGATTGAGGGCAACGTGAAAAATTAATGTTCTTTATGCTATTTGCTCCACAAGGACTTCAAGGATTTATCTTCAAATTGAACTAAATTGCCCCCTTCCTCCTTGAATATTATTCCTAATTACTGAGGATCGTGATTATTATATTAGAAGAAACACACAAAAACTCTCTTCGCAATTTTTATGGACTGGTTTGGCATTGCCTCCTCCATATAGAACTCAATCTATACTAATATAATAAAGTTGAGGAGTTGGTTTGTTTGTATGTTTGGACGTGCTATTCTCAGGAACTACTGGTTCGAATTGGAAACATATTTTTGTTTTGGAAAGTCCATTTATCAAGGAAAGCTTACAGCTATAATTAAACACTATGTGTGCGGAAACCAAAATCAACGGAGACAAAGACGCGGGTGGCCGCTAGATTTTAAATGTGACACAATAATACAGCAATACAACTTTGAGCGCAGTTTAGCAATTAGACTATTAGAGTTATGTATATTTCAACTTGTTTTGTGACGTGAATGTTGTTGTTGTCGTTTTACAAGAAGTGTTTTGATGTGTTAACAATTCTCTAAAACGAGATGATTACTTTACTCATTTTGTACACATTTAAATAAGTAACTGAAACGCATTGCCTACCAAAATAGATTACAGAAGCATTTTTAAATGTTACGGGCTTTTTAATTCACCCTGGGACCCTTAAAAAATTCCCGTGCACAAACAGGACAAAAGTTCTAATTACGAATATTTAATAATGGCGATTACTAATTAATATGGCGGGTCGCCATTTTTCCTCGACCAATTATTTCTTTATCGGCGTGTTTATACGGTTTCCTGCTCGAATGTGTGCTAATTAGGTATTAACTGTTAATCAAGACTATAAAATCAGTTAAACAAGTGCATAAAAACAATAAATGCATCAAATCATAAATGTCCTCACTAAAAATGGTGGTAATTTGATAAACTCGAATATTATGACGATCGGTAATGAGATTCGATATTGACGATCGATTAAATGTTTTGATTAAGTTTAAATAACACAAAGAGCGGGTTTTGACCAACCCTCACATACATTATTATACTATAGTATTGGATACTTGTATATATAATATACCTACTTTGAAATACAACGATTGTAGCACATCATACTCCATCATCATCCTAGCGCCTCTCCCGGTTGCTTCCTAGGGCATTGCCTCGGAACCCAGGGTACGCTGCGACTATGACCCTGAATTGACAAGTCTGGTTATTACAATGGAGCGACTGTCGTCGGACCTCCATATACCAGACCATTTGGATCAAAATCAGGAATGGATAAAGCACGGAATCATCATTCTTATCGGACAAACAGCCTGTAATGTTCTTAACAAACTGGGAAAACCAACTCAATGGGAAAGTGTTCCTCGCGGGATTCGAACCCACGACCTCCGAGGTTTTTAGCACAGCGCTCTAACCACTACACCTCGGAGGCAGTCGTATGTAACACATCATTCTATTACAACGATTGTACCTACGAAAGGTAAAACAATATAACTTATCGTCAATAATTGGAAAATACAAAAACATTAACACAATTAATTCCAACATCATGATTCGCTTGCCTGTTTCCAGGTTATCATGGGTTGGCGTATTGTTTTTTCCTGGCATGTTATCCAATTTGTTTTTTACTACAGGCAAATAACAGTAACTAGCAACCCGCCCTGGCTTCGCACGGGTGCAATGCGTGTACTAAGGCATACTGAAGATGATGCATTTGTACATTATTATACACATAATCCTTCATTTTGAATCACTAAAACCTAAAACCACTCTATATGACACTCTATCACTCTATATGAAAACCGCTTGAAAATCAGTTGCATAGTTTTCAAGATTAAAACATAAATAGGACCAGAAAGAAGAAAGCTTCTTAGTTTAATACTATCTAGTGATGCTTAACTGCAAAGCTCACTTAAAGTTTAACCGAATTTCCCGTCTGTCCCCTTCACAAAACATGCCTATACTGATAGGGTGTCATGAATGCTTAAGTAAATAACTGACAACAAGATTAACTCTCACCGTGAAAAATCACATACAAAATCAAACCATGCGGATCGAATTCACATTACTAACCCTAAACTACCGAACATACGCTCATCGACTCAATTGGGACCATTCCGTCCCTAACGCATTAAGCGCTATTATAGGCCACTTTATCGCCCTTAACTATAGATTTAAACCCTTTGATATGCCCTCGCCATACTTTGAGTGGTCCTGAAATTGCCACGAAAATTTGAAGCGACAGTCGCTTCTTTTTTATAAGATAGAGGCAAACAAACAAGCGGGTCACCTGATGGTGAGTGAACACCGCTGTCCATGGACATCAACAACCGTACAAGGTCGCCTGATGATGCGTTGCCTGCCTTTAAAAATCCCATACCCTCCCCAACTGAGCTCTGGCAACCTTACTCACCAGCAGAAACATAGCACAACAGTTACGAAGTACTACTTTGCTGTGGTCTTCTGTGAGGTGGAGGTACTTCCCCAGACGAGCAGCTCATTCGAGTGGAAGTTCCACAAAGCTCTACCTTCTTATCGCAGTGACAGTATTTTGAAAACTTCTCGCACAAAGCGATTTGCTTCTTCTTTCATAATGCGAACTGCTAAGGACTTTTACTTTCTGCCGTGTTCTGTGTTTCCTGAACGTTATAATCTGGATGTCTTCAAGACTAGAGTGAACAGGTATCTACTAGGCAAGCGTGCTCCATCTTAGGCCTCATCTACACTTTCTATCAGGTGTGATCGAGGTCAAATGCAAGCCTATCTAAAATATATATTTAAAAAAAACTTTCTTACTCAAGCCATAAGAAATAATGCTACAGTTTTCTGATGTCGGGGCATATAATAGATGCTCTTAACCATCCTTCGCCCGCACTGATTCGGGCATAAATAACTGGCCCGGACAAATGTAAACTGAATGATTCGACAATTACAGACGCCTGTGAATTTATTGAATCGTTTTGTTGGGGTCTCTGGAGTAAATGGCGGTAAGTGACGCTTCTGGCTTTAACTAGACTGTGTTTATTCCCCCTTTAATAAGTTGCAATCATTACTAAGATTATAAATCGGAAAGTGAGTTTGTTTGTTCTGCTTTCACGCCGTAACATCTCAACTGATTGCTTTGAAATTTTTCAGACGTAAAGTTTGAAGTCCGGATTAAATAATGGGGTACTTTTTATCCCAGAAAAAATTATATTTCTACGGAAAAACAAAAATATTGTTTGCAAGAAAACCGTATTCCACACGGGCGAAGCCGCGGGCGGAAAGCTAGTACTTTAATAAATAAGATTCTTCATAAGAAGGTTGGTAGGTTTTGTGTTGTTGTTATAAATCTTTCCTAGTCTTGTTAAGTCATTTAATGTCTCTTAACAATGCAATGCTATATACTGAATAAATAAATCTAATAATAATTATAAGTCTTTCACGACGCTGAAGCTAGAGTTTGGAATTCGCGATAGGCTTTTCCCTACAGAAAACTCTCATGCAAACAAATAATAGATAATTATATATTATTTATCCTTCAAAAACATTGATGATTTTACAAGAGCTGTTCAATTCACAGGATCAGATATCGGATGACAAACCTCATTGCAACATTACAGTACAGGAAATTAAGAAAAAATCCCCCCTCGTTTTTCTATGACGTTATGACGTATGCATTAATGTATCCACCGAGGCTCGGGCCCTGGGGTTCAGTTAACCCCGTTAAACCGGCTAAATCGGTGGTCTGGGTGTTTAAGTGGACGGCTGAGGGCGAGAGAGATGCAAGAGTTAAAAGGAGATCGGATAAAGGAACAGGTTTGTAGAATGGAGTTTATAATAAGTACTATAGAGTATGTAACCGCTAAACTGATGGTGTAAAAGCAAAGATATTGGTACCAAAATCTTTGTGTAAAAGTACTTATACTTATCTGTCATGTCAATCTGAAATTCCTAGATTATTGAAATGTCATCATTTCAATCATAGATTTAAAACGTGAATTTTCCCCTCGTCACTTCTAAATTGGCAGATAAATAAAAGAGAGACAGCACGTTAACCATTGATTTAAACTGGTGACTGACAACGTGCCGTCTTTGCTCTTAGAAGCGAATGTCACTCTTATTTTAGTGGAAATTTCGAAGTATGGCGGGGCAAATAAGTTTCAATTATGAAAATTGTAATGACAAAAGTAAACTGTAGTACAGCTTACTTTTGTGAATTCGGAAAAATATAACAAATTAATAGAGGAAGTCCGAAATCAAGTTCCTTAAATGTCTGGTTAAAGACTTTTTTTTGAGTATTTTTAAATGTACGTTGTTTGATATAATAATTATAAGAATTAAAAATTGTACCTTATATGTGTGTGTGCCTATAATACCACAAATTCGTCGATAGTATACCTACTGCATAACACCATCCATATCTCCCCTAACTGCATCCCCAAACAGTGATATGGAAAAATATCGCATTTAATACCGACTAAACGCATTTACCCTCCCCGGGAGTCGAAGCCGCGTCGAGGTTATTAAAATATGTCATCTGACACATTAGAGTTGGGCAATAACGTATGTTTGAGCTCACTCCGAGAATATTAAGTACTTTTATATTGTTTTATTAACGATTCATTTATAACTTATTCAGATTAGAGACACATTACATTAACATATTTATTGACTAGCGGCCGCCCGCGACTCCGTCCGCGTGGATTTCGATTTCCAATAGCCTAAATCCTTCCTCGTCAAATGGACTATCCAATACCAAAAAAAAATTCAAATCAAACCAGTTGTTCCTGAGATGAGCGCGTTCAAACAAACAAACAAACAAATTCCGACCAGAGAATTGAACATAAGATCCCATCAAGAAAATGGCACGTCACATGAACTACACTAGACTTTTGAGGGAATTTGTGAGAATAAAATACACAATACATTTTAATACTTAACACTTTGTCGACGACTTCACGATCACTTAAATAGATTTCGAATACCATTTAAAAAGAATTTAAAAGCCATTCACGATTATCACTCAATGACATATTCCAACTATCGTAAAATGTGTGAAATTGTGAATGGGCGCAACAGATCAATGATAACACGATTACATGACAAAATAATTCATGCGAAATCTCTAGGGAAGTACCAAAAGCAACCCTTTGAATGATCAATGAAACACAAATCATTATTCATCAGACGAAAGAAAGTTGCCCGAAAATCATCAACAATGGACAGAGAATTTCACACCGATACTTAACAGACATGCCGACGCCAGAAATCTGACACACAACATTAAACTCTAAAAATAAGTACTTAGATCATGAAATTGATTGAAGCCAGATCGAAATAGGCTAACCATTCACAAACTGTGAAATTTGAAATACAATTAATCTTTAATTGTATCATTAGAGCGTCGTATTTACTCGTGCAACATAGCATCACTTCATTTTCTCTCTCTTTAAGTCTCATTTCAATGATTAATGATTGAACTGGAATTAATGATAAATGACTGTGTTGAAAAGATGCTGCCGAGCATATGTTCTCTAGCAACCGGCCCGATGTCAGATCCTTTACAATTTTAAGGAGTCATTCATAAGTCATTATTAATGATTTGGAGATTGTACGATAATAGATTTAGAGTGGACTATTAGCTGTAGTTTATAAATAAATAGATTCTAAACGCGCTCAAGTTTCGTCGCAATGAAATGTGTTTCGTTTATTTCTGTTCGTAATTAGCCTCTTTTTTGTTCAATTGAATATATTCCCTTAGTTCGTTGTGGGCGGTGATTTTGGTTGTAATAACCAGGCTGGTCAATTCAGGATCATAGTCGCAGCGTACCTTGGGCTCCAAGGAAATGGCCGAGGATGCAACTGGGAGAATCGCTAGGATGATGATGATGATATAGAAAGCCACGAGGCAATGGCCGAGGATGCAACCGTGATAAGCGCTAGGATGTTGATGATTAATTCATTGTGGGGGGTTTTAAAATTAAATAATCGATCATTTGATAATTCACAACATTATGATAACCGATATAAACAAAACCTAGTAGAACCGAAAGGGGACTCGGGACACGAACCCACTTTCACAGTCATAAGGGAGGTAGAGCTAAGTGGAATTCCACTCGAACCGCTCTTCTAGGGATGTACCCCCACCTTACAGAAGACCACAGTGAAGTAGCACTTCGTAACTGTTGTGCTATGTGTCTGCTGGAGGGTAAGGTCGCTAGAGCTCAGTTGGTGCCTGCGACCCTTGCGGTTATTGATGTCCAGGGCAGCGGTGATCACTTACCATCTGTTGACCCTCTTGTTCGTTTACCACCCTGTTGGCATAAAAAAAAACATTTTCTAAGTATTCGACTTTACCAGTCAATAGACACGGTCAAGTAATATAACAAAATAACAATTAAAGTCAGCTTAACTTTTGAAAGCGATAAATATTTTACTTCGCTACTAAGTAGCGACATAAAAGTAACCAATATTTTACTAAAGCGACATCTAACGTTTGGTAAAGTAAACAATAATTTGTAAGATCACCGTCTACAATTCTACATCACAACCAAATGAGAGCTGTTAATCCAACGGAAGCTATCTTGGCTTGATTCTGGTTCTTGCTTTACTGAGATTCTAATAACAGACGATAAGAAGCTTCCAAAATTACAACGTTCGCTTTCTTTCAATAAACAATAATTTTATTTAATTTATCGAATGGTTATTAAAGATTATTTCTAACCAGCCTTGATTTTTTTTTGTAGCTTTCCATAATCGTTAACCAAAGGTAATTGGTTAACGATTATGTCCCTTATATTTTAACCGTCGGAACATTCTGAGCAGCCTTTATACCACTTACTTTTTTTTGATTATTTTAGATTTGTTTGAAAATATAATTTAACTAAAGACAGTCGATTAGCCTCCAATAGATCCCCAGACAGTATGGAGTCTGGGTGTTATTGTGCAGTCCACGCCGCGCCGGGAACGAACAGTATCAAACAGTGAGCATTCAACGGTAGCATAATAATAGCTCTTGTCCTATAAACTGTGAAATATTGTCGCGCGACGCAGTACACGCATAGAAAGGAGATAAATCTGTTGTTTAACATTTATTAGAGTCGTACCGTTTCTTTCCACAAAGTAAGCCTAATATTTTATGTAGCCTATTTTTTTATATCACGATAGTTCCGATTAGATTAATTCTTGAAGATCAAAATAGGTTGAGAAATTCCAATTTTTTTGTTAATCTAGAGAATCGGATTTTACCACTTATGTTTATTTTATCAGTTACTGTAGATAATAAAACTTTAAGAAATTATTTCAATAATATTTTCTACGTGAAAAATAGCGCTTAATAATTTAAACTTAAATCCAATTCAAAAGTACAGAATTGAAGTTCAGAGAAAGTTTAATCGGTCTGTATAGAGCTACGGAGTGGATTGATTATCCTGTTTTATCTGCTATTCGGGCGTATACCATCAACACAACAGATGTTAGTGCAGGGAGCGAATGATAAAAAAATTAACAATAGCCGTAAGTGGAGTCAGTTACTAAATAATAAAGTTTAACGACACCTTATTAAGGATTTATTTGTTGCTCCTACCGAATTATTCCGTAATTTATTACAAATAACTCTCTCTTATGTAACTATAATGTTAAAAAAAATAATATTTCCGTGTACTTTATGTCGATGTATTAAGTGCTATATTTCTTTGAAGGTTTTTAACTCAATGTGTGGTTAATAGTAATAACATTTGTTACAGGATTTGATTTTAATGACCCTCATTCAAGTTGAACATCATTGTAGCATTCAAAAAGTATTTTATATATTGGGTAATTTTTAATAGGATTTTTTGTGATTTATTTAAAACACTGTTGAATATCACTTCCGTTTGTTTGTGTTGGTCGAATTTAATTGATCAATGTTAAATTTTGGTTCTGAATAAAAATATGTGAAACTGATACATGTTTGCTACATAATATTACTGATGAACTATGTAATTGATTGATCGGTACCGTTTATAACATTAACATTACACGCAAAATAAATCTGTTCTTCGTAAAAACAAAGTATATATCGTGTTGATGGTTTGTCTGTGTTTTAAAACGGGTCAAAAAAATTATTGCTGGTGCGCTGATTAACTAGCAAGAGTTTTAATTATCACAAACCTTGGTAAGCTTGGTAAGCGTGGTGACTTAGCCCAAATATTTGTAGTTATATTTTGACCATACCTTGATTTTTAGGTATGAAATCCTCATAACATTACTTAAACATTTGTATTAGAAAGGAATTAAAACATTTCAGTCACAGAGGCGTTCCTTGCAGAAGGCACAAAAACTTTTAAATATTTTGGTTCATTAGATTTGGGAAGCGGGCTCGCATTTCATACGCATGCCGATAATCGACCGGCAATAAATAACGAATATGACAGTTCCAAAAAAATACGGAATTACAAAAAACTTTATGAATGCACGTCCTCATTCACAAATATGTACAAGGAATTTTAAACCTTACAGCAAAGCATTACGGCGCAAGTTTCTTCGCACCGTGATGGTACAATGTATCACAGTTTACCAAATTTTTGGATATAAAATAGATTTGCAGTTTTAAATCTTGAAGTGATGTGTTAAGATTCATATTTCGTTGTTGGTGGGTTTTGGATTTTGAAGAATTTAGCATTTTGAGCCTAATTATCTAAATGTGTCTGGATGCTAATTATCCATTAGTTGATCTGACACCACAAATGTTTGGTAAAAATGTGCCACGTGTTGAATGACATGAGAATAAGCTTCCCTCAGATTTTTTATGCGGGAAATTGCTTCTTTTCTCTGCAATTATATTTACAAAGTTTTAATATTTCAGATTTTAAATGAAATTAATTATAAACCTTTTTTGAGGATTTGCTCAAAAGTTTTGATTTTAGTTTTTTTTTTTGTGTAAGGGAGGCAAACGATCAAGAGGGTCACCTGATGGTAAGTGATCACCGCTGCCCATGGTCATTTACACCCGTACAAGAGTCGGAAGAGCTATGCCTGCCTTTAAAACCCCATATCCTCCCCAAATGAACTCTGGCGACTTAACTCACCACAATTTTTTCTGCTTTTCATCAAAGTTACTCAAAATACAAATTATTGCAAAATCCAACTTCCTCCAGCCTTATTACCAAATTCTCCGAAACTTTATCAGTAAACAAGAAAACGTGTGAATACATCCAGTCGTAAGTCAAGCCGAGCTGCGACAAAAACAATCGCAAACAGGATACCACCACGCCTGATTGGCAGTCGGCACGATTAGACGCAAGAGGTGACCTGTGACCGGTGGCGCCACCTTTTTGCCCCGTCTGCGGTGATAATCCACTTTGTACACCCAATTTTTGAGCACCCGCCTCTTTAGCAGTTGGCCTAGTACACTTTGATATTTTGACAAGCCAATAATTTTAAGCACCCGCATTGTGCACTTGGCCTAGTCCATTTTGCGCATCGATTGATATTTTCAACAGGCCTACAATATATGTTGGCAAGCCAATAATATGAGGAGTTTGATGGCTCAATGGCTAGCGTGTACGGCTTGCCAGGCCAAGCAACTTTCGCAGAGGCCAGTCATCGGACGGTTGACAAAAAAAATTTCATCTCGAGCTCCTCCGTGCTTCGGAAGGCACGTTAAGCCGTTGGTCTTACGCCTGTTCTCTACAAGATCGTGTAAGATTACTGTCCCATCGAACTATGAGAGTTAGGGAATAGGGATTGCATATGTGCACTTATCTGTACTTGTCCTGCGTACCTCGCTTAAAAGCAGTCGCCATGGATAAACCCGGCCGGGAAGGTATTATTATTAATATGAAAAGGTGCTCGAAGAGTACCAGGCCAGGTCAACAAATTGCCGTTGCTCAAAAATTAGGTGTCCAAAGTGGAATACTTCTGTCTGCACTGATAATCTTTGACATGACAAATGAATTATGGCGTCGAGTAATTAGAACATTTTTTGGTTTCCCGCTAATCTTTGCCTTTTTTGGCGGTTCTGTACTGATTGATAATCTTTGACATTGTTTGCTCTTAATAAGGGTTCCATGAACATTCTTTGGAGAAAAATATCAAGATTTCGCGAACGAAGGAAATGTGTGTACTACTTATTAGGAGCTTCCGTGTTTGATTATTTATTTGAAGTTATTAATAAAGAGCAAATCGGTTGATTTTTTAATGAGAACGTTACTTGTTTTAAACCTGAAAAAAAATCATTAATTGATCTTATTCAATCTAAAACACGAATTACCTTTGTTTCAATAAAACTACTTACAAATTAAAAAAACACGTGTTTAAATGGAAATAATTTTTTTTTTCTATCATTAATTGATTCGTACAATAAAGTCTTATTAGTTAAGGCAATGCAAAGGCAATTCAACGATAAAAATGTTGGTAATAACAACTTACAAGACGCGAATCAGTTTAAAAAATAGTGTTAAATAAATCTCATGTAATCATATTGGAACTACCAATTGGCAAGCAGGAATCGATCCGCCAAAATTATTATAAGACATAAAAAATAAAAAGTCATCTGATTACAAACAAATAAACTGTTCGATCGTTATTAAAGATCCTATGTCATTACCCCGCCATTAATCTAACAGAATCACTTAACCATTGGCTCTGATTTCTGGATTAGGACAGGGGTTACCAATCAATAATTTTGTTGACCCGCTTGGTGAAACGGTCAAGAAGTTCAAAATCAAAATATTCTTCGTTAATATAAGCTTCATAGAAGCACTTATTAATCGTCAAAAATGCTACAACAAATGACAGGACCACCGATTCAGAAAGCAAGAAACTCGACAGTTGCTATTTTCAAATGCCATTGTATGTTTTCTTTACAAAGGTTTTCATATGTCAGCAAAAAAAACGAATCTAATAATTATGACAACAACATGTGCAGAGTACTGCAGAGAGACAATTGTCAGACTCACAAATTCTTGTCGGTATCATTTAAGAAATCTTGTATCTTAAAAATAAGTTAACTATTAGACCAAAAGGCTGCGGGTTCGATCCCCGCACATGACAAACATTTGTGTGCGGTTTATTTAGTAAGATTAAGAAGCGTAAACATAAAAATGGACATAATAATATGTAATTTACTTAAAATCTATGCACCTATTGATAGAAAAACCTAGAACCTATTCAAGTTACGCCAGCCTGCATATGAATTAATTTATAATTCCTCCTAACTAAATCTAAGGACCCAATTCGCGGGCCGTCATTACTGACCTCTGGCTTAGGCCCTTTGAAATTAAAAACGGCCGTACAAAAAGGGCAGATCGTTAGCGGCGGCCTTTTGTGGCGAAATTAAATATCGCACTCGTAAATAACTGAGCGCGTTAAATATTGTACAATATTTGGCGACGAGAGTAAGCCACTTACTTTGAGGGTGCGTTCCGTTTGGTAGCTTTGTGCGATTGTCATATTATACGGTGTGAGAATACTATCATTTTATTTTGTGAGGCCGTATAGTATACTAGCCTAGCATACTAAACCACCAATTCATTCCATTGCCAATGTATCGAAATCTGTCCAATTTACAATAGCGAAACGTTATTCCCAATATTGTCATAAATGGGGAACCTGTAGAAATAGTCTACTCGACAGTGTTTCTGGGAATAACACTAGATTCCAAATTGCAGTGAGTCCTCATCTCACTGCGTTCGGATTCTTCAGATGCGGTGGTCGAGTCATTCCTTTGTGCTAAAAATGTATGACGATTTATAAGTGCCTTGCAGAGGCCTACATGAATAAAGTATATTTTGAGTTTGAGTATGCAGTGACAAAAATAGAAATACATATATCTGATGTGGAAACAGCTAGGCTAGTGTACTTTGGTCACTTTCACAGTATTATTTGATATGGTTTGCTTTTGTGGGGCTCAACTTCTGACATCATCAATATATTTATACTGCAGAAGAGAGCCGCCCGTGCTATTTATGGTCTTATTATGTACTGTTGAGATACAAGTAGTCACGCCTTAGACTACTTTGAGCTTTTGTTTCAAGTACTTTAGATTTTCCATGAAATCACCAAAACACAGCCAATGCTATTGTAATATAATTTATCATACCAGGCCCCAGAAAGAGCGTCTCTCAACCAGGGTAGAATTAATGTAGAAACGAATAACTGCTCTAGCTTTTTTGCAGTAAACAAGATGAGTTCAAAGGACACCTTCCGAACTGGGACTACACCAGTCGGGACATTTCAAACTGACAAACATGAATGGATGAATAATATCCTCCCGCGCTCGCTAAAGCTGTTCTTTATTACCACCGCATAAAGTCCAGATTGCTGCAATTTGCTACAGTTGTCGGAGCAAGCGCTCGTGCCCGAATTATGAATGCTCTGAGAATGAGGTGGAAGGGACTTCATACTTGATTACGCATAAGGTCATCTATATAATGTATCATCATCATCCTAGCGCCTCTCCCGGTTGCATCCTCGGCTATTGCCTTGGAGCCCAGGGTACGCTGCGACTATGATCCTGAATTGACATGCCTGGTTATTACAATGGAGCGACTGTCGTCTGACCTCCGTAACCACAAGGGAAACCAGACCAGTTGGTTCATAGTCGGGACCAACGGCTTAACGGGCCTTCCGAAGCACGGAATCATCATTCTTATCGGACAATCAGGTGATTCAAGCCTGCAATGTCCTAACCAAACTGGGAAAACCAACACAAAGTGAAGGTGTTCCCCGCGGGATTCGAACCCACGACCTCCGATTTCGTAGTGTTTGAGCACACTGCTCTAACCACTACACCACGGAGGCAGTTGTATAATATATATCATCTATATAATGTATATTGCTACTAAATAAGTAAGTCCCTACTAGTAGTTCTAGCTAACTATAAATATTTTAGCAAGTTTTGATAACAATTTGGAATTTAATATTCGTATATCTGATGTATGTGACTACACGCACCACAAAGTCAGTAGCTATGTCCTTTACTCCTTAGCTTAGTTTAGAAACACACCAGGCTAAAACTACGCTACCGACGTTCAGCGGCAATGCATTGTAGCTATATTATACAAAATTGAGCGACGGAATTTCGGCATAATGTGTCATCTTCCATTCAAAATACATTGCAGAAGTCGTCAAGCCGAACTCTTAGTCTGCGCAAAAGTTTGGCTTGTGCATTTATTTGTTAGGCCCATAACAAAATTGCTTTAAGCTAATTTGGGATACGATCTCTGATATTGATAAAATGATTAAAAATATTAAATAGGTAATAAAACATAATTAACTACAGCCGGACAGTTGCAATTCGAAGCGATAACTAATAATATTAAATTACTGCGACATTCCAAGTATCACACTACTTTCGCCATTCACCAAACATCGGTACAGCACCGATTTATAACCAACAAATTCTACATTCCATATTTGAATTGTTAGATGCCCTCGCCATACTTGGACCAGTTTCAAAATTGGCACTAAAATTTGAAGTGACGCTCGCTTTTTATAGCAGTGAAAGCATGTTGAAATCGTAGGTCATGTTACAGAAAATAATGACACAGTTTTCTGTTGTCGGGGCATATTTACGATTTAAATGTATGCTACATTCGGTTCCTTTGCCACCCGAGAGACGGCTACCTGCCAGCGACACGCTTCGTTACCCCATTAGGCTCCCAATTTGAATTATGAACGGCGTTCCATTTTGCAATGCGATCTTTTTGGACAAAATTAAAAAAATAAATCTATTTGACGTTTGCGGCTGGCGGGAATTTTGCGCGGTAAGTTATGAGTGGAATGGATCGGTTCGAAATTTAAATTTGGAAAATATGTGACGTTCAATTTATTCGTTTCCATTCCGCATCATAGGTTACAAACAAGCATTACCTATACCTACTTCTAAAATTACTCTAAAGCTACCAAAGGCCGTTAGGGATAACCAAATGTAGTCTATTAAACGTAAAAACCAATATGTATTTTGTTAATTATTTTTGGAAACACGCAAAATTATCCGCGACACAAATAAGCCTATAACAAAATACTGGGTTTCTCTAAGCCGTTACTAATTAGATTTACCTTGGAAAACCCTGAAATACTAAATTTTAACTATTTTCAGCTTACCCATTTCATGTCTCGAATACCTTAAAATAGTTTGGCACGTGTAGAAATATTTTAGGGATATTAAAATTCAATAAAAAAAAATATCAAGATATTTTTTTATTCACCGATCCAATATTATTATGCCTATTTTAGGAATACGGCAGACTGTTAATATATTTTTTTAATATATTCCGTTTTTAAAAGACAACACATGATCTGTCCCTTCAATAACTAGCTAACTACAGACCACACTCGCATTCGATTCACCGACAATCGATTGATTCGGACACAATCGATTGATTTATAATCGAGTCGGCGTTTGATGAGCCGATTGTGTTACAGTAACTCGAGATATGCTTGTAATGTCCGATGATCTGTGGGCGTATGGTTAGATGTTTTAACACTTTTACTTTAATGGTGTTACATTTTGTTGCTTATGGGTTGAAGAATTGATAAGTAAAGAGCAAATTTTTTCATTGTCGGCAGTTTTTCTTTACTTGGTCACCTAAAATCAAAGATATTCTTTTCGTAGTGAAAAACCTCCCTTAAGAAGAACTAGATCGATAATAAGTTGAGGAGAAATTGTACGATTGCCTAGCTGTAATTTTGTTGTCTGTATTAAAGACAAGTTTGATAGTAAAATAGGGAAAAGAAAGTTATAGTAAGTCTAGTAAAGTAAGAAACCCCTATGGGTTTCTTTTAAAATAATATATAGAAATCAAAACTTATGTAACAGATTGATTATGTGAGTCCTTGCATAAGGCTTAATAGTATCTCAATTTGGGAATTTAACTAAGGACCTTTGAGTTTTAAGCTGACCCGCTCAACCCATAACCTAAGGATCCCGTATCATTTCAGTATATTTCGGCTTCTCTAAAATTATCTAAAAGTCTAAAATCATCCTGAAAATTAAGTACCTATCACAGTACCAAAACAGTTAAAAACAACAAGCGAAAAGCTTAGAATATCCACACAAACAATTTCCCCATATCTATGTTAATTAAAACCAAACACAACAGTTGGAAAGCTAGCTATCTCTTTCCTTAGTCAAATTGCGCACGTATCTCCAATACTATAATTGGTTGAGTTATACAAAAAGGCCGTCGGTTAACTTAACTAGTAGGTAATCATTTAAGATAAAGTTTAATTAAGCAATCCTGGCCACAATCTTCATTAACATTTGCTTCCTAAGCAAGGGGTGGTGTAGACTGGCGGGCTTTCACTTTAAGCTTAATTGGTGTTTAAATAAATGTTCTTTAGTGAGCTAAATTTTTATAGGAATGGCCATAGATTATCCTTGGATATGACGATTACACCAGAAAAATTAATTGTTAGAAAAATGTGGCATTATTTTGATTAATGTTACGTACGTCGGTTACTTAATTTACTTCGCGATGTGAAGGGAGCGTCGCTTCACATAACAAGGCCTGTGTCGGGGTAGGCCGAAGTATGGCGAGGGTTTATTTAGTTAATTTGTCTTTTTATTACCAATACATAGTAGGACAAGGTTTTATGATAATAAAAATTAAACTTGTCCTTGTAACTATTAATTATTTGTTTTATTTTCAACCAACAAATAAAAGGTTATAATTGCGTTTGACCATATGGCCTAATATATATTGCACATGTCAACAAGTATGAATAGCATCACTAAATTTTTTGTCAAGTTTGATAGAGGCATGCACTGAATATGTAAAGGACTTGTTTAAGCACCATTAAAAAAGCAATTGCAAAAGTTATTCTAAGGATTTTATTCACATCCCAACTAATATTATAAATGCGAAAGTAACTCTGTCTGTCTGTTACGCTTTCCCGCTTAAACCTCGCAACCGATTTTGATGAAATTTGGTACAGACAATCTTTAGACCCTGAGACAGAACATAGGCTACTTTTTATTTCGAAAGAAAGAAATCCACGCGGACGGAGTCACGGGCGGCCGCTAGTATTCAATAAACTGTAAAAGCCTATTGTTACCGGTATTTCCCGATCTCCAATGTGCTCCCATCCTTACACCGTCTTACTTTAAACCCTACGCCGCGGGTAACCGGCCGATGTGTCGGCGACTCGTTAGCGAACATGCGCCACGCTCTGCCTACATCTTAATTAAGCGACCGGTATAAGGCCCGGTGTAGGCTTGAGATATCGGTAAATTACCGGTGTTGGCGAAAGGACCGGTATTTGCAACTGCCTTTGTCGCGCAGTGGCTAGTAGCTTTTGTAGCTCGGTAGTCTAGTGGTAAGAGCGCCGGTTCACATGCGTGAGGTCGGCGGTTCAAATCCGGTCAGGCACGCACCTCTCTCTATATTACCAAAAATCTTATGAGCGTAATTTCATACCAGCTGTGCGGTGAAGGAAAACATCGTGAGGAAACCTGCACACTACGATTAAGTGAGTGTACTGGAGAAGGCAACGGCAAACCACTCCATTCAAATTGTGTTTCATACAATGATGACGACCGGCAGTAATGAGGAATTACGACTCAAGGATAGCTAATAGGACGTTCTCTGAAGTGGCAGTCGTGCAAGGTTCGAAGCCAAAGCAGGACGGAGAATTAGAGTCTGAGTTTTTCAATTAAAATACTCAAGGTACGGTGCAATTATATTAACCCCTTCGAAAAACATTTTAAGTTTTTGGTGTTACACCTGATCCCTCCAAGTTTGTGTCAGATTTCTATCCCACCGAAGCATGAGACTGATGGAACAGGGAGTGCATCTATGCTTGCGCACGCACTTGCTTACAACACAACATTCTACATAGTTGGCTGATCGTAAAGATTACCCTCCGAATCCAGCTTGGAGGACCTAAACTTACCGGTATTATGCGGTCCTCCATTGCTTGGCTATCGTTCGTCTTATCGGTAAACAGGTTACGTATTATCTCACCGGAATGCTGTTGGGTCGGGCCTAATTATCCGCATTGTCTATAATGATCTTTTAAACCTGGAGGCTTATCGACCATTAAAGTAGCTTAATTTTGTAATGCTTGTAATTTTATCAGCTTGTATAAAATGTAGAGAAAAGTTTGGATCCTTTGAAATCTGAAGTAGTTTTATTTTAGACTAGCGGCCGCCCGCGACTCCGTCCGCGTGGATTTCGACTTCCAATAGCCTAAAGCCTTCCTCGTCAAATAGTCTATCCCACACAGAAATATTTTTTCAAATCGGGCCAGTAGTTCCTGAGATTAGCGCGTTCAAACAAACAAACAAACAAACTCTTCAGCTTTATATATTAGTATAGATTACCTCATATAGAATTTATTTTATTTGATAATCTTAAACTCTTAAAAAATAATATACATATATGTATTATAATCTATTCGTTTATTAATAACCGACAAAATTGACAAAAAAAATTTGGCTCCGTGGTACTGAATGCAGACTCTATAGATCTTATTTCCTTTAAGCTTACATTTAATTCCTATTTAAAAACATAAATAATAATGCCTTTGACACGTTTCTAGTTTGCACTTATTTGATAAACGAAGAAAAACATTATTACGTTTATCCCGAGTGCCATTTGCTTTTTAAATGACATCCGTTTTTCCTGTTCTTTTGGTAGCCACCCAGAAACATTTCAATAAAAAACCGGTAACTCCCGGTAGCTTGCGGCCGCTCTACGTGCTTATTAGGTCGTATATTGATGACCAATTAAGGCTCGTGTTCTCAATCTCGGCGATAAGAGCATTTGTTGCCGTCCGAGCGACAACTTATGCTAATAAGAGCCCGCCAAAACGGCTCATGTGCCACCCTAATGCTACTAAAACTATTATCTGAAAATTTAGCATTTACTTTTTATAACACAACGATGACTTTTTTCGTAGCAAATTGTACAAATGGATGCATGTCCTTCCCATTTTTAAACAAAGCGTTAGAAAATATTCGTAATGCAATTGTATAAAATAATTGTATCATGCAATTCAATGATGTTACAAGTTTTCTATGAATCAATTTTCAATTAGTTTTGGGACTTATATTATTAAGAATCGTTGCAATGCAACGTTGGCCTTTATGTTAGGTAGGTACATTGGTTTTTGCCCGAAGATAAAAAGACCGAAGAATGTTCAATTTTGGCCGAATCAAAGATAATCCTGGCTCCCGAGATGACTTATCAACATGAACAAAGAACAACCAGACATAAATCTGTTTAAGGAAAATATAATTATACAGCCAATAAAAGTAAGAAATACCTAAAGCCTATAATATTCTTAAGAATTTTTCGTTTAAAAGGACTTAATTACTGTTGCGCACAGGCGGGAAATCTTGTATTGAAGTCTATAGACGCTATTGCCTCATCCTTCAAAGCAAAACATTCTTGAAATAACTCAGAGCCTTACAAACGATGTTCCATTAATTCCCCAATGGACCTTTGATTAGACTGCCCTCATAAAGAATCTCGCACTAAAGGACGAACAATAATATCTATTACGAGGAGAATATAACTCAATATTGATACAACCGTCCACTCAATGACTGATTGTTAGCGAAATGGACGCGCCATATGACTCTTTCTTTTACCTCTTGACTTATCGATTCCTCACATGAAAGGACATGTCCATAAATGTATGGACAAAAAACCCAGAATCGACAGGAATGAAATGTATACCAGTGGATTGGCATTGAAATGTAATGTAATGTCACCAAGGGGGCAACCCTGAAATCGTTATAGTATAGGAGCTAGAAGCAAAATAAAATAAGGAAAAAAATCGTTCAAAACAATACTAAAATAAGTTTACGTCCTGTTGTGACTCAATATGACGTTGTTTTAATGTTGTATCACTTGTGATAAATTATCATCATCATCTTTCACAAGCAACAGCAACCTTATATCAACATCATATTCAATCACATCATAACAAACACTCTGTTTTTTGAATATTTTTTTCTTCTGGCCCATAGATTCTTGAATCATCACAGTACTACGTGTATTATTGTTAATTCTGTGGCTAAAGATTGCAAATATAAAAATAGTTGGTATAGTATAGGAGCAAAGAGCCATGTTGTAGGTGAGAATATCGTTGTTATTATGTTGCTGTTGCTTGTGAAATGTGTTGCTAATAATCATCACAAGTAAAACAACATAAAAACAACGTCATATTAAGCCACAACATGACGTAAACTTTGTTTAGAACGATTTTTTTCCTTATTTTATTTTGCTCCTAGCTCCTATACTATAACGATTTCAGGGTTGCCCTCTTGGTAACAATATATTATATTCCAATGTCAATCCACTGGTATACATTTCATTCCTGTCGAATCTGGGTCATTTTTTGGACATCACCTTTATGAAGATTACCATCGACAATCACGCCTACTCTCGAGAAATCAATGGACTCTCAAGTGCCCATAGCAAAGATTTATTAGGCCCTATTCGAAAGTAATATCCACTAATTCAGCGTAGAAAAACCCCACGTTTATACTCAACTGGACAATCGATGCTTTGTCGCCCGACTCAATATATTTTAAATGACTCCTTGACCGGCCTCTTCGGTCCGATCTCTTTTGTGACGGTTCCTTTTTCGAATCCGAATGGCGGGATATTTATTTTGAATTTTGAATTAAGAATAATTTTCTTTTTAGCTGCCGTCTGTGGACGTGTGCCGGGCATTAGCGCTCTTTGTCGACCAGTCGTGTTTAATGAACGTTGGGGGTCGTATCGTAAACTCTTTGAAAGGAACTACCGCGCTCGTTTGTTTTTTTATTTGGTTCTGAATTTGAAACTTTTTCTTAACACGTTAAAACTTTTTAATGTCAGCGCAACGATTGTTTGATTCTTTATTTGAAAAGGTGCGAATTTGTTTTGTCTAAAATTTGACTTAAAATCATTAGGGATTTTTGTGATAGTAGGTACTGTTTTGTGCGCTTGACAACGATTGCTACCTATAAGTATTCTGTGTTAAAGATATTATTATTTATAGGAAAGATTGTTTATACAGAAAACTTTGTATTATTCGGAAACGAATCTGCCTCTGTTGTCTCGACTACCTCAAACAAAATCGAGCAAGAAGTAAAGTCATTGTGCGAAAGCTAAGCGAATATTTAAGCATTTAAGTAAAGTACTTCGGTTGTTATTTTACAAGCGCACTGACAGTCGTTGATCAGTGTGCAAACAGCTAGGGATTGTTTGTTTCACATCAGTCAAAGCGGCCATCGTTCGGAACAAAGGGGATTTGCGAAGATCATTGCTAAAGTAATGCTAATTGAACAAGCTTATGGAGGGGTTGTTGTTCATTCGTCACAAAGTAAATTCGTCACGAAAAAAAGTATGTGTAAATTCGTCACAGTTGCACATTTTCTTGATTTAAAAATTTTGGTTGTTGTAAGTTCGTCACATCCATATATTTAGTGCAGACAGCAGAAAAATCAAACAAGAAGTAGAATAAAAACATTATTTAGTTTTCATCAACATAGCACTTTCTTTCAATTTAACCTTACATCTACTTAAAAAATACAGTTAACAAGGCTGATTTGCCAAGTTATATAAATAATTAAATCACAGTAATCATTACCTACATGTCTTTAAATTCAAACTTAAATCTAAATAAAAATCACAGTTTTAAAGTGGCTGATTTGCCAAGTTTGAATTGTTAAGTTTTTAGATGTCTTGACTTTAGAAAGAGATAGATATAGCAAGCGAGCGAGAAAGAGAAATGTAGGCTTTCTTTTAGTTCCTTTTTTTAATTTAATTTAATAATATATTATATTAAATGCAACCTGTATTCAAAAACAAAAGCTCTCAAAACCGAAAAGTTTGCTTGCTATCGCTACTTTATGCAAAAAATATGAAAAATGAAAAATTGTGACGAATTTACAACAACCCTTACCTACTTTTGGCAAATTATTAATGCATGTGACGAATTAACTTTGAATGTATGAAGTTTTCAAAAACGGGACGAATTTACTTTGTGACGAATGAACAACAACCCCTTTAAAACTGTGATTTTTATTTAGATTTAAGTTTGAATTTAAAGACATGTAGGTAATGATTACTGTGATTTAATTATTTATATAACTTGGCAAATCAGCCTTGTTAACTGTATTTTTTAAGTAGATGTAAGGTTAAATTGAAAGAAAGTGCTATGTTGATGAAAACTAAATAATGTTTTTATTCTACTTCTTGTTTGATTTTTCTGCTGTCTGCACTAAATATATGGATGTGACGAACTTACAACAACCAAAATTTTTAAATCAAGAAAATGTGCAACTGTGACGAATTTACACATACTTTTTTTCGTGACGAATTTACTTTGTGACGAATGAACAACAACCCTTTTAAAGTGGCTGATTTGCCAAGTTTGAATTGTTAAGTTTTTAGATGTCTTGACTTTAGAAAGAGATAGATATAGCAAGCGAGCGAGAAAGAGAAATGTAGGCTTTCTTTTAGTTCCTTTTTTTAATTTAATTTAATAATATATTATATTAAATGCAACCTGTATTCAAAAACAAAAGCTCTCAAAACCGAAAAGTTTGCTTGCTATCGCTACTTTATGCAAAAAATATGAAAAATGAAAAATTGTGACGAATTTACAACAACCCTTACCTACTTTTGGCAAATTATTAATGCATGTGACGAATTAACTTTGAATGTATGAAGTTTTCAAAAACGGGACGAATTTACTTTGTGACGAATGAACAACAACCCTTATGGAGTTGGGTTTTTGAGTTAAGAATCGATGTTTCGGAAATTGGGATTTTGACGGAGATTCCTCTATCTTTGAGTTTTTAATATTGTCAATGTACTCATCCTTACTTCCTTACTAATATTATACTTCCTTACTAATATTATAATCGGAAAGTGTGTTTGTTTGTTTGTTCCGCTTTCACGCCGTAACTACTGAACCGATTGCTATGAAAGTTTGCAGACGTAAAGTTAGAAGTCCGGACTTTAAATAATAGGGTACTTTAGTCCAGGAAAAATGATGATCCCGAGGGAAAAACACAATACCTAGTGTTTGCTTGATGGCCGAATTCCACGCGGGCGAAGCCGCGGCCGGAAAGATAGTGTTTGATTAGTCAATCGAAAGAGTTTAATACGTCGTAGGTACCTACTATGCTTTAGACAATTATAATACTTCAATACTTATGTACCTACTTACTTACGATGATGGCGCAGTGAATATAAAATAATTGACTATTTAAGTATTTATTATACAGAATAAAGAATTTATTAATGAATTAGTAAAAAGTTAAATTTTTACGTAAGCCACTTTAAATGACCAATGAAAATTATGATGTCATTAACTATCGGACCATTTTCAAAGTCATTACTTAAAATTACGGCTAAAAAGCAATTACAATTCTATCAATGCCTTTAAAACCACACGTTAGTCTCATGGTGAATACACAAGGCTATTTTCCTGTTAGATCAAACACTTATTGCTAATTACTAACATATTCGATCATCTACAAGTAAGCGCTAGTAATCACACATTAAGCACTCGTGTTAAATTAAACCTTATTACAATCAACTTGAACCACATTTTTGAACGACACGTGTTGTGATGTTCTAAGAAATACTTATGTTTACTTTTATTGCTCATACTAATTAAAACCTCGATGGTGAAGTGATTCTTTGTTTTATTTTCGTCGAAAATTAATTGAATAGCAAACAATACTATTGATGATTGAGTTTTTATTTGGTTTGAATGACCTTGCAAGCAAAGGCTATAAAGATTGTGCCTGAGTTTCAAAGTTTTAAAACTTTATATTTAAACGCCCACCTTTTTACTCAATAATTGAATACATTAGTTGTCATGGAATAGAATTATAAGAAGGAAAATTACTGGAAAAGTAGCGTTTTTATCTTATTTGTTATTTTTACAGAACTTTCTAAGCAGGTTTACCATATAAAATGATTTTGACGGAATTGCTAAAACTTAGAATAAATTTTCGCCTAGTCGGAAAAAAGCCTCAAAAAATATTTCCAAGAGTGTTTTCAAGTTGGTAGACTTAAAAATAACAATCGTAACCATGGCAACCGGCAGATAAACCAGTTATGCATTATGTTTAATGCAGTCTCAATCCTCGTGTGAGTTCCACTTCGCGCGTCTGTTGGTGTTCGTCACGACACGACCCGCTCGCCGCCGATTGTCTTTAGCGGCTCTTACAGGGTTGCAAAGACTAGTTTATATACAGAAAGGTCCATACATGTTAAATGGGCATGCTACAAAAATACTGATGCCAGTACTTGACCTAACACACCAATAGATAGCTCTAAAAAATTGGCCAAGTGCGAGTCGGACTCCCGCACGGAGGGTTCCGTACAAATTTTATTTTTGACGTATTAAAAAAACTACTGAATAGATTTTGTTCGAACCAATTTTCGTTGGTAGTTTTTATGGTAATGTACATTATATAATTATTTCAGTTTTATCATCCTCTTATTTTAGAAGTTAGAGGGGGCACACTTTTTTCCACTTTGGAAGGGTCTGTCACGCAAAGTATTCACTTCAGAAAAAAGTGACATTAGAAACTTTAATATATTTTTTAAAGACCTATCCATAGATACCCCACACGTATATGTTAAATAAAAAAAAATATTTCGAGTATCAGTTCTCACTATGGGGACCCCCCACTTTTTTTATTTTTTTTCTATTTTCGTGTGAAAACCTTGTTGCGGTTCACAGAATACATCCCCTCACCAAGTTTCAACAGTATAGTACTTATAGTTTCGGAAAAAAGTGGCTGTGACAGACTGGCGGACAGACAGACAGACAGACAGACAGACATGACGAATCTATAAGGGTTCCGTTTTTTTGCCATTTTGGCTACGGAACCCTAAAAACCCGGAGCCGGAGACTTACAATAAGAACATAAAATTAACAGTCGTAACCATGGCAACCGGCAGATTATCCAGGGATATGCTAGGAAACGAATAGACCTACTTTAATACTTTTTTAATCACACAAATGTAATCAACTTAAATATATTAATATGCATAACACCCAGACCAAGACAGACATGTTCATGCTCACAAATGTTTGTCCAGTGCGGGGATCAAACCCGCGACCTCTTAGTCTAACAGAAAACTTCTTGATCGTTACACCAAGCGAGCCTTCCCTTATTAATCACCCAGCAAAATGTTATGAATGTCGCTAAGTCACTTTATGCTTTACACTATTTAAGATTCGAGTGTCTTTCTGTCACCTAACTAATCTTTGCCTCCGTGCTAAACAGGCGCGCAGTCTCAATTAGCGATACTTTAGCAATAATTAATGTAAAGCCCTTTGTCTGCGAACAATGAACGCTGGGGCAAAGTACTATGTCTTAGTAGGTAGGTCTATAAATACAGGTAAGCGTCTGCATGATATTTTTACAGGGAGGCAAGCGAACAAGCCGGTCACCTGGTATGCTAGCCAAAATGCCACTTTGACGAATTTGCCATACGTTTTCGTAGCGACT
Organism: Nomophila noctuella; assembly: GCA_958496325.1. Classification (NCBI taxonomy): domain Eukaryota; kingdom Metazoa; phylum Arthropoda; class Insecta; order Lepidoptera; family Crambidae; genus Nomophila; species Nomophila noctuella. The sequence continues at coordinate 5,137,111 of OY292505.1, read as the reverse complement.
TATATCTTCATCCGTGTGCGGGATTGCAATATAAGTCGCTACGAATCAAAGTGGCCTCTTGGCTACGGGCCCAGATGGTAAGTAATCACCGCTGCCACATCAACAACCGTACAAGGGTCGCAGATGCGTTGCCTGCCTTTAAGACGCCGTACCCTCCCCAACTGAGCTCTGGCGACCTTACTCACCAGCAGAAACAGAGCACACCAATTACGAAGTGATACTTCATTGTGGTCTTCTGTACGGTGGAGATACTTCCCCATACGAGCGGCTCATTCGAGTGGAAATTCCACAAAGCTTTACCTCTCTATATAAATACATATGATAATATGATAATGTTTCTTTAAATGGAGATGACACAATGTGCTGAAATTACATCACGATTTCTATTATTGAAAATATCAACTTCGGTCCCGTTTTTTTCCAGTTTGTGTCTTTCTATACTATTAATTCTTACCTAATATATAAAAAAAAAATTAAATGTGCGTCAAATAATTTCATTCACTTATAACCGTCCAATCTTTCATTCACCAAAAAATAAGTGTACCTACCTACGTATGTACACCAAATAAGCATCTCCTTCACTCAAACTCCACGATAATTTAGCACATCCCATTCCCAGCTGAGCATAATTGCATTCCCATATCCAACTAATAACATTAACATTAACTTGTTCCGAGTTCCTATGGGAAAACTAACACGCGGAAAAGAGGTTGAATGCTCGCTTCCTATTGGTCGAGAACGTGCGAATTGTGTTAGCAAATCGTTTAGGCGGTGAGAAATGTTCTATGGGAAGGTACAGTAAGTGTAGGCAATGTTTGGACGGACAAATAGATTGGAGGTGTTGACCGGTTACAAAGGAAATAAAGGCGTTAATATTGTATCAAGTACTTTTAAAAATAAACAAACTAGGCGGAAAAGAACGCGACCGAAGTTTGGCGTGACTCTGCAAGTGCAATGTGTATTAATCGTATCAATAGAAGATGACACACCATGGAGAAATTACCGCGTAATTTTGTATTGAAAATGTATTGCCGCCGAACCTTGGTTGCGTAATTTTATCCTAGTGTGTTAAAAAATTAGGACTTGATAGACTTTAAATAGCTAATGTTGTCATACTTTGGTGCTAAAAACGACTTGATACAAAATTTATGTTCAAAAGAGCATTAGATCGCAATTTTTCATTGATATAAAATTTTGCTGTAGTGATAAATATTGGGGAAAAGCTTCTTGTCTCTTCTTCTCGTAAAATTTAAGCTTACTGAAGCTGGTGACTTATTTGTCAACTTCAATCAGTTTGAAAACAAAAGCTAGTGGGTACAATTATTTTTAGCTGATAATTTATTAATTTGATTGATAATCTCTGAAACCTATACGATAAAGAATATTTTGAACAACATGAACAGTTTTGCATAAGAGCATTTGATATAATCACTACTAACATTTCTAAGCAATCAGTCCCTAGTGCATAAAATATTCACACACACTCTAAAAGCGTAGAAAGCTAAAATACACTTCATTTACGAATAAGCCGGCACCTTGATGGTCCTAATAAATATTAAATTGCCATAGAGTATAGAGCTATTACGGCCGGTGAGACCGTAATAGATCTATTAAGTGTCTATGGTACGGTGTAATTATGTGTGGAACGGGATAGCGGGATGACTTAATCCATTCAAATTTGACGGTTAAGTTAAGGCTGGGTGCAGGATTCATGCAGTTATGCAAGTAATTACTAACTAAGTAAAAAAAGTATGTATGTTTGCTTCGATTTGAAACTATAAAATGGATTATGGTGTGTTATGTTTCAATAGATGCAATACAATGATTCTGCAAGAAATATCAGATGAAACGAGCAATTTACCGGCCGAAATTAGGGATGGTCGCTAGTATTAATAAAAGAGGAATGCTTGAAAACATGATCTCAACTGAACCACTTATCTGAAGAAGTATTTGCTTCCACCTCAAAGAAGATGACCATTTTGAATGAAAAGTAGCAACTCATAAGAAATACATCTGTAACTCTATGTGTTTAAATAAATTATTGACATACACTTTTTTTTTGTTTATGGCCTCTGCGTCTCCCGAGCTAATGGGTCACCTGATGGTAAGCAGTCATCGCCGCCTAAGGACATCTGCGACGCCAGAGGAATCGCCGATGAATTTCCAGCCTTCAAGACGCACAACTGAGCTCTGGCGTGCGTACTCACCAGCAGAAACATAAAACAACAGCTACGAAGCGTTACTTCACTGTGGTCTTCTGTAAGGTGGATGTACTTCCCCCAGAGCTCAGTTGGGGAGGGTATGGGGTTTTAAAAGCCGGCAAAGCATCCGCGATACACCTGGTCTCGCGGACGTCCATGGGCGGCGTTTATGGCAGCGTTTATGGCGGTGATTGCATATCTGGTGGTATGCAATCACCGCCATAAGCTCTAGGAAGAAGAAGAATGTTGTCACAGTGAGTGTGGTCGAAGGCTAACAGCTAATAAAGCCAGTTACACTAGTCGCGGTGAATTGCTCATCATACCGCGTGTCCAATTTTATGTGCGCTAACAACCGTGATAGAATATGAAATGCTAAATTAAAATTTTGCCACGAGTGACTTGAGACCTTACATGCACTGGTAAGGATAGGTGTATAAATTAATTTTAATATGAATATTTTTTTTTTGATGACAGAGGCGGCAAACGAACCAGCGCGTCGCCTCATGGTAAGAAATCACCGCCGCCCATGGACATCCGCGACATCAGAGTTTGAATCGTGGTATAATTCTAAATTACATATTTACAGGATAACCCGACTTTTCGGTTAAAATACGGGATTCTATCGGTTAAACGTAGAAGTATTTAATTATCATTAGTAACAGACACGTAAACCTTTTCTATGATAAAAAAAACGTATAATCCACTTATTTAAGACGGATAATATTTAAATCCCATACGTAGCATATTTATAACATTTTTGACTCTGTTAATTAAGCCTTATTGAACCTTTACAGGACTCAATAACTCTTTGATTCTGAGAATTGGAAAACGATACCACATTATTAATTACGAAATTCTGCTCGCGTTTAAATTAACAACTGTCCTGTCATATCAATGTGTTACGTTTTAATTAACTTGAAGCACATTTTTATTTACAAAGGCAACGTAAATAAATAAATATTTCACAACATCACATACATTGATCTGACCCCGTGTTAAGTAGCTTAAGCACTTGTGTTACAGACATCAGAATCAACAGTGGTATTAGAAATATACTTAAATAGATACATATAACACCCAGACCAGGACAAACAGACATGTTCATGCACACAAATGTTTGTCCTGTGCGGGGATCGAACCCACGACCTCTTGCGTAATAGGCAACATCTTGACCATTACACCAAGCGGGTCGTCAAAGTAAGTTTGTATTTTAATCTCATTCAAAGTTGATATTAAAGATGACTCTTCTGTCATTTCGTTTTCATAAATTTACAGTAAATAAAATCCCATATTGCGTGGTTAATTTCATGCTCTTGTATAAATTTTAGTTTGTAGTTGATCATATTCAAGCCTTTTATATAAAAACGATGAATTGAAAGACATTTTTTTTCTTATAAACTTTCTATTAATAATTGTAAAATAAATGAACAAAAGGTGCAGCTAACTTATATTATCTATCTCCCATCGCAAACTAATTCACAATAATATTAAACAGGAATTGTCTTCAACACTTTGGCATATCAGACTAAAAGCACAGTACTTTAGACCCATTACTAGGTTCCTAGCACGTCTAGAGTTAGACTCAGGGCATTCTGTGAGCACTAAATAAGTTAGTGTCGTTAAACTGTCTGCATTGTACAAAAGGCTATGGGTGTGGTGTTGGCTGGTTTTCGAATTGAAGATGGTTTCATTAGAATATTATATATGAAGGGGTTATAAATGTTTAGCAAAGTATAACTACTGGATTTTAAAGTTTAGATTAGGTCTTAGAAAGACCGTTTTTTGCATTCGTTTTCTAGATGAAGATCTTTGAATTTCGAGAATACATTGGTTATAGAATATACCTGTATTACTTTTGCCTACATAAATAAGTACCTACCTATAAACACATAAATTTGTTGATTCATAACCGCATTAAAAGAATCAGTTGACACATTTATTTCATTGTTTTCTAAACAAAATTCTATTAAAAATGATTCTTGTTTCTCAATTTTCTACATTTTATATACACACTTCGGTATTTTTAACTTTATATCCATATTATACCATTTTAATGTATACTTGTGTTTAATTCACTTGTGAAAAGTCAAAATCTTGAATCGATCTATACGTAAAAAATCCAAAAAATGTGTAATTTTTATCCCATCCGATACATCAACGCGTGCTAAGTCACACTGTCTAGTCACTAGTGCAAAGCGGATCTCAGAGATTCGAGATATTAACCTCTCGGTCTCGGCGGGTGAAAAGGGATAATTTGTGTAGTTATGCGCGTCGCAGCTCTAATGAGTTGTAAGTGCCACCCAGTGAGCCCTTTAGCGGACGTTAACAATGTATGGAGACGGCTTTCTTTATAACGGGACACTCAACTTTATATTGAACGCTTTCGTTTAATTTTCGTAGACCCTTTAGGCTTGATAACTTTACCTACCCCTATCTTCACAAGAATATTGTAATCAATACTAATAAATAAATATGAAGAGTTTGTTTGTTTGAGGGAGGCTTTAAGCTATGGTGTATGTATATTACACTATGCTTGCGGAAGCCGAAATCCACTAGGACGGAGTTTATTAGAATATCGCAAGAAAATAAGCCCCTCAGTGCTGTTTCGTTTATCATACTGCAGCCACCATCAGGTCAGTTTGCCCCAAGAAAAAAGGCCTACGCCCATCAGTAGACTATACGCACTTAACCGCTATCTATCCATTGTCGTTCCATCATGCAAGGGCAGCTAGCCACTTCTCTACTTCACCCACCACTTCTAGAAAATTAGGTCATTTTTAGATCTGAGGCATAACCCGTCGACGGGTTTTACTATACAATAAAGCCGTCTCCATAGTTACAGCTCGCTTGTCTCTGTGTGCTCACGAGCGACGACTTCATTAGCGCTCGCGAGCGGTCACGAGCGCTCGCGACCGCGCCATTGAGCGACCATAAAACTAACGCGACAAACTATACAAGAGTTTATTAATAAAAAAATCTTAGACATCATCGCACTTTTGTAACATCTTGTCGCTTAAGTCCCCACGCTTTTAGAAACGAACCATCCGTCCTTGTAAGACAGTTTCATGTACATATTTGAAGACGATAGATTTATGTATGTAGGATCGAGGGGAGAAATGATAGAGCTGGGAGAGGTTTCCTTGGTTTATTCCATGGTATACGTCTTTACCACGTCATGACACTCCGTCGTCTCTCCTTCATCTGACATCCTTACTCACCTTATATGCTTCCATTCGTTCGTTCATCGTACGGTCATCATACTGCGCTCTCATTGGTCGTCCACACTCGTCATTCATTACTCATTCACCATTCCTCCATAGACAATCATCACATAGACAACCGTCTATCCATCCCACATTCGGCCATCCTGCACTGATGTCTGTCCTCAGACATCATCAGACATCATCTTACATCATCAGACATCCATCCCACTCGGTCATCCTGCATCGATATTCAAACGTCATCAGCCATCCTGTCTCGTTCACACCCGGCCATCTTGAACTTATGTCTGTCCTCAGACATCGGCTCTATTCACAGCATCACAACTGTCATAATCATCAATCACCATTTCATCGTAACGCACACCGTATTTAGAACTTTATTTACATCTTACAAAACATGAAAACAAACTAAACATCTTTGCTAAAATAAAAAAAACAACACAACAGAGACTTCTTAAAAAACGCCAATAACAAAACAATCATTATCAAAAAAAATACCATCATCAAATTCCTGGATCAAACTTGCGCTCTAGTGCATCATCAGAAGTAAATCCATTATTCTTCCATACATCATCTTTCTCCAACGACACACATCCATACGTCATCATCAACAACACTCGTTCTAAAAACTCTTGCCCAACAATCACATTAAAAGGCCAATAAAACTTCTTAAAAATATAAAATGACACTTCGTTGTAACTATCTGCATCGATCTCGGCGTCTAAATCAACTTCTATCTTCGTTTTTATTTCTGATCGTCCAGGTTCTTTCTGAGATACACAACTATCTTCGTCATCTGGATATCGAATCTCATGCACCTCGTCAGTTATTATATTGACTTCACTTCCAGTGTCAACCAATGCAGCTGTTGTAAAATTATCTGCCACGAATTCAACTTCTGGCTTCTTACAATATTTTTTGTTATTTACCTCAGATATAACACTGACATTTGCCTCCTCTGCAATCAGTTCATTATCCGCCATCTTCGTATAACTGACCATAGTGTTCTCGTCATCACAGTCGTCGTCTTCGTAAAAATCAATGGTCTGCTCTTCGGAGTCATTCGCGTCTGTTTCGTCATTCCTCGTATTTCCGATATTCGTGCCCGTCGTAGTTAAACTCGTACTGCTCGTGTTGTCCGAGCACAATCGACTGCTGCCGAACGTAACCGATGGCTCTCGATCGCGAGGCCGACCACACGTCACGCTAACGTCATGTCTGCACTTACTTGAATTGTACAGATCCTCATCTGGAAATTCAGTTAACATTGCCCTTTTTAGATCCTTCCAACCCATTGGCCGCTCCGAGCGCAACCACACAGCTGCTGTGCCCGTTAATGATCGCCTCGCCACTACTATCTGTTCGAGAACTGACCATCCCATCCGTTCTGTGCTGGTTTCCACATCGTTCACCCACTGTAGCACTGAACGATTGCCTCTTCCGTCGAATTCTGGCACTAACTCGGCTGCCATTTGTAAGAAACGCGTATGGCTCATCATCTTCAGTTCGTCTTTTCCGTCTTCTTTGTAGAAGTCGTCGTCTTCGTTGTCTACGTCGTCGTCGTCTTCGTTTTCGTCGTCGTCTTCGTTGTCTTCGTCGTCGTCGTCGTCCTAGTCTTCGTCGGTGGGCGTCTTTCTTCACCGAAAAAAACCGTCGTCTTCAAAACAAAATTCTCGTCGTCGTCGTCATTTGTCTTCCGTCGTCACGTCTTCTCATCGTTGTCGCAGCTCCTTTTCCGCCTCGATCCCGTCGATGTTCTGACACGGACGAGCCCCCAAAATGTAGGATCGAGGGGAGAAATGATAGAGCTGGGAGAGGTTTCCTTGGTTTATTCCATGGTATACGTCTTTACCACGTCATGGCACTCCGTCGTCTCTCCTTCATCTGACATCCTTACTCACCTTATATGCTTCCATTCGTTCGTTCATCGTACGGTCATCATACTGCGCTCTCATTGGTCGTCCACACTCGTCATTCATTACTCATTCACCATTCCTCCATAGACAATCATCACATAGACAACCGTCTATCCATCCCACATGTATAATAAAAAAATAGTAAAAAAAATATATTTATCTGTGATCACTCACAAGGTAAAATAATATTCGGTAGAAATTGCCAGTATTTCTAGCGATAGCGAAGCTGTTTCCATAGCAACTAGCGCTGTGTCTCTGTGTGCTCACGAGCGACGACTTCATTAGCGCTCGCGAGCGGTCACGAGCGCTCGCGCCCGCGCCATTGAGCGACCACCTCTTAATTAACGCGACAAACTGTACTAGAATTATTCTAATAGATAATAGACCTCGTGTGAGACAAAGATTTGCACTTTTACTGAGGAAGTTCAGGTCTTAATAGTTTGAGGTGGTATAGGAATTAGTATGCAAATGACAGGTTGGGTTTCACGTGAAGGCTATTAAGATGGACGTGCTACCAAGTAGGTACTATCTTAATAATGACATCATTTAATTGTTGTTGCACGCTTTTCCCCTTAGTCCTTCTTCTTCTTCTTCCTAGCGGTATTGCCATTTCTGATCGGGGTCCGCTTTGACCATGTTCCAGGATTTGGCGAGTCTGGTTATTACAGTGAAGCGACTGCCATCACACCTCCGTAACCCTTAGAGGGGAACCAAACAGATTGGATCATGGTTACACATTCAGATCTAACTCAACTAAACTCATAAATCTCTGAATGTGGTGCAGGTTTCCTTGCGGTGTTTTCCCTCACCGCCGAGCTAATGGCACAAATTCACATGTAGATTTCGAAAAATCCAGAGGTGTGGGTCCGGATTCGAAGCACTGTCTCCATATGTTTGTTAAACTATGTATTTTGTGATGGATAGTGCATTTGACAAGGAAACCTTTAAGTTATAATATAATACTATGTGTACGAAAACCGAAACCAACAGGGACGAAGTCGTAGTTTATATCTGTGGTTATACTAGCTATAATGTCTGTGGTCAGCTCTTGCGGTCGTAATAACTTAATACAGCGCAGTGATTACAAATTAGAGGGCGCTGATGGCGAGATACCGGCGCTTGCGCACGCTCTAATGGCCGCGGTTACTGGACCCATGCTTCGTTTATTTACTTAAGCGATATCCCAACTAATATTATAAATGCGAAAGTAACTCTGTCTGTCTGTCTGTCTGTTACGCTTTCCCGCTTAAACCTCGCAACCGATTTTGATGAAATTTGGTACAGACAATCTTTAGACCCTGAGACAGAACATAGGCTACTTTTTATTTCAAAAAAAGAAATCCACGCGGACGGAGTCGCGGGCGGCCGCTAGTTTAAAATAAAGTTAAAAAGTGTTTATAATTGGGTATGTTATAATCATACTAGTTTTATTCATGTGAAAGTTTGTTTGTAGGTGAACTGAAACACTGAAACTACTGAACTGATTTTGATGTTGGATATACGGGCAGGGTATGGGCTGACTCACGTGATAAGATACATACTTTTGATCCCGATTACATGCTCCCAACGGATAAAACGATTTATCTGAGGGAGTTTTATCGCGATAAAAATAGAATAGGTACCTATGTGTTATATATTCTGATATCTTAAATTATTGCAAAATTTCGCACCAGAAAAAAATTTCATTCCTTGTTTTTTGATTATTTCAGTAATTATTTTTTTTACAATGTAATTAATATTTAGTTATACACGAGAAATGAGAATCCTATCACGTTGTACAAACTTCCTCACATGTTTTTTTTAAACTCATAAAACTATCTCAACAGTTTTACAATATCGTCGTAATAATTTAATAGGCACGGTGATTACAAATTAGACGACGCAGATAATGCGAGCGCGCGAGCGCTAATGACCTATAATGAGAGGATAGGCTGTATTCACTGAGTGTACAGAGTAGAACTTTATAACCTGAAGGGGAAGTACTCCTAATACTGAATATAAAAAAAATGGCTCAAAGCTAACATTCCTTTATTTTTGATAAGAAATAAAAATCATTCAAAGATTTACGCTTGCCGCACCCATTAATCGAACCGACTAAAATCTGTAAAAGTTGCACACTATATGCGCATTGATCGTTAAGGTTATTGATAAAGATCTCTCTAACAAATTTCATTAATTGAATGAAAGGAAATAAGTAAAATCTGAAATTCTGGAGAGAAGGGGCATCTATAATTTCGTGTTGTTTTTTAGTCTTTTTATCTATGAAATGGCACGACACTAGTATTACACTACTAGGTATTTTTCATTCTGAAATGATTTGTAGGTACATGTTTTTAAAACACAAGACGGCATTTTTAGGGTTCCGTAGCCAAAATGGCAAAAAAACGGAACCCTTATAGATTCGTCATGTCTGTCTGTCTGTCTGTCTGTCTGTCTGTCTGTCTGTCTGTCCGCCAGTCTGTCACAGCCACTTTTTTCCGAAACTATAAGTACTATACTATTGAAAATTGGTGAGTAGATGTATTCTGTGAACCGCAACAAGGTTTTCACACGAAAATAGAAAAAAAAATAAAAAAATGGGGGGTCCCCATAGTTAGAACTGAAGCTGAAAATATTTTTTTTCATTGAACATATACGTGTGGGGTATCTATGGATAGGTCTTTAAAAATTATATTGAAGTTTCTAAGCTCATTTTTTTCTAAAGTAAATACTTTGCGTGACAGACTCTTCCAAAGTGGAAAAAAGTGTGTCCCCCCCCCTCTAACTTCTAAAGTAAGAGGATGATAAATCTGAAATAAATATATAATGTACATTACCATAAAAACTACCAACGAAAATTGGTTCGAACGAAATCTATTCAGTAGTTTTTTTAATACGTCAAAAATGGAATTTGTACGGAACCCTTAGTGCGGGAGTCCGACTCGCACTTGGCCAATTTTATTTCGATTATAAAATAGTACAATAGACACAATTCAAAAAAATTCAAATTCAAAATTGTTTGTGCAATACAAATGCCTTGTGCTAACTGATTGTAATGAATCATGAGATTCTGTAAAGACAAAATTTCCCACAAAAAGCTCTAATACGATGGTAATTGGTCTCGTTTAGTTCGTTCCTCTGCTTGAGATATGTTAACAGCATTTAGGGAATTAGAGTAAATGTATGCTAATTTACCTTTATGGGCTTGTTTAGATTTAGATAGCCGAGCGGAGTATAGGCACTTTAATCTATACTAATACTAATATATTAATATACATCTATTACTTCTATTACCAATATATAAAGCTAAAGAGTTTTTTCGTTAGTTTGTTTGTTTGCTTGGACGCGCTTATCTCAGAAAGTTCTGGTTCGAATCGCAAAATCTTTTTTTGCTGGATAATCCATTTGATAAGGAAGGCTCTGGGCTATAGTTCAACATTATGTGTGCGCAAACGGAAATCCACGCGGACGAAGTCGTGGGCGACCACTAGTAATATAATAAAGCTGAAGAGTTTGTTTGTTTGTTTGACCGCGCCAATCTCAAGAGGGTGGTTCATATCGCAAATTTATTTTTGTGTTGCATAGTCCATTTTTCGAGGAAGGCTTTTAGCAATAACTAAACCGAAATTGCGAACCGAGTCACGGGCAGCCACTATAGTAACTTGATATCACTACTCGTATAGTACTATGCCATTAGCGGGAAGCTAATGAAATAATAAACAATATTATATTAACCTTATTAAATTTGAACATTAAAATCAAAATTGCACTGAGGAAAATCCATACCTACTGACTGATAACCTGCATCTATAAATTGTATAACGAAATGTTGAATATAACTGGTCTATTGTTTTCACATTACAAATGTTATTTCTTGGTAATGCAAAATGCATGCAATTTGTATGACGTCAAAATAGTGATCACACCAATATAATCTGTGGTTTTGAATCATCTTTACGTTAATGATTCAATTAAGAACAATTAGTAGATATATTAATAAGTGGAACTAAATATATGCGTTGCGTGGATTTGTGGTCATCAATAATATAATTCATCATTGCATATTTATTATTAAAACTAGCGACCATCCGGGACTTCGAAAGCATGGATTTTAATTTCTCACAAACTTTTATTACCAATTTTATCCCCTTAGGGGTGTTATTTATCAAAAACCTTTAGAAAGGTTTTTGATAAATAACACATGGGCATGCCTACGTCATAAAAGCTTCATGCATGCTAAGTCTCAGTCCAATCAGTTTAAAAAAAAAATGAGCAAACTTTCATCCCCTATTTAACTCTATTGGGTGTAGAATTTATTAAAATCATTTCATAAGGGATGCCTACGTTAGAAAAACTAGTTGCATGCCAAATTTTAGCCCAGTTCGTCCGGTGGTTTGGGCTGTGCGTTTATAAATCACTATGCCAGTCACTCAGTCAGTACTTTGAGTTAAACCTTAAGGTCCTAGGGCTTCAAAAGATTCATGGGCAGGTGGGATTACTCCTGCCACAAAAAAAATGTTTCAAAACATATTATACCTAAAACACAAAAAAAGCTTGTCGATACATGTTGTAAAAAATATTTTGTAATTTTAATTTATACGTATCATTGTTCTTTGTTTACTTGTACAGAAAACGGCAAATCATGTTGGACCATTAACCATGTTTAAAGTAAATAATCTATCCTATTCTATTAATATTCTTATCACGTCCATATTTTCGGTACTTCTTCATAATAATTAGTGATTTAATGTCAAACTAGTTGTGGACCCGGCTGAATGAGGCTGTTGGCCACACAGTAATTGCTTAATTGATCGCGAAGTGTTCATTCATTAGACGAAATTACATTAGCGTTATCACTGGTAAACTGTGGACTTTGTGAAATTAGACATTTTTGCTCAATACATTGAGGTAGAACTACTAACTACGTATAGAGTATTTCTATGCGTCAACTTCTACTCTATTCATAGTAGTAATACCTCAAAACCCATACATAATGATATGTGAGAAAAGATAAACCATTTCAGCTGCTACGGAAAACCAATTTTGGAAAATCAGATATACCTACAACGAAACGCAATTTGAGCTGCTCAAAATATAGTGACTAAAATGTTGCAAATTTGGCATCAGTGTAGTTAATAAACCACTTTATTTGTATTTTGTACCCTAAAATACATGTATGATTTTGCATTTTTCGAAATAAGTTGAGAATGTTCACAATACCTACTCTTGGACATTATTTATTTTAAGAGGCACAAAGAACGTCAGATAACATAAGTATGTTGTCATTACCAGGATCATCAGTATGGAAAATTTAAACATTTCTATTGAATTTTTTGTCATGAATAGGATAAGAAACCACTACCTCTCTCTAACAACTAAACCACCTCTCCTTCAAATGAAGTGTTATGACACGGTAGCTTGAGATGGTATGTCGCCGACGCTCGAGCTCTCTTGAACCCGATTACCGTGACAACCAATATTTGAGACCAGGAGTACAAATCTCTTGTGTTGCGTACTTGTTAGGAATCCCTTTGTCTCCTTAATGTGCTCAAATATGTTTTGCTTGTTGTTTTATTAAATGACTAGCGGCCGCCCGCGACTCCGTCCGAGTGGATTTCGATTTCCAATATCCTATGTGTTATTCTGATGTATAAGCTATAGTGTGGTAAAGTTTCATTCAAATCCATTCAGTAGTTTTTACGTGAAAGAGTTACAAACATCCATACATCCATACATACAAACTTTCGCCTTTATAATAGTAGTAGGATTTTCTATTTACATGAGAGATAGACACCTGTGCTTATGGCACCGAATTTCATTAAATACTTTAAGGCTACCTAATTCTAATACTTATTTATTTAAGAGATTTTCTCTTTATTCTAAGTTATGTGTTTTTTATAGCATTTCTCCCTTTCTCCCTTCTCCCTTGCCGGAACCTTAAAATTATTAATGTTGTTCAGAAGTCCCCCAATTTAATAGTAAATTAATTGCAAAGTTTGTCAACAATGTGGATGTTTCGACAAAACTCTGAGCCGTGTTATAAAGTTTTGAATTGCAAAAGAATTTAATAAGTGAATCAGTTTCATTTTAAAAACTTTACATTTCTGGTACGTAAAAAATATTATTGATTAAATTGCCCAGCTGCTGCCTGCCAAAGATAGTTTTAATGCCATTTTGTAATGACCCACTGGACAAATCTCTGCTTGACGTTTAGGGATTTTCTGAAGCCAAACTTGCACCAGAACTGGATCTCAAGCCCAGGACATAAGTAAACCGAAGCCATTACCCCAAAAAGGCGTCAGTCACTGTCGTATCAAGTCCCTCAGATTCTATTATCAGCGAATAATTTTTCTTCTGTTTATGAATCACGTGCGATAGAACAACATAGTAGTGACACGTACACTCGCCGCCCATAACTGTCAAGTCTTCTGTTGAGAGAGACTGAGAGAAACAGACTTAGGTGCAAAGTTAGGTGAATATTTGACGTTCGGTGGAGACACTCAAACATGATGTAGGGAGGGATATGTCTCGACTCCGACTGTTTATATCTCAGTCTCTCTCAACAGAACGATGGCCACGCGGTAATGACGTCATCCCACTTGACAGTTCAGGCGGCAGGAGTACGTGTGTCTGCTATCTTGCTCTATCACACGTGATTCATAATAAGGAGAAAAAGCCTATGATTTTTCAACTATGCTATCATAGTTGTAAAATTATTCGTTGGATCTGTTGATGTATTTATTAACCTGAGGTGCAAACTGAGGTGAATTTTTATCGTTTTGGTGGAGATACTAAAACGTGACAAATGGAGCAGCTATAAAAATAAAATAAATAAAAAATAAATTTTTTGGACTAACACACCAATTGCCTAGCCCCAAACTAAGCTCGAAGCTTGTACTATCGAAGCTAGGAAACGGATAGACATTCTAATGTACTTTTAAAAACATCCATGACTCGAGTACAAATGCCGATGTTCATCACACAAACATTTGCCCCTAGCCGGATTCGAACTCGCGACCCTTGGTTTTGCAGCCAGGGTCTCTAGCCACCAGACCAACGGGCCCGTCGATGGTATTAATCTGAGATCAAGTCCACATTGTCAGTTGTCGCCGCCAGCGACGCGGCGGAGCTAATTGCCGTGACCGAACTAATATTTGATGTCAATTACTCCGGCTAGATTTTTAATTATTGGAAGAGGAATGCGTGGCGCTAACTGCATGTCTTTGCTTATTACTGGTTTTCTACTAAAACGTTGTTCAGTGTCTTCTTAAGAAAATATAGGAGTTATGGGACGACTGCCATGTCTGACATTAATCCTTGTAAGATCATAACATGAACGAAGAATTTACCTATTCAATCCCAACTAATATTATAAATGCGAAAGTAACTCTGTCTGTCTGTCTGTCTGTCTGTCTGTTACGCTTTCCCGCTTAAACCTCGCAACCGATTTTGATGAAATTTGGTACAGACAATCTTTAGACCCTGAGACAGAACATAGGCTACTTTTTATTTCGAAAAAAAGAAATCCACGCGGACGGAGTCGCGGGCGGCCGCTAGTTATTCATATAAATATGAAAACATCCCAACTAATATTATAAATGCGAAAGTAACTCTGTCTGTCTGTCTGTCTGTTACGCTTTCCCGCTTAAACCTCGCAACCGATTTTGATGAAATTTGGTACAGACAATCTTTAGACCCTGAGACAGAACATAGGCTACTTTTTATTTCGAAAAAAAGAAATCCACGCGGACGGAGTCGCGGGCGGCCGCTAGTTATTCATATAAATATGAAAACACTGTATTGTGATTATACACAAAGTGTATCTAAATGATGTTTAGTACGCAACGTTACATATTATTGTCAAATCTATTCGTGTCTTCCATTAATTCAAAACAAAGCAATTTTGGAAATTACAAAAATTATATAGAAATTATACCAGAATTATTCGGGTATTTCCTTACAGCCATTACGCGCGAGTTTTCGTATTGTAATATTATAGCACTAATACAATGCACTTTTATCCTTAGTTATTTGTCATTAATATGCGATAAATAGTGATTCGCTGCAGCTAATTCTGCTGCTGTGAAGAGCAATATTACTGGGCGTGACTCGCATTCATAAGGACCTGCATTGTCTTGATTGTATGCGCTTCTGAACCGCCGCCAAGTCTCGCTCGACCATTCGACAATAGTTAGGTGCAGTATACGCAAAGTTTTCAGATAAAAATTTGGCTTATCTGAGTTATTCGGCGCATTGTGAAGGTATGTTTTTCAGCAATAAAATAGATTTGTTTATGAAAATTAAGAAATAGTTTAGGATGTCAGCGGAATGTTTCATTTTTTTTAGTTTTTTTACAAGAAAAAGAAGACTGGTTGTTGTTGTTGCATTGCACCATAAAAAATAAAATGGGGTGAAATCTATAGGACTATTATAAAAAGAGATAGTCTTTAATGCCGTGCAAAATTAAAATTTATTTAAGAGAAGCAATTTCAAAAATATTTCTATTAATAAACTTCTTACTTTAACAACTAAGCTGATTAGTGGACAATGATCGAAACTTGTTTTGTAGTATGTTTTATCTGCGCTCTTCCCATATACTACGCAGTAGCGGTCAAACTAAAAGCTTAAAGGAGCCACATGGCGCCAATGAAATATGACTTCGTATGAGGTCTTCACGCCTCCCATTCAGCCTTTGAACAAACGCGAACAGATGGTCAAATTATGCGGTCCAAAGTGGCCCATTATGGTCAATGGCCATGAATCTGATTTCACTAATACTTTCGAGTTGCAAAAAATAGGACCTTGTATAGAAATTAAGAGTTGGTCCGTTCAGTTTCGTTGCGCTTGTAATGTTTTCGGAATTTGATTTTTATTATTATCTAAATGGGTCAAAAATAAAACGGGTCCGAGGTACCTACGATCAATTAGAAATAAAATCTATACTAATATAATAAAGCTGAAGGGTTCGAATAATTTTTTTAGCGCTGGATAGTCCATTTCTCAAGGCAGCCTTTCACCTATAATATAACACTATGTGTGAAGAAACTGAAATCCACAGTTTTACATAAAATAAGGCTTGGTTTTTTAATAGCGATTATAAGAAGATAGTTTTCAGAAGAGTTTTAAAACCAGTTTGATGGTAATTTTATAGTGTATCTATCACTACAGCAAAACACTGAAACAAGTTTTCATTTATTTAAGGGATATTAATGTGGCTTCCGTACAATGAGTAGAACTCTTATATTTGCATCTAATTCTTATAAAATAAGTTCGGAAATTTTCCTTCCACGTACATATTTGAATGCAGATTTATAACGACTAATAAATTCAGTATTAAATTCGTGACGCCAATCTATACAGCCAAAAGCTATAAGCCATCCCTCTTGCCATTCCAAGAAGATTTCTTCACAAATCTCAAGCTGCATAACGGTTTTTAATTGACCCAAAACATTAAGTTCAATTTAAGGATATTTTATGTGAAATTTACGATCTTCGAAATCCTTTGTACGAAACCACAATAGATATTTTGGTGGCATTTCTTGGTGGTCTTTGTCCAGTGTTCTATGGTACTTCACAAACGTAATATAAGGCAAATTAGTGCCTTTTGTGGTAAGGCAGGTGGCGCTTTTGTCCTCACAGTCAGCACGGGCCGTTTTTTTAATTATAAAAGGCCTCGGTGTAATAAATATTACGAGTAGTGACAGTCTTGAGACGCAGTTATTGCTATTATTTTCAAATAGACTGGATTTTGCAGTGTTATTTTTATTTTATGTCGGCAATGCACCTTTTCCTTTTTGCTGAGGGGAGGAATTATAGAAGTTCCATATGTGGCAATAAAAATAAAAGTTATGGTTCTACTCTTGGAGTTTTCTTATTTATCAACCCATTGACGGCCTCCCCAGTAACGCTTTGCCCAGTATTGCCCAGTATGAAGGTCATGGGGTACGACACTGATAGGGTAAACTTTACATAAGTACCAAGTAGCATAACATTTAGCAGTACTTCGTGCTGTTATGGCCGATCATTTAGCTGTAATATCATCATCATCCTAAAGCTTCTCCCGGTTGCATCCTCGGCTATTGCCTCAGAGCCCAGGGTACGCTGTGACTGTGATCTGAAATGGACCAACGTGGTTATTACATTTGAGCGACTGTCGTCTGACCTCCGTAACCTTAAGGGAAACCAGACTATTTGGATCATAGTAGGTACCAACAACGGCTTAACGTGCCTTCTGAAGCACAATCAAGTGATTCAAGCCTACAATATCCTAACCAAACTGGAAAACCTAACACGAAGTGACAGTGTTCCCGCAAGATTCGAACTCACGACCTCCGAGCTTCTGAGCATAGCACTTGCGCTCTAACCACTACACTAAGGAGGCTGTTATAACCTACGGCTCTCCCTTTCCAGGGAACAACGACTCCCCAATAACCAAGTAATAGCAACCTGTGTCAGTGTGATTGTGCCATCGTGATAGAATCTGCACCCGACGCCCATGTTGCTTCATGTCCGAACTAATTCCTGGCATATCTTGTAGCTCCAATATCAATCTAGCTTGCTCTTGTCAGTACGACACTGATTTATTTAGACAGTAGAAATGCTTATAAATATTGAAATGTTGCATAATTGTGGTTTTAATGTCCACCAAACTTATTCTTTTTTTGACGCAGGAAATACCCTTCCCATTAATTATAGATTTGTGATCACAAACCCGAAATGTATTCACAGATTTTGACTCCTCTTTCATATAATAATAGAAATTAAACCCAGAACTCGAAATTACAGAAACATAAACCACTAGCCCAGCAAGACTTAGACTAGTTACCAAAAACCAAATATTTGTACATATGTATTTATTCCACAACTCCTACTTTGATTAGAACGCGTCAGCAATCAACCTCCCGTAATGAACCCATTCGGCCTAGTCCATTCATCTTTAGATATATTGTTTGTTACAGAGATGGGTTATTTATCGTTACAAAGATGGCTTAATTACCACCTTGCCAAATGCAGATTGGTGATCACTGGTCACAAAACCTAGGCATGTTGGGAAACACGGACACAGATTTTGCCCTCTCTCTCATACCTATTACCAGAATTGAACCCACGTCCTCATGATTGCAGCCACTGAAACCACTAGCCCAGCAAGGTTTTTTTTTTATGGCACAGGAGGCAAACGAGCTAGCGAGTCGCTTAATGGTAAGCAATCACCGCCGTCCATGGATATCCGCGACACCAGAGGTATCGTTGATGTGTTGCCGGCCTTTTAAAGGGTGTGGGCCTCCGGCACACTCACAAACCAGACGAAACACAATAGTAGATTACTATTATTTCACGCTGATGTTATGTGAGAGGGTGGTACTTCCCCGGACGAGCCAGCCCATTCGTGCTGTGAAACAGCATGGCTCTACCACTAGCAAACGACGAGACTTAGACGAAGAGGCTTGGACGAGTTACCAAAAACCAAATATTATAATTCCGGTTGCTTTGATTAGAACGTGTCCGCTTGCACCCTGGTGTGAGCGCCGCGTTAAGCGTCGGCAATTAACCTCCCGTAATGAACCCATTCGGCCGAGACCAACCATAATTAAGAATCGTGTTATCGTTGTAAACATGGCAAGCATGGTACCACGCTTGCCAAATAATGGATTGGTGATCACAAACCCTAGCTGTGAGCAGAATAATGTACACCAAAGCTCACACAAATCGAGGTGTGGCAAATTTTGCCCTCTCTCTCATACTATTGGAATCGAACCCATGACCTAGAGACCACAGCCCGATACTTTGACTAGTAGACCATTAAGGCGAAGAATCTACCACATGTTAAATATTTAATTCCATTCCTAAACTCCTACTTTGATTAGAACGTGTCCGCTTGCACCCGGGTGGTGTGAGCGCCGCGTTAAGCGTCGGCAATTAACCTCCCGTAATGAACCCATTCGGCCGAGACCATCAAACGTGCCGCCGACAAATTCGGCTTTCGACAGCAGAGGCACGTAACCATTTGTTTTTTTATTATGAGTTAATTTATTTGTACAATAACTATGAGCGGAATAAGTAAACTTATGTTGTTTGTTTTCAGCAGTAGTAGGAATATCTAAAGGAAACTAATAGTGGCTGTTAGTAATATGTATAATTTGGTTGGTCCGGTTTTCTTGATAAGCATTTTATAAGAATTATGGAATGGTAATAATTAAGGAAGTAGTTAATAGTACCTAAATTATAGTTTATATTGAGAATGTAGATACAAGCAGTTTACAAGACTTCTTATAAGGAAAGAGGAGGTCACGTCTAGGCACATTGATTTTAAAAATAGATTTTCTCTGTGTTGTAGCCAGTTTTCAAACCATAATACAAATCTTAACAAAAATGAGAAAAATAAATAAAAGTATTTTTATCAAGAAATCTAACATTTAAAACATAAAGACCTGTACTAGGTTAGTCAAATAAATCAATAATTTTAAACAACAGCAACCGTCCGTCTGCTGCCCAATAGTATAAAAAAATAACAGCAAATCCGAAAAATCCCCCGGTTGTCGACCCCTGCCAGACGTATTGTTTGCAGACCGGCGCCCGCGCACTCGGTAATCCTCTCTTGGACAAACAGCGCTGTTGACTGACAGAAGTGTGGTCAATAATCAAACAGACGGACATCTTGCTGGTTAATCATTAACAGATGTATTGGAGAGAAATAAGGATGTTTGGGTAAGTAATTATTGGTACAAAAACAGTATTAATACAGACTTTTCGTCGTTTTCTGCCACGGCAGTCAATCTTACGATTAACCGGGTACGCAAGGTATATTATAGTGCCTCAAGCACAGATGCACTCGCTATTCCCTCACTCTCATAGTTCGGTGGGACAGCAATCTGACACGACACGACCGTAGAGAGATCAGGCGCAGGATCAACAGCTTAACGTGCCTTCCGAAGCACGGAGGAGTTCGAGTACAGTACTGTTGACTAAGACAAGTGAGGTCAATAATAAAACAGACGGACATCTTGCTGGTTAATCATTAACAGATGTATTGGGAAGGAATAAGGATGTTTGCAAAAGTAATTATTGGTACAAACTTATTATTTGTACCGTCTTAGACGTAACTGCATCCATGGTGTAGTGGGTAGAGCGCTGGGCTCAAAAACCGCAGAGATTCCAATCCGGCGGGAAACACCACCAATTAGTGTAGGTTTTGACAGTTTAGTTAGGACATTGCAGACTTGAATCACCTGATTGTCCGATAAGAATGATTCCGTGCTACGGAAGTCACGTGAAGCCGTTGGTCCCGACTATGATCCAAATGGTCTGGTTACCCTCGTGTGGGTTACGTAAGCCAGACGATAGATGCTCGATTCATTCATATTCAGGATCATAGTCGAAGTATACCCTGGGGCAGCAATAGCCGAGGATGCATCCTGATGATGATGATGCAATAAAACGGTTACAAGGAAACTTTAGTGCGTAGTGATGCAATTACCATTTATGCGAGCCGCAATTAATAATAAGGTGGCTTTCGACTTCCGCTCTGCTGATCATTGCGATTTGTAATACGAGCTTCAACTGACACAGAAACAGCTAACGCAATTAAACATTCCAACTACAAAACAAAACGATCCTCGCGCACGTATCAATTCACAATTGTCGCAAATTCTCGACTAAAGACCGTGGAGCGTTCCCGCGTTTTTTCTCCACTTCCAACATGGCGCCCGAGGCAGCCATTTTGGGTTTGAAATTTTAATTGGAACGATAAAGGGCTAGTTCGGGGAACGACGGAGGTTCGGAAGCAAAAAGTTTTTTATGCTTTTTATGCTTTTATCTTGGCGATTAAGATTCCGCTGTTGTATTTTGAACATCGAACAAATGAGCTGTTTTTGTGCAACCACGCCTGCAGTGACGGGACACTTCGGCCACCAAGATGGCGGGTGATAGTTGTGAATTTTTAAACAGTTTCGCGAACTCATGAATGGAATGGACCCGGTTTTGTCGGTTGACGGTCGGAGAGGACAGTTACGACCTAGTTGTGTGCCATTCTTGATCCATGAATCAGTAGTCTTTGCATTTGCTTCTGAGAATACTTTGCTTGCTTGACGGGCCTGTTGGTCTAGTGGTGAGAGATCTTGGCTACAAAACCGGGGGTCGCGGGTTCGAATTCTGTTACGGGCATATGTTTGTTTATGTGATGAACATCGATCGGCATTTGTACTGGAGTCATGGATGTTTCCAAACGTATTTAAATATGACTATCTGTTCTCTAGCTTCCATAGTACCTACAAGCTTCGAGCTTATTTTGCAAGGCATTTATTTATTTCAATAATTTTTAAAACATAAACTAGTTAGTTTCCTATCAAAACTACGGTGAACTATCCACAGTTATTTGCTAACTTTTATAAGTTTTATGACAAAGTCACAGTAAATGTCGAAGTAGTTTATTTTGCAATTGGATTTACATAGAAATTATTTTGCACGTCATATCTTTTTTTACCTTCCAGCAAAGTTTTGTCAACCAACAAAAATCATTACTTTACATGCCAAGGAATGAAACTACCCTTTACTGATTTACTTATGAAGAAAATCGGAACCTAAACCATTATGTCCGCATCACTTACACTTTAAGATTCAAATATAACCCGGAACAAAAAACAATAATGATAAATGCGATACAACTCAAAAGTATCAGTTACACATTCCTTCACATCACCTGCGGCCGATTTAACACCGATGTCAAAATAGAATCGACCACGAAAATATTTCCTTCCAGGCCAAATTAACTAGCATAACTCTTAAATAATAACCTAAAACATTATTTTAACCGTTAAATTTGCCCTCGCCATTGTTCGATCCGGTTCGAAAATAGCCCTTAAAATTTGAAGCGACAGTTGCTTCTTAACACAGTGAAAACATGTTGGAACGTACGTCATGTCTAACAAAAATAATTCCACAGTTTTCTGGTGTCGGGGCATATCAAATAATTTAAATCTATGCCCTCAAATGTATTCCCAACTCTATTCTAATTACGTCTAGGTGTAACATCGAATGGAGGAATAGTGTCACATACTTTAAATTAACCAGTAGCGAAACTCTCAGATGCAATCCACTAAAATCTATTCTCAACTTTATTTCTATAACTTTTAGGTACATATTCAAATGGAGGAATGGTGTCACAAGCCCAAATGTGTCGGTGTTTCTTCCACTGAAACTTAATTGCTAGCGAAGTACGAACACATGCGAGTAGTTAAACCTCTACAGAAACGATATAATTAAGGGATAGTAGCAACCGAAAGAATAACAACTTTACAGAGAGGTAACAAAAGCTTAAAAGCTTACCACGAGTAAATATGATTTTGATATTGCTGACACAATCTTATCTTATTATCTCTACTATACTAATATATAAAGCTGAAGAGTTTGTTTGTATGTTTGTTTGAAGGCGCTAAACTCAGGAACTAGGTAGACCGATATGAAAAATTATTTTTGTGTTGGAGTCCATTTGACGTGGAAGGCTTTAGACTATTGGAAATTGAATTCCACGCGGACGGAGTCGCGGGCGACCGCTAGTACATAATATTATAAATGTGAGAGTTTGTTAGTTTGGATGTTTGTCCCTCAATCACGCTGAAACTACTGGACAGATTTGATAAAATTTGGTATACTTTTATTCCGATTAAATGCTCCCTTGGGATATACCAAAATTCACGCGAACGAAGTCGCGGGCGGCCGCTAGTATTGTCATAGTTTTGTCGATTGCACGACTGAGACTCAATCTATCCATTAAAATGTAAAAAGTTTCAGCCTATTTAGTCCCACTGCAGGGCAAAGGACATCATTGGAAATCATGTTTTTCGTTATAAAGATGGGTTTTGGCTTAATCGCCACGCTTGATCAGGGCTGTGTCCAGGAAAATAGACACAAATTTTGCCCGACCCAGGAATCGAACCCAGGAAGTCGAGACCTTTATGCTTAGCCCCTTTCAGTCATTTTTACAATCTGAACGCAGTGTCCCTTCTGCCACTGTCTCATCCCGGTTTCCACGATTCGGTATCAGATGTCCTCCCATAGGAAGCTAATGGTATAATTATGTAAATCAAGTCTGTGTGTGTCTAATTGCCGATATCTGTTGTTGGTTCGTTATCGGCAGAGAAAAAACTACGTATGATAATATACAACGCGATTTATGTTGTAAGATCTAAGTGTATTATACGGATGTTGAGGTATCGATAATTGGTTTTAATATGGTCGAGTTATTGGCTGATCTTTTTTATAGGGAGGCAAAAGAACAGACTGTCACCTGATGGTAAGCGATCACCGCTGTCCATCAATAACCGGACAAGAGTCGCGGATGCGTTGCCTGCCTTTAAGACATCATACCCTCCCTAACTGAGCTCTGGCGGCTTCACTCACCAGAAGAAACATAGCACAACAGTTACGAAGTGCTATTTCACTGCGGTCTTCTGTAAGGTGGAGGTACTTCCACAGACGAGCGGCTCATTCGAGTGGAAGTTCCACTAAGCTCTACCTCTCTTTGCAAGTCAAATTGTGAGATATCTATTTAATAAGTAACTTACATAAGTAAGTATGAAAAATATGACCCAAATGAATACAAATTGAATGAATAACTTTTTTCTACATAACATGATTCCGTCGAGACACGCCATTAGATAAAGCGATAGAACCACGTTTTTCCACTATGCTAATAATTTCTATTGCCTACGGTAATAACAGTGGAGTTTTTATAATCGTAAACAATACCACAGTAGCGATGTATTCCACTTTGACCACCCGGCCTATTCTAATGAGAGCACCTATTTTATTTGCCTCATATGCGAGGAGCTCGCTGGCGCAGTGGTTTGCGCGCCGGGTCTGCGATTCCAAAGTTAAGCAACTTTCGCAGGGGCCGGTCATGGGATTGGTGACCGAAAAAATCATCTCGAGCTCCTCCGTGCTTTGGAAGGCACGTTAAGGCGTTGGTCCTGCGCCTGATCTCTCTACGGTCGTGCTAGATTGCTGTCTCACTAAACTATGAGAGCGAGGGAATTGTGAGTGCACCTGTGCTTGCGCACTCACTTGTGCACGATAATATATCCTGAGAACCTGGCTAATCGTAAGATCGGTCGCCATGGCAGAAAATAGGCCAGATGGGTATTATTATTTTTATTTAAATTTGGCATGTCAAAAATATCAAATGGGCCTACCGATAATTTAATCGGTGCAGAGTGGTCTAGGGTCTTTAAGTAGCGGGTGCTCTAACATTGGATGCTCAAAGCGGACTCCTCACAGTAGCTAATGTAACTAGGAAAACGTCAATTAGCAGTCGTTTTGCCGCTCTGGTTTTTGTCTTTGTAAAAAAAGCTCTATGATTTATGGTCGCGGTAACCCGAGCCTCGTTAGAGGTTTACAAATTGTCTTTGGTACACTTAACGGTGGCGCTGGTCGGGCAAGCTTGCAAAGTAGGGTAGGATAATATGGAAAAGTACCTACCTACTGTTACATTATGTTTTTTTTAAAGTATGAAGTTATATGTAAGAACTAGCGGCCGCCCGCGACTTCATCCGCGTTAATTTTGGTTTCATTCAAACTTTCATCCCCTATTTTATCCGCTTAGGGGTCGTTTACATCAAACCAGACAGTTTGGATCACTGACTTTAGTGTTTGTATGTGACAATACAGTTATCGTACCTAATTTCAAATATTGAAAAAATAAATCATTTTATAAAAACATATAGGTACCTATAATAATTCTGAATAACATCTAGACAATAAATTTAGTTAAACATTTTTGATACCCTTCTTTAAATATTTCACAACATCACATACGTTGATCTGACTCCGTTTTAAGTAGCTTAAGCATTTGTGTTACAGACATCAAAATCATCAGTAGCATTAACATTAACACCCACACCAGAACAAACGGACTTGTTCATACACACAAATGTTTGTTTTGTGCGGGAATCGAACCCGCGACCTCTTGTATAATAATCAACATCTTGACTATTACACCAAGCGGGTCTCTTTCTTTTACGAGGAGCAAGTTGTAACTACGACCGAGCGTTTCTAATGAACATTGGAAGCTCTGCATCAAGTTACCGATCTAAACGACACAAACCCTTTCAGTCTAAGTTTAAACTTACACGTGTCATACCCACGTGGCTTCTCGGTTCATTTACTCATGAATTTGTTTGATTTATAACCGCCATTAGGTTATATAAACTTGTGAGTAGAAACGAATATGTTTTAAACGGCTCTGTCGATGTTTTTATGATTTTTCTCATTAGTATTACAGGAGGACTTTGTTGTTAATTAGGAGCATCAAAATAGATGTATGTATTTTTGAATCATAAATGCGTAAGATGATAATTTCTAAATTAGTTCACGGACCGAATGAAGTTGTTATGTCGATGCAAAATACCAATCACTAAAAATCCATTAAGTTTTATCAATCCTCAGGTGTTGTAAATAAGATTAAGTTATAATTAAACCGCAACTTTAATCCACTTTAAGTTACTTAAGTTAATGAGCATCCATAAAGATTTATTTAGAATGAAAGTTTTCCTCAATACCTATTTTATTGGGAGGCAAACGAACAAGGCTGTCCCCTGATGGGAATTGATTACCGCTGCCCATGGGCATCTACAACCGTTCAAGGGACGAAGATGCGTTGCTTATCTTTAAAACCCCATACCCTCCCCAAATGATCTCTGGCAACATTACTCACCAGCAGAAACATAGCACAACAGTTACGAAATGCTACATCCTGCGGTCTTCTGTAAGCTATGAGGTACTTCGCCAGACGAGCGGCTCATTTGAATTTTTATTTTCACTATTTTCTCCCCTATGGTACGTAGTGAAATTAATTTAAAATAATAACGAATATCTATGCAATATAGACAGACACATGCACATTTAACCAAACAAAATGATTTATCTATTCCACATAAAAACATATTTGCGTCTTCCCAAACCGCATTCAAACCATCCTGCTAATTACCGACTTCCTTCTCCGGGAATGCTTTAAATCATAAACGGGAATACCACAAATGACTGGGGACCATTTAATACCGTATTTGGACCTTTGGGCGCATTCCGGATCATTTGTAGGGCGGTCTAATTGAAACACGTGGCAATGTTTCGGGCAAAAAAGGAACTAATTAGTTGATATTTTGAATAAATGAAAAACTATTTAGAAAATGAAGGCTATGTTTGTTTGATTCGTTAGTATATTATTTGGTAGCGGCTGCTTCTGAACAAACAAGAGTTGGGGGCTGGAGGCATACCTATAATTTGGTGATGAATACTTATATTTTTGGTTCTAATTCCTAAAAATACTTAGGCTTAACATTTTTTTTAATCTTTGCATTCTAAACACCTGTTTAGAATGCAAAGATTAAAAAAAATGTTAAGCCTAAGTATTAAGCATCTAGTATAAGTATTAAGCATCATTACGTAGGTACCTACGTATTAAAAACATGTCGTTTTCAAAATGTCATGCATACCTTTAGCAACAAATAAAAAGAAATCGTATCTATACTAAGTTAATAAAGCTGAAGAGTTTGTTTGAATGCGTTTATCTCAGGAACTACATACTACAAATTGAAAAAAAAAATGCGTTAGATAGTCCATTTTTCGAGGAAGGCTTTATGGTATAGTTTAACATTATGTGTCCGGAAACCGAATTCCGCGCGGACGGAACCGCGGGCGGCCGCTAGTTACAAATAAAAGGTACCTATTATAGCTAGGTAATGCAACAAATATTTTTAAAATAATACACACATAACAAAATCATTTTCACACTCTCATCCCAGTTTCACACATTAAAAACCCCAATAAATCTTCCCCAACATCGCAACCAATGGAGCGTTCATAATTAATAATATTGTATTTATATCACATCTTCCTTCCATTTAATACGGGAAACCAAACACCAGTCAATCTCGGCGATTACCGACTCGTCATCATTAAACAAATGTTACAAAATCAACCTTAACACTTACACAATAAGAGTCAATGTCAAGCAGGTCTAATAGGCGACCGTTTACTATTTTTCTTTTCACCCCACATAATTAACTGTCTTCCCTTCCGAATACTAAATACCTATTTAGTACCACTATCTATGCTAGAAAGAGACTTGAATATACACGCTTGTGTGTGTGAAAGAGAGAGTGTGTTGGGGCAAATCAGAACCCCAAGTCAGATGTTAGGGTGGCTTCGGAGTCCCGACTCTCCCCATTATTTGGCTATTTCGGTAGTGTACCCGAGTGTGAATTGATAGGGATATTTTTGAGTAGAGTGTTTAAACAAGGGTTTCAATGCTGTTAGCTCTTAAAGTGATGTATCGAGTGCATTTGTCTTTGCTTTTTATGGGCCGTTCAATATGGTTTGATGCGTTAGGAAAGCATATTAGAGAGCGTAGGTATCTTTAATGAGCTTATGTTTTGAGAGCATATTTTAAAACACATTTTTGAGGAGAATTTCTTTGATTGATTTTATCATTTGTTGTCTACCTAGGTATAAAGTACGAGTAGGTATCTAACACATTTAAACTTATCACATAGCAACACGAGATCAATAATTCATATGTTGTATAAATAGCTACCTACCTACCTATCTACAAGCAAAAGTCTAATGTTGAATTAAGTTTTAGAATTAAATCTTACTGAAGATATTTTTTTATAGCTTAGCTGTGTATTTTTCCATTTATTTTGGTTACAGAAGTTTGACATTTAATGTATTTTTTTCACTATAGGTAATGATTTAGTAAACACATTAATGTTTAAAGAGCGGTAAAATAATCGATTCTTTCTCTTGCAGAGCCTACGAAGTACTATGCAAACATAATACCTAGTTACGGTAGCACCTTAAAATGATTGTAAGAATATACCTACTGTTTCCATAAAAGGTGTCCGCGGAGGACCAGCGCTGTGGCTTTTGCCAGAGCATATTATGCTGAACGGGGGCCTTTTTGGTGCGGAACAACAAAATGTCATTTTACATTTGTAAATTGTGTAATTTATGTGCCAAATAAGAACTTATTCAAAATAAATCTCGAGAAATGAGCGACAATAATCTGAAATAGAAAGCTCCTATGTTGCAGCTACGCCCACATAGGTAACTGCCTTTCATTTTATTGTAGAGCGGTAGCAAGAGGTAATTCTAAAAAAACAATTTTCCATAAAGTGACTCCAATTTTATAAAAACTCTTAAAATTTATTTTAGTAAGTTGATGCTATGCTTAGTACCTACTACATGGTCTTGTATTTTTAAGCTATTAGATATATTTTATCATTGCCCCTGTGTTTGTTCTTAAGAGTAAAACGACTCCAACGAAAACATTCTTCAAGCGAAAAATTTGGCTGATCACTCTAATCCTACTCATTGGTATAAATAACCAAAAACATTATTTTTGATTAATACCATACCAATAATTAAGTAATTAGGTAGGTTTAGGTAACTCATATTAATACAAGGCAGAAGAACATTAATGTCTTAAAGTCGCACGGTACAAAATAAGAGATACCTATTAAACGCAAAAGACTTAACAGCTCTCAGAGTGCAAGACCAAGTGCTCAAAGGAAAGACATAAAATATATATCTAAAGGTATCCAATCGGAGCAAGAAGATAAATCACCATCTAAAACGACCGTTGACGCAATAGAGCGCAACAAATCCTCCTAAATCATAATAATAAATAATTACCACTGTCGCAAATCAGCAGGCACTAATTTGAAACGGATCTCAGCCGAAACTCGGCCCGGCACTAATCTCTCAAAGGGCGACTCGACTCAAAAGGATTTAACAAGCGGCATTCACCGCTGCTCATTATATTTTTATACTTTATACCTCAGTGGCGGACATAAACTGCACGATCAAAACGCGCGAACCCCTACAAAAGGTAATTATGTTTTGATTCCTACAAAAAAAAAATCGAGAATCACAAAGGAGACTAACGAGATAAGAGCGTGCTAAATCGCTCTCCCCTCGGCCCCCTCTCGGATCAATTCGGGAGAGAACGGTCGATTGGTCGAGAGGGACAGCTTCATTCGGTGGGCGGGGCTTGGGGAGACCACGCCCCTCCCGGCAGCAGGGTCCCCTACGCGCCACAGCCGCCAGTCAACCTCCGACTGCGCTCGCATGCGTACACGATCTCCGATCGCGGCAAGTGGACTGTGCTAATGGAACTAAGCGTTCAATGTTAAAGAAACCAAGTTGCGAGGACAAAGAAGTGACAAACATGGCGATACAGAGCGTCTCGAGGTACCCCAGCAGCCCGGCGGAGGCGACGGAGCCGCCGAAAGCGTCCAGGATCAGCTTTAGTGTAGCCTCGATCCTGGCAGACACGAAGGCGAACCAAGCCGACGAAACCGCGGAGATGATCAGACATCACCGATCGATACCTGAATCTCCCCTAAGACAATCTCCTTCAGCTCAGCCGGAACTCCCTGGTGGATCTCCGCGAGCCTCTTCCCAGACACCACCTCTAAATCTCAACGCATCCGCAACAATCACCTCGTCGGAAGATGAATACGAAGATTCGGTCAATCAGGAAGATTCGATAGTCGACGTTGAAGATTTGCAGATGCAGAATGGCGGGCAGAGTGAAGATGAGGAGAGGTCTGCTGGCGATAAGGGGAGATTGGTGAGGCCGACGCCCTTCAGTGCTCTCGCGGCAGCGGCGGTGGCCTACCATGGCTTAGGGTGGCCTGGACCTCCCTCTGTGGTGCCTTCCTTCGGACCTCTGTTCCAGTCACATTTCCCAGTTGGACATTTGACAGGTCAGTGGAGTTTATTGCTTTATTAATCTGTTTTGTATCTTTTTACTCTGTGGTGATGCTAGTCTTCTGAGATCTCACTTATAGCGACAGCTTTTAGGAATACTCACTTCTCTTTTGATTTTAGCAGAATTGTTAATAGTTTGTAGTTTTAGAAGTTTGTAGGTAGTTGTAGTAAATATATAAGATTTGCTTTAGTAGCCGTCGGCGGAACAGCCGATGTACCAAGTTATTGGATTTCGTCCTTTTAAAATTTAGATTGTTATCTT
The DNA here is from genome assembly GCA_958496325.1 of Nomophila noctuella. Taxonomy (NCBI): domain Eukaryota; kingdom Metazoa; phylum Arthropoda; class Insecta; order Lepidoptera; family Crambidae; genus Nomophila; species Nomophila noctuella. The sequence continues at coordinate 5,106,768 of OY292505.1, read as the reverse complement.
TCGATTCTTTTGCTTTGGGATTACGTATGTTTAAGTTAAGTTTACTTTTGTTTGCAACAATCTCAAAGTTTCCTGTATCATCATTAAGATCGATACTGATAAAATTTTGTGGAGGCTTTCAGAAAAGTTATCAGATAGGTAGGTCTTCTTCTTAAATTTGCTAAGGGATCATGCATTATATGCATATTAAGCCAGGTAGCAACATTTTTGCCATTAATTTGGGTTTGCGATGTCTGTAACCCTTTTTTATAGGCCTTGTTTTGATGATTTCAGCTTTAATTAGTATTTTAAGAAGCCCATGATATAGCATTTTAGTTAGCCATGGGAACCTTAGCAGAACTTTATGCTAAATAATTTTAAATTTTATTCTTCAAGATTCTTATCAAAATTATTACTTCGGCAATTAAAATAACATTAAAATCTAATTTGAAATCTAATAAGGTCAGCAATTTATATATTATATTTTTATGATTATCGATAATTATGTTATTTCATTGTTAGTAAATGATAATTGGGTGCGCCAAACTACGAACTTTAACTAATTAATTAACAGGAAGGTAATTATAATTGCGACGGTTGCAATAATTATTTTTATTAATTAATAATTATTAATTGTTAATAACAATACCAACGTAATAACCGGTTCTATTTTTAACGGTCACTCGCCATTTTTGGAAAATCCAGGCAAAATCATAAAAGTTAAATTAAAGAAATAATAAATCTAAATATGGTTAATTCCGGATCGTATACCTAAACATTTGTTTCATTATAAATTTATTTTGATGTGTATTATTACTATTATAAGTTACAACCTGAAACGATTGTGGTTTTTAGAGCTTTGGGGTTTTCCTTAATTGCATTTAATATCATTTAATTTACCTTTGCCTTGGGGAAAAGTTGCTTTTGCTGCTAGTACACGCTTTGATATGAGTAATTATTTAATAGTAGTTTAGCCATTGCTTATTTCTCTAAGTATACCTTGATGAGATTAACGGCGTTTTTTTTGTTCCAACAACCTTATTTTGAAAAGCTAATAATTTTCGTTTGAAATTAAAAATATTTGTAAGCAATTTATAAAATAGATAAATCAAACATTGGTAACTTTTTAATCTTAATAATTTTGGTAGGTACAACTTTATTTATATTGATCGTGTCTTTTGGCTAATTCACCATTTAAGTACAAGACCTTAAGGTCGACTATTGATGGTTTTTTTTAAATAGGTATACCTACTGACTTCTTGTATGGTGGTAGAAGTAATATAAGGGGAAGATGTGTTGTCTCTTTTTTTGGCCCTTTACCTTCACATTATGTACATTGTGCTAGTTATTGTTGTAGTTAACATGTAGCGTACCTACTTAATGAATTGGAAGTTTTGCGTTGATTCTTATTGGAATTTTGATTCTCATAAACAGAATTAATTGTTATCATAATCATCACCATAATTGTTAGGTCATTGGGAGTCATACAGAACAAAATTAGTGTTTTAACTTACATAATCCAATATGTACCTAATTGATTTTTTAAAGAAATCGGGAAGAAATTCATGAACTATTTAATTTAATTTAATGGCCATACAAAAATGGTTAAATATTAAGTTGATGAGTTTGTCGACCAAATTTTGAATTCGTGTTTAAACATTTTTACATAATCTGCCTGAAAATTAAACAATCGTAGGTAAAAGCTCTGGCTGAATTCCAGCATAATTAATCTTAAAGATCAACTTGTAGGCTCGGAATCAAATGTTCAAAGAACCAATGATCCTAATAGTGTAGATAGAAGCACATGAAGGAAACCATTAGCTACATGATATTCATACCTAATTGCATAATAAATTCTTTGGCAAAGGAATAAAAAAAAAGTATTGATGACCGCTTCCGATTTAATGATCCACAATTTTTTTTTCGAATTTATATGACATACCTCGTATAAGTAGAAAAAATCTGAATAATTTCAACAGATTTTTCTAATAAACAAAATAATTTAACTCTATAATTTGGGCCATACCTATGTTCCAATGCCAAAACAAAAAAAAATACTACCACAGACCTTAAAAAAAGCCGATTGCAAAACTGGAACATAGTGATGTATTCAACCTTTGCCCGATTGTTCATGCAAGCGGCCATCTTTGTCCGCCATTGATCCCGGATCGCGTCCGCATTGTTTTCGAATCGCGCCAGATCCGTTATTTATGTACGACGTAAGCCTTTATTCACTTCAAACCCACCTCCAGACGGGATTTCCGAAACAGGGACGCCTTATTATAATGATTTGGTAACAGATTTGTGTGATGTTTGGAGATTTATTGTTATGCGAACTAATTGGGGGTTCACTTTCGCGTAGGTTTGCGTAAATAGGTAGGTATAGAACAATCGTCTATGAGATCTTAGACTTGTTTTTATTACAAAGATTATAAGAAAGATAAACGTAACACCAAATAAGAAGCTTCTTAATTACCTACCTATTTACGATATTTCGATTTTCATACATAAATGGAAATCGATACCTAGAGCTTTGAATCCCATCACTTTTCGTAATTCTATTTGCTATTTGTAATTATCTAAATTTTTATAAAACTCAATAAAATGGCGACATGCAAAAAAACTTAAAAACTTCTATTGCATAAAGTTTTCCCAGCACAATAGGGAATATTACAATTTATTTGTTTTATAAAACAATTCCGCGAACTAATTATTTCCTTGAAGATAATTAAAATGTATTATTAATGAAGTTATAAATAACTGTGCTTACAGTTATAAATAATGTATGTTAATTAATAATTCAGTTACACGTTTTAAAAAGTTTAAGAATTTTATAAAATTGACAATAAAGGTTTTAAATTACTCTTGATAAACCTATTAAACCAGAGATTGAAAACATTTTAAAAACACAACTTTCCATTTAAATCTGCAAATGAATAAAATAAAGAAATATAAACATGGAATTCCAATGCATACACATTGGAACATAGTATTCTAATAATAATGTTATTTTGACATTCTAATACTCAAAAATCATATTTATTTTTTTAAATGCAATATACGTTATTTTATAAATTATGTACCTTTTTAAAAACACTTTATTTCCAAAATTACAAGAACTATTTAGGTATTATTATATTTCACAACAAAACAATCTTTCTTCCATGAAAATAAAAACTCAAAAAACAATTGATAAGTTTTAATTGGCCATATTTCTTGATTAGCAGATTGAACAGGAAATCGATGCTATTTTCGCACAAAACAGAATTAATTAGTTTAAAACTAATTTAGGATATCCTACAATAATAAATTTAATTACGCTGTATATTGTTGTAAATAGTTATAATACCACTAATCGTGGCAGTTAATTAACTAACAATAAATAATAATTAATTCTGGTCGCGTTTGCACGAAATATGCTTGGATTTGTTATCGAGGAAGGTATTCCTCAAATCATTAGTAGGTATGCCTAAATATTAGGTATTTAAAAATAAGTACATAGCAAGTACCTAACTACTATCATACGATAGTATATTATTATCTTATTGAAACAGAAATTCATAATCCACAGTTTTTTACTAAAATGAGTTTATTTATTTTATACAAAAAAATCACTGTATTATATTTTTTTGTGCCCAATAAAGTTCTTTTTTGACGGTAGTCTTGTAAACTTAATTTTTTTTTCTTTCACGGCATCGATCTCGCTACCCTCTACATTCTTCCAGGTATAACTACTAGTCCTGCTTCAATAGCATGCAAAAGCGACATTATACCGACGATAGATTAGTCCCACGGCTACAAGCTTATTCAATTACTAAATGCTAATAGCTAGATAAATCTACCACTGTGGCTAGAACAAATCATTTTATACTTTCATGTGACCTCGATTGTAGTCATGACCATAGTTTTCCCCTAGCAATTTGGAATACTATGTAGTAGAAAGTAGAAATTCTACTGATTAGTATAGGTAGTGCATATTTTTTTATGCAAATACAAGATTTTTGTTTTTCTTCTGAGAAAAAAAGTATTCTTGTGAGATTTTTTATTATTATTATTGATGTTTAATTGTAATGGCATATTATTATTCTTAACTTGTTAAAAAAAACTTAAGGCTCGAATGAAAAAGATTTTCGTACCTATGGCTCAGCTTAAAATGTTATGAAGAAACCTGGTATAACCGAATAACATGTTAGTACTGTGTATTATTATTTTATTCCGATATAATTATTGGTACATCGGAAAAAAAATATTTAGGACTCATTAAAACCAACCTGGATCCAGTTACCCAACAATTATATTTAACCCAATCCAGAAATCAAACCCATATTCAATAGACAAGCGTGTGTAAAAAGCTACTGATGACTAAAGAAGCTTGGCTATAACGTATAAACATTAGAGATTCGCTTAAACACATACTAATTAGCTCCATAGGCTTTGATATCGCGATATGGCTGTAATTGCGCGGTAACCGGCGCCCGCGCAGCTAGCAGAATGTACGGTGGACATGCAATCTGGTTGGATGGGATAGGTTGGATGTGTCATTATGTTGGATGTGTTTGGATATTTCTTTTTAAACAATTTTACATGCTTTATTTTTTTAACCTGTATCTATATTTTTTTTATTTAAAAACTCATAAAAAAATATCTGATCTCAGACAAGGAATGATCACTTCTTTATGAAATGGAAATTGTTTGGTCAGACTTATGTGTGTAGAGAGCGGATCTGATGTTTGGTTTTTTTTAAGTTTCACTCATATACATTTTATCGATAAATAGCATGTCAATTAAATACAATACCAAAAGTTTAAAAAATAAGAAGTACCTAACACTTACGTGGGAACATATTCTACTTGGTTAATAAGCAATTTATCCGTTTACGCATAATGTAAGGGAATAGCACCTAATTAATTCAGTAGTTACCCTTTTGATCCATATTAATATTTGCATTAAATAGTCTTGCAGTAAATAAATATGAGACACGTTTAATATTTCAAACAATAAATTAAGGGCGGGTAAAAGTGCGCCAATTTAGTAAATAGTTCATTAAACACTTTTATAAGACAATAAAATTGTTGTAGGTACTTTAAACATTATTTTAAGACAATTCTCAGTTACTTAATTAAATATATTAAGGTTTATATTAATTTATATTATATTAAGTAAACTTAAATGGAAAATGGTAATATAATCATGTACTTAATATTTATCAGATGTCTTAATATTTTCATGCGCATTAATAAATCACCAACTGGTAGACATAATATACCTCAAGATATTTTTTACAATTAAAATCGAATCTATTAACTCCCAATCCCACTACAGAACTACTCGTGGAGTCAAAACAATAAACTTTTAATCAGTACAAAACACGCTACCAAAATGATCCATTAAAGAATGTTGCCATAAAAAATTAATCACAAAGCCGAATAATTTGCACACACGGAGTTTACCTACTCAACTAAAAGGCAGTTCACGCAATCAGTACAAAATGAGCTCGGAACACGAATGCTACAGCTATGAATTTATAATTTACTAATAATGTAAAAATATTAGGTTAAATTATTACAGTTCAGCCGATAATGTGTACCGTATTACGAACTGCATGGAAAATAACACTTGTATTTCATTTTTATTTACCTATTAGATGACTAAGACTTGATCGATCATTGCCCCTTATTCGATTTATTTTTGTGGAATAAGAAGAAATGTTAATGTCCGTAAATAAAAATGGTTTTGCAATTGATAATTGGAACATAAAGAAAATAAAAAATATGGTGGCCAGTAATAAAAATCAAAATTTCAAATAAGATTCCATAATCCTGCAATCGGAATTGAAAAAAAAAAACAATCAAAGAGGTAAAACGCACTCGAATAGGTCATTTGTACGTATTCCATGCGCAGATTTAAATTACTCGTTAAAAGCCGCCATTGCATTGTTCCTTTTTCAAACGCTATGACGTCACCAGTATAATATTAAGGTGTAAAACGGCAAGGAGTTGCGACCAGTAGTTCCCGTCGAGGCATTGAAAATCAATCGCGAAGGTATAAAGGTGCACTGAAAAACAAACAGAACAGAACCAGTCCTTTATCGGAATGCACAATGGACGCCGGGAACATTGCCCACTACGATATTGCGTAGTGTTGTACCCACTGTCGATGGGGTTGTCGATGTTTTGTGGGGAATTTGTTTTCTTGTGTTCATATTTAGATTTTTATTGAACGTTAAAATTATACATAATGCGGTTTCATGCCTCATGCATGGAAGTAGCTTATACTACTCAACTTATAATTTTACTAATATTTTTTTTTATTTGGCTATTATGTTTATCGTTATTGTGGTAGGAACAGTAAGTGTGATTGAACAGCAAAATTTTTATAATGATACGGAAAATTACTAGCGATAAAAGCAAAAGATTTTCGTAGTTACCCTCTTCAATCTGATATGTTAATTAACCTCTGGTCTTTAAGTGAACGTTATTTACTAGCTCATATTGTCAAACATTTAAACGAATACTATTTTATTGAACTCGACAAAGCTCTTAATATTTATAGCGAATCATCGCATTAGCTCATGATTTACGACCTCTTAATAATAGTCTATTAGAAAATTCAAATTGCTTTTCCAAACAACACTGAAGCGTACAAATCCAATACCAAAGTGCCTAATAGGCAATAAAACATAGTTATTTGTTGAGAAACTACGAGCAATCTCGTTTATCGATTAATTTACTTAATCGACTTGAATTGGCTATCGATACGGCTATGGCACATCACTATTGCGAATGTAATAAGCACTAACACCATTATTACCAGTATTTTCCTATTTGTTTACGATCGCACATAATGGTCTATTAGGGAATTTAAATTGCTGAACGGAAAAAAATACTTTATTCCATTAGTTACATAAAGCTGGCTTAAATTGTTTTAATTGCGGAAAGCCGTGCACATTCAAAAGCATAATGAGTTAATAATAAACTTTAAAGTGATTGGAATGGTGTCTTGTACGAGTATTTTGGCTATAGGTATTTGAGGTATGAGGTATAGCTTCTTGAGTTCCAGCATAAATAATGATCCAGCATTACAAAGATACCATTATTTCACCGAAAACCGGCCAGAAATGAACCTACACGCTGCTGGGTCGAAAGTCCCAGGCGCCGACTGACGTTCCTCTCTGTTCCACGCGATGGACCCGGCACCCGCACGGAGAATCCATGGATAGCTAAGAAGTTCGTCTCATCATCCTATTTTTAGCAATATTAGTTGTTGAATAACAAAAGTTTCCTTGTTTTTAGGAGAATTTAAAAAAGAAGGAGGTTCTTAATTCGGCTGTTCTTATTTCGTATTTAACCACATTGGTATCAAGTATATATCTTATAGTTCTGAGAATTGTAACTCGATTTTATTTTTTTTAAATTAAATAAATGACAGATTTCTGTTAACCATCAAACAGAAAATCTAACAGATAACATCTAAAAGGAAACTAAATTAATATAAATGATCTTAACTGTAAAGTGTTCTTCATGATCGGATTAATTGACGAGACATTAAGATGCTAATTGCACTCGTAATGGGTTATTGTCAATAAAACAATCGGCATGATTAGCTGACTCACATAAACATTGAGTTAATATCTTTAGAACTAAAGTTTGGTTTCGCCTCGTTTTATGTGGATGAAGGATTGGAGGAATTTTATTTAAAAACAAAGAATACCACATTTGGTATCATGCATCTGGCCTGATAACACTCTATCTTGCATTGTTTTATAAATTGATACCTCTTTAGGTACATCTTGTGTAGCTGATTGATGGCTGTTGTAACAATTATGTTAATAACAAGTATAGTCAAGCCACTAAAATTTTACGCACCTGATGGATAGTTTTCCTGATAGTAACAGATCAACCCGACATATGCGTTACTATCCTACTTCCTACTATTATTATAAAGGCGAAAGTTTGTATGTGTGGATGTGTGGATGTATGGATGTTTGTTACTCTTTCACGTAAAAACTACTAAATGGATTTGAATGAAACTTTACCACAATATAGCTTATACATCAGAATAACACATAGGATATTGGAAATCGAAATCCAAGCGGACGGAGTCGCGGGCGGCCGCTAGTTCTCTATAACCCAAAATGCCTCCCTTGTCCCCAAAATGTCATCTCGCTCGATCGAGCGAGATTCAAGCCACTGACTTGACGAGTAACTTATATCAACCGGCCAATAGGAACGCCGCACCTTTCATGGATAATTATTTTCAAACAAATAATTTGTTAATTCTCTCTTCACTGGATAATTGCTCGATGAGCAGGATAAATCAGAGGTGGTAATTAAAGAAATGGACTAAATTAATTACAAGTTGAAATGCGGGAAATTATACTGTCAGACAATTTATAATGTCGGATTTGTAAATAACTTGTAAACACTATTTGCATTTTACTTTGTTGTACGGAAATTCTTGAACCATCTGAAATTCTTCTGTAATTAGTTTCTAATTAACTTAAATACTCAAAAACTTTTTAATATTTTTATAATTATTTTTGTTACTTGCTATAAAATATTATGTATATAAAATATTTGATGAAAAATAATTTCATAAAACTACTCTTTTTTTATTACAGCAAATGTTTTTTTCAATACTATGTATTTAATGAGTTTATTTTATTAAAAAAATTGAATATTTTTAAAGCCTAATAGTCATTAGACTTATGCGTTTTTAGTTAATCAACGCTTAAAACAATTTTCATATCATAACTTCTAAGTAAGCAAACTTTTAATTCAGCAATAAAAAAATATTTCAACATTTCCAATCTCAAAAACTCCAATTAAAAACCTTAGTCACACAACGGAAACAATTTGTTTCCATCAACACACAAAACTGCGATTCCGGATCCAACCGAAATCGCTAACCAAATGAATTACAAATGAATCCAAGATGGCTGCCTGCCAATTAGAGTGACGGTCGACGAATTTGTTTTTCAAACCTTATTATTATTAGCACTTATAATGTGCGGTTAAGACTAGTCTATACTATAGGCTTTTAATCATTGGTTGTAATTAAAAGATCGCACATCGATTTTCTGCATTGAATTTAATTATCTGCTTGAAATGTTTTTTTTTTGTTTAGTCTTGTTTAGTCAGTGTAAGTGTCTAAAATTGTAATTTAAGGTTCATAAGTTTTCTTTAGACAATAAATTATACTTATGAGAATATGACTGTCATTAAGCAATCTTGTCTAGCAGATAATGTCACGTTTTCGGAATCCTGCATTGCATTTTTGGAAAACTTCTATTAGAAAATTAAAGTGTCTATAAGTTACAAGAGAAAACTGGCATTGACACATTCGTAATTTTATTTTAAAAGATTTACATTACTACTTTATAGATGTAAGTAAACAGCTTTTTAAAAGGATACTCAGCCATATTTAGATACATACAAATTGACAATTAAAATACCTGCCAATTTTCTCACTAAGATAAAAAGAACTCGACACTTACCATTGAGATTGAATCTATCTGCAATAGATTGCGGTTGACGCGATATAATTGGTGTCAAAGTCCCGTCTTGCCAAAGTCTAGTGTACACCCACCTCAATACACTGGAGTGCAAATTAATGATAAATATAACCATATTTGTCTATCAGAGAGACGCGGGCTTATCGACTCCAATGCTCTCGTTAAAGGCTTGTAATCTGAAACCCTATTACTACCACCGTGAACCGACTAAACTGTATCTTAAAGTTGAAGAAATAAAGTACAATATCGCATTTTTTCGCACGCTGAGGTCTTTTTTCGCCCAGTACTCGCACCATTGCCTTTCCTAATTGGCTCTGCATCTGTTTTAATTCATTTCGCGATAGTTTTACAAGTATTTTATTGACGCGTGGCTCCGCCTGGCGGGCGGGTAGCGAACCGATTAATCGATTCGTTTGATTCCGAGTCGTTCGGTTGCTCGATTACTCGAGTTTCGATTCGAGCGGATATTTTTATTATGGAAACTCATTGTTTTGTTAAACGATTTATGGTGGGCATTGCCATGTAATTTTCGATGCTATTTGTTAAACTTTGTTGTGTTCTTAAATCATTTAACATTACGAAAATATTTCATTACATTAATGAAACATTTTGAAGCCATAATAAAAGCTTGAAGATACAAAAATTCAAAGAAAACAACACTTTCTTGCGTTGGCATGATTTCATATTGCAAGGTTTATTAAACTTGGTAGCGATGTATGAAAAATATCATAACAGTTATTATTATCTAAGAATTCCCACAACTGTAATCGTCATTCTATATCTCAAGCATTTACCGCTAATTACTAATTCTTACACATTGGGAGGTCTGCCATAGCACCCATTAACTCTTTCCACCCTTATCTGGATACTAATAAGGTCTAATATCGCCTGTCAAAAGTTTCCGAACAGATAAGTCCAGTGTCGTCATTGACGCGTGCTGCCATCTCGCGGACGATGACAGTAACTAATAAATCATCCGATAACATCAAGGCAAAGATTATACGGTGGCGGGTTCCCCATCACGCCAGCCGTGTTTCCTGCAAGCGCAAATTAGTAAAACACATACAAACAATGCGTGCATTCACAAACACACATTTGAACCTAGCAGCCCTAAAATAAGGTTCAGAATCGCTCGGCAACTTGTAGTTACAATAATTGCTGGAGTAAAACAGTATATTTTTAGTAGTTCGCAGAATCGCGTAGGCTAAAAGTTAACGCCGAACAGAAGACAATGAACACGGTTTAGTTTAACTGCCCAGTTAACGTTCCGTTACAGTCAGACTGAGTTATGAATGTTAGTTCAACTTCTTCCAATCGGTAGGGCTGCAGACATTTTGGGTTTTGAAAGTAGGTATTTAGTTGAGTAAAAAATATTAGTAGGTAAAATTTTCACAAAAAGCACTAGTTTTTTAAATATCAAACTAAGTTTTACGAAGTTTAGCAACATTTGAATATCTTTTAGTAAAAAGTTATTTAGTGTTTTTCGATAAAAACATGTAGTTTCTAAAATACTTTAAATGATGGGGACCGTAAAATGCATTGCATTAAGCTATAATGTTAACAAAACACATCGTTAGTATTAACTTACTCTCTTTCTTACTTAAAATTTTGTTACAAATGAAAAGTCAGCCGCTTGCATTTTTGGGTAGCATATGCACGATTTTCGACCTCGAACCGTTGACCAATTAGAAACAGCCATTAAAACATTGGATCGACTCCTTCGAATGCATTCTTTCACGAAAACAAGCCATGCGATTTAATTCATCAATTTGCACCGGACAGAATTGCGACCGGTAGCCCTTTTGAAAATGGAACGGCGAATTTCTTTTTAAACGGAGATCTGTTTCGAAACATGATGCTAATTAAAAAAGTTGTCAGTATCAACTGCGTCAATGATTATGGCTTTAGAATGTTGTATTTGGCCGCGAAGAACTTATTTTTTTATTTATTGTTTGTATTTTGAAATTTTCCGTACCATCACACAAATGAGAAATGAGAAGTCCAAAAATGTTCATTGATTCAGTGATATAACAACCTAAGATACCCTTAAGATACACAACCATATTAATTTGATTCCTTTCGCAAGGATTAAATGCTTTTATCTGAGATTAAAGAACATTCAAATACCTACGCCAGAATATCCGCGTTGTTATGTTACAGAGTAAATTAGAAATGTATCTTGGCATAATCTTTACCTAAAGTGCTGATAAAATCACTAAAATAAATAAATTACCCGCCAAAATAACCGCACGCGTCTACCACAGATAAGCAAAGATGTAGTTTTAAAAATGGAGTCGGAAAAGGTTGAATGAACAGTTTTATTAATTTGACGCCAGCAGCGGTGACCAAAAACTTGATTTGGATACGAAAGATGTGATAAAAATGTAGGTTTATGTGATTCGAGTTTCGACCTCCATACGACTAATAAAACTCAAGCTTGCTACTGTTTCCTAAGAAAGATTGTCGCGATATCGCCCATTGCATTAATAAAATTAAAATGTAAATAGACGCTGTCTGGATCGATTAGAATCTAAGTAGGTAATTTAAGTATATTATTTTTAAGAAAGTTCTGTTTATAACCATAGTAAGATTTCAGAATGTGCACTTTGTCAAAATATTCTAACACTAAAAACAGATTTTGATCTAATTTAATCCTGCAAACATTATTTCGGAATCATTACATCAATATACATAGTATAAAACAAAGTCGCTTTCGCTGTACCTATGTCCGTATGTATGCTTAGATCTTTAAAACTACGCAACGGATTTTGACGCGGTTTTTTTTAATAGATAGAGTGATTCTTAAGGAAGGTTTGTATGTATAATACATGTAAGTAAGTACCTCGGGCGAAGCCGGGGCGGGCAGCTAGTAAAATATAAAACCACAAATTAATATTAACTAATTATAATGACCATTCAACGCGTTGTTGAACTTATGGGTGCTTCACATAAAACAACATTTAATTTGAAAAAAGAAAAAAAACAATGACATTAAATACTTACTTATTAGTGAAAATAAAGCATGATCTTAAAAATCACCAGGTAACCTCATAATAACCTCTTTCAAAACGTTCCAAATTTAAAAAATAAAAAACAATATTGACCACCGTGGAACTGTCAGAGCTCGGTCCGAATTTAGTATTCCAGAAATGTATTATTTATGTTTCATTTCGAATTTTAATTAATATAATGTTGCGTGGCGAATTAGATAATTTGTCATCACAGCGGATCCATTAGCTCGTATTGTTGGGAGCCATAACTCATCGCTGGGCCTTCGAGGAACTATCGAGGAAAAAATGGACAAGTCCGAATCGGTTTTGTTAACATTATTCCTTTCCAATATTAAAGATGAATAAGGTAGGTAATTCTGCGTATGGAATATTAACTATTTGTATAGAACTTTTCATGACCGATAGTGGTATGATTATGCGTGGGAGGCATTAGGAAATTGAAGAGTGCTGGGGGAAAATTAAATTCGTTACCAGGTCTTTATGTATTCTTTTCATCTTTGCTTAACATAGGCACAAACCAATCCATTATGTTGCAGGATAAATCATAGTAGCTATGAATAAAAAATATTCACCAAGCTTTAAATATAGGTATTCACTACATTTCTAACAGCAAAATAAGACTCTAAAATAACTTGTCTAAATTACTAATAGACTTCTAAGATTGTTCAAACTACCACAGGTAGGTACATAATTTTATACCTTATCAAAAAATATGTGCGAATGAACCAATTGAAAAAGTATTAATTCCGTTTTTGGCCATACCCGCGGTACCCTAAGAAACATTTGAATACATTTGACGTTACACATGTTCGCGGGTTATTATTAATAAGCATTCCGAATAAATTACACGATCAATTTAATAATTACGTCTAACTCAGATATGTTATTGGTGTTGATATATTTATGCCTTGATTTGGATGGAACATCGGTTTGAAATATGTTTTTATACTAATTCAGTTGGTGGTCAAGTTATGTTTATCTTTGACCTTATACGGTCAGTTTTATATGAGCAAGGCGCTTCTTAAGAAGCACCATAAAACTTATATGCTTGGACTTTATTGGGCAGAAGAGTAGATACGTGCCACTCGTCTGAGGAAGTACCTCTTCTTACAGACAACCACAGTGAAGTACCACTTTGTAACTGTTGTGCTGTTTCTGCTGTTGAGTAAGGTCGGCAGAGTCATGGTCGTCTTAAAGGCATGCCAAGTATCTGTGATCCTCGTGCGGTTGTTGATGTCCATGGGCAGCGGTGATAACTTACCATCAGGTGACCCACCCGCTTGTACGTTTACCTCCCTATAGGCACCGTGCAGAAACTATAGAGGGCGCTGAAATACCGATTTTTTTTCTGTGGTTTGACAGTAAAATTTGACATTTAGCGTATAATATTCGAATATGAGTCATTAGATGGCAAAATAAGGCACCGTGTTTTTCCGTGGTTTGACAGTAGAATTACCGACATTGAGAGTAAAAGTTTTGAATATGAGTCACGAGATGGCAGAGTCGTCGCTACGCACGTTGCCTATAGGCACCGTGCGTAGCGATGACTCTGCCATCTTGTGACTCATATTCGAACTGACCAAGCTAAATGTCAATCTCAATGTCGGTAATTCTACTGTCAAACCACGGAAAACACCGTGCCTTATTCTGCCATCTAGTGACTCGAATTCGAACTGACCAAGGTAAATGTCAAATTTTACTGTCAAACCACAGAAAAAAAATCGGGATTTTAGCGCCCTCTATAGTTTCTGCACGGTGCCTATGCATACTTGACAGTCTTGCGGTAACCATGGCAACGTAGCCTGTGGCCTGTGGTCAGGTGAGGGCGGCGGCGTGGGAGTCCGTCCGGCGCCCCGCGGCGCACTTCGTACAACCCTTACTAGGTATCAGCTCCTCTATACTAAAAGCCTAGGCATGCTTGACAGTCTTGTGGTAACCATGGCAACGCAATATTCAGTAATTGAGTGAAGTACCTATAGACACTAGGCATGCCTCAGTCGGCGGTGGCTTGTGGTCAGGTGAGGGCGGCGGCGTGGGAGTCCGCCCGGCGCCCCGCAGCCCACTTACTACACCTCTCACCATCAGCTCTATTGTCTATACTTATGGTACTTAGAGGCATGCTTGACAGTCTTGTGGTAACCATGGCAACGCAATATTCAGTAATTGAGTGAAGTACCTATAGACACCAGGCATGCCTCAGTCGGCGGTGGCCTGTGGTCAGGTGAGGCCGGCGGCGTGGGAGTCCGTCCGGCGCCCCGCAGCCCACTTAGTACACCTCTCACCATCAGCTCTATTGTCTATACTTATGGTACTTAGAGGCATGCTTGACAGTCTTGTGGTAACCATGGCAACGCAATATTCAGTAATTGAGTGAAGTACCTATAGACACTAGGCATGCCTCAGTCGGCGGTGGCCTGTGGTCAGGTGAGGCCGGCGGCGTGGGAGTCCGTCCGGCGCCCCGCGGCGCGCGCCCGCGCCAACATGTTCATTTATTAATAAATACCACAGACAAAGTGATTGTAGACAGGATTCTGAACGGAGAAATATGGGTAATTGAGGATAGTTTAGTAACAATCAGGATACAATGAACTCCTTTAAATTAAGTAATTGCAATTTTAATAGTTTTTGTAATCGTTTCAAATGTTTTCATTCAATCCATAGAGAGGGTTAACTCCTCTGATTTTCATTGTTTGACCGACAATTTTTGTTTACAACCGCGTGAACCATTATTACTGTCTATTAAACATTGATAAATATTAACAAGTGCTTAATTAAATGTCGTCAATCAGCTCTACTTTGGTTGTCCAACTTTTCCACCACTGTTAAGGTTGAACTAAAACTTTGAATAGACCTCCAGTAGAAACCACTATATTTTTACTTACAATCAAAGGCAAGAAAACCTAGTCCAAGAATTCAGCAGCATTAAGAAGGTTCCTATTGGCTAGGAACATTATATTAGCCGTACGATAATTTATATTGCAATCAGAAAAAAAACCCTCAAAACCCCTTCACATTTTCATACAAGAAGCTGCTCAATAAATAAATTACCTAACCCATGTCTACTAATAAATGAGTCTTCGTACCCGCTGTGCCGCGGCGCTTCAAAGCACTCAGTTAAACGTGCTGATTAAATAATGAAATAACGTGCACCTTAATACGGTGGCAAGTGTAATTTAATTGCATCGTGTACTTGTAAATTATGAGGGTTAAGTAAATAATCGGTAGTGGAGCAAAGAGCGACGCGAAATTATCTATAGTCCTGATGGTCTATTGAAAGTTAAGATGTTAAACGATCAATTATTGTGGCAATGGCAGCTTGGTTACAGTTAAATGTAGTTAAATATTTTCTTTTTAATGCCATCACCGTAATTTCAATGATTTTACACAAAATTGTCAAAATGAACTAAGAGAAGTTTATGAGTCCTCTTTGACAAAAAACACGACATAATAACTACTGATGTATTATTATGATTTTTATACAGTTAAACTATAGATATCCCTTGATAACTCTTCAATATCTCAACACCTTCACAAAATTCATGCACTGACATACAAAGTAAGAATATCAGACCTACAAATTATGAAGAAGAAGATACGACATTCATAATTCCAATGATTCTCAGAACCCCAAGTCCAGTAATGCGGGCATCGTAATTATGATAATTGCCAATTTATAAACACGTTAAAGTTATGAACCTATCCAATTTCATTACAAGCTTGTTCTTGATAATTAATAAACGTAATTAAACACCGCGGTAGCTGAGATGACTGACGACTGTGTTCTGTGGTTTGTTTAGGCGTGTATCATTTGGAAGGTCTTGTTAATCTTGTGGTTCGTGGTGTATTGATATATATGTATGTATGTAGGTATATACATATCGTCGGCTATAGCGCCATAAGTGGAAGACCTCGTAACTCAATTTTTTTTAAATTCTTTTTTGATACTTTTGTGTCACAGAATTTTTCGTGGTGAAGCTTTTTGTGTCTCCTGTAAAATTTGATCTGATGAAGTAACGTGGTTTGACACTTTAGCAGACGATATGTTCAAATATGTGTAGAGTCTCTCTCAAATATAAACTTTAATGCTTTGGCATAGGAAAGATAAAGATGTCTAAGACACCAACATTTTGCATGCAGTCCCACAGTTAGAGATTGTATGTATCTATCACTGTATGGCCAGATTAATATTTTGTAGCCCACTACATGGTCTTAATGGCAATGGACCGGGATTTCGCCAGATATGCGCAGGAATGCGAAGAAAACAGCAAGGAATTATGTAGGTTGTAGGAAAGTCTTAACATTACACAATAATATGATAGGCAAATCGTTCCCCTAATAGCGCCAACAATATAAAATTTACCCTGTCCAAAAGTTGCATGTAATAAGACGTTTGGTTTGAAACGCATGTAAAAAAAAATCATCACATAAAACTGAGCTGTGAATCCGCAATCCTTTTCATTTAATAATAGATGAAGTGACAATATACATGCACCATTGAAACAGATAGTCTAAACATTAATCGAGTGAAATAGCTCTGTCTAATGACTAATTGCGTCATCATTAGCGATAATTACAATCATTAATTAAATCGTTCGGAAACAGATCAAAGATTTATAATCTACATTATTGCACTTATCCTCAAACATTCTTGAGATAATATGATCTTTATGTAACTAACTAAATATACCTTACTTCGTTTTTTGAAACTAAAAAATGTTTTAACCACCTTTTCTAACTTGTTGATAGTAGAAATATACATACATATTTTCTATCGTTTCTTCTTCGTGTAATAATTTCGAATTTTCACTAGAAGATCCAAACTTACATCTTTAGCATCATCATCACCCTCAAAACAATCTCTTTTCGTTTATCTAAAACTTCTATTCTTAAAAATTCGAAGTATAGTCAACATTGTCTATGTCTGTCTGTCTGTCCATAGTTGAAATACGCGTGTACCGTCGGCAACAAGAGTCACGCTCCTAATTATAGAAGCATTCCCAATCAATTACCGCGTACGAAACAAAACCGAAGAGACCGCTCCATTTGTGTGTACCGACAGCAAAAAAGATTTAGAAATACTTTTAAAATATTTATTTTCATAGCTCAATTTTTACAATTATTTTGGGTGTAACTAATCTGATAATCATCATCACCAGTGTTTTGCAATTTTATTGCATAAAAAAACACTTTATTTTTATTTTTATAAAAGGCTTTCGCCAATTATCTGGTGATACGCACTTATTCTATCGCCTAACGTCTGTTGTAAATAATTATGTACTATTGTATTATGTACAAAAACGAAGGTACTGTGTATACATAAACGTAATCATTTCAAACATTACATATTTAGATTTAGCTAATTGTTATTGACGAATCTTCTTTGTCATTTCTCATAGAAATAAATGAAATTCCTCCATAACTTAGCTTCACTTTAGGTATAACACGGGTAGACGCACGGGTAGACATAATAAAATAATATTTACTAAGTTAATTGACAAATGACAAGGGCCAAAACAAAAACGCAAAACACTCCACATTATTAGCACAAGTCTCAGCAAACATCTCTCAAACAACTTCCATTAATCACTCAGTGCGAAAAACGAAAAAAGGAGACACAAACCAATTTCAAATTCGCTATTAGAACATGTCAAAACGTTTAGAAATCTCTGCCGGCCGCATACATTTAAATTATTTAAAAGCCCCGATACCAGAAAACTCCGGTATCATTTTCGTTTGACAAGACGTACGTTACAACGTGCTGTCACTGCGATGAGAAGTGTTCGTCACTTCAAATTTGAGTGCCAGTTTTAGAGAGGGTCGGTGTATGGTGAGGGCATATCTAACGTTTCGAATCTATGCCCGGACGCATTTAACGAGTATCCAAGCGTTGGCGACGAGCCAAAATACTAATGTTCCATTGAATAGTGCTATTTGTAAACTGACTTGCAGTGAGACATGTATAAACAGGGCTCTTATGCTCTAAATAGATCATTTGAGGCCATTAAAGCAGCGGTATGGGCGGTGAAAAAATGCGAAGGAACAGAAAGTTAACTAATAGGTTTAATATCCAGTTCAGTTACGCCGTAGAAGTAAGTTGTGGTTTTAAATCACTTAATGGGTGGAAAGTTGAACGATTTGTTATGAGTTCGGTGGAAATAGGCAGACTTTTACCTAATGGTAAGTGACTATCAACGCACATAAATACATAGAAGGTAAAAAAAAAGATGAGACGTGCAAAAGAATTTCTTTGTAAATCAAATAAACTACTTCGAGTTTGACATAGCCAAAAGAAGATAGTTTGTAAATTGTAAGTAATAAAAAGGTCGCTTTATTTCATAATAACTCCTTGTTATATTATTCTGTAAAAATTAGGTGTAAATGTTAAAAGCCCGATTACCAACACATGCTATTTCGAAATTATTAATAACATCTCAATAAACAACAGAGAAATGTCAAGCCAACCTAATTTATAGAAATGGACAAACAGGATTCACAATTTCGAAATCATTGATCGAAAACCGCATTCGCAAAACACCGCATGAATTATTACGCCATATTCAAAAAGAAACCCATTCATCTGGAAACATCAAAAGATTCAAATAAAATATAGAATCTAAAGCTGAACTAGGAAAGGAAGTCGTTTATCTATGAATACTCATTTGATGTCTGTATTCTTGAAGTAAGTGCTCAAGTTGATTAAAGAATTCCGCTGTTTCTATGGCCACGTATTATGAGGACCGATTGAGTGTACTGATGAATGGGCCAGGGACTCCGTTTGATCACCAGATAAATATCGTTCCTTCTGGAATCCGGGAAGACTTGTTAAATGGCCTCAGACAAGTTCTTTGTATTATAGGTTTTTCGATTTACGTTAGCGCTTTTTGATGTCATCTTTATTTTGTTCGGGTTTTCTTTGTGTGTTAATAGTGTTGGAACAAGATTATTTATGGACTTTTAAAATTATAAGGGAAAAAGGGAGCTCGTTGTTGAAGTGTTTAAGGATTTTGCAATCGATAGGTAAATGGGTTGTTTTAAAAAGTGATCATCTTTTTTTTCATGTCATTAAATAGATGCTTGATCCGTTCACCATAAAACAACAAACAAGCAACTCCTTTTACCAATGTAAAGACTTCATAGAAAATGGCATACTTAATGGTAGCGGCATCTCGCATTCTTATAAAGTACAAGCATAATTTGCATCTACATTCCCGCAACAAGTTGTAATGACGGACATTTTAGCGTTAATTTAATTAAATTAATTACAAAAAAGCTCATCTCATCTACATTACAACAAACTTGGATGTTCTCGAGAACGGCTCTCTACATAAGCTTGAACATGCGGTTTTAATATGGAAATTCGATGTAAAAAGGGAACTAACAACCCCAGGAACCCAAGACTGTGGAATGCCCGCCTTGCTTGTACGGACAACAAAAACGTCAAGCGCACGGTGACCGTTTAAAATATTGGAATGAATGACATACCACGCCTCGCACGATTAATGGTTCAACTCACACAAAAAGCAAACGCGCTCATTAATATATCAACTGTCTTTTTAGCAGCGCACTGCAACCATTAGGTAACGTCAGCAGAAACGCCGAATAATTCCATTTTTGAATTTTTAAAATAAAGCTCTCCCACTTTTCATAATTCATTCTCGGCGCGTTCCTTTTTTGAAATTCAACAATGGAAGTGTACTTAAACGAATTTAAAACGTCTCATATTTCTCTCGGCGCTCACAAAGTCACAACATCGACATAACTCAGTAGCTAACATCTGCAGTCAATATCTCAGACAATTAACAAGAAAACGAAAGCGGACAGCTCCATATAAGTATTTTAAAGGTAATTAAACAGCTCCCGGGCATTAGGGTGTTGATACATAAACGACATGACAGAGTTGTTCGCTTTTTAAGTGCTTTGACGACGATGTACATTATGCCTAATGAAGCTGTGAGAATTATTACGATAACGAAATCGAAATTTGGACGTAAGGGATTGAGCGAAACGGTTATAAATGCGTCTAAAATTAGTTTTAATATTTTATGTTGATTTAAGGTTAATTGATATAATTAAGAAGAGCTACCGCAACGTGAACATCGATTAAGTTAAATAGTTTGAAATGTTGATAGATTTAAGTAATACAAAAAGGTATAAAAAAATATATCTAAGGCAATGTAGGTGGTACCTTTATAAGACATCGCAGATTTCTTCTTTATTACATCTGTTCATGGGCCGTTGATACCATTACAAAAAACACAAAACACATAAATCATTTCATCTCCTAACCGTAACTATTCGAAAGCGTTCGAAACAATCGAAAGACTTTATTTTTCCAAAACCAACCGTTCTCGTGTGTCGGTGTGAATCTGGACTTAAGTTTATTTCCGTCTGTCGGTGCTTTGACGTTCGCCAAACACGACATTAATACACTTAAGCTTTTTTTCCCTGTCACATAACTTACTGCTTTTTTTTCTCTGGCGTTTTTTGGCCCATTAGCTATTAAGCTGACTGTTGCCGCGCCAATGTTAAGCGCCACAGCTATTAATTTAAAAGTTTTCTTGTTTCACGTCAGTGTATATTATAGAATTAATGTCAAGATGGATATGGTACAATGCGAATTTATTAAATATGTCATAATTATTAACGTCATTAGTCAACTTGTTAGTCTAAGGTTTAGTAATTCATCTCATAAATCATTGAATGAAAGAAATTATTACAAGAATTGAATGAAAATAAATAATAAAAGGTTTCCGTAAAATTTTGTTAAATTCTTTAAAACCAGTTATGATTCGATTTGTCCTCTAATTATGTATTATTAATGAATTGACTAATAATTTATAAAACCGTTTTCCATCATCACACACGATATTGATAATATTTTAAACGCTGTCACAGCAATCGACAAAATTTACGACAAACGAAATAAATTAACCGTTCTCAATGTTGCTTTTGCTAATTTAAATTATCATTAATTTTCAACGGCTTCTAATAAAATAGACATGGACAATGAAGATGTTGGTATCAGCGTTCATTGACCTCAAAATAAGATGGCTTCCGACAATTTTATCTTGACAGACAAAACTTTCACGACACGTGTTCAATCCATCATCAGTCGAAAACATTAATTAGCACTTAAACAGCAATTAGCTGATAGCTAATTATGTAGGCTACAGTCTATTAAAACAGCCCATTCAAGTTTCTAATCAATTCATCGAGCAGGGCTACCAACCGCAAAATAAACGAATGAAACACAATCGCATGTGAACGTTGGTTAGCCTTGAATGGAAATTGATTTAGGCTCTGTAGGCCTATAAAAACTTGTTGATTGAACTGAAGAACAATTCTATGAAATTTCAGGAGTCTAGAATTCTAGGTTGGAAAATAACCGTTTAGTATTTCCTGCTACGTATTGATCGTCATAAGAAGTCATAAGTTCTAAATTACTGAATCCTTCTGATATTTAATACAAAAAAAAGAGTTTAATTCAATTAAATTTACGTTATTAATGATTTAAGTTTTAAACAATCAACCAGGTACATTCAATTAGTTCCAAATATGCAAACTCCTTAAACTTGTTAGCGGTTTCTTTGATAACTATAAACTTCTATAATGTGACTAGATAATGTATAATGTATTTACGAGTATGATGTTATTGACTTAAATAAAACCGTAATAATAACCATTGAGTAATTGAAATTGGTTTAATTGCCCTCTCATTAGAAGCACTGATAATATTTAACGATGAAAACAAGTGGTTCGAAACGCGTAATAAAATCTTTAAATGGTGATGTAAAAACCAGTAGTCGAGATAAAATTGAATACAATTTCGTCACTGCAGTCGGAACAGCGACCTAAGAATAGCATTAATAATATTGGCCTTGACCTCAAACAAGACTTCAAAATAATAATTTAAGCGCAGGTTTTCCTTTAGTATAATTTGTTCCAAAACATAATTTGGATAAAACGTGTATTCTAACCAGAGGACGTTGTGTAGGACGCTCTCAGACCTCAGACCTGGAGTGACGATTTGCGAAAAATGGATGGCAAGAACTAGCTAAGTGGAGAGCCCTAGGAGAGGCATATATCCAGGAGTGGACTGTGATAGCCTGATAAAGATAATAATAATGCGTTCTAAAGATGTCTCAAACCTAAATCTGTGCAATAACCTAGTTGTCTATGCTTGAAATTACATAGATAAGGCACAAATCGATCACACGCAAACTCAACAAATTATTCCAGTTTCAATCCACTGAAGATTAGAGAGCAATTTAAATAAATTAAGCTACCGTCCTCATTTCGAGATTGAAACGTCAGTAAAAAAAACAAGATTATAATCACACAAAGGTTGCGACACGAGTAGTGATCGAAACAACCAAATTTCCAAAGATCATGATAACAAATGCCGAGGCTCTGACGAAATCTTATCAAGATACAAATCTCCATTAATAGACGCGTGGGTGTTTATCAAATTTTTCTAACCAACAGAGGTAATAAAAATCAACAATTTGCGTTCTAATACGCTTGTTTTCATCGCTAAATAAGATGAAAATTACCTCTTCATAGATTTTATCTGGATTGGATCGCGGGCTGTTTCCTTCTGCCTTTTATTTTATATGAGTTTTATTATGCGATTTATTATGCCAGAGGGAATGAAGCGGCATTCCGATCATTCGATTGTGTGGTTTCGAAGCGATACTGTAAACGCGTAATGATGTAGGAACTAAGCAGGATATGTTACTTCTTCTTCTTCTTCATAGCGTTCATCTTCATATCCAATGAGGACCCCAGGCTGCGTTGTGATTATGATCCGGAATTGACGGAATTTTCAAGTGAGACTTTAGAGCGTCTGCCATCTGACCTTCGTAACCATTTTTTTATTATTAACCAATAATGTCCCACAGTTGGGCAAAGGTCTCCCCTAAATTTCTCAATTTCGTAACCATTATAAATAAAAAAATAGAAACTTGTGCCTACTATGGATGCTACGGAGGGGACATTTTTAGACATACACATAAATACTTTTATAAACAAACATCCATGACTGGAGTAGAAATGACTATGTTCATCACACAAACAATTACCCAAAGAGGGATTATGAACCAGCGTCCCTTTGTTTTGAAATTGGCACTAAAGAAGCGACCGGTCGCTTTTTATCGCAGTGCCAGCATGTTAAAACTAACGTCAGGTTTCTGGTATTTAGGTAAAATATCTAACGATTTGATATATGCGTAGGATATTTAACTGTACGTTTTAAATGACCAAGTAAACAATTTGTTATAATTTAGCACACGCAAAATGTTGCATGACATAAATTGCTTTACAACTGCGAATACGAAAATTGAATGAGAGAACTTATCTGCATTAAGAATCGATAAATCTATGTCTAAGTCTATAAATCAATGATTCAGTTAATATTAATTAAGTAGGTGGAACCACAAATCAGGAGTTTACACGACATTATTCTAAACCGATGTCTCCCGCTACAGATTTTATCCAGATTCAAGAAGAACACGCGCTTTGAGTACTCCTGACAGTATTAGCCGTCTGTGGCACTCTAAGGAGGTCCACTTTTACCAAGGCGGGACAGGCATGGTTTTAGGAGGATTTCGTCTGGGTGAACGATACCAGCCCATTTGTATCCAAAGTATCATGAGTAATTAAAAACATCTCAAAAAGGTAGTAGAATCTGTCGTTGCTCTAAGCCAAGTCCAAAACATCAAGGAATTTATAACCATGAACGACAGTGCCAATTCCCATGTGGCGCGGTACCTACCGCGCCACATGGGAATTGGCATTGGCCGGCACCTGCCGGCCGCTCTACGAGACTACGATATCCATGTTTTTTATTGCCCTGCTCAGTCGTCCGGCTTAAATCCTATCAAGCATGCGTGCGGCATGTTACATCAATGATTTTTAAGACATTTCCCACCAAATTCCAAGACAGTACGACAACTTAACCATCACTTAGAAAGAGCATCGGGTCTCATAACGCAACAAGACCTTAAGAAACTTAATTTTAAGCATGAACAATTGATACTGATGTTATAATAACCGTGAGAGTTGGCAACACTGATTAAATTAATAAGATTGTTAATTTGAATTAAATTTGAGCATTTAATTTGAAAAAACGCATATTTTCTACCACACTAATTTACCCAGGGCGATAAAAAATTAATTATTTATAAAAATACAATTTAAATCACGTTTTTTTTATTTATTATTAAAAACTATAAAATTCTCTATATTTTTTTCATTCACAGTATTAGCGAATTCCTAATAATATTTAAGATATTTGATAATATGTAGATATCCCTAGATAAAGTTGATGTGTGTATAGGTAATGAGTCTTAGTCTTTGATAGTCTTCTGGTTTATAAAAGAGGGCCGTGGTCTCGAGGTCCTGGGTTCAATTACCGGGTTACACAAAATTTTATTCAGGTTTTTTCGGACATCTATGGGTTTTAGATCACTAACAGTTTAGTTTCTTGGTAAGCGTGGTGATTAACGTAAATACCATCTTTGTAAGGAAAAGATGATTTAATTTAACTGTGCCATTGCCCTGCAGTAGGTCATTAATAGGCTGACACTTAACTTTAATAATGATCATCACTAACCTCTTTCTATCCTTGTCAACAGATGCCAACGGAGAGCCAGCCAAGTTGAAGTGTAACCTTCGGAAGCATAAACCGAACCGCAAACCCCGGACTCCCTTCACGGCCCAACAACTACGCGCATTGGAGAGCAAGTTCGTTGAGAAGCAGTACTTGAGCATCGCTGAGAGAGCAGAGTTCTCGTCTTCCCTTGGACTTTCTGAGACTCAGGTGAGGATCTTTTTTAATAATCCCTACTATGATAATATTATAAATAACAAAGCAACTCTGTCTGTCTGTTACTCTTTCTAAATAATGATCGTCAACGATCGATCTGCCTCAGCGGTGCCAGAGCGCTGTGCTCCAAGACCTCGGATGTCGTGAGTTCGAATTCCGCGGGGTTATAAATTTTACTTTTGTAGACTCGAAACGAAAGAATTATTTTAAAATGTTGTCGTATAATTTTCGTATTGTATACGCATTTAGGTACATTGCCTTTTGTGTATAATGAGACATAAAAATTTAGAATAATTATCGTCTACCATGGACTTGTGCCACACACCACATACAGCATTCCATAGAAAACAAAAACTAAATCAATTCTCCTTTGTCAACAGGTGAAAATCTGGTTCCAAAACCGTCGGGCGAAAGCGAAACGCGTGCAAGAGGCGGAGATTGAGAAACTCAAAATGGCGCAATTTTCCCGCCACCCCCACCATTTGTACCCTCACCCGCTGCAGCAGTACTTCCACCCCCACCCCTTGATGGGGGGAGGGCGCCCCCTACCCCCTATGGGGCTGCCGCCGCCGCATCTAGCGATGGTTCAACCACCTGTCTCTTCACCGTCGCCCAACGCGCCGCAATAAGTTCTAGATTTAAAACTCTTTTTAAAAATTAAAAGTGTAATGAACTTTTTGAATGTTACTTTTTTTTATTCGCGAGTGAGACTTAGAATTTTGTCCTAAATTGTGTTAGTTGGAATGTATTATTCCATATTTAAAAATTACTTTTTTTAATGTTTTACGATTATGTTTGAGCGTATTCCAAATTTGAAAATTGTATTTAATTTTATGAATGTTTTACGATTAATGGATCCATAAATAAAGACTATTAAAATTAGGAATTCGAAATTCAAATCTTGCAAATAACTATTTAACTTGACATTTCATTCGCGACTATTAATAAAAATGTCATCAGATGGTGATGATTGTAAAATCATAAGAGTTTCTGTAAATTATTGTAAATATTAAAGTAAATAAGTTATGTGCACATTTAAATGTTTGTATTAATTTAAAAGAAGATATTATTTAGTTTTATTAGGCAGGTAAAGTTTTACCTTTTACCAAAAGTACAGTTTATATTTGAATAGTTAACAGTACAAGATTTATTTGAATTATATAAATGTTTGGGAGATACTTCATAATATTGTAAATAGGTGTCTATGTATTTGTACATTGTTATTTCTACTTGTACAGTTAAAAATATATTTCTTTCATAACGAAAAGTTTGTTTTAATGCAGTCCCACAAAAGCAATCATGTGAAATTCCCCACAAATATATCTTTTAAAATTTACATAGATATTGATGAATGATGAGCAGGTAATATTTGTTCATTAAATAAAGTCATTATTAATTATTTGGGTTCGATTCCTGAAACAACCGAAAAGCCTCGTATATAACCTAAGTTTTCCTGTTGATTTAAATAATATACTTGATTAGTATGTACTTAAAGATAATACATATTATTATGAATGACCATTTGACGCATGACATATTAGTCACCCTGAGATAACGGTTGTTGTAAAATGATCAAAACAGCTTTCTATCTATTCCTAGACCTTAATGAACCGACTTTATCCATTCAATGTTTAATTAAATACCTATTTTATTAGCTCTGAACCTAAAACATTCTAGACCTGCGTCACGAAGTTTATTAAGACAAATATAGTGTTTATTAACTGTTTTTTCATAACAAGATTTATCTGGTCTGATAGTAATGTTGTGAATTGCGTGTGCCACTAATTTTAATAATAACCATTAAAGTTAATTGTGTGATTGTGGCTGGGTCGGGTCAGTGAGATATGACAGATATGGACTGATGTATAGAGTGATTCAAGGAATCGTTTGAAATGTGATTGGATTTTTTTTTCTTTTTAAGATCAATAAAAAATCCACTATCAGACCCTAAAAATCGGTGGCTGATTTCATCTGCTCGGTTGCGAGGGAAACCTTAAAAGTTTAATAGGTAGTGGAGTTATAAGTTCTAAGCCCCATTCACTGCGATTAAAAACTTGCAGAATTCCAGGCATTTTATTCCAGGTAACAGAAATAAAATAAAAATACAAGAAATAATTATATTCTTACGCGCATGCGCACTGTTGTGCATGAAAAACAATTGTTGTCTATTGTACTATCTTTACAATCGAAAAAAAACCGTCCCGTGTTTTAAAAACATGTACAAATCATTGCAGGATGAAAAATAAAGCTAGGGAAGTGTCATTGAACAAATAAAAGAAAATAACACTAAAGCACTTATAGTATGAAAATACATACATTTTAAATCACGCTGTATATAAGAAATTAGTCGAATACTACATACTTAAAATGTTTGTATTCGAAAATAATTTTTATCACTTATAATTTATGGCAAGCGATTTACCTACATCGAAGATCTGTTTGTCCTACATATCAAATTACTTTGAGTCATTATATCTAATGATTGGGACGTATTTATTCATTAATTGTATTATGAAATCGATATATTATTTTATTTTTTCCAATAGAGCAAGATATTTCATTATAAGGAAAACAGTAACAATGATATAAAATCGTATTAATTAAATAGTGATCTAATAATCCATTTTATAACTTTTATTGAATGAGCCTATGAAAGGTTAGCGTAAATACTTGAAATTATTAAATAGTAAAAGTTTACTTGAAATCTTCGGATCGAAGTCAAGAAAAGAGCTGACCTAGAGCCCAACATTATATTTTATCAGATTAGATCCAATGTAGGTCCGATATGACACCGAAAAATCACTATGTCTCCCAGCTCAGAAGTACGAGTAAGTAGTCGTTTAGTAAGATCATCAATGTGTGCGATATTAGTCCGGTCAAAATAGACATTCCAGTTTGCATTAATTCCCACACAGCTGGATTTTTGTGCAGGCCTTGAATACGTCATTACAAATGATATGTCAAAATTCCCCATCGATCCCGCTTGTGCGTTGTTTTTTATTCGTGGTCAAAGGGCCCAAATTTGCGTTTTTTTCTTAAATCTCTGAAACTAAAAGAGCTATCGAAAAATGGTTCAGGAAAAGTTTATAGATCGTAAAATTGTCTACCTAAAAGATCTCTACATTTTTCTTCTACAAAGCAGCGCTGTCGAGATATTGTGACTTTAAGCCGCAGGAAAGTCGTATTTTCGAGTAGCCCACATTATGCAATTACAATAAATTGGGTTGAGTAGTTTATCTGGTGCAGGTGGCAATTAAGTATGGATTGGCTCGAAACTATTATTTACCAATTTCCAGCCCCAATTTTCAGGATTTAGTTCATTGAAGTCAAAAAGACAAAATGACGTATCAAGCTTGCATTCATTCCCAACAAGCGGGACTTTTGTGCAGGCCTTGAATACGTCATTACAAATGATATGTCAAAAGTCCCCATCGATCCCGCTTGTGCGTTGTTTTTTATCTGTACTGAAAATCTTCGGATCCTATTCCTAACCTTTCTGGTAGTCAAACCTCAATGGTCCCCATAGAGACTTTTACTCCTTAGATGAAATAGGATCGATTGGCGAGAAAAAAAAAATTTGGTATTTTCAGTACAAAATGTATGGGAAAAGTTTTTTGCGATTCCTGACATTTCTAGTACTCAAACCTCAAATGGTCCCCTAAAGTCTTTTAATCCTAACTTATAATAGGATCGATTGGCATGAAAAAAAAAATTACCTATTTCAGCAATTTGTACTGAAAATTCCAAAATTTTTTTTCGCGCCAATCGATCCTATTTCATGTAAGGAGTAAAAGTCTCTATGGGGACCATTGAGGTTTGACTACCAGAAAGGTCAGGAATAGGATCCGAAGATTTTCAGTACAGATAAAAAACAACGCACAAGCGGGATCGATGGGGACTTTTGACATATCATTTGTAATGACGTATTCAAGGCCTGCACAAAAGTCCCGCTTGTTGGGAATGAATGCAAGCTTGATACGTCATTTTGTCTTTTTTGACTTCAATGAACTAAATCCTGAAAATTGGGGCTGGAAATTGGTAAATAATAGTTTCGAGCCAATCCATACTTAATTGCCACCTGCACCAGATAAACTACTCAACCCAATTTATTGTAATTGCATAATGTGGGCTACTCGAAAATACGACTTTCCTGCGGCTTAAAGTCACAATATCTCGACAGCGCTGCTTTGTAGAAGAAAAATGTAGAGATCTTTTAGGTAGACAATTTTACGATCTATAAACTTTTCCTGAACCATTTTTCGATAGCTCTTTTAGTTTCAGAGATTTAAGAAAAAAACGCAAATTTGGGCCCTTTGACCACGAATAAAAAACAACGCACAAGCGGGATCGATGGGGAATTTTGACATATCATTTGTAATGACGTATTCAAGGCCTGCACAAAAATCCAGCTGTGTGGGAATTAATGCAACCTTGAGTCTTAATTTTGTCTATTTTGACTGGATTATATTGTCAGCTAATGAGCTAACAGCTCGATGGCACACAGTGGCTAGCGCGCTTGGCCTGCGATTGCTGAGGTTGAGCAACGTTCGCAAAGGCCAGTCATCGGATGGGAGACCGACCGACCGAAATTTCATCTCGAGCTCCTCCGTGCTTCGGAAGGCACGTTAAGCCGTTGGTCTTGCGCCTGATCTCTCGACCGTCGTGACGTGACAGATTGCTGTCCCACCGAATTATGAGAGTGAGGGAATATAGAGTGCACCTGTGCTTGCGCACTATAATGTATCCTGCGTACCTGGCTGATCTTAAAATCGGCGGCTATGGGCAACAATCGAGGGTATTGTCAGCTATTAGCCATAAAATAGGTAAGATATCCTCAATTAAGCCACAAGTATGACATTACTCTGCAAATTCAAATCAAGACAATTTGAAGTTTAAAAGGCCTCTGAGTATTTAGTAATTACTTAGGGGCCTTTTGAGCGATATTTGAAAAATCGTGTCAATGTATTAATTAAATAAAATTGCGTCTAATGTTTTGATCAAACTTGACTAAAGATCAAAAAAATTGGCCAAGTGCGAGTCGGACTCCCGCACTGAGGGTTCCGTACAAATTCTATTTTTGACGTATTAAAAAAACTACTGAATAGATTTCGTTCGAACTAATTTTCGTTGGTAGTTTTTATGGTAATGTACATTATATATTTATTTCAGATTTATCATCCTCTTACTTTAGAAGTTAGAGGGGGGGGGGACACACTTTTTTCCACTTTGGAAGAGTCTGTCACGCAAAGTATTCACTTAAGAAAAGAATGAGCTTAGAAACCTCAATATATTTTTTAAAGACCTATCCATAGATACCCCACACGTATATGTTCAATGAAAGAAAATATTTCGAGTTTCAGTTCTGATTATGGGGACCCCCCACTTTTTTATTTTTTTTCTATTTTCATGTGAAAACCTTGTTGCAGTTCATAGAATACATCCCCCCACCAAGTTTCAACAGTATAGTAGTTATAGTTTCGGAAAAAAGTGGCTGTGACAGACTGGCGGACAGACAGACAGACATGACGAATCTATAAGGGTTCCGTTTTTTTCCATTTGTCTACGGAACCCTAAAAAGATCTAAACCCAAGCCAAACTTAGCCATAATTACAACATCGAGTCAATTTCAAGGAGTCCTTCAAACACATTGAATGAAATAAATCCAATTTAAATCTCTCCACCGATCATTAGCTGAGCGTAAGTACCATTAAAAATGTAAGTAGTAGCTACTGTATGCGCTCATTCACACAATGCCTCGACTGCGTTCGTGCCGCAACTCAACATAAAAATAAATAATAAATAAATAAATCTTTGGACTAACATACCTATTGCGTAATCCTAAACTTTTTGTTTTATAAAATTCTTTGGACTAACACACCGATTGCCTAGCCCCAAACTTGGTTAAAATCTTGTACTATAGAAGCTAGGGAACGGATAGACATAGGTACTTTAATATAAATACTTTTATAAACATCTTTGAGCGATGGTGACCTAGTGGTACGGACGGCGCGGCGCTTCACATATGTACGTGCATTCGATGCAAGTTGTTTTGGCACTTAATAGATTGTAAAATATTAAGAGCTAAGCTGTACGATATTTACAGTATAGGAAAGTAGTTATTTATCATATGTAAATTTACTGTAAATGGATATGTCATGTATGATGGGGGAAAGTTTAAAGGGTTTACAAAAAAATAACCTTAACCTACATCAATCAAACAAGTTTACCGTCCCAAAGAAATGTAGACGATTTCACGATCTGATCAAACTGATTTGACCATTTCATGTTTCATGCTCTTTTTTGTTAGCATTTTGTTTTTTTTATCTGCTGTAAAATTGTTGTGTGTCGTGTGATGCAAATAAATGGTTTATCTATTTAACTTATAGTGATAAATCTTGCGGTATCGACGCGGTCGTGGCATCGTGTAAATGAGCTTTAAGAACTAATTTAGTACTAATTCCCTACGTCTCATTTAGCGGGACTCATCGGCGAGCCGCATCATTTCAAACTAATTAATCTGACTTCGTATGTTCGCAATTACTCGTAATTAAAAATAACTTATTCATTTAGTAAGCGCTTCTTAGCGATGTAACAATTGACAGTGAGAGAGGTTCGGTCTTAATTTTGAGAGTACAAGTAATAGGTGGCTGACGTCAGTTATAATTACCTACATGGATCTTTACGTGCTTTAAGTACCTCACCGTGATTTCAATGTCTTGGGTTCAATTACCGGGTCAGACAAAATTTTTATCGGTGTTTTCGAACATATTAATGGGTTTTTGGTACATATTAGCAAGCGTGATTACTTTGAACTGACTTTAATACGATAACATTTCTAATGGTAGGGAAGGCCCTTTGAATTTCACTGTTCTGCAGGGGAAAGGTCCCCTGCAGCCCTGCAGTGGGACATAATGGGATGATATTTTCTGTCTTTACATGCATTTAAAAACGCTTAAGTAAATGCTTCGTAATAATCAAA
Source organism: Nomophila noctuella (assembly GCA_958496325.1). Taxonomy (NCBI): domain Eukaryota; kingdom Metazoa; phylum Arthropoda; class Insecta; order Lepidoptera; family Crambidae; genus Nomophila; species Nomophila noctuella. The sequence goes on along the minus strand of OY292505.1, from coordinate 5,074,459 downwards.
ACAAGTCAAATTTATCTAACCAACAAGTATCAGCCTGTTAATGTCTTACTGCAGGGCAAAGGCCCCCTTTATTTGAAATCATGTTTTCCTTACAAAGACGGGTTTCGGCTTAATCACCACGCTTGCCTAAAACAGAAAAATCAATACAAACCCCACCCGGGTATCGAATCCAGGACCCCGAGACCACGGCCCGGTACGTAGACTATCGAGGCTCAACCTAACCAACAAGAGAATATTTTGGAATTCCCTCACCGCTCTTCTCATTGCACTGTACACCCGGTTCTCTTGTTTTTAATTGCCTAAATTAATCACGTTAATGTTGCGTGCCTGTTAATTTTCAGGCCACAGGCCGGCTTTGTGCTCGAAACGAGTCGTGGCTCTGATCAGCCAAACTGCCTTTTCGTAGGGCTGGCTCGCGAAATATGTAATTCAACTGAAAGAACATGATGTGGTTCCTATGTGTTTTTTATGTACCCATAGGATTTTTTAACAGAAAGACCCTTAAAAGAAACTATATGATTTCCTTAAAAAACTCAAAAAGTTTTTTAATAAGCCGTGATACTAAACAAATTCAAACGTGTTTTTTGATAACTACTCGTATTGAAGGGTAATGTCCCAAGAGAGATGAGGCGCAGGACCATCGGTTTAACGTGCCTTCCGAAGCACTAAGGAGCTCGAGATGAAATTTTCCGGTCATCCATCCGATCACTGGACTCTGCGAAAGTTGCTTAACCACTGTGCCATCGAGCTGAATGGATAATTTAATTGTCATAATGCAGTTTTTGGCCCTTCAGTAAGAAGATAAGTAAGACTTCTGGCCAGGAGCAGTCAACCCTGGTCTGGCCACGCTCATTTGGCGGCAGTTGGGCATAGCCGCCATGTTGCCAAACCGCTCTGCGCTATTGGCGTCGCTCATTCCGCGTTGGTGTCAACAAACGTAATTGCTGGACGTAGGTAAATAACGAAAGGGATTGCCTGTTTGATATTTTGGGAAAAATACATTTGTGTTATTAAAGAACGAAGAGACTAGGTGAAGAAACCACAGTTTAAAGCCAGCTGATACTAAACAGTAGAACGATAAAGACAGAAGATATTGTAACTTGTTCTGACCAGGGCCCGTAGCCAAGATGCCGCTTTGACGAATTCGCCATAAGCGTTCGTCGCGACTTATATCTCCATCCCGCTCACATAAATAGTACGTGTGCGGGAGGACAATATACCTAAGTCGCGACGAACGCTTATGGCGAATTCGTCAAAGTGGCATCTTGCCTAGCCTACCAGGTGGTCTAGCCAAGATGCCACTTTCGCGAGCGTGACGCGAGCTACCGCTATCGTCGCGGTATGGAGATAAAAGTAGCTGTAAGTTGACACTCCAGGAGTAGTCAACCCTGGTTTGGCCACGCTCATTTGGCGGCAGTGGGGCATATCCGCCATGTTGCCAAACCGCTCTGCGCTATTGGCGTCGCTCATTCCGCGTTGGTGTCAACAAACGTAATTGCGGGGCGTAGATTAATCACGAGAGGGAATTTACTAGTGTTAATTTGGAAATAATAGATTTGATTCGTTAAAAATTAAGAACCAGATAGAAAACATGGATAAAATGCTGAAATTTTGCTACCGCTGATGGTATTATTATTCAATTGGCACTGTGTCATGTACTACTTTTTGGAACATTAACCAAATTGAGAGACCTTACCGTTTGCTTGCATCAGAGATGAGGATTACAGCTTGACGTTCAAGCTATAATCCTCAGTGACCTATAGCTATAACGCCGAAACTATAATGTGCTATGTTTTTTACTGGTATGACTATTTATGACTGTTTCATGACTAATTTTTGGCATTGACAAAATTAGTTTTCATTAAGATTTAAAATATGAGGATACTGTACTTAACTAAACTTCTTCTTTGTCTACTGATGGTAAAGGCACTCAAAGGCTTCCATTATAATGGAATGTACAAGTATGTGCCACTTCAATTATGTCTTCGAGACGCGAATGATTAAGAATGTATGTATGTCCTAATCACATCGTCGCCTTTCAACATACTATCAAATTCGATTCCGGTCGAATTCAACCAATGTGTGCCAAGCAACTCGCTAAATACTCAACTCATTTGACATCGTTGACATGGAAAATACCACTGAGGTGATGAAAATGAGTGCTGGTAGTTGGCATTTCTATCTGTCATTTGAATCAGCTTACAATTATTAGTCTGGATGTTTCTAGGCGCCTAGGAGAATGCACTATGCACTTGTAGTATAGGTATGCGGAAATATACTGCACTGGTTAAGGACGATGAAATAAGTATTGGCCTATTAATGTCCCACTGCAAGGCAAATACCTCCATAATTTGAAATCATTATTTCGTTACAAAGGTGAGTTTTGGCTTAATCACCACGCTTGCCAAATGCAGATTGGTGATCACTGACCCAGGATATGTTCAGATAAATCGACAGAAAGTTTGCCCAACCCGGGAACCGAACTTAGGACCTCAAGACCACGGACCGGTACCTAAACCACTAGACTATCGTGGCGTCATAAATTCTTAAATACATACAAAACTCGACTACAAATGCCGCCGTCAGTTCATCACACAAAATTGTCCCCTTGCAAGATCCGCGACCCTTCTCCAAGGTTTAACCAGACACTAAGCCAGTCAAAATATATCTTGTTTGTCTACAGACGAACTTATCATTCGAGAGGAAGTTCCACTATCTCTTTCTATCTTTAACTGATGTCCAGTCATGAGCACCAACATGTTGACATCGTCATACACATCGACTCTTATGTCAGAGCAGTAAAGTTCATATTTGAAAGCGTTTGCATACATGTTGGTGCTCATGACTGTCCATCACAACAGTTATTATTCCATTTGAGATGGCGCAGTGCTTAGCGCACTCAGCTTGCGGTTGCTAAAAGTTAAGCAACGTTCGCAGATGCCAGTCATCGGATAGGTGACCGAAAAATTTCATCTCGAGCTAATACGTGCTTCGGGAGGCACGTTAAGCCGTTGGTCCTGCATCTGATCTCTCTACGGTCGTGTCAGATTGCTGTCCCACCGAATAATGAGAGTGAGGGAATAGGGAGTGCACCTGTGCTTGCGCACTCACTTGTGCACTATAACATATCCTGCGTACCTGGCTGATCGTAGGATCGGCCGCCATGGCCGAATACGGCCGGAGGGTATTATTATTATTCCATTCATACCGATTACAGTGTGTAAGCGACACGGCGATAGTCTATCGTCAGACGCATTTCTCAATCACATATAATTAATGACCGTCGTAATAATTTATTGTTCCTATAATTATATTGTAACAATAATTGTTCCGTTAAGGAGACATTAAGATAACTCGAGTCAAAGGAGTCATTCGTTCCGTGATGTTTGTTTAATGGTATTTTGTTGGGCTGCGTTTTTATCTAATGGTTGGAATGAGTATTTTTCATGTTTCTGTATGCTGGCCTGTTTTTCTATTTCTAAATGGCACTAGGACAAATAGGTATTTAAAATGGTGGTTTTGGTTATCACTTATTAATTGCGCACTTCTTCTTTACTTTCTTTGACCCGCTTGGTGTAATGGTCAAGATGTTGCCTATTACGCAAGAGGTCGCGGGTTCGATCCCCGCACAGGATAAACATTTGTGTGCATGAACATGTCTGTTTGTCCTGGTCTGGGTGTTATATGTATCTATTTAAGTATATTTGTAATACCACTGTTGATTCTGATGTCTGTAACACAAGTGCTTAAGCTACTTAACACGGGGTCAGATCAATGTATGTGATGTTGTGAAATATTTATTTATTATTATTTATATATTTCTTCAACCGGAAATCTTGATGTAAGCTTCCCTTAACTTTTTGAGTTGTTTGTTACTCAAAAATACAAGTTTGGGTCATCATCATCCTGGCGCTTCTCCTGGTTGCAAACTCGGCCACTGCGGCATAGCCCAGGGTACACTTCGACTATGATCCTGATTCCTGAATTGACTGGCCTGGATTTTACAATGGAGTGACTGCCGTCTGACCTCCGTAGCCCATAGAAGGGAAATCAGACCAAAAATACAAGATTGGGTATTTCGAATCAAATCAAATCAAACCAAACCCGAAATATTTTTTTTGGCCACACCGGTGCCAAATGAATTTTAAAATACAACTTATAAATCATCAAACAAGCAACATGATTTTTTCGCCGATTAGGAAGGCAGTTTCTGTCGGGAAGAACCGGCAAGAAACTCGACAGTTGCTCTTTTCAAATGCCTCAACTTTTTACTATGTTCATAACCGTTCTTGTTTTGTTAAGCGCATTGATCTGAAACAATAATTTGTAATCAATATTACTGAGGTTGCTACCTTTTACCTTCATCTGATAAACAACAGTTTTTTAATTAATTAACAGGATATGTGTCAAGGCTTGGTAATAGGCAATTCAGTGCTTAGTGGTCGATCATTTAACGCAAATTTGATAGATTACTTCTACTACAACTTCCCTTGAAACTGTTACCACGAGTTTGGTTGCACTTAGGAAGTCTGTGTGCAACTAAACGTTTATAGATCTTTTCGTAAACGTTTATAGAAGTTTTCAGCTGTGTAATTTTATATTATCATTATATACAGTTAGAACAACCATTACCAATGAGGACTACGACTGAAGATAATGAGAGTTGTTAATGACTAAATAAGGTGTTACCTTAGAGGATATCAAATTAAGTTTCGTGCCTAACACAAGAGAGTGTAATATTAGATAAGTGTCTGTTGTCAAAGATAAGTTTACCAATACTAAAACTAGAGTACCAGATAAATATTTTTTTTAGCAAAATAAGAAGTAATTAAGAAAACTACAAATAAGCGAGTGTGTCACCAACTAACTGTAAACATAGATATCGTATTGTTGCGATGTTACTACCTACATAGTTCATATTATATCCAAATAATTTCCAAGTAATTCAGGATTCAAGGTAAAGCCACAAAGTGTTAAATCCAATCAATCTGATAATTTCCGACTGCGTATTCAAATAACCGATTAGTTCAATGCATAATTGCAGCCGGGCAAAATAGTCGACTTTTTGCTAAACGCTCCGTAATTGGGCAGAAAAAAATTGGTAGGCAATCGTAATGCTTGATTTGAGTTTATTAATTATTCATTACAATGCTGTTTCACAGTTGGATTTGTATTTTTTGTTGAATAGTCTCTTCCGTTAGAAGGAAAAGCGAGGAAAGGTCACTGGAAGTAAATTCTGTCCGAATCTGGAATAGAAATCACGTCCCTAAGTGGGGCACCCCACTTTGTATCACTGGTACTCGAAAAGACAGACAAATGATTTATTTACATCAACAATCATCTTAATTCATACTAACATTATAAATGAAAAGTTCGATTGTTAGGATGTTTGTCCGTCATTCACTCAGAATCTACTGAAGTCTGGACGGATTTTGATGAAAGTTGGTATACAGGCAGGGTGTGGGCAGACTTAGGCGATAGAATATTTACTAGAATAGAACTTTTTGTCCCTCCCGCAGGAAACTTGATAACGCGGGCAAAGCCGTGAGTACAAACAAGTTTGATATAAAAGCGAAATCTATTATTAAAACAAGAAGATAACAAATATGCTAATGAAAATAATATCGCAATTTAAAATGAGATATTTGTCTTGATTTTCTTCTGGGCCGAGATCGCGGTTAAGAGAAATCTAATATATTATTTTATCTACTTTTAAATAAGCTCCTGAAAATTCTTCTGCCGGATAGGATACATAGATAATCTGATAAGAATAGCCTATCAGATCCTTATCTAATCATTCTTTAAATCCCTAAAGCGTATTAAAAGTTCCTCAATTTTATCTCAAATTCCGTCGTATACTACTCTAATTGCACATACGAGCATTTAGTGCGCACTCACTTGACACTCACCGACAGTGACACATGTCAATGAGTGATTGAGTAGAAGGAACTGAGTTCTTTATGACTTCCTCAGAGGACAGATAAACGCGCTATTCCAGGAATGAATGGACCGAATGAATGAATGGTGTATACTTAATTGCTGGTGTGTTTATTCATTGTTAAAAGTTAATCGAATAGTGTTTGTTTGGTCGGCTTAGTGGGTTAGGTATTAAGGTTTAAGGTTTAGTTCCCGGGTGGGATTTTTTAATGTAAGCGCGAGGCAATCGTTCAAGAAAGTTATCTGATGGTAAGTGATCACCGCTGCCCATGGACATCGAAAACCGCACAAGGGTCGCAGATGCGTTGCCTGCCTTTAAAACCCCATGACGTCCCGAACAGAGCTCTGGAAACCTTACTCGCCAGCAGAAACATGGCAAAATAGTAACGAAGTGCTACTTCACTGTGGTCGCCTGTAAGTGTGTGGGTTGGGTATATCGAAGTATCTTTGACGCAGCCATCATTATATTTGCTTTAGAAACCGAAATCACACCATCCTCTTACACTAAACAGGTCCAGCAAATGCTTTGGCAACTGAATTTATCTATTTTTATTTGTTTATAATTTTACTACCTTATTTAATAATAAGCGGATTGTAAAAAACAAATAAAAGCATTAATAATTACCATAGGACGACGCACATAATATAATCTTATTTTTATTAGCGCCATAAAGTGGATCTTATGTTTAATTCATAACGCACCTCTTCTATAGAATGTTGTGAGATTAATTACGAATAAAACATACTTTGGGGCCTGCGACCGTCCCAATAATGACGTTAAAATGTTTCTCAAAGATTTATCCCGGTATTAAGATTTGATAAGTGTTTAAATATTGGTAGTCGGTCGATTTCCCGACTATTAAACTTTACGGTTCACGTTTAAAACCCGGACACGATCTAACACGTATTGATATGTGGCCGGCTCCTTTGTGCGTCGGCTGCGGTGCCCGAAAGGTAGGGTGTCTTTGATAGCTACTTTATAAGTCAGTTTACAGATATAACGAATAAAAATAATTGTAATTATTGAGTCCAGAGAAGAAGACAAAAAATAGAACGGCCTCAAATGCTAAAAAGGAGAATGTCTTGAGGTTCATGGCTAGAATTACTATTTGCTTCTTTATTATTCAATCATACTTATAGTCCAGGAATTTTAGATTTTATCTGCGGAATAATTCCTAGTGAGCTGAATTTTTGTATACACCTTTATTATGATATTGTAATGATGATGTGAAAAATCGACATTGATATCGTGCCGGCTAAAAAAAATATAGGGGTCCAAACGTCACAAAAATCAGTTTTTCGCAAATATCTCGCGATTTATTGCTCAGAGGTCAATAATAATTTCACAAAAGTTGTTCGTCGTAAAATTGTCTACAAAAAAGGTTCCTTGCAATTTTCTGTAGAATTAACCGTTTTTGAAATAGAGACTAGAACGCACTCACATAAGGTATTGTATACCGTACGGCGCATACCAAGGCATAAACCCTATTGTTTGTTTTTTTCCCTTTTTTGTTTGTGTGTTTTTTGTTAGTATGATGATCTACATATAGAAATATAAAGGACTTGTAATACTAGTACAGTCAGGAAAATAGGAATATTAACTATAAAAAACTAAGTGGCAATTTTTTTTGTCACTTTATAACTCAAGAACGGGCTCACCGATCAAAAACAAATTTTCAGGGTTTGTACAGACTATTTAGTATATGTTTTATGTGAAGTTTGAACAAAATCGGTCGCTTCACTTTATACGTAGCGAAGCACGTACCGGGCCGCTAGTAATGATATAGATATGCAATGTGAATTTTAGCAATTTTGATCCACGATCTGCGAAAAAAATCCTAGTGGGCTAAATTTTTGTATACGCCTTCATTATGATATTGTGATGAAGATGTGTAAAATCGACATCGATATCGTGCCGGCTAAAAAAGTTATAGGGTTCCAAACGTCACTGGACATAGCATATCTATATCATTACTAGCGGCCCGGTACGTGCTTCGCTACGTATAAAGTGAACGACCGATTTTGTTCGAACTTCACATAAAACATCTACTGAATAGTCTGTACAAACCCTGAAAATTTGGTTTGGATCGGTGAGCCCGTTCTTGAGTTATAAAGTGACAAAAAAAATTGCCACTTAGTTTTTTATAGTTGGTATTCCTATTTTCCTTACTGTACTAGTATTACAAGTCCTTTATATTTATATATGTAGAACATCATACTAACAAAAAACACACAAACAACAAAGGGAAAAAAACAAACAATAGGGTTTATGCCATGGTATGCGGCGTACGGTATACAATACCATATGTGAGTGCATTCTAGTCTCTATTTCAAAAACGGTTAATTCTACAGAAAATTACAAGAAACCTTTTTTGTAGACAATTTTACGACGAACAACTTTTATGAAACCATTATTGACCTCTGAGCAATAGATCGCGAGATATTTGCGAAAAACTGATTTTTGTGACGTTTGGACCCCTATATTTTTTTTAGCCGGCACGATATCAATGTCGATTTTTCACATCATCATTACAATATCATAATAAAGATGTATACAAAAATTCAGCTCACTAGGAATTATTCCGCAGATCGTGAATCAAAATTGCTAAAATTACTGGACTATTAGTTAAACTTAATCTAAATAACTTATGACACTCGGACTACGCAGTAATAAGCAGTTGGTATTACTTTCATAATTTTAATTGCAGACTTGAAGATGAGATGATACTGCCGTTTGCAAAATACCGAGCATTTTAGACAAATTAATTTAACAAACCAGGCGATTAGTAGACAGCCTTTTTCAAAGATGGTTAATTGGGTAAAATCACAGAACGGTGGTAAAAAATAACGTTTTCATATGCACAAAGAAAACCAAAGAGTTTATCGCAATTTTATACCGGCTTGAAAAATGGCAAAAACGTATCAGTTATACTTTCTTACACCGCTCACACACGCACCAAACCCACACTCGTCAATAACCTGGCAATCAAATCCTACGGGGTTCACCGATATTGAGCCTCAAACAAACATAAAAACGGATAGTAAAGTTTTACGAGCCGCCTTACCGCCGTGAACTATGGGGGGAACTTTCGATAACTTTGGGGAAACTGCCTTTTATGGGGAAGTTCTATGTCGATTGTTGTGGATTTATAATGTTGTTGCATGTGGTGTGTAGTATTATGTAATGTAGGTTGGATTAGAACATCTAGTTTGGATTGGGTTGAATGTTTATATTTAAGTTTATACAGTAATAAAAATAATAAGGCTAAAGCTAGTGCGAGCTAAACGACGTTTATTATATTACATCGTTCATCGTTAGGTAGTCATAATATAAAATATTGCTATTATTTAGCAATATTATTAGCATTATTTTAGATTCTAGCTTCCAAAAAGCGCAGTGTAGGACGCCCTCATCCATCTTTCATCAGATGGCTGGCAGGAGCTGGATGCGATTCACCGGGGATCGGGCTAAGTGGAGAGCGCTAGGATAGGCTTTTGTCCAGCAGTGGAGTGGATAGGCTGACGATGGAACACAAAACCACCATTCGCTTGTGATCACGGCTGCAGCATCGCAGCCGAAACGTCAAACAGTAAGTACTCAGGTACTAATAAAAATAATATCGCGTCCCGTTGTAATGTTTACTAGTTATAATGCAACGCGAAAGTTAAAAGTTATAACAAAACCACCACTTCTAAATTTCCACATTCCCAACCAGGTCAAATATTAGTCCACCAGACCACACCAATTCCTATTCCTCTGGCCGATCTAGGCGATAGTCCACTTGTGGGCCGCTATTACTTTATCTCACCGATAGTGCCCATCCATAGGCTAGCGTGAACCCACTTAACACATTCCTCATAATCACCCACAATTCTCATAATATGTCACTTTACACCAGCGTAGTGGTTAGAGAGCTGCGCTTAAAAACCTTGAAGGTTCAAATCCAGTTTGGTGCAGGACATTGCTTGTATAACCTGATTGTTATAAGTATGATGATTCCGTGCTTCGGAAGGCACGTTAAGCCGTTCGGAGGAGCTCGGAATGATTATTTTCGATCACCCATCCAATGACTGGTCTCTGCGAAACTTGCGTTACTTAGAGATGGCAGGCCGAGCGCGCTTAGCATTGCGGCATGAAGCTCTTTATGTATAATACTAGCGGCCCGTCACGCGGTCGAAAAGAATTTTTCAAATCTACCAAGTAGTTTCGGAGCCTATTCAATTCATACAAACAAACAAACAAACAAAAAATCAAACCTTTCCTCTTTATAATATTTGTATAGATTAGTCAACACAAGACCGCACGAATTACTATTCCTCCGGCCCATCTAGGCGATATTCCACTAGTGGACCGCTATTACTTTATCTCGCCGATAGTGCCCACCCATAGCAGAGCGGTTCGTGGCACGCCGCTCGTTATACCAATTAACTTTGAATTGGGATGTATTCCCGAAAATACCTTATCTGAGAACGGTTAAGGCGAAGTTGGGAGGTGATTTTTGTTGGGAATGAATTTTGAGAGGAGAGAGGATCGTTGGATTTTTTGTCTCGTTTTGATTTAAGAAAACATTATAAAATGTGTTGCCTTTAATAGTCAAATGTATACAGCAGATTCTGTCAAAAAAAATCCCTTAATTACCTATTGACTATGGCGTTTTCTGCAAATGCAATCACTTAAACTAAAGTTTATGTTTTTCTAGCATTTTGTCATCGTTATGTGTAGATATGTGCCCACAGAATACACAGTATTATTTTTAAAAATTGGTGTCACACTAAAATAATCTGTTTAATAGAGTTTGAGACTAAGGTAGCTTGTCGTCCATTTAATCTTAATAGAATTTCACCTTATCATTTTCCGACAAAATTGTGCTTTTAATTTGAATCAACCAACTAACAAATAACTCTCTCTTATCTTATTTCATTAAGCTTTAAAACTAGCCCCCATTTCGCATTCTCAATAACTTATGTCCTTAAAACTTGTACTTACCATGCGAAAATTAATATAAATAGATCTCATTCGTATAACCGCTGATATATCATTCTTAACGGAGTCGGCTCAACAGAAGTTCAATTAAAATCACAATTAAGCCTTCCTCTTAACCACCATCAAAGTGTCGCCTCTTTATTCCGAATAAACCTTTATCGCTCAATCTACATATATATTTATTTTTATGTCTTTATTCGGCTTTTTTCCGGTAGCCGTTAATAGTTTAAAACCATTAATGTTAATTATAAATTCACTCGTTTATCTCGCATTAGTTTTACGAGCAATAAAGTCGCTCCCGGCACAATTTGTAAGCGAAACCCGACCGGCAGTTTGGTCATAATTTATGATTATTTATCGATGGTTTTTAATGTATTCACGACCGCCGGATCTTTTGAATCTCGAATGGAGATGTCGCGAAACTATTAAACAGTAACGGTAAGTTTTATTGTTGGGAAAGGAGTTAGTGCGGCCGCCGGTACAAGCAGGATTGAAAGTATTTAAACGCGATGATTATGATCAGACCAACTTCTAAAACACTATAATCGACTTTTAACTTAACAACCACTTTAAAGAATCGCTCAATGGTTAAGTTAAGATGCAGAGGCCGACTACTGGGCAATTGCTTCCATATTTTAAGGAACTTTTATTTTAGAGATCGAACTTGGCCACTTTAGATTCATGCCTCACAGTCATGGCGACAAAATTCAAAACTATCTCAAAGTTCGACGACAAACGTTTTTTGGAGACAAAAAGTCCGACTTAATAACTCGAGAGTTGAGCAACCAAAACAATTAATTTACGGCGGATATATTAAAATGCACAAGTGAGTGCGCAAGCACAGGTGCACTCCTTATTCTTTTCTCACTCTCATAGTTCGGTGGGACAGCAATCTGTCACAACGATAGAGAGATCACACACAAGACCAACGGCTTAACGTGCCTTCCTGAGCGCGGAGGAGCTCCAGATTATTATTTTCGGCCACACGTCCGTTTACCAGCCAATGCGAAAGGTGCTTATTAATTATCATTTGTTTGAAATAACCAGTATTCATTTTATAACCGGTAGCCGTGTCTCCACATACGTGACTGCAAGAAAATATCGGTTACTTACAAAAATGCATCGCAATTACTTGGTGAGTGCGTTTAATTGGTAACATACGTACAGCTTACTTTTCAGCTGGTGATATTTTAGGCTTTATTACATTTGTCAGAAGGTTGAAGTTGACATGAATAGTTTTTGTTGTGTTGTACCCAGTGGCTTGTTAAACGTTACATCTGACGGGCCTGTACCGATTTCAGTATAATTACCCTGTTAAGGGGAATGTTTAAATTAAGCTTGACGTAGCAAAATAAATTAGAGTAATTAGTTTATATTTTTGTCATGGCGACAAACTAATTAATATAATCCCGATGAAAATTGACAGTTCAAAGGAAAATCAACACTATTCTAAAGCATTAAGAAAATGGAAAATCATATAAACAGCTCGAAGAGCTAATTACCTTGAAGTTAAGTTTAACTTCGTGTATGAATTATATTTGCCACAGAGATCATCTTAGATGCAATGGACTATAGTCCAGTCCAGTATAGGTGAGTAATTTGACAAAGCACCACTATTCAGGCCTTAAAAAGTTTGTCGAAAATCTTGCATTGAATTCTGATTCAGAACAAGATTCCTGCAATTTTCGTTTCCAATTTTCTTCTACACTAATATTATAAATAGGAAAGATTTGTATATTTGTATGTAACAAATAAACTCAAAAACGACTGGACCGATTAGAATAATTATTACACTGTTTGCTAGCTACACTATCCCCGGTGAACATAGGGTACTTTTGACCCGTAAATGTTGGGGGAAGGGGGCAGGGGTGTATATTTGAATAAACAAACTACGCGCGGGTGAAACCGCGGAAGGTGAGTGTTTAATAATTATGGTATACCCCTTAACTCATACACCGTGCCGATTTGTAGTTAACAAACAATGCTAGTAATTAATTATTTATTAACTGATAATAGTCGATTTGCGAATTCGGCATCGCAGACATGTGTATGCCGGAATGAGTAATTACTCTTTGAAAAAAGCATAATTAGTAAGACGGTGAAAGTTCTTCTTTGAAACTCAACTCTATCTTCAAGACTTAGTGTTCAAAATATGTTTTGAAGATTGTAGTTTTGTTTTTACGGATATTCGTAAGAATAATTTCCACGTAAAAATCGAATGATTTTAAAACAAAAATTGCAGTTTTCGGATACGTATGGATGTAAAAGAAACGATTAATTATTGAATACTTACAAAGAATATTTTTTATGCACTTCGTCGTACCCTAAGCTAAGGAAATAAAATGAAGGATGCACAAAAATATCATAGGAATACTGTAGTATAACACTATGAGTGCGGCGACCAAAATCTACGCGGACAGAGTCACGGGCGGCCCCTAGTAGTTAATAAAATAGTTGATCTATGGTAAAAGCTTACCGCTCTTCACTTCACACCGTATTAAATTACTATCTCAATTGACCTTTTCTTGCAAATTATACACCAACTGGCCACTTTCTCAAACACATAAAGTGTAGCATAAGACAAGTCAACAATAACAATAAAAATTAACAGAAAACGAGGGCAATGTGAGAAAAACAAACTGTTCTGTTATCAATTTAAATACGCCATTAAGCGTTAATTGTCTGCAGTAATTGCAATTAAAATTAAAAGTTATTGCAACCCCGTATCTCAGGTCACTAGGTACCTACATACATATTCATGCGGCTAAGTGCAAGTAACAAATTAAAGAAAGATACATGCAATAATAAGTATGCATTTGGTTAAAAAACGTGAGGAAAATTCCTTTGCGTTCAAATATCATGGTCAAATGCTAAAAGTGTGCGAAAACCTATTAAAGGAATTAAATTAATATTTGATTTAATATAAACAGTCGTAGAAAATGTGGGATAACTTATTAATACTAGTCTTCCGCACGTGACTTTGTCTGCATGATAAGAACCTCCATGCAAAATTTTGAACTTCCAGCACTTATGTAGTTTCTAATATTTGAGAGACCGCGAGAGTGCCCTTTCGCTTTCATATAACAAAAATCTGTAAATTTATTAGTTATTTATGTTTAACTCCACTCCCCTTAGCAAGAGAGTTAAAAGAGGATCAACCGATGGTCAGGTTGTGATCACAACTACAACTCCGCAAGGTTTGCAAATACGATGCCAGTCAAACAAATTAAGCTTTATTTGCACCGATTACTTCCCAGTTATACCAATCCATCACTGATGCATAACAAAATGCAAATTCTTGTTCGAAATCGGTTAAAACTGCCAACAAAGACTAAAAAATCAGTCCACAAAAGAAAACATTTTTTATTATTGACTTTAAAAACATGATAAAATAGGTTACGTGATATCTTATCGTGGTCTGAGACCATTAAAGGATTTCGGTTCGAGATATGGTGACCTTTTGACGCATTATCGGAATATAAAAATTGTATGACTTCATGAATTTCTCTCAACTCTAATTGTTATGGCGACTGCATTCAGATAACCTTTGGTTATGTCAAGTAGAGTTATAAAAGTGAAGGAAATGGCAGACTATTTAATGGTGACATAGGTTAAAGCACACTTTTTATTAAATTTCAAAAACGATCGATAATGTTAAGGACTAACTAATAGGCCTGCTGTTTCGGCAAGAAGAAAAATCTTTATCTTTAATTCATATTATATAGGCCTTAATTTGCTAGCCCCAAAAGAAGCTCGAAACCTGTACCTACGAGTACCTTATTTAATATGGCTGCTAGGGAATGGCTAGGCATACTTTAAAACTTTATAAGCGTCCATGACTTCAAACAAGCATTTACCAGTCGTGAAATCCAAATCTAAATAATCCAAGATCTAAGTGCATCTTCTTCTCTTTAAGTATTGCAAGTTCATAGTATATTTTTACTATAATACAATCAATTTAATAATTTAATTTTTTATTTTATTTATTTATTTGTTGCACAATGTCCATAACACTTAGATATATTCTTAAGGCTAGGTACATGACCCTGTAAAGTAGGGTATTGCAATTTCTTTTTATTAGTCCGTCCTGTCTACTAGACTCTAAAGCTCACATAACATAAGTCAGTCCGATTCTTAGAACCGCCCGATAGACAGAGCGGTGGACGCGTTTACATTACTGTGAGTTATTTCACAATGAAACTCATAACTTTCCGATGTGACTATAATTCTAAGAAATGAGTGGTATGGACGAATAATTAGTATCATAAATACAAGTTCCGTATCGTTGTTACGAGTTCCTGTATAGATTTGAGTCATATCCTGCCTTGTGAAAACAGGGCAAGAGTTCTAACATAGGTATATCTCTCGAATCATCACCATCTCCCGGTCATCCGCGAAGCGAAGCCCAGGGTACTCTTTGACTATGATCAAAGATTGACTGGCCTGGATAACGTAGGTCAATGATGTGAATGAATAATGGTTAAACGGAATTGTCAAATAAATTATTAAACATTTCTTTCTTTTAAACAAAGTCGCAGTACTACTGGGATAGAACTAACTATCTACTACTTCTATGCCACCCAGTAGTAGATAGTTGGTACTATTCTAGACCGGCCTGGGATAGTACTATAAATAATAAATAAATACACTGGAGTAACACACCAATTGCCTAGCCCCAAACTAAGCTCGAAGCTTGTACTATAGAAACTAAGCAAACATACATACTTATTAACACCCAAGACTCGAGTACAAATGCCGATGTTCATCACACAAACATTTTCCCTTAGCAAGATTCGAACCCACGACTCTTGGTTTAGTAGCCAAGGTCTCCGACCAATAGACCAACGGGGCCATCACTTAAAAATAAAAATAAGTTTTCTAATCATTCACCAAATTCGTCGGCGTTTAACCTTCAAACACTCAAAGCTTATTATTCGGCCGAAACAGCAGCGAAAATACGCGTCTGCTGAACAAACTTAATGCAACAATTTATTAACCCTTAGCATAGCGACATGGTCGCTAATGACCTGCCTCACAAAAACAAACAAAACGCCGGAGAAATTAAAACAGTCGACAAAAAACGACTCGCTACATGAAGGCAGTTGACACAAACCACAAACGGGGCCGGGTCTCTTAACTAATTTCTTCCATTGCTACCGTATACAGAAAGTGTTAATTGCTGTGTGCGACTGAGACGGATATATAGAAACACCCAACGCTAGAAAGAGACGGAAGATGACACTGGAGCAAAATAAAAAGTTGCTCCTACCAGTCGGGGCACTTACAGTAGCTATCTCGTTAAGGTAGTGCTTTTAACCCTTTAATGATTATTTATGTTTGTTTGTATAACTGTTTGTTATACTGTTCGTGTATTTATTGTTTTCTCCGTCTATTAGACGCACATTACATTGTGTTTGTGTTTCCTTGTGATGACTCGGTAAGGTTTGCTGTTTGAAGGTTTGCAATAGCTATTGTATTTTTTGGTTATTTTCAAGGCCATAATGGAAGCTTAATGTTAAATCAAAACAAACTACCCGTGCAGAAATAGCTTCAACAAAAAACTATTATTTAAGTAGTTCGTCTACCAGCCCACTTGTTTTTTATTTATTGCCTTAAAAATAAAGATTTTGTTTAAGTTATGTAGGTAGGTATTCCATCGACTGAATTTGAATGGCAATCTTATTTAAAAACATATTTTTAGTTTTTAATTTGCCATAAATTGAAGGTTACATCGGGGACTTGTTATTATACATTTATGAATATAACATATTGTAATTAATTAAAGAGATATAACTACCTATTTATTATAGTTGATATACGCAAGATATTGCCCAGTTAAGACGATAATAGCATGTTTAGAATGCTCATTAGGTGTAATATAAGTTTTATTGTACTTAATTATAAGAGATACTTTGCATATCATACGTATTGATTGTGAGAAGTAAAGTCTTTTTAATTAGTCTCCTGCAGAGCTATAAGAAAATATTTGTATGAAGCTTTCTGGTTTTAAATTAATTTTCATAATTGTCGTAGATTGCATCATTCCAAATAATAACAGGAATAACAACAGAATCGATTCATAATCATTATAATGTTTATGAATTAATGATAATTATCATCATCATCACTGGTTTCCGTCTATTTCAGATGATGGTTGTAAATTGTGATTTTTCCAATCGTTTCTTTAACTTTTCTTGGAATACCTTTTTTTCTAATTTTTCATTAATTCAGAAATTAATTTATCGTGTTATTTTGCATTTTGTACATTTGCTACTAATAATTTAAACGTTTCAATAATGATAGGTTTTTGATAGAAGTAGATTTCCCAAAGCTTCTCCTTCGTATCCTAGAATCAAAATTAAGATGTGTAATACTAATCAACTACCATGCCACTGTTTCTTCTTGGTAAAAAAAAACGTATATTAAAAAACACTGTGTTATTTAGTTGTTTGAAGTAATTAATAATTATTTTTACCAATTTTTTCCCTGTAACCTCGTCAGCATTTTCGGGTTATGTCAAACATTTGACAAGTTGACGTCTCTTGACGCGCGCGGCCAAGATATGGTTAATTACCAATAAAACACAGACAATTTGGGGCCGAAACACTTTTAAAATGAGCTATAATTTCCCGTATAGTAGTTTTTGCTCTTTATTTTATATTAGTTTAATAATTATTACCGCAATAAATGGACGACGAAACATGTAGGCGTTTTTCTGTGTTTCAATTCTTTTTTTAATGATTACCAGCTTAAATGTCAATTTCTTAATCGAAATAAGCAACTTCAATGGATACATTTTAAGAAGTCAAGTAATAGATAAAGAATAGATATAAGCTTGAATTTTAATCCTTCTCATAGGAACCCTTAAAGACACTCCCTTGTACGTATGAATACGTTTAACTTGCTCAAATATGTACGATTACCGATACCGATCACCGATTCTATACGGCGGTAAAAGTCCGAGTTTTTTGCCTTTGAAAGTTGGTTAAACTTAAGTATTACCGGTAAATCCTAGGAACTACCGGTGTTCGGACCTTAACAGTAACATATCGATTCAATAACACTCTCATTAGCGCGTCCCATCGCGAGAATTCTATGAGAGGCTTATTATCATGTCATTGCGTGTATAAAATGCTAATCAGAGATGCGTCTTATCAGTTACAATGTTGTCTGATCTAGGGGCATCGTCTAGTGGGTATGCTATGAAGCTATGTAAAGCGATAGATACTACGCAAGCTGTTTTATTAGCATTAACGTTCATCGATTTTTGCCTTCGTGTGAGTAAAATAGTTTTATTTGTTGGTTTGTTGAACGCGCTAATCATGCTGATTGTAAAGCCTATGTTGTTTTTCAGGGTCTAAGGATTGTCTGAGCCAAATTTCATTAAATACGTTAAAATCGGTTGAGAGATTTGAATGATTTTTTTATGCGGGAAAGCGTAACAGACAGACGGACAGGAAGAGATACTTTCGCATTAATAATCCGTTCCCAAGCTTTCGTTGACACTATACAGAAACAGACAGTGCTTCGAGCTTAGTTTGGGTCGAGGCAATTGGTGTGTTAGGTTTTCCATTTTTTATTATTTTATTTTTATTCTAATTTTCGACACAGAAAAATTATTATAGCTCAAACTGCTCGCTGTGTAGACAGCACGCCTAAACCAAGTCGTCACCGATCAAATGACGGCTGCCATGGCTTCTGTAAACACAGGAACCTGTAGTAATTACCGCGATAAGCCCCAATAAATGTTCCGCCGTGTGGATCCAACGTTGTTAATGCACTTTTTGTAATGATAACGAATCTATCACTTTCAATGTGTTATTAATTATGTAGGTATAAAGCGTGCGATACTATGAAATATTAGTGTTTGCATTCGGTTTTGTTTCATGGAATACTAGCTTTGCGCCCGCGGCTTAGCCCGCGTGGAATTCGGTTATATTGCAAACAATGTTTTTGTTTTCATCATCAAATCAAACCTGAACAAAAAGGAACCTATTATTCAATCCGGACTACTAAGTTTACATCCGCAAAATTACAAAGCAATCGGTTCAGTAGTTACGGCGTGAAAGCGGAACAGACAAACAAACAAACACACTTTCCGATTTTTAAAAATTATCAGTAAGGATTTATTATAATAATTATGAGAGCTTTACTTGTCGACCTTCTCATATTATGCAATTTTATTGACGGGCCCGTTGGTCTAGTGGTCAGAGACCCTGGCTACAAAACTAAGGGTCGCGTCGCGGGTCCGAATCCCGCTAGAGGCAAAGGTTTGTGTGATGAACATCGGAATTTTGTACTTGAGACATAGATGTTTATATGTACATATAAGTTTTTCTATCCGTCCCCTAGCGTCTTTAGAACTAAGATTAAAGTTTGGGGATAAGCAATTGGTGTGTTAGTTCGAAGAATTAATTTATTTATGAATATATATAACTCTTTTATATTATGCAAGTTTTACTGCACCAATAAAGATCAAAAATGATTTTCTGCCGTCTAATTGCATCTAGATTACGATAAAACCCATCCGTATGTGAATTTATTCTAAAACAATAGCAATAAAGAATAGATAAATGGTATTTTAATTAGTCACTCGTATATTAAAGTCGTTTCATCTTATTAAGCATGCAGAAAAATTACGTGAGTACGATTATCGCGTAAAAAAGCGCATCGTATATCGTCCATTAGCTTACAAAACCGCATAAGTCGTTTTTAGCAACTTTACAGGAGATGAAAAACAAAAAACTTTTTTTTACACCGGCCATTAAGAAGTTAACTCTAAATCGCTCAGTCAAAAATGATATTTGAACTATCATTTGTTTCTATGATAAAACGCGTAAAACGCGTAAAACAATAAACATTACTTCATTGTTACACTACTACTCCCAATCTACTAATTAAACTACTTGCATAGACTTCAAGTGCTAAAACTCTCATAAAGAAAGAAAAATTCTAGAATGCGATGCAATTTTTCTTAAACGGTGTTGACGCTGCCTTGAATTTAGACTTCTCATTAGGTGAAATCTATAACATGTAACCGATGGTTCAGACACGCAATGAGTAGACCAGAATAATCAGATCTTTTTGACACCAATCAAAAGCAAAAAGCTTCAATTTTCGACTTGCGCGGTGTTGTAGGGGACGATATGCACAAGACTATCAGTGCATAATGCGAGTGCAGCAATTAACCGTTGAGAGTAATTACAGAGGCAGCAAAAACATCGCTTTACATACAATTAACAGGCTAATCCGTGATGTTGGATGTCTGTATGTTAAAGATCCGTCGTATATGCAGAAATAAATCATACTAATAATACATACATAGATGTGAATGTTTGTTAGTTTGGATGTTTGTCCGTCAATCACTCTAAAACTATGAATGGGTTTTGACTTTTGATGCAATTTGAGAATACAGGCAGGGCATGGGCTGACTTAGGTGATATGATACTTCTGATCCCGATTAAATGCTCCCATGGGATTAAATAGGAATCTTGATAAAATGGGCAAAGCTGCGGGTAAAACTAGTAGGTACTTAATAACTTTTTCAGTATCTTAGTATGTAGGAAATCGTTTTTTTTTTCAATCTATCTTAACCAAAAAACTATTTGTCAAATCCTTTTCTTAATAAATTACAATGTAGAAAGATATTGTTTAAATAGGAATTAATGGCAGTAGGTACTAGATTCGACACTAAAACCAAACCAAGAAAAAAGTGAACAATCCAGACGCTCTAAATGCAAAGTTTCTTTGAATTCACCATTCATTCAAACTAATTGCTCTAACATTGATTTTCCTTTCAACAGATTTTGAATCTTATTCTACACTAGCGGCCGCCCGCGACTTCGTCCGCGTGGATGTCGGTTTTCATTATACGAATGTTTTTTCCCGCTAACTCCCGTTCCCGTGGGAATTTTGCAATATCCTTTTGCAACTAAGCATCAAGTTTACTAAGGGACCTGCATGCCAAATTTCAAGCGTCTAACTCAAGTAGTTTAGATTTTCCATACAAACTTCCACCCCCTCATTTCGGGGAAGTGGGGGGTTGGAATGGGTCAAAAAGTAGCCTATGTTCTGTCTCAGGGTCTAAAGATTGTCTGTACCAAATTTCATCAAAATCGGTTGCGAGGTTTAAGCGGGAAAGCGTAACAGACAGACAGACAGACAGACAGACAGAGTTACTTTCGCATTTATAATATTAGTTGGGATAGTACAGAACCAAAATCCTATTTAAATTTCAGCATCAGCATTCACGGATAGAAAATGCTTATATAACCATTTTCCGGCGCATCAATTAGATTATGTATGTACATACATACTCGTAAATTATCTTCATACATAATTGTGAGTAATAAGCTGATTGCTAAACGGCCACACCCTGTTCGTTTAATCAAACAATGATACACTGATTCTCATGATTGAATAACTTTCTGATTTTATGCGAAATAAGACCTTCATTGATATTAGGCAACGCTACCTTAGCCTTCTATGCAGATTTGAGATGTGATGTAAAACATGGTGATGCAAAAACTTTAGATTGCATCTCAATAATCTTTTCGAAGAATTTGGCCCTAATAGCTTTTAAAAATACTAATCCTTAGTGTACAAAGACACTGGTGAGTATGGTCGCAAGAGCTCAGTTGTGGAGGGTATGGGGTCTTAAAGGCAGACGACGCATCTGCGACACTTGTACGCTTGTTGATGCCCAAGGACAGCTGTGATTACTTACCATTTGGTGGACAGAATGACATAAACAAAAAAAAACACCTGCGATGTATTTTAAAAGGATGATGATACACTATTGCAGACGTAATTCTGCCAAACTTCGGTAGTTTTTCGACATAGTGTGTTTTTATAAGCAGTTATAGACTGAAATAACGGATGTTGCGAATATCAGCCATGGGCGAAGGAAGTCCCTTACAGAGAACCTTTATTTATACCATAAAAACAGTAAAAATAAACAAACCCCTGACAGCTAAAATCATAATAACTCCACAACCACTCAGGCGTCCGAATTGAAAAGTAGGAAATATTTTCTAATCGCAATTCCGTGTAATTGTAATCCATCTCACGCATTCTGTAATTTCAACCTTTTATGAAGTTGCGATACTAATTTGTACCTTATTACCTTAGAATACAGACGAAAACGAATGGAAAATCAGGTCTGCCTTTGCTCTAAAGGGATAATCTTTCTAGGAATAACACTGTGGGGCTCACTTTTGTCATAACAAATGGTACTTCAAATCGTATTATGCTACAAAAGCAAATTATCCTCCTCCATTGAGTAGTTGAAGGCCGGACAAATGTCAGTTTGACGTGAAACGTCAAACCCAATGATTTAGGACTGCCCATTGAGCCGTGTTGGTCGTTGTAAACAGAATTGTTTTGTTAAATGGAGGGTTAGATTGACTTTTGAGGATATTATTGACGTATTAGTTTCGCAAAGGTAATACTTGGCAAACGGTATAGTTGGAAAGTTTTAAGAATAACAATTTTGTTAATTTAAATACGTATAATGTGATGATTAAAGTTTTGATATATATAAGTGACAAACCTATTTTTGTTGTTTCAATCAGTCAGTTTGAGAACCTTATTATATAAATGTAATGGACACTAAAAAAATTATTGAAAAAATACTGGCCGCTATAAAATTAAAAATTTAAATACTCAAATAAAGAAGCTTGTAGAAAATTTAAAAAGCAAACTATGTCTTAATCAATTTATTCAGGAGTATGCTCAATTAAAAACAGCCCCAAATACAAAGTAAAAATTTCCTTTAACCATCTTTTTGTCACTTTTTCAAAGAACACATCTTCGTTGCATACACAAAAACCCTTTCAAACCAAAACAGGATTACCATTGTTAAGGCAATTATGCGGACAAAAGGCTCAAAATCACTCGAAATCGACTTATGCGTGTTTGCCACAAGGTGTTCTAATCCGGGAACATTATGGGATTATTTTTTGTTAGGTGTAAGCTCTTTGTAACATGGTTTGGGCTTGAGTGCCCAATCAATGGTGGATTGTGATAGGGGACATTTGAAGTAGTGGCAAATACGAATATGACTTTGCTAAATGAGATGTTGCGGTGACGAAAAGTTATACAATTATCGTTGTTAGGTCTTTAGCGCGTAGTATGATTAAGTGTAGGATACACTATGCGGAAAAGACGCGACCGGCTGAATTTACGTTCCGTCGTGTTCACGATGTGAGACATACTTTTAAATGGGAACGCACTATGCCGTAATTACGTCGCGTAGTTTTGTGTAGAAAATGTATTGTCGCAGAACTTCGTTCACGTAATTTCAGCCTATTGTCTTCCTATACTAACTAAGTGAGACTTCATACTGAAACTAAACTCAAACTCATTTAATTTGCAATTAGATGTACATCTGAATGAATGAAATTTTTCTATGTACATCTGAATTGTACAAACAATGCTAAATTTCTCCTAAATCAATTCAAATATTAAAACACCTACAACACTGGGGTTAAATTTTAATTATTTTGACTAAAATCCTTTACTTAAGTTACTCACAAAAACAACCAACCCAAAAATAACTAATTTTCCAAATCCAAAACTTTCAAAATTAATTAGAAAAAAAAGTTCGCAACCCATGTGGCCCAGTGGTGTTTGTGTCAACTTGACAGTTGAAATTGGCATTGTGCCGTGATTGGTGCATTGTGGGGCGGCGCATGCGCCCGTGCCGGGGTGCCAACTGTCAGTCGAGCTCGAGACAATGAGCTGTGAAGCTTTTGTTAAGTTTGGAGGAAGGATATGCGATTTAGATGAGTATGTGTACGTAAGTTAAAATTTTTAGTTTTTGGTGATTATTTAAATTGTGTTATAAAGAGTTGGACATTTTTGATTTTGCAAACAGATTTGTACATACGATTCTTTTTAGTAACGATGTTGTGCTGTCGTGAAATCTGATACATTTTAGTTCGATCTTTTTTGAACACATAGTTACTTTTTGAATTGGATCATATTTTTTAATTTTCTTCACAATAAAATATACTTTTTATGTTAATTCGATGTCTACAGTTTAGAGCCTTTTAGACTCAGTGTCTTCTAACATTTTAAAACATTAATTATTAGAAACTCCTTACGTTTTTCAGTTATTGAGATTTTGCGTCTGATTTCTTCACCGTTAAAATATGGGTTATTTTAAAACTATATAAGGGAGCGGTGGCGTCAATTCGTGTCGGAGGCCAAGAGTCTTCAAGTTGATGCAGAAGACTAAGAAAGCTTTAAAAATGATCAAATCGCACTTATGACATGTCACACACAAGCCTGCCTCCTACGCAGTCCCAAAAATTACCCAAACAAAATTGGATTTGGCACGCTGCAATGCATTTCAAATGCATACAATGAGAAGTCAATCATTTTCACATTACATCTCCGGTCTCTTCCTGAATGGCTGACAAATTTCAAGATGGTTGATGGATGGAAACGCATGAGTTAAATGAGACATCAGGTGTTTGGATGGATGGGTTTTATCGTGGGATCGGTTTGGCGAATTTTGAATTGGATTCGGTTTTATTGAGTGACGTCTTTGTAACATTTTTTTTATAATTGTCCTTTCAAAAAATTAAGAAATATGATAATTTATAATGTCAATTTATATTTTTTTATTATATCTACACCAAAATGTTATTTGTTACCTATACGGTTTACCTTGTCGATTAAGGACTAAAAGAAAAAATGACGTTTTTTTATGTATCCATGTTTCCAATATCTAGAACATAAAATGATAAAAAATTAGGTTACCTTATTTTGTTTGGTAGGTAATTTCTAAGCCAAAACATTTTACCTTACCCCAATCTCTTAAAAAATATTGACACCGTAATCATCTCACTCTTCAATACACAGATTACATAAGTGTTAGCAAAATAACCAAATGAGGTCGCAACATTTCTCATGCGTACATTAGCAGATTATCGACTGTCGATAATGTCGATAAAAAACGCATTAGTCGAACGTGTGAAGGCACGCGATTTTGCAGGAGCTACCCGAATGTATGGTGAATTATTTTATCGATTGCGTTTTGGATTCGACCCTTATGCTAAAAATCTTGGTTTGAAACCAGGGCAAATGCTGGTGAGTTTTTTTTTAATTTTGTAGGGAAGGAAGCAATCAAGATGGTCATCTGATGGTAAGTGAGCACCGCTGCCCATGAACAGCAACAAACCATCAAGGGTCGCAGATGCATTGCCTGCCTTTAAGACACCATACCCTCCCCAACTAAGCTCTTTTAAATTCTGTTTTCAATTTCTACGAGTGACTTCTAGCCCAGTCAAATTAGGTGAAAAAAGGGGTCAACCTCGGAATGAAAGATAATAAGCTGGAAATTGGTATATAGCTTTGTTTTGTCGTTCTAAATGTTGTCTCAAAAGTCACAAATGATACCGTGTCCGCGTCTTAAGATATTGAGGGTCAAAGGTCAAAAAAAATGTTTTTTTGTGAATATCGCGCTTTCTATTGCTCCTATGAGGTTAGCACCTATGGTCAAATTGTAGAGCATAAAATTTGCAACAAATTAAGTGCTACACATTTTTTTATAAAGTCAACCGTTTTTGAGATAGAGAGCGTAGAACACCGAGCGCTCAGGCATCAGATGACTGACTGGCATAGTGATCTATCAACGCACAGCCCAAACCACTGGACGGATCGGCCTAAAATTTGGCATACTGGTAGATGTCATGGCTTAGGCATACACTAAGAAAGGATTTTGATCAATTCTAATCCCAAAGGGATAAAATAGGGGATGAAAATTTGTATGGAACTTTGTCAATTTCAAACCGATCGGGCTGGGACTTTGCGTGCATAGTGCTACTATGACGTAGGCATCCCCTAAAAAAAAATTTAATAAATTCCACCCTAGGGGGATAAAAATTGGGGATGAAAGTTAGTGCCTATATATCTCTTAGATTTTCAACTGATAGAATTGAAATTAAATGAAAAGTACTGAATAGATTTTGATGAAACTTCATAATAATGTAGCTTATACATCATTAAAACACACAGGTTACTGTTTTTAAAAATATTGTGTGCGGAAACTGAGATCCACGCGGACGAAGTCGTGGGCGGCCGCTAGTTACAGTAGTACAGTATGCCTGAGCGCTGCGTACTCACTACACTCTATCTCAAAAACGGTTGACTCTATAAAAAAATGTGTAGGACATTATTTGTTGCAAATTTTATGCTCTAAAATTTGACCATAGGTGCTAACCTTATTGGAGCAATAGAAACGGAGATAATCGCAAAAAAACGATTTTCGTGACCTTTGACCTTGAATAACTTACGACGCGGACACGAGATAATATGTGACTTTTGAGACAACTTTAAGAACGCCAAAATGAAGCTGTATACGAGTTTTCAGCTTATTATCTCAAATTCCGAGGTGAAAACCTAATTTGACTGGGCTATTCGTAAATTGTCAGATACCTACATATTTTTCTCCACCTCTGGCAATAAAAAACCATAAAATAGTCACTTAGTTATACCGACTTAACAAAAAAGGTTCAACAGCCTAAGTAAACATGGAAACACATTAACTCATATTTAATTCATATCAATGAATTGATGTGCAAAATGATCAACAAGTTTCCTTTTAAGCGTTCGAACGGAACAAAAAAACCACTCGTAACTAACCTCATACTTACGGAAAGTAGAATACACCCAATTACCAGTTAGAGTTCTAAGCCTCGATTGATTAGTGAAAAATTAACTGTTGATGCCATACAAAGTGAGTAGACAATGAATGGCGGCAAAAAACGTGGAACAATTGCGATGCGACGTATAGTGGCAATTATACGTCGTGGGAGCAACCGTTACGTGAGAGATGGGTGACCACACGTCTAAGGCTCGTATTAATAAAACGCTCTCAACTCTGAGAGCGATCTTGAGAGCGAACTTGAGATGCTATTCTAATAAAAACAGCATCTCAAGTTCAAGCCTAGTATAGGACCGTACTTGAGAGATTGGAAGCGGTGATCACTTATCACTGATGGTAAGTGATCACCGCTGCCCATGGACATCAACAACCGGACAAGGATTCGCAGATGCGTTGCCTGCTATTAAGAACCCAAACTCTCACTAACTGAGCTCTGGCTACCTGAATCACCAGCAGAAACATAGCAGTTACGAAGTGCTACTTCACTGTGGTCTTCTTTAAGGAACTTCCTCAGACGAGCGGCTCATTCGAGTAGAAGTTCCACTAAATTTCTTAAAAAATAAAGAAGTTGATTTAGTGTATGTGTTACCGGCAATCTGTACAATCTGGCATTACACACAATGCCTAGGCAATGAATAGAATCCCAAAAATGTATAGGTGATGTATGAAATATTATGTATTTTATACTTTGTCTAGGTATTCTATCCAATACAAAATACGCAGCCGGTAATGTACGCAATACGAGGGCAAGGAATGAGTGGAACGTGGATTGTAATGTTGGTATCATTCGAGAAGTAACGAAACGATTGAACATTAGTCAACCTTTAGTAAGATAGAGTGAGGTTCCATTCAATCGATTTGTATTTTACAAAAAATATTTTAAAAATTAAACATTTTAAAGAGTTTACAAAAAAAAGTAACCCTAACCTCCTTTTTTTTATCAATCAAGTTAGTCTTTCGTCCCAAAGTTTTTAGGTTAGTTAGGTTTTATTCCGCAAAACATTTGAAAATAAAGACCACGATCTATTCAGTTACACATTGCCTGTGTCACAACTGGTACTCTAAACAATCCCTAGGCATTGCATAGATTACCTTGGTAAAGTATGCAATGGAAAATATAATTCATGGTATTTCATACATTGCCAGATCGCCTCAGGTATTCAATACATTACCTAGGTATTGTATAGAATACCTCGATTATAATAATATGCTTTGCAGGTATATGCAGTTCGCACACTAGCGCCGCCGTCATTTGGACTTCTTTATAGTAATGAATTAAAGATAAAAAAATCAAATAGGGTACCGTAGTGCACTAAACAATAATTAATTGAAATTATTGGGTACCTACACTATCGAGTACTTTTCCTAAGAATTTGGTTGCCCTAGTATTATTGGCTTGTTAAATAAGAATGCAATTACGGACCACCCGGCACCTAAACATGAATGCCTTGTATTTCTTTGAAATAACAAGTAACAAAGTAACATTTATCACCATGAAATACATTCGAATTCTCTCCAAAATGCCTTATAAAGACAGAGTTCTATAAATATCTTGAAATAGCATTTCGCACACGTATTAAATAAACACAAGGTTTTATCCTGCAGGAGAATGATTTTTTGCGGATTATAAAGTTGACAATGTCCCATTTTATGGTCACATCTGTTACTGTTCTAAATTTCGCGTAAATCGGTTGAGTAGTTTAAGCTCAAGTTCAGTAGCTTAGTGGTAAGAGCACTCCTCCACTTGCGTGAGGTGGGGAGTTCAAACCCGGTCAGGTACAACGCACCTTTAGATTTTTAAAAACCTATGTGCGTAATTTCAAACCAGCTGCACGGTGAAGGAAATCATCATGAGGAAACCTTCACACTACGAGTTAGTGTGTGAAACGGAGAAGACAATAGCAAACTCCTCCATTAAAAATTGCCATCGTGACTAAAACTATTAAAGTAATTTGTTAAAAAGAGTATCGATTTGAAAAAGCAACTGTCGATACCCTTGCCGATTCCTCTCGCCAGTAACTGCCTTCCAAATCGGTGGTAGAATCATTAATTTGTAAAATTCTGACGATAATTAAGTGCTTTTATAAAACCTAATATAATAAAGAATGTTTTGAGTTTGAGATTCGATCTCAAACATCATCATCCACTGAACATATCATCATGACAAATCAACTTCAAACATTGCACTCACGTGTTCAATGCAAGAAATTCCGCAACAAACCTTCATGCAGATCAACAAACTCATAATCAAAAGTAAATTTTCGCCAAAGAAACATCTTAAGGCACCGACTTCAGATGATTTGTATACTAAATACGCCTAACGAGAGATGTGACTCACACAAGGTTTTATTATCGATAAAAATCCGGATCAAATGAAGTATTCAGCGTCGGTGTAAAGTGCCAGCCGTGTTGACAGAGACGCAATCAATAAATCACTCGACACGACAAAGGAGTATTCAATGTGTGTTGATTGTGCCTCTTGGAAACTCTTTTTAGTAACCGCTAGGGATGTGCTGGTGTTGTTATCGATATCGATGGGAGGGCTTATGATATTGTTCCGCTTAAATTACTCAAACTCAAACTCAAATATGTTTATTGCAAAACCATAATGTACAGAAGGGTGTTATAGAAATATACATGGACACTGAATGAAACTGCTAATTATTCTAATGGACTGATGCAAGTACATTACAATAATTATAGAGAAGTTAATTGTGGAAAAATATAATAAAATAAGTAAATATCGCCCTTATAAATTAATATATAGTGAAAGTAAGGAACTTGGGTTTTTTTTTACAACGAACGACATTAAAATCTAATTACGCATCGTTGTTCTTCGAACGGACATAGTTCGCTATGTCAGCCCAGTAATTATTCCAAACTTTACTTTAAATTAAATTACAATCGTTGTAAAACACTTCTAGCGTTACGAAATCTCTTCTTGCTATAATCTTCTTTTGGTAATCCTAAATTATGTCGATAGTCCTACCACGCATTCCCAACACTAATCAGATCTTTAAGAGGTTCATTGGTGGTCCGGCAATGCTTTGATCGATTCTGCCGATTCATGGCACGCGATTCGAATATGACGATGATATGACTTGCTCCCATCGACCAAGTTATTTTCACCCACCCCAATTCACCACACCACCTTAAAACTATGAGAATAAGGTTCAAATTCGAGTGGCAATTGATGCGTGACGGTAATAAGAAATATAGTGATGTAACGAGATAAATCGGTGTCTATTAAACTGTTATTATCTGAGTATTGATGGGACGTTAATAAAATATTGTTCGCGCGAGCTGTGTTCGGTAGTGTGGGGCAATTTGGGCTCGCGTTACCTAATGTTAAGTTTTGAACGTAGAATAATTATATTGGAATATTGGAATTATTTCTTCTACTAGTAGATATCTAGTAGAAGAAGTATTTAGTAGTATTGGCTAGCGAATTCTGTCTATTAAAATGCTTTTCTTTTTTTAGCACTGTTGATTCTGTCATCGTAAGGTTAACAACACGACAACACCTAAACTGCGCGTAACGATTAGCTTCATACCATTAATTACAAAATTTAAATCGACCATTATTGGAAAAGTAAATCGATTTGAGAACATCCTTATTTTTGTAAAGTCGGAAAATAAAATGGATTCACGGTGATTTCTTCAACATTGTTTTCAAACAAATTCTGTTACAATTCATCTCTAATGGATACTTTTCCTATGTCTTTGCTATACTAACTTTGCCTGTTGAAGTCTAAATTATTTATGTGTGAATATTGTACGTCCGAATTTCAAAGACTTTTGACCTAATGAATAAAGAGTGTTAGAAATTCTATTAGGCGCTTTTGAAGAGCTGGGATGTTATTGATAGATCTCTTCGAAATTATTGACGTTTAAGCGTAAATTAACTCTACATTCTTCGGCTTATGAGTACTATTAGCTGATTATTAATTCACATTTTGATCAGAAAAGTAAAAGTAGGACTAATATTTGACGTTATTCAATATTTTTTAATTTTTGCGGGCTTTTGCTTCTGTTAGTTGTTGTTAGTGTTGTTAAGTGAGAAACCACGAGTTTGAGGATCTCAGGCTTTATAAAACTGGGAACTGTGTTATTGAACTTAGTACAAATTTTTTTAATAATCTGTAATAGTAGTACCTAGTATCAGCCTATTAAAATCCCACTACAGAGCCAAGGCCAACATTGAAATCACGTTTTCGTTACAAATACGAGTTTTTGCTTAATCACCATGCTTGTCAAATGCTTATAGGATTATACCCGGGCTGTGTTCGGAAAAATCGCCACTTCCGACCCGGTAATCCAACCCAGGACCTTGAGACCACGGCCCGGTATTTAAACCACTAGGCCATCGAGGTGTTAACAATAATCGCAGACAAATCTAAATATTAATACTCACCAATCTATCAACCTCCAACGAAACACTTTAAAAAAATAAAAACAAATATGAGCCAAACGTCATCAACGGTTACATTAAACTCGCCCCGGGAGTCGAACCTAATGTCTCAATAGACGTCCCGCGGCTGACCACTCCTCCCTTTATGGCCCATATCGCCCGAGCAATTTGCAGGGAATTACCGAGCGACGCCAGATTGATCAATAAATGCTTTTAGTTCATTGCGAATTAGATATGGGAGTAAGATTGTTTGTTATTCAATGGGATTTATTTATGTTTGCAGGTGTATTGGAATCAATCAATGAATGCCTCAAGTTGATTTTATATAAGACTGAATAGAGGGCGCTTAAAGTTCAAAAAACAAGGGAAAGGGAAGGGATGGTTCTTTGCCAGTAGTTCCATGAACAGTTTCATGATGGAACGACGGATAAAAATTTACAACAGTAGTTCCATTAAAATTGAAATTAAAAATGGAACTAGTGTTAAGTTTTGCTTGACACTAGTACGGATGAGATGACTGAGACTTCACCGAAGCGAAGATGTGCGGAGTGTAGCGGAAATGTGCCATTTTTGAGATGGTCACGCTTTTGAGCCAGAATCCTATTGGCTGGTTACGATTCTTGTCCGCTCCGCTCCATGCTTTTTCGCATTGGTGGAATCCCAGCCGAAGGCTTTTTAACATTTTAGTACTACTTAGCTATTCTTAGTTCATAACTACATAGAAGGGCTATACTGTGTGTCCCACACAGAACACACAGTGTAGGTTATCTGTAACTAATATAATCAAGCTGAAGAGTTATTTTGTTTGAACGCGCTTATCTCAGGAAGTATTGGTTTTGGAAGTATTCATTTGTCGAGGAAGGCTTTAAGCTAAAATACGACACTATGTGTGCGGAAACCGGAATCCACGGGACAAAAACGCGGGTGTCTACTAGTTCTAGAATAAACGTATTAATTTACATTTATTGGAAAAGACACAGCATTATTTCCGAAACGATGTATAGGTATTCCAGTACAAGAGAATGAAGTGGGCAGTAGCTATATCTGTTCAAACAACAAACCCGCTCCGATACAATCTCAAGAGGAATGGTTAAGCATTAAAGCAATATATTTTTCATTTTCTCGTCTCAAATCGTAAAAATTCCTCGCATTCCTACTTACGAGCCACTTTGAATCAATATCCCTATAAGAGCAAAACATTTAGGGGCAAATGAAGTCGTAACAATGGACATAGGTCTCACATCCTGAAATGTTACAACTGCTTTGCAACTGACAAATGAAACTGAACTTTAAGCTTTTAAAGTTGGAGTGTAAATTCGTTTGAGACGGTCGTACAGTTCTGTCGATCGGATTCAAGTATGCAACCAATTTGCATATTTCTATCCCTTTTTCTCTTATAAGAGTCTGATAAATGAAAGATTCTCGGAAAGCCGCATAGGCCAGGCGCGGTCTTGCTATGCAGTAGATCTTAAAGCCAATTGAATTGTCTGACTCGTTGACCCTCCTAATTGAAAGCATACTTTATTATGTTAAGCAAATTAAGATTTTAAAATGGGAACAGCACAATTAGCTCTGATAACTCCAGTCAAGGCACTTGTTAAGAAAACGCGTGGGTGAATTTTGCCTTTACTTTTCGTATAATGATGGGAGTATTTAATTTACTTTAATTTAATTCGATTATTTGTTAAATCTCAGATATAAGAAACGTGGGTATTATTATATTGCCATTCCACTTCCAGACAACAGACTGTAACAGCGTCATTTGAAATTATGAATTGGAAAACCTTGTCACAAATCTTCGTTTCGACCCGAGATTCAAACCTAAGACTCAACGCGGTAATCGCTTTAAAAATCGCTAGGCTAACGATTCTGTATTGTTTTTATAAGTATTTTACAACATCTCATAAATTGATGTGACTACGTGTTAAGTAGCCTAAGCTCTTGTGTTACAGATATTAGAATCAACAGTGGTATTATAAATATACTGAAATAGATACACCCAGACCAGGATATGCATACAATTTTTTGTTCTGAACGGGGCTCGAACCTGCGACCTCTTGGTCTGATTGGCAACTACTTGACCATTACACCAAGCGGTACGTCGAAAATTGACAACATACCATGGCACATAACCACAGTACATAACAAGCCAGTAATACATCTCAATTCAACACATTATAGCTCAGCGGGTGTTTTACCGAGGACGTCCTAAACTACTTAATAGGGCGATAATTGCGGGGCCATTACCGCCTGCCCCCAGGGGGCTCTGCCGCCCCCGTATGTAGGGGTAATGTGCTGTGAATAATTTTCAAGTTTACTTAATAAAGTGGCGGTCGATGGTTTGGGTTTGAATCTTTATTGAAGGTTGGTTTTGTGGTGGTTTTAGTATGTAATGTGTGTGAAGGATGTTTTTACTTATGATTAAGAACATAAATTAATAATTAAGCCTTAAGTAATGTACTGTGAGTTTTGATGATAACAGTGCATGAAACCGAGCAATTACTTGAACTTGAGAAATATACTGATCAATAAAAAATAACTATACAATGTGCGAAATATGTAGCAAGCGCATACATTTGCTTGGTATTTGTTCATGAAATTTACTACATTACAAAGAACTACTCTAAAATCCTCAAAAACTAACGATATCTACTCAGACTTTACACTGTCAAAACTACCCAGGTAGGTATATAATAGATATTTCGATTATACCTACTGAAGGACTTATGGCACAATATTCTTTAAATTGTTCGTTGCCAACAAAGACAGTCCGTCGTCAGCAAGCTATAACCTTATAAAAGCCTGTTTTCGCCAAACATTTTAACGTTGGTAATCAGGCCCCAACGAAATCACCATTTCATAAACAAAGGCGTTACTAAAACAACAATTCAGCTAAAATTAAAACGCTAACAGCTGACTGAAACCGTTTCGCAAAACAAAATGGACGGTCCTCTATTGTGGAAATTCATTAAACTTGCGCCGCGGAGATTGCTTAATTTTCTTTAATATTAACTTGTACAGGCCCTTTTTAATTAATATCGACAAAATAGTCAAGTCGGCCGACCGGCGGTGATAAGCTTCTAGTGATGTAGGCAGGTAAAGAAGAGATTTCATTCTTCAAGATACTTTTATAATTTTAGACTATGAATTCTGCTGCCGGCACTACTTCTCAGCAGGCCATTCACGTCGAAGTGCTAATAGGTAAAAAATATATGATGTGCAAAAGAATTTCTATGTAAAACAAATTGGAAAACAAACCATATTGACTTTGACTTTGCTATACTTATGCAATGTTCCACAACTCAGAGTTACTCCCTAAAAGGTAAATTGAAAGATATTGTAACAGCCTGCCAAGAAAGTTATTAAGAACTTAAATATCTAAAAAAGGTCCATTATATTCTGTTTTACAATTGTACATATAAGCATTTAGCCAGTATAGTCTCGATTATGCTGTCTATAAGAAGTGTGATCACTTACCATTCGGCGACGCTCTCGATCGTTGTCTCCAACTTACCTGAAAACAAACCAGAAAATATTAAAATATATATTTTGTACCTCCGTAATAATACTATTGAGCGAGCAAACATGTTTGATACTCAGAGGATAATCTATACTTTTGCACTAATATTATAAAGCTAAAGAGTTCGTGAGTTGAGGATCCCTGATGCCATGAAAACGGATTCCATAAATTAAAAGTTCGGCAAAGAAATTTGTTGGCAACATTTTATTAAGAATGTACTCCAGTGAGGCATATTATAAAACATAAGGCCATTATAACCCCTTTACGAACAATATACAGAATATATTGTATTATGGTATTAAAACGTTAAATCTTTTATTATCTGAAACACACAATCACTGCTATTCAGCTATCAAAAGTGTAAAATTACACATCCTAATTAAAACTACAACATATTAATTAAAAACATCGACAAGAACGACGGAACGACACTTCGATATTAATTTCAAAATTGGTTTAAATAGGTATTACGCCGCTTGTTAGCGCGGCTCCAAAATGAACTCATTAAAACTATAAAAGCGGCGGTAATTAAGGCCGCAGATGGGGGCGGCCCCCACCTTCCGGCCCCCGGGGGCCCGGGTTAGACCCACCGCCCACCATTTATGGGGGCGCAAGGATGTGAGAAGATGTGGAAGTGTCTAGGTTTCGGACGAGTTGGTACACTAGAAGTAACTGGTTCGACGGCTGCACGTACTGTGTACGTACGTACATGGTTTTTAATTGTCCATAGGCGTTACTTATTGAGGATTCTAGGCACATCTACATCTACACTAACTATAATAAAAAGAGGAAAGATTTGTATTTTTGTATGTAACGAATAATAATAATGTAATAAACTCAAACCTACTGGACCGATTCGAATAATACATTCACTATTGGCTAGCTGCACTATCCCCGGCAAACATAGGGTATATCTGAAAAAAGAAATTACGCGCGTGTGAAACCGCAGGACGAAGGCTAGTCAATACAGTAATACCCCGACTTACGCGAATTCGGAGTTACGCGGTTTTCGATTTCCATTGCCGCGCACATCGGCTGCCTCGCTCTGGGGGCTTACTGCCAGCCGTTATAGCAGGACGGATTCCAGTGAGTAAAAGGGATGCCGCTTTACATGATGTAAAGCAGCATCTCTCTTACTCACTGGAATCCGTCCTGTTATAATGGCTGGCAGTAAGCCCCCTGCCCTCTCAAGTGGAAGTATTTTAGTGTGCGCAGTGCGTTTTTCAATTTTTTTTTATTATGTCATCTAAAAGAGTCATTCAGAGCCTAAACAGAAAAGAAAAACGAGAGCTAACAATTGACGACGTTCAATGGGTAAAATTAAAGTAATGCGTACGTATGAGCATGACACTGAACAAAATGTTTCACTAGACCCAGTTGAATCGGTGAATCAAATGACAATTGCAAACTTAACAGAAGGACTCATTGAAGAGGGAATACTTATTTAAGGAAAAATAACGATTGCCTTGAAGAACGCGTTTCTTCTACAAAAAAGAGATTAAAAAACTACTGGTATGCTACGAGGAAATTTTGCGTGAGTAAAAGAAAATCTTCACTCGTCAGGCAACATTGTTGGAATACCTATGGACATTAAAATTAATTCGGTTTAGGGTACTTTATTCATTACAATTTAAATTGTTTTATTTTCATACAGTTTTTTAATAGTTTTTCTTCAAAATTATTGTTTTCTCTAAACTCTGGTCCCGACTAAACCAACTTTATATGTATTTGTATGAGAACCCCGACTTACGCGAATTCGACTTACGCGGTAATCGCTCGGTCCCACCTATCGCGTAAGTCCGGGGTATTACTGTACATAGTATAAAACAAAGTCGCTTTCGCTGTATGTCCGTATGTATGCTTAGATCTTTAAAACTACGCAACGGATTTTGACGCAGTTTTTTTTAATAGATAGAGTGATTCTTAAGGAAGGTTTGTATGTATAATACATGTAAGTAAGTACCACGGGCGAAGCCGGGGCGGGCAGCTAGTTTATTATAAACTAACCTTCGCGCCCTTGCACTACACCAGACTACATATAGTCATAATATTAAGCGGCAAAAAGCCGCCTGTATTTATTAGAAATGTAATGGTACTTTTTAATCCGTTTACAACTATAAATGTACTCGTAAGCTTAATTCTTTAAAATGTTTGTATATAGAGTGTCGATCATGTTTTAGCCGTGTAGTCTCCGGTCTATAATCGTACTATACCATCTCTCTATGACGGGGTCTATGTAGTCCACTGGACTACAACAACTGATAATAATGATGTGCTCATGTAAGTCTGTCATATCGTATCCAGTAACTGTTGTCTGTGTTTCGGCGTCACTTTATTGCCGAGGACATTACGCACGCCGGGTCGGTAATTTTCAACTAATAACCAGCGCCTCCCGATGTGGAGATTTGAATTAGACCGAACCTTGAGGACCTTTGCTGTTCAGTTGACGTTATGAAGGGTGTTGGTTTAGGTACTCTGGTAAGCCCAACGGCAGTTTTGGAAGTATAGGATGCCAATTACGTATCCGCAAGAAAAGGAGTTAAAAGCAAAAAAATATGATGTTTTGTTCCCACTTAGGATTGAAGAAATCTGGAGAATAAATAACATTTATAACAAACAATTTCCGCATTTAGGAAGGAAATCTAAAAAAAAGTTACTAAAAAAATTAAACGTCTTTATTAATAATCGTCGTAATTATTATACGTCTTAATTATTATATTATTTGAATTCAATCTGCCTTTGTATTTTCATGTGCCAGTTACAGGCACGGAACCCACACAATGGCGAATATCCACTTTTTCTTATGCTATTGGCAGATACTTAACCTATTGTACTGGCTTTTATTTAGCCGAATACACGAAAGCAGAATTAAAGCCTCAAAAACCCTTAACTTTTAGGACTTGCAGTACTGATCTTTTCGAAGAAGCAAAATAGTCCCATAGGACGCGAATAGCAAATAACTAAACTCCCATCAGATCAGCCCATTGCT
Organism: Nomophila noctuella; assembly: GCA_958496325.1. NCBI lineage: Eukaryota > Metazoa > Arthropoda > Insecta > Lepidoptera > Crambidae > Nomophila > Nomophila noctuella. The sequence goes on along the minus strand of OY292505.1, from coordinate 5,036,945 downwards.
CAATAAATACAAAGAACGGGTCCAATAGAAGTTCTATCCTTCTAAAACAAAACTGAATCTCTAGAAAAAGGGTCCCAATTACGTCGGCAACACAAAATCGGCGAATTAAAATCCCATTTAGTGTAAATCGGCGGGCTGATGCGGCTATACATCACGGCTATCTGATCGCAGCGGCGATTGATTTTCGGAAATCGCCACCGAATAACCCTCCGATAAAGTGATTTACACTGGGACATAGAGGTTGGGAGAATGACGAGCATGTTTTAAAATAATAAAGCTTTAGAGTATGCTTGTTTGTTTGCACGCGTTAATCTCAGGAAGTAGTGGTTCGAATTGAAAAATTATTTTTGTGTTGGATAGTCCATTTGACCAGGAAGGCTTTAAGCTACCGTATGACACTTTGTGTTTGGAAACGCAGACGAATGGGACAGTGTCGCGGGCGGCTGCTAATTTTCTGATAAATCACCGCCATTTATTTGGCATTTCGTTGTGTCAATTGAATAAAGTCAGGAACAAAACAAACCACAAATCTTTAACATTATTTTATTTTAATGACGCGGTTGTCGATGGCAGCGGTGATCATTTTCCATTAATATCTGCCTATCCGTTCCTAGCATCCATAGTTAAAGTTTCAGTCCTAGCTTGAAACAAGGCAATTGGTGTACTAGTTAGTTATTTATTTACTTATACAAGCGGCAGCCCGCAACTCCGTGCGCGTGGTTTTTGGTTTTACGGTTTCGGTACCATGGCCTAAAGCCTTCTTTGTCAAATGGACTATCCAACACAAAAAGATTTTTTCAAATCAGACTAGTAGTGAGATTAGCGCGTTCAAACCAACAAACAAACTCTTTAGCTTTAGTATATTAGTACAGAAAAAGCAGAAAGGTCTTTCCAATGACTACAGCCGTGTGTCTCGCCTACTTATCGCAGGCGAATCGGGCGGGTCGATTGATCCGGTAATGACTTGATTATCGTATTAGCACATTTATACTGCGGCATTAGCACCCGATGATTTTTAACGCGGGAAGCCTTTATTGTGTCGCCATTTTGATTTTAATTTCAAGTTCGATATTTGTTTTTTTTTTGAAGCCATTTTGGGTTTATGTTTTAGGATTTTTCGTTGTTAAGTCTTTTAAATTTTAAGATAACTTTTACAAACATACAGCGGATTTTTAAATACTTTTTAATATGGTTAGTTTCTGTTTGAGACATCAAAACTTTTTGTAATAAAATATTTGTTTTTTTAAATACTGGCCTCAATGATAATTGTGTTTTTATAATATATTTTATAATTCACATTACATACAATGTATGAGCGAGCATATAACAAAGCTTGACAATTCAATACATACATAATATATTAATTTTAGACAGTTTAGACTTTATGTTTAGACAATAAAAATCATTTTTTACGTTAACTAATGCCAACAAGACTAATACAAATTCGATTATAATTAAACTAGTAAAACGAACTTTATTTAAACACAAACCCGTGCTTCAAAAAAGGAAGTCAACCCTCAAACTCTGTTCAAAAACAACATCCATTTACAAAATTATAATAAATCATTCACAAGCAATTTACCGAAACAATCCTTTAACAAACAAACGGTTTAGAATCCAACTAATCATAGATAAGCGTACACGTGTACTATTAGAGTATACCTCATTACCCCTCAAACGAATAGAAGTATTCACATTCCAAAACCAACCTTAAACTTCACAAAATATGGTTGAAAATCTAATGGTGTTTGAGTGGTGGTTAGTACGTTTTGATTGAAGGGAATAGGCAGTAGTTTTAATGCGTAATCTGAGTATTAGCATCACAAGCGTTCATTCATCAGACACATCAACTGGTGATTGGAGCCCTGATAAGGGAGGCTGGGCCTTTACGATGGGAATGTATGGAGATGTTCATACCGTAAAGGGATTGCAGTAGAGAAGGTATTTCTAATGTAAAACAGCTATAATTAAAAAAATATATTTTTATAACATAATTTTATGAAGGTTTAAAAATATGTTGTATGATATGATCAACACAATTTACAATATGTAGTGACACTCGTCACGACAGAATAGTTTGTCATCGGTTTGCAGGGTATAGTTATCAACCTAGTTTTATTAAGTACTAAAGAAGTGAAACCTAGTTTTGATGATTTCAAAAGTGTAGTTGGAATCCAGAATTCAAAAACTAATATCAAAATAATTTTCTAAACATCATTAAGAGCATGTCTATTTAATCAAACCCAAATTATTGTCACACAAAAATCATTCTTGTCACACTGAAACCACTCTTTGCAGATTCCTATCGCGAATAGCCCGATCGAGATAATCAACAAACTAATTATACAGAGCTCCCTTCGTCGTACCCTTGATGTGACGTATGCGAACAACAATGGGATCCCATGCAAATAAACTCACTACTTTTCACTTAACAACCTGCCTACAACCCTTATTACAGAGGAATAAAGTTTAGAATCGAACCATTTTTTTTAACTCTTTCTCTCTTCAACCTGGTACAATCCTTATTACAGGGGAATAAAGTTGAGTTTTGAAGAGATATTTTCTTCGAGCGTTATATGTAAATCAAAACGTAGTTTTCATTAAAAGGCCGAGGACAGATCTTCAATAAAGATACGCTTGTCTCTCATTAAAGATTAGCTGAACAAACAAATTCGTGATTCTATAATGAGTATTTATTGGCGCTGTTAATTTGATTGATGATAAATTATTTTTTATTATATTCGCGTTTGATGTGGACTATTTTATTGTTGACGGTTTAACGCGGGAAAGGTTTTCGTCAGTTGAGCTAGCCTCTTGTGATTGGTGATTGTAAAGGACTTGTTTTTAAAATCTATGTTTCTTCATATTAGCTCAGTATTTATTTAGAGAGGTAGAGCTTAGTGGAACTTCCACTAGATTGAGCCGCTCATCTGGGAAAGTACCTTCACCTCAAGGAACGCTTGGCGGACCGTTGGTGTAGTGGTCAGGGACCTTGGCTACAAAACCAAGGGTCGCGGGTTCGAATCCCGCTAGGTGCAAATGTATGTGGGATTATCATCGGAATTTGTACGCGACTCGACTTGAGTAAGTAGTCTCCGTTCTCTAGCTTCCATAGTACAAGCATTGAGCCAAGTATGCGGCTAGGCAATTTATGTGTTAGTCAGAGGAATTTATTTATTTATATACTAGACTATACTAGACGCCAAATCCTGGATCATGGTCAAAGCGGACCCCGCACAGAAACGGATTAAACGCTAGGAGGATGATGATGATCCTCCAATCCAGGGAAAGACTTTCATGATCCAATGATGATGATGATAACAAATACAGATCTGCAGATTTCAACAAATATCACCACAAAGGAACCCTATAAAAAGGACACGAGAAACATGTGGAAACGAAATGGCGGGCGCAAGCGTACGTCATAAATTTGAATATTTCCAGGAACGCGGGATAATATACGAGCTCATTGTAAGCCGAAACAAACGTGAGCGTGTCCACACTATCCGATAGATTTGCATAATATTCGTGGAACATCTTCAACTCTTTAAAAAAGGTTCGTTGCTCAATTAAGGACGGAATTTTGGACGGATTTCTAGACATGCTAATATATAAAGCTGAAGAGTTTGTATGTTTGTTTGTTTGTTTGTTTGAACGCGCTAATCTGAGGAGCAACTGGTTCGATTTGAAAAATATTTATGTGTTGGATAGTCCATTTGACGAGTAAGGCTTTAAGCTATAGGAAACCGAAATCCGCGCGGACGGAGTCGCGCGCGGCCGCTTGTAGTGTTATAAAGCTTCAAGCTTAAAGCTTCCTCGACAAATGGATTCCCCAAAACATATTTATTCAATTCGAATTTATGAGTGTTTTGAACTGGATGAAGGTTTGTATCTTGTGGAATTTCTTGCATTATTGAGCTCATTCGAGTGGAAGTTCCACTAAGCTAAGCCATACCTCTTGCACCTCTACATGCCGAAAAAGGTTGGCAAACCCTTTTTACCTTTCACAGATTGTGTAATTTTAAATAAGTTTAGTGAAAGGAGGTATATCAGTGTCTAATAAAAACTCAACTACCTATAAAATATCGTGGAAGTAACAAATCTGTGAACTGCGATGTGGGCGGAGCAACGGCTTAATTAAGGAAATCGCGCGGTCGATCCGCGATTAAATCTTGCGCCTGGTTTCAATTCGCTACTATAAAGCCTACTTTTTCATTGTGGGTTCTAGTGACTTGCCAATTGATGTTAATTATCTATTCTTATTTTGCTAATTGACGAGCCAAAAAAAATACATTCTATTGATTTAAAAATAACTTTTGTAAATATGAGGCGGCTTCTTTCTTGATCAGCAAACATAATTATACCCTTTGAAACTCCAAAAAATTTAACAATCTGTCATAAGATTCCGAATTGAAGATAGAGTCATCATTTTGTAATTATCTGACGGTTAATAAATTGCTTCTGCAAAGCCTATTTAAATTAAGGATATTTTGTGTTTGAGTTAAAAAAAATATGGATTTTATCCATAGCGAAGGTTAAAGCAACTTAGTTTCAGATTCCGTTGGTAAGTACGGAGAGGATTGGAAACAACATGATGTTTTTGATAAGGAAGTATGGTTCTAGCTCTTTCAGAAAGAGTGAAAACAGTTGTCACTCCCGCAAATTACCTAGATCTATTGCCTTCAGTTTAGTATTACCGAACAATTATCTGAATGCAAATACACGTATCCGAGAGAACGATTAGGATCTACTCTAGAAACTGTAATTGCGCCATTTGAACGGAGTATTAGCAATTACGACTGTTAAGGGGGAATAGTTCGGTTATGTAGACCAATAGCAAATATCTAATTCAGTTATGCTGGTAAAATGGGTATCAATGACAAAAACACTAATTTGAAAGCCAAATGTATACAAAATCGTTTTGAAATATATACTACTCCAGCAATGAATGTTCATACCATGATTACAACTTATTCGCATTTACAAGTATTGTGGCCTCTCTTATAGCGCTGTGAAAAAAATTGTTTTACGACTAAGTGGCCTTTGGTAACTTAGTTGTGAAATAGTTAGTCTTTCTCGATGAAAAATCTATGTAGTTGAGCTTATAAGTATTCAACTCAGGCTTTCGTTCTGCCAATTTTTTTTCAAATAGTAATTAAGGATGAAAGAGGAGAAGGAGGTTAAGTTGTGGAACTTCCACTAGAATTAGCTGCTCGTCTGGGGAAGTACCTCCACCTTACAGAAGACTACAGTATAGTAGCACATCGAATCTGTTGTGCTATGTTTCTGCGTTTCTGGTGAGTAAGGTCGCCAGAGCGCATTTAGGGATTGTATGGGGTCTTAAAGGCAGGCAACGCATCTACGACCCTTGTGCAGTTGTTAATGTCTATGGGCAGTGGTGATCACTTAGCATCAGATGACACCCTTGTTCGTTTGCTTCCCTATTACATTAAAAAAACTTACAATGGCTTCTTTTTTAGTAAACCTCCCCGATTCTTAAAGCGCTCCAGTAATTGCTTATTAATAAGCTTCATGATTCTGACTAATTGAAATATTAATTCCACGTTACACTTGAATCCACCGCCTTAAGTAAAGCAAAACGCTGTACCATTTATCATGCACGGCAGTGTATTCGGGTCAGAAGTCGCAGCCATGAATCAAGGGTAATTAACTAACTAATATAGTTATCACGACGTTGAGACGTGGATTCGAACGGATTGGGAATGTTGGATTATTAATCGATTTAGTTTAACGCTTTATCTGCGCGTTTTCAATAGAAAGACTGTTTCAGTGGATATATTCGTCATTTCACTTCACGGTGGGACCAAGTTTGTTCGCAATTGGATCACATATGAAGGGGTTGTTTGATACGTTATTTTCATTTAAGTGTTTTTTTGCGATTTCAGCGGGAAGACTCATCGTGCTCTACCGTATTACCGCCGTATTACTTCAATTATTTTAGGAGTAGTAGGTATTTAGGAGATAAAAGTAGAAATCACTTCACCGAAAAAGACTCTTAAATTTCAAAAAGAAGAGGTACAGGGTAGTGGTACTACCATTTGATTGAGCTATTCGCTTAGAAAAGTACCTACACTTTCAACAGTGAAGCAGACTACACAAAACTTGTATGAAAGAGTATGGTCTCCTTGAAACGTCTGTTGCAAGTGACTCTCTAGCTCGTTTGTTGAAACCAAAAAGAAACTCTACCTGTGCTTCTCAAAAACTTGATCATGCTTCTCATGTTATGGTAAAAAGCAATCCGCGTATTTCAATTGTTTTTTTTCGTATTGAATAACAAAAAAAAACAGACAGTACGTATTCATTTCTGTTGGCTTCATTACAAATCCTAAACTCAATTTGACAAAGAAAACAAGTCTAGGTATCATAGATCATAATAGAACATCGAGGTATAGGAGTAGATTAAGATCGGAACAATCATAATTTATTAAGCAACAGTTCAGCTGATAGTTTAATGTTGATAAATTAAGACGTGTCAACCGATCCTAATGTCTTTGTCAAATGTCTGTGGGGATTTAAAAATAATATTTAAGAGTTCATTAAATTTTAATATGTGTGTCGATATTATAATCTATCGATTTCAAGATATATAAATTTAATGCAAGCCCGTTCGGTTCAGAGGTATTCGCATAAGCTATTTTTTTCACGACATATTCAATTTACTCTTTCTGAGTGTAATCAATCCTATGTACTACATATGCCTACTGATGCTTGGGAAAAAAATATTTTGAAAGAAATGTTATCTTTCCCTTTCTATCATTACCAGCCTAATGTTGTTGTAATTTACGTCACAACAAATCCTCTTAAAAAACAAAACGAAATTCCGAACAAAGGAATTCAAACATAGCCCGAAACGACAATTTAAAATCGATATCTCATCGTCGAACGCCAGTTATGAGCGGTCCAACAGAAACAATTACTTAATGTCAACGAAAAAGATAATTTAATAATTGTTGCCGATGATATATGAGGGGTCTCCGCCCACCTGGGGGCCTGTATTAAAATAACCGATACTCTCAGCTCTTATTTATGCCCCGGCACAAAGTTACATCTTACTCCGTGCGTCGGTCGTGCATTTGTTAAAAGAACACGGTAATAGTCGCTCGAAGATTTCTAATGTCTCAATTTCCGCATCCAATTGATAGAAAATGAACCGTAAAACTTCACGTTTAGAGACAATATCCAATGGCTTTACTGATGCACGAGCCTTGCGAGTGAATATCGAAAGGGGATAACTTTGATGACGCGGTTCATTGAAAATCCGAGTTTGATATTGTTTGAATAAGGCTTTGATTCGATTGTCGTTGGGAGTCGCGTTTAAATTATGTCTTGTTTAATGAGTTGGAATGGGCGCTCGCTTGAAAAGCCCTAAAGGCAAAACTATTACATTCGAATTTCAACTCTAGTTCTAAGCAATTTAATTCTGCATTTACCATGGAGTGTTTTTGCCCCTTACGAATAGAGGGTCGGGCCAGAGTTTGCGAGTTGTTTTCACCGGGAACACAGTCATGTAACTAATGTAGGGAATCTACATATCATTAAGAGATGTTGGCCCGTCTATACGTGTGTACCGCTTTGTTCCTTATATTTACGATTGGGCACGAGTGTATTTATGATGTCGATGCGTAGATGGTACATTTATGGTACATTGCTATGTTGTGGGGAATAAGCGTGTTTGCAGACGCCTATTGTATCATAATACGGAGCAATTTATGGCACATTCGCTATGTATTTATGGGCCAGTTGATATAAGCAAAATGGTATGTATTGGTGGTCCGTATATGCGAGCTGAGGAATCGAATAGTTTCAGCCACTTAGTGAGAAAGAATTGCCTGCTTTAATGATAAAATTTAAAAGTTCCTTGCAATAACTCTGAGTGTTGAATTCCTTGCAAAGCAAACCCTACATATTCTTTTCTTGCTTGCGATTTCTTGCGAAACGCATAGGTATTTTCTTGACTTGTAAACTACCCATTGCTTTGGTATTTTAAGATACAAGATGTCTCTACTCGGAAACCAACAGAATTTGTAACAAATTCCATATCCTATAGGTAGTTTGTATTTTCAGGCAAAAAAAAAATTCTGTCTTTTATAAATTACGGTGAGGGATGATGCAAAGATACGATTACGATTTTAATAAGTAGGCATAAATAGTAATGATTACTAAGGAACCACTGTGAAAACTTTACTTACCTCACTTGGCTACTTTTTTTTGTTTATCTTTTCCGGGTTTTATATTCAGCTTTTCTTGTTTGCATCTCCAGCTCGGAAATCTAAGCATAATATGTACACAAACAAAGGAAGTCTCTTTTCAAACAGATTTAAATCGTCTCAAAACACATTTTCGCACCGCAAAGACCCATATTTGGCTTAAAGATGCGGCCTATTACAGCCGTGAGAAAATCTATGATTCCATTTGGAAGTGCTCCAGAATTGTTCCCTTTATTTCGAATGTATTTATTAAAATAAATTAGATTATCTTACAGGAAGGCTGTTGAACTTCTGTTTGGAATAGGTATTTATGCTAACACCTACTTCAAAAGTAGTTGGGACAATTTGGGGTAGGTACATTAAATTTAATGTAATGATTTTTTCAAGCATCCTTTCATAAAATTTACTAGTGTAAATACTGGTGTCTCTAATACTGGTGAATTCTACACATAATGAGAACGAAAAAATAGATACTCAATCGACCGCACATTCGGGAAATCCTGGCAGAATTAAAATGATACCACTGTTTTGTCCATTTAACTACTTTACGTGTTATACATACAATCGTTTTTTTTTAGTATTCATTGACGTTAGATACTAACTTAATTTTTAAGACAATTCTGGTGCGCACAATCTATGGACTTGGTCTATAACTTGGTTTATAATTATATTATTTCCTTAATACCTACCCGGTTAGAACAAAATAGGTCTTACTAAAATCTAACTCTTAAAACCTAAGCCTCTAATTGCAGTTATAAAACTTTCACCTTTCTCCTCGTAGCCAATAGCAAAACAACATCCCATCTGCCATTATCTAATAGCATGTAAATGAAAGTGAACTAGCTCTATGCAAACAGTGTGTCTGTCTGTTTGTCCGCAAGCGTCGTTAGCACCCGAAGTGCCGTGACCACAGGCCATAGTGCATTAATTGGACAATAACTACAAGGCTGGCTGTGGACGGTGCGACGGAGTGGACATGGTACATGAAGTAAATAATAAATCAATCATTTGGACTAACACACCAACTGCTCAGATTCGCCTGAGCAGTTGGTATACTATTAGTTCTTGAAGAGAAGTTCTCGGTCGGTTCGCACGCGATAAAAAATCTTCCGAGCGAAACGCCTACCAAAAAATATTTTATTATTGAAAGTGGAAGTATCGCACGTTCGGGCGAATGAATTTCCTGCGAATCAACTACTAAGCCGAAGATTGTACTATGGACTGCTAACACTGAATGAATGGAGAAAACTGTTCAAAACTTAAAAATTTTCAACATAAACATATCAGGATCATTAAGGGTACAACAGGCAATGCACAGTAGGTTTTGTTGTTAATAATGTTCAATCATTGTTAAACGTTAAGTTAGAAGAGACCCTGAATCTATACTAGTATAGACTAATACTCGTATATATAAAGCTGAAGCCTTTGTTTGTTTGTTTGAACGCGGTAAACTCAGAAACTACTGTTCCGATTTGAAAAATATTTTTTGTTGGATAGTTCAAATGACGAGGCTATAGTATATATATACCTACACATATGTGCGGACACCGGAAACTACGCGGACGGAGTCGCGTGCGGCCGCTCGTTTGTCGAATAAAAGTCTTACCCTGAACAGCAGTGTTAACCGCTAAGCATGGAGCACGCGGGTGGGCCTCATGTTTGGTCAGCGCATTAGCCGCTGCAGTTTGCACAACCGCCGTTGGATTCACGTGTGAAACTGCCTAAACCTCTGATGTATATGAGGAAGTGGCTGAGGGTAGTACGAGTACCAGGATTTGCGCTGGCTAAAGTAGTATTATTACCCCATTTATTCCGAAGCGACCAAATGACATTTTGGAGGCAGCGTTCTTCTGTGAAACAGGTGTAAGGGAGATAGAGCTTAGTGGAACTTCCACTAGAATGAGCCGCTCGTCTAGGGAAATACCTTCTCCATACAAAAGACCACAGTGAAATAACACATCGTAACTGTTGTGCTATGCTTCTGCTGGTGAGTAAGGTCTCCAGAGTGGATTTCGGTTTCCGTTCACATAGTGTTATATTACCTTATTCGATGAAGATGACCAGCAGCAGCCATCGATGATTTATCATTAACAAAACAGTGGTCGTCAAAGTCTGCTCGCGATGATTATTATTATAGAATCGGGCATGGGAACTCCACATATAAGGGTACTGTCCACGATTAACACAGCAACTCTTCATAAAAATTTACGAAACAAAAAAACATTTATCAAGTAATTCAAAAGGATTTTTCCGAAAACCGATGGGAATCATCAAACAAAAATTCGACAAAGACATTATCTCTTTCGCACGAAAGCCTTGATGTAAGCTTTAATATTGAACACATCAACGCCTAATATCGAACACATCAAGCCATCAGAGACATCAGACGACTTGCGTGTGCGCAGATACGCCAGGCTCGCATTAATAACGTTGACGCGGAAAAATAGCGATGCCTGGTTATCGGTATCTGTGTCCATTGACTCACGGCAAAACGAAACACACACGACACAATCACACACATGAGTTGCGCCAGAGGTTCAGGTAGTCTAGCAAAGATGCTACTTTCACGAGCGCGAGATATTGTTATTGTCGCAATTTATATCTCCAACTCACTCACACAGATAATTCGTGGGGATATAAGTCGGAACGATAGCGATAGCTTGCACTCGTGAAAATGGCATCTTGGCTAGACCAAGATGTGAATCTCGGGTAAGAGTGAATGTTTGCTTCTAGGCTTTCCTGTTTAAATAACTTAGTGAAAATACGAACCTTGGGAATTGACGGTATAAAAAGTTTACCGAGCCTCAAAATTTTTAATGACAAATGGTTTATTACAGCCTGATTATTACTGTGGAGCTACTGTCTGACCTCCGCTAATCAGAAATCATCTTCTCTTCTTATCGGACAATCAGGTGATTCAAGCCTGCAATGTCCTAATCAAACTGGGAAAACCAACACATAGTGGAACCCACGAACTTCAATGTGTTATGCACAGCGGTCTAACACCACGGAGGCAGTTATAGTAGGATATTTATTAGACTACGCCATCATCTAATTCCAAACAAAGCACAGTTATATTATGATGATGAATGGATAAACATACTGATTGCTGTAACGACTGTAATTTTTTGATTCATCTTCAATCTCATCCTATATATAAGATATCTGAGCACCTGATGGACCACTGATCTTACTTACATGCTAGCTTCTGTCAGTTCATATCGTGCCGTACTGTCCTATCCAATGGAAACGCACACCCGCGACAATATTTCACTTAAGGCATCTCTTCAGGTGCGTTATAAATGATCCGAGACATACGCACGTAATGACACGTGTACGAGATTAACGCTATTCACGGCACGAACAATGGAAACGAGAAACATTGTGCTAGCTCTTTGTACGGTGATGAAATATTGGATGTTAATTTGTGACTTCAGTACTCATTTAGATGTGGTGAGGTTTGTAGGTGTTGATGTAAAGTGGATTAGAGTTGTGTGGTAAATATGAGTTTGGTACATATTATATTACGTTGCTCCTTCACATATTATAAGAATGAATCCCAATTTTAGTCGATCACGAAAAAAAAATCGTAACACAACATCCCATACATTGATCTGACTCCAATGTACCTAAATAGCCTAAAGCACTCGTAGGTAGTAGGCAGATATCACTATGAACAATGGTATTACAAATATACTTAAAGAAATACATACATATAACACCCAGGCCAGGACAAACATTTGAAATGTTTTAAGGAAGATAAAAACTTTTTCTGTAGGTATTCTTTATTCAAAGTAGGCATTATAATGAGCACTCAAACCAATAACCAATAATAAATCACAAAATCAAAACACGATGGTCTTACACCAATTTTCAAAATAACACTAACAAAGAAAATATACAAAAAAAGGGCTGCAAAATTATTATGACAAATTCTGATAAAAACAAAACAAAATAAATAGCCTATCCAAACCTATTCCAATAAAACAAAAGCGCATCCAAACTTGGTTTTAAATTAAGTTACCAGAATTAATTCATTACGCATTAATTAACTTGCATACAAAACCCAAAAATTAATATAATCCCGCGCCCGAAATGACCACATCATTTAAACGGCCGACACCTCCGTTGAATTATTCATAACTAAATTAATAATAATAACAATAAAGCCCTCCCCCGTTCCTATTACTATTCATTATTATCCCAAAGGATTTATTAACCGAATATTATTAATAAAAAATTCAAATGAGCGTACATTCGTAATCCGACGACTTACGCTGTTTGGAGTTCTCACATAAAAAGTTAATAAATAGTTATTTCTTACATTGCGGGTGGGTGGTTCGGTAATGCCATGTAATCCTTTGTGTGAAATGTCAATAAGAATGTAATAAAAATTCCCCCGTGTTTTGTGGGAATGCCGATTGGTAATGTTATTATGTGAGCAATCAATTTATGTGAGATTTGGATGTTTGATGTTGTAATCTGCCTTTTAGTTTTAGTGTTTGGGTTTTGGACAGCTGTTTTTTTATCGGATAAATGTTTTCAGTAGTTGATAGTTTCCTTTATATCGTGTGTTCAATTCAAGGGTTAGACAAAGTTTAAGTTTAATTTTTCACACATTATGCAAATCATTTATTTTGATTTTAACAATCACAAGATTGCATTAATGTAGGGTTTTGTAACTCTGGTTATAAAATAATTTAACGAGTACCTAAGTACAAAATCTATGGACGTCACAGATTAATTGAATTGAATTTGAAATGAAATATTAATAGCCTATACTCATGTTTTTACTGCACAATGTTTAACATTGTCCCTTATTATTTTAAATTATTTACTTCTATCTACCACCAACACCGCTTCTTCGTAATAAAGTCATTACTACCTACATTATTACTGCATTACCGGATCTGTCAAAACGCTAAACAAAATGTCAGTGAACTCACACGCGGCCATATTTATTAAAACGTTATTCTAATATCGAAGTGTCAATTGGTGACGTCACCGGGGATAGAAGCGAGGCGATAAAGAATTTAATTTCCTGTGTTTTGTACGCTTCCGCGGGTGTAAAATGTTTTATTAGCATCCAGAATAACATGACGTCTAATAATATATCGTATTTTTTTAAAAGGCAACGAGAATAATTATAAGAAAGCCTTAAACTATGCTACTTTTTGCCTTTTTGCATTTATTGCAAGAAGGTAAGAACTCGTATGTTGTTTGTGCTTTTTGTTCCTTTAGAAAATTGAGAAACACTATTTGAAATAACCTGCTATTAAATATTTTCGTTAGTCTTAAAAGAGATCCAGTTAGGTAATTTGTATCTCAGGATTGAGCGAGCGAAATACTTGCATTTTTTAAAGAAGACCTAGGTATACCTAATAAGAACTAAATAATAAGATAAAAATAACCATAAGTGACATCGTATTTTGTTGTTGTTTTGTCACTTTAAGACAGGAAAATTATGATTAGCGTATAAATTATACTCGCAAGAGTATAGTCGTACCTATTGAACAATAGTGTAACACCAGGTTACGCCCGATCTATCTCTAAACATTCACAAACAATAGCAAAAACTCTATCACATCTCGCGCCACCAAACGTTGCCATATTTCAAACTCCATTTTTTAATTTTCAGGTTATCAAAACGTTCGGCCGGCCGGCAAAAACGCGCCGTTTGTTAATAAAACGTCATTCAAAGAGAGCGTTTTCAATAACCCGTGTGTTTCGGCGAGTTTGGAGCTGCAGTCAACCGAAGCGGGCCGATATGCCCCGGGTGGAAATTGGAAAAATTCGCGATGTCTGCCCCTTTTGGGAGAGCGATGCGTTTTAAGTGACTGTTTTGACTGTGTTTACCTTGGTAGGTATTGCATTTGTGCATGAGCAGATGAGCACATCGTGTAGTACTCATATTAATGAATACCTACCATAGAAGCTTCGTATATCACGTTTGAGTGTGTCCAACAAAACGGTAAAAAATCACTTAACTTTTCAATTAAGCCTGTTTCTCTCCCAGTCTCTACCAACAGAAGACGAGGGATCTAGTACTATACCTGAGATTAATTAATATCAATAGATGCAGCGAATAATTTTATAGCTATGCTGAATCACGTGTTTTGGAGAAGACACTTAAATGATGCAAGGAGTATCTACGGTGTTCATAAATCTGAGTACTAAATTATACTCGCACCAAGTTTTTAGCTGAAGGGACGCAATGGCACCGGTTTAGCGATCTGCTCAGGTGGGAAGAAAGCACCGGAGTTTAGTGGCTAGCGAGACTGTGAGGCCTGTATGAAACGGCTCTTAAATGCGTTACCTTGTGAATAATGGGGCTTAGAGAGTTGTGGGATCATGTCTCGAGACCTACACATCTGAGAAGGTAGCTATCATGCGTTTTATATAAGTATTGCAATTTCTCTTAAAAATACGAAAATGTTTTTGTAAATTTTGAATCTTCCATATCACCCTCAACCATCCTAAGGTGACAGGAATCACATCGCAAATATCGACAACAATGGCGCCCCTCAGACCGCATCTAGTTGTAACTGAGCTTCCACGCGCCGCGCGTTTGCGATAATACGCGCCACGCGCCGATTATGAGACCTATGTTATTGATATAGAGATTAGACGCAGAAGGGATAGCAGTTTGTGCCTATTTGGAGGGGCAGTTGCGTAAGTCAGATTTTATGAGCTTTGATAACTTTACCAAACTAATCACGGAAACATTTTTTTTGCATGTTTTTTGTGTATATTTTATTTCGAGTGGAGCAAGATCAGATTTTTGCCATGTTTATATTTATAAAAAAGACTTGTCAAGCCATTTAAGATTTTTTAAGGCCCGTCTGGTAGTTAGTAAAACTAACCACAAAATAACGGCTGTGTGTTCCAATTCCGCTAGAGGAAATCAGATCGGAATGATTTGTTTGTAACATAAGTCAAGGGTGTCGACTTATTTAGAGGTAGGTATTAAATGAGCTAAAATTAATGTTAATTTACAAATAATAAATAATAAATTATAATAAATGCCTTGGACTAAATGAAAATAATTTAAATTCCTAAACTTAGAATAGAATATAAATATTTAATATTAATACTAATAGTGAAAGCATCTTTTCAAGCCTGCTACTAGAAAAATAAAATTGAAATAGGCAACAAATCCTTTCCCATCTGCACCGCTCCCCTCTAATCTATGCCTTCCCTCGTTAAGGGGACGCCACCCTTGTAAAAGTCAGCGTGAATAGAGCTAATCCTTATCACGGGCGGGGGTTAGAGTGAATCAATTAAAGATAAGCAAATATGTTCCATTGTGCCCCTCTCGGCTCGCCGCCTCCGAATTTGTTGGGGTTCGGGAGGAAATTAACTTTTCCCGGATAAACCTATCGGTCATACCCTTAATGTGTTTAAAAAGTAAATTGTGCGCATTGTTGTTGCGCGTGCGTGATTCGTATAAGCGGATAAAGTATCCTTTCCCAGGGTTATGAATTAAAACGACTTGTAAATTTGGATTGGGGATTTTAAATTGGAGATTGATGTAATGCGCTTGTAATACTAGAAGCGTGGTTTGATGGTGATTTTTTAATTAAAAGGGTAGTGAGTGATGTTATTTTGGCGTAGATCAAATAAAATACTGAGCTAACTTGATATGGATATTACCTACTTTCTTTCTTATTGAGATTAATTAACAGACGAGTATTCCATTCGCCCGATGGTAAGTAATTCCTCTCGCGTATAAACAAAGTTTCATTGAATTTTTTTATTTATGATTTTGTGGCAAGAGGAAATTTATAATATCCAGATTATTATCTACACTTCCACATTTACATCTTCATCTACACTGTCTACACTAATAAAGAGGAAAGATTTTGTATTTTTGTATGTAACGAATAAACTCAAAAACTACTGGACCGATTATGCGCGGGTGAAACCGCAGGCGGAAGGCTTGTTTTATCTTATTTTACTACTTGACCAAACAGTATAGGCCTACCCTTGAATTTTCCACAAACATTGTTTTTACAGCACAAATATATATACCAAAACGGCGTTACAACCACAACTAAGTTCGTAACAGCTTGCCAACTTTAACAACTATAAAACTATAAATTAAACTCAAAAGACCATTCTACGGCGATGAGTGTCAACTACCCATGTTAATTACCGGTATCAATTAAAAACCCATCGGCCTATGTCGGAGAGTTCCACCTCAGAACATCGGTTGCTTTTAATTGGCGATCTAATTAAGAAACGTGCGGTGTCTTTACACCCGTTATATGTAATTCTGAGAATTTTGTACGCGGTGTTATTATAGGTATGTGTTTACACTTTACACCCTTTTAACCCTCGTGTGCTTGGTGGTGTTATAAAGGGTCTTAGCGTTTGATAATATTAAAAAAGTAAAGTATCAGTATCAGCCTATTAATGTCCCACTGCAGGGCAAAGGCCTCCATCATTTGATGGGTTTTTGTCTTAATCACCACGCTTGCCAAATGCGGATTGGTGATCACAAGCCCGGGCTGTTTTCAGATAAAACAAAACATATTTTGCCCGACCTAGGGATCGAACCCAGGACCTCGAGACCATGGCCTGGTACTTAAACCACTAGACCATCGAGGCGTTCTTTTTATATAAGGAAGGCGAATATTATGTATTTTTTATATGAGGCGCGCTTCTGCTACATATAAAGAAATACCTTGCAAGCTAAACTTTTAGCTTAGGCTATCTAAGGCCTGGTCAATATACCTACTCGTAAAAACGAAACTATGCTTGCCTTAGAAGATGCTAGATTATAAATGCGAAAATAACTCTGCCAGTCTGTTTCGCTTCCCCGCTTAAACTTTTCAACCGATTTGATGAAATTTGGCACAGACAATCTTTAGACCCTGAAAAAGCACAAAGGCTACCTTTTATTGCGAATAAAAGGGGTCTGAAATACACGCAGACGAAGCCGCTAACGGCCACTAGTAAACTTTATTAGACAAGAAATACGATTTTTACATTTCGTATATTCTACTGAGTATTCATTCCAAGTAGAGATAAAAATATATAAACGAATTTAATAAGCTATTTTTAATATTTATTTAAAGGGTTAATAAATATTTTTTTGCATCCGCAAGTAATACAGTTAAGTTCCTCCACCTTGCTAATATTTTTTAAGCAGTTTCAAACGATCAAAGCTCCGACAAACAGGAAATAGGGCAAATGTATAAACATTTTAAAATATAAAAGTAATTACATTACACTGTTTACATTTATTCAATTGCCGACCGTGTAATCAAGAAGCGATATCAAATTGTATATCTATGAGACGCATTAATTTGTGTAAATGATCAGTTAGGAGATACTATGTAGCTTAATTAAGCTTTTAATTCAAAAGGTTTGTAACTAAAGGAGAAAGTTATAACTTATTAATGCGATAAAATGCTGTCAAGTACCTAAATATTCCCAATAAAGAGAACCATTTTTAGGTGACGAATAGCTCGCTAAATTACGCCATTGTCCATTAATTTAATCAGAACACAATTTTAAAAATGTTCTCTGGATGCAAAATAACAGGTGGGTCATCTGATGGTAAGTGATCACTGCTGCCCAGCCTATATACATTAACCACCGCACAAAGGTCGCAGATGCATTCGCAGCCTTTTAGAACCCCATACCCTCCCTTACTGAGCTCTGGCGACCCTACTTACCAGCAGAAACATACATAGCACAATAGTTACGAAGTGCTACTTCACTGTGGTCGTCTGTAAGGTGGAAGTACTCTCTAAAAGAGCGGCTCATTCGAGTGGAAGTTCCACAAAGCTCTACTTCTTTCATTAAGCTCTACCTCTCTTTCTAAGCTCTACCTCTCTTTCAATTTCAAACTATTAGTGATTTAATCAATGATCTTAAGCGCCTAAACATAGAATTTCCACTCATTATCAAAATACAACTAAACTAACTAGCATTATAAATTCGACATTTCAAACCGCGATGGCTATCTCAAAAGCATAATCCTAAATTTCAAAGCAAATACCATAACACTGATCCAATTAAACCATCCCCTTGAAGGAAGCCAAATAAATTCTTTTAACGTCTCAATCAGCCCCTTGAACTACCATAGACAGCGTTTATCTGGCTTTAAACAGCGATACATTAAAGTTTATGAACCATAGAGAAATAGATAATTCCCACCCTAACAGCATTATGCGTGCTTGCAGGGGCGGGGCGGTTGGCTGAATTATTGGCACCCCGAAATTCTTGGGCTATTTTCTGACTTGGGGTGCAAGATTGTTAAATGTGGCGTGTAGGTGTGTGTTTTGATGCAATTTACGCCTACGTGGAATATTTAGTTAAACCCTTAGTTAACTTAAAGTCCTTACTCGGTTGTTTGGCAAGGTTTTTGCTCTTAGTTCATCAGCCATTTTTAAGTTGCGGATACTAGCTGTGGCTAGAATCCGCAACTTAAAAATGGCTGCATCATTAGGGTTCCGTAGCCAAAATGGCAAAAAAACGGAACCCTTATAGATTCGTCATGTCTGTCTGTCTGTCTGTCTGTCTGTCTGTCCGCCAGTCTGTCACAGCCACTTTATTCCGAAACTATAAGTACTATACTGTTGAAACTTAGTGAGTGGATGTATTCTGTAAACCGCAACAAGGTTTTCACATGAAAATAGAAAAAAAAATTTAAAAAGTGGGGGTCCCCATAGTCAGAACTGAAACTCGAAATATTTTTTTTCATTGAAAATATACGTGTGGGGTATCTATGGATAGGTCTTTAAAAATTATATTAAGGTTTCTAATATCACTTTTTTCCAAAGTGAATACTTTGCGTGACAGACCCTTCCAAAGTGGAAAAAAGTGTGTCCCCCCCCCCCTCTAACTTCTAAAATAAGAGGATGACAAAACTGAAATTAAAATATAATGTACATTACCATAAAAACTACCAAGGAAAATTGGTTCGAACGAAATCTACTCAGTAGTTATTTTAATACGTCAAAAATAGAATTTGTACGGAACCCTCAGTGCGGAGTCCGACTCGCACTTGGCCAATTTTTTTCTCTACCCGCGATTAACGTTTTTAAGTAAAGTTATATTTTTCGGTGTCAATAACTATTTTAACCGAATTCAGGTATAGGTAAATTTTAAACAACACTTCTTGATTGCGGTGTTGTTTAAACTGTAAATCAAATTCATGATAGAACAGGAAGGTTATGAGCTCAAATAAGCATTAAGGCGGAATCCTATCCCTTAAAGAGCCCTTTTCTCGAAATCAATAAATATAGGTAAACTACTTGGGTAAGATTGGAAATGACTTGACAGCTTTTTAGTTGAAATAAGATACTATCTTCGTCAGGTCTATTCGTTGACAACAAAACTTGAAACGTGAAAAGCAGGAACATAATATGTTTATGTGAGTTCAAAAACATTCCAGCTCATTGGTAGTTGCGGAGGCAGTTTCCGCTGATAACTCTTCAGCAGCAGACCGTGAGCAACGCCCCCTACTGACTTATTGCTGGCGGGCACACCTCCTTGGCTTTACGGACAGAATCTGACGCTTCACTTTTCGTTTCACTTATTTATTAAAGACAATATCACACTTATATTCCTTCACCTTGAGTCGTGTTCCTAATTAGTGAAGGTTGTGACCATTGTATTATCATCATCATCATCAGCCTATCGCAGTCCATTGCTGGACATAGGCCTCGGCCGAGGCCGATCATTGTATCAATTAGGATCAATGTTATTTTTATTGTTACACTGGAAATCATATAAATAAATAATTTCTCGTTAACCTACATAGTTTGAAATGTCTACTTAGTTCTAATGATTCAAACTTAAACGCTCAATTTCCAGGCCACGATTTTTTCTTGGTTTCGCTTCTTTGCGTTTAACCATAACACTGACATTTAAATGACGCAGTCAAAACACTTTATTAAAGCTTTTAGCACTGAATTGATTGTACAGTCACGAGCAATAACATGTATTCACTTCGACTCTTATGTCAAAGCAGTAAAGTTCAAATATCGATGTGCTTTTATACATGTTAGTGCTCACGACTGTACAGCATAATTTAAACTGTTCAGAATGAATCTCACGTTTAATACACCATTCACACCGGTGTAAATGACACGACAAGAAGCACAAACGTCTAATAAATGACGCAAATAGTTATTTTCATGCAAATAGTTCTTCACACACCCGGCGAGATGCATTATGCGAACTTGCATATGCAGATGAGTGATGTTGCCCGGAAGGGTTGCCAGAATAATGCTTATAATATTTAAAAATAGAAATATATATCTATACTTACTAATATAATAAAGCTGAAAAGTTTTTTTGGTTGTATGTTTGTTTGAACGAGCTAATCTTAGGAACTACTGGTTGGAATTGGAAAATATTTACGAATGGATTTTCCAAAGTCCATGTGCGGGGAAGGGTTTATATAGTATAACCGAAATCCCGACGGAGTCGGGGTCGGTCGCTAGTTCAAGATTCAGGTATAATAATACGTTGCATGTAAAAATGCTTAAAACAAATATACAAAGAGTGGTGCTTGTTACATTGTGCGATAATTATTAAAATATATTAGAAACCTAAAATAATGAAATATTTACTTCCCAGTGTGAATATAACTTTTCCTATAAAAATAATACAAGCATTAACACATTGTGTTATTCCCTGGCAACACAGCTCCCGCAAGCTGTCGATGTTGAAACGTGCGCGTCGAGATCAAAGCGGGCGCGGCGCCTGCGCAGAGTACCGCCCACTTCCGCCGCGAGGCGCCACTTGAGCGCTGTGTTGCAAGCAAAAAAAAGAATTAAAAAAAAGTTTGTTGTTGGGATGGGATGAACTTGGAAAGACAATTGTAAATCAGTTTACGTTCTCATGTTTGTTGGAATTTTCTTTCAGATCAGAATATTTACAGAAACAGAAGTCTACCATCTATACTCAGACACACTTACTAGCGGCCGCCCGCGACTTCATCTGCGTGGATTTCATATCCCTTTTTTTGCAATAAAGGGTAGCCTATGTTCCTTCTCAGGGTCTAAAGAGTGTTTTTCCCAAGTTTTATCAAAATCGGCTGAGAGGTTTAAGCAGGAAAACGTAACAGACAGACAGAAACGTCCAAAAATGAGGTTAAAAGGCTAACGCGGGCCGTTAACCTTTCGTATGCGGGAAGGGTGCGTAAATCTGTACCCGTCGTCTGCGGCAACATAGCGCGTGTTTAAGACCGTATTTCAAGTGTATATGTTCCAAAATAGAGTTGAAAGTGTCACAGGTCATCTGAACACTGATCAGTGTTACCGCAGTTTCATACTAGAACACTGATCAGTGCTAAAGCAACTGAAGGGTTAAACCACACTTTTGGACAAATGTCCAGGGCCCCCTTATAGGTGAATGACGACTCTGGAAGAAGGCCTCCTCCAGCCGAAGGGTTCACTAATTCAATGCAACTGCTCGAATCGGGTTGAAATGAGGTCCTAGGCGCCGAAGGCCTAAAGAACTAGTCCAAGAACGCGTACTTTTGTATGTACATGTATCAAAATTTAATACATTCATTCCATGACTGCATATTAAAACCCTTTTTCCACAACAGCAGTCTGTGATGAACAGCTACTTTGTCCCAGCTCGTCTTTGATTCCGGCTCGCTCAATTAATGTCTTACCGTGAAATGCAGTAAACCGCCGAGACGCACCCCGCCCGGCTGCAAGACAGTCGCGTGGAAAAGTGGAAAGCGATAGAAATACGTAGTTGGTAAGTATGAAGACGTCATTTGTTATAACACGCCCCAGTGGGGAAAATGGTGAGTCTGTGAAAAAGGAGAAACAAGGAAAATACCTTTTATAAGAAACAAAATACATGACCAGCAACCTTGCTATTATTACACATGTACCAAGGTACATGTGTGGTATGCCAATCAGGTCTGTACCTCAGCAAAAGTTAGTAACGTCGTTGAAAATAAAGCTTCTTTTCCTTGCCAATCTATTGATTCGGCAAATAGGCAATAGGCCAATTGGTAAAACCAGTAACATTTCCCCGTAAAACCACCTTACCTACTCGTAGTATTCCGGAAATGCAGTCCAGTACCCTTGAAATCAAACCGACGACACCAAGTCACTACTGAATTCGAAATACGCGCTAACAAAATCCAATTAGCAGATTTAACTTTATCCCAAAGAAAATAATTACACAAGACTTGTGCTCCCGACTATACCCCAGACAGCATCTGAAGCAGGATAGTAAAACCTCTTTACGAGGGTACCGAGTACCCAGTACCCTCGATTCTGTGTACCGCCACTTTGTACCACGGGGCGGGGACAAGTACAACGAATTGCTTCAGCTGAACAATTTCAGCAGTAATGAGGATGGTAATTTTAGACGAGTATTGAGATATAATTATGAATGTGAAGAGTGTATGGTTATAGTGTATGGTATTCTATGTGTGTGTGTTGACTCTCTCCAGTAGCTAATAGGCTAGTTGCCTCATATCACCATTTATAAAATCACTTTTAATTCAAATATTATTCCGTACAAGGGTCCAAAATATGTAAACTTCATTAAATATAAATACGGGATTGCTGCAAAAATTCAACTTAAACCCGATACATTTTTACTTTTCTTTCTCTTGATTGAAAACACCATCCGCCATGATTCTACGTCACCAACATTGTAAACAACACAAATTCAAACGACAGTTTCGACAGGTTATTCGTGGTCTTTTATTTAAACGCGTTGATTGTTGTTTATTTCACTATTAAAATATTGTACACTTCACATTTATTGAAAACAAACCTGCCCAAAGTAGATACTTTGATGGTTGCAAAATGTTTTGCTTCAAATTCTGATTCGCAAATTCTCATCACTGGGTACTTTAATCCACAACTTCTTATTGATGTATTCTTACATTCACGCACGATACAATAGTGGTAATTCATAAATGTATCATGTAATCTCTACGAAGACATGGTTTTAATTCCGATAAACACTTTTTGGTTATGTCACGCGTATTGTTGACAAGAACAGTGACGCCACGGCACAGACCATCATGGCGGACGGCGTTTACGGTAGTATAGTGAAATTAATAATTTAAATTCAAAATACAGTTGGATAGGTGCTTCAAAAAAATTTCATATTTTTTTTATGTTGTAATATAATCGTAATGAACCGTTCTATCAAATAATAAAAATAGTGGCAACTAGCCTATTTAATAAGAAACATTTATAGTAAAACGAAAAAAAACGGTGGGATAAACATTGGAAAAATTCCTGCACCCAGTCTTACCAAAGTTATGAAAGAAAATAAATAAATTTCGCCCAACTATAAATCTGAGAAAATGCACCAAAATATTTTTATTTAACAAATTGAGATTGAAATTAATACATTTCTTTTTAATTAGTTTTGAAGTATCACAATATTTTACATTAATTGATGACCATAGAATGACAGTAGTTATTACACCAAAGGTCGCGGGTTCGATCCCCGCACGGTACAAACATTTGTGTGCATGAACATGTCTGTTTGTATCGGTCTGGGTGTTTCTATGTATAATATGTATGTATTTACAAAAAAAAAGTATATAAGTAATGTTTATCCGTTGTCTGGCATCCATAGTACAAGCTAATGCTTAGTTTGGGGCTAGATGGCGCTGTGTGAATAATGTCCAAAGATATTTATTATTATTATTTTTTTTATAAAAAGAAAAACGGTTCTGTGATACCCTAGTTCTTATTACAAGTTAATATCGCGTAAACATCACTCTAGTATTCCCATATGGCATATTATGGCTAAAACGGCACATTGAATGGTTCACGACTTCTGTTAGTCGAGTATCGCTATGAACTAAAACCTCATAATTGATGATTATTTCACTTAATAGGGGCGGCGATATAAAAAGGTGTCAACGGACATATGTTGTAGTAGCTAGCGTCTTGATGTCGGCTCTTTTGTGCGTTTTAGGGATCCTTGGCATGATTCAAGAGAAGTTAACCTTTTACCCAAGTGGGCCAAAATGTGGTGTATTTTTTAATACTGATCTTTCTGATTTCTAACGTCGAAGCTAGTGAAGAAAAATATCTGATGTGCAAAAGTATTCTTCTAAATTAAACCTTCATAAAAATACTATTGACTGTTTATCACTACATAGTATAAAACAAAGTCGCTTTTTCTGTCCCTATGTGTGTTGTATGTCCCTATGAACGCTTAAATCTTTAAAACTACGCAACGGATTTTGATGCGGTTTTTTTTAATAGATAGAGTAACTCATGAGGAAGGTTTTTATGTATAATATCATCCATTAAATAGTGGACAAGTACCACGGGCGAAGCCGGGGCGGGCCGCTAGTTTTATTTATAAATAAAAAGAGTACTTTATTAAGTTTGTACTTTATGACGGGCAAATTGAACAATTTAATCGATGTATATTAATTTATTTACCAATTCCCGAAAAGGATTGGTTGGTATGTGCTATTAAAAAATAGCCCAACAAAATACCAATTCAGGTAACTTCGAAAATTATTTGTGAAAAAAGAAATTATACGGAACCACACTTGTTTTATCGACACATCATCGTTTATCTATAATTAAGCCGCAAAGTGGCTTCCACTAAACTGCAGTATTTATTACATTGATATATTGCTCGGGACTATCTATTTATACGTTACTGTTCCGGCAAACTCGTAATTGGGAAGAAAAAATATTAATTCATTGTTTAATGTATCAGACACCTGCACAAATAGATTAGTTAAATTAGTTTATCTGAGTGCTCTACTTTTACGATCTTATTAGCTTAATAGATACAATGATTTGGTAACTTAGTAGTTTGCTTTTTCTCTAAATTAATTTAGACCTGGGTGTTAAGTAATTAGTTCGGTCATCATTATCCGATTATTGTAACTTTCATAAGAAAAAATCTGGTTTATTACTTAAAATTATGTTTGTACAGGTATGAACTCAACTTCAGAAATTATAATGAATAAAAAGATTCCTAACAATCTTCAGAAAGACAATGCAAAAAAATGAAATTTGATTTAACGATATTGCTTTCGATTAGAAT
This sequence comes from Nomophila noctuella, assembly GCA_958496325.1. Taxonomy (NCBI): domain Eukaryota; kingdom Metazoa; phylum Arthropoda; class Insecta; order Lepidoptera; family Crambidae; genus Nomophila; species Nomophila noctuella. The sequence goes on along the minus strand of OY292505.1, from coordinate 5,011,689 downwards.
TTATCTTCCATTTAAAATAACATTGAAGGCATAATCAGTCATGCTTAAGTGTTCAAGCACACAACGCCAAATATCGGTCGCGTTTTTCGGCATAGAGTGTTTCCACACTTAGTATACCACCTTTTTTGTAACCCTGAACCTTTTACCGGTAGACGCAAAGTTGGAACCTACGTCATAAAACGACCGATGACATAAATTCCAATTAAGCCGAGGTGCTTACGTTATCGAAGCATGTCGTATTACGCGTTGTTTGTTATGACAATGCGCAGCGGGCGCGAGAAACAGGAACGGGGTTGTAACTTCATTGAAGAATCTAACAAGTAATACATTACCAGAAAATAATATACCCTTCAGGCCATTTTCGACCATGGCGGCCGATCTTACGATCAGCCAGGTACGCAGGATATATAATGGTGCGCAAGCACAGGTACAATCCCTATTCCCTCACTCTCATAATTCGGTGGAAAATCAATCTGAAATGCCGTAGAGAGATCAGGCGCAGTACCAACCCCTGAACATGCCTCCCAAAGCACGTAGCAGCTCGAGAGAAAAAATAAATAAATACCTCCCTATTAATCTCTATTACAGTCACTTAATACTATGTATTATCAACACCGGTTTATATTGTACCTTTTTTAGGGTTCCGTAGCCAAAATGGCAAAAAAACGGAACCCTTATAGATTCGTCATGTCTGTCTGTCTGTCTGTCCGCCAGTCTGTCACAGCCACTTTTTTCCGAAACTATAAGTACTATACTATTGAAACTTGGTGAGTAGATGTATTCTGTGAACCGCAACAAGGTTTTCATACGAAAATAGAAAAAAAAATAAAAAAATGGGGGTCCCCATAGTTAGAACTGAAACTGAAAATATTTTTTTTCATTGAACATATACGTGTGAGGTATCTATGGATAGGTCTTTAAAAAATATATTGAGGTTTCTTAGCTCAAAGTGAATACTTTGCGTGACAGACTCTTCCAAAGTGGAAAAAAGTGTGTCCCCCCCCCCCCTCTAACTTCTAAAGTAAGAGGATGATAAATCTGAAAAAAATATATAATGTACATTACCATAAAAACTACCAACGAAAATTGGTTCGAACGAAATCTATTCAGTAGTTTTTTTAATACGTCAAAAATAGAATTTGTACGGAACCCTCAGTGCGGAAGTCCGACTCGCACTTGGCCAATTTTTATTATTTTTCAAATGATCAAAATAATTATAACATTTTTGGAATATACCTTTTTGGTGTCAATAGCTAAACATCATACATTTTATCATTTGTAATATTGATGTGAGTTCGGCCCTGCCTTTCAGACATCCATGAAAACATAACTTAGAATATTATTGTTTTCTATGTGAATTATTCTATGTATTTAAAAGTAATGTACGATTTGTTTGTCGCTGTCTAGTCTCCAAAGATGGGATTATCTGCTTTCGGTGAAAATTAATTCTCTATTATAATGATATATACACGTAAACATTAATTAGCCATTTAGCGAGATTCGAACCCGTTGGTCTTGTGGTCAGTGAACCTGGCTACAAAACCAAAGGGAAGCGGGTTCGAATCCCGCTTGCAGCATATTTTTGTGTGAAGAACATCGGCATTTGCTTCCATATTATAAGCTTTCACCTTAGTTTGGAATTAATTTTTTTACCAATTAAGTTATTCCTCCTACCAGTATAGAAAGGATATTTCAAACAGATTCCGATGTTTTAAATTATGCCCGGGTCAGTTTCATCGGCGGCTTCCCGCCGTTTCCGGGGTAGATTACAAAATGCTTTATTTGTGAACCCATTCTTATCTCGATATCTTAATTAAGAGCATAAAATTAAGCAGTCACTCTTATAATCACCTTTGAATTGTTAATATTTCAGAATAATAAAACCTAACTTTGTTAATTGCTGCCATCGCACTTATATATTTTTTAACACATTTCGTTTCATTGTGATCTTTCTGTTAAATATAATTAGAGTTTGTGTAAATAGTTTGAACGTGTAGTCACCTCATTATGCATTGTAGATTCAACTATAAAGTCATTAAATTGTTATATTATATTAATTTTATATCCACTTACGGTCCCATGCATTTGTATTTGAGAATTTATCGTTGCATTAACTCGTTTTTACAGAATTTCGAGCGGTTATTCAAAAATTATGAGGGCATTATGTCGGCAATAAAAATCACATTAATGAAATCCTATGTATGAGTACCTACATAAGTGTCATAAATATAGAAAAATTCCTCCAAGAATGTAACTTCTCAGAAACAACTTTGAAGAGGCACTTATTTAAGTGTTAATTACGCTGATAAAAATAGCTCTTTGTACTGTGTTTATTTGAAGATAAACTCTAGCACTAAAAAATGATGAAAATAAGGTTGCAAATTAAAATCACATTCGTCGGTCGAAAACAATTCTTTAAGTTATGAAATACTTATTATGATGATAAAAAGTGCGATCATTCTCAACTTATTAGGTAATTGTATAAGCCTATTAATCTCCCGCTGCAGGGCAAAGGACTCCACATGTTTTCGTTACAAAGATGGATTTTGGCTTAATCACCACGCTTGCTAAATGCGGGTTGGTGATCACAAACACGGGCTGTGTTCAGAAAAATTTACACAATTTTTTCCCGACCCGGGACAATTCCCGGGTTCAATAACCTAGGACCTTCGAGATCACGGCCCGGTACTGAAACCTCTAAATATTCGAGGCGTTACTTATTAAAAATCATCATCATCATCATTATCATCAGCCTATCGCAGGCCACTGTTGATACCTATTAATACATTTATACATAATACGTCATTTGTAATCTCAGATTAATGATTATCAATAGATGCAACGAATAATTTGACAGTTATGCTATCCTTTTTCTCCTTATTAGGGTTCCGTAGCCAAAATGGCAAAAAAACGGAACCCTTATAGATTCGTCATGTCTGTCTGTCTGTCTGTCTGTCTGTCCGCCAGTCTGTCACAGCCACTTTTTTCCGAAACTATAAGTACTATACTGTTGAAACTTAGTGAGTGGATGTATTCCGTGAACCGCAACAAGGTTTTTACATGAAAGTAGAAAAAAAATAAAAAAACGTGGGGGTCCCCATAGTCAAAACTGAAACTCGAAATATTTTTTTTCATTGAACATATACGTGTGGGGTATCTATAGATAGGTCTTTAAAAATTATACTAAGGTTTCTAGTATCACTTTTTTCTAATGTGAATACTTTGCGTGACAGACCCTTCCAAAGTGGAAAAAAGTGTGTCCCCCCCCTCTAACTTCTAAAATAAGGGGATGATAAAACTGAAATAATTATATAATGTACATTATTATAAAAACTACCAACGAAAATTGGTTCGAACGAAATCTAGTAAGTAGTTTTTTTAATACGTCAAAAATAGAATTTGTACGGAACCCTCAGTGCGGGAGTCCGACTCGCACTTGGCCAATTTTTTAGATATTCACGTGTGATAGAGAAGTGGGATGACGTCATTATCGCGTGGCCCTTGTCTTCTGTTAAGGGAGACTGAGAGAGAAACAGACTTAAGAGAAAAGTTAAGTGATTTTTTGACGTTTTGTTGGGTACCTACAATCAAACACGACATATAGAGCTTCTATGGTATTCATCAATCTGATTTTTTATCCAACCATCATCGTCCTGCTACTCATGATAATGATTTTGTCCAAGTTTATCACCGTTTTTCCACGGGCACCGACAGTGCCTCCATAAAATTTGCATCGTGTGAGGTGATTTCCCCGGGGCAATCGGATCGGATTGCCACCTCCGAATCCAAATCGAAAGTCAACACTTTTTGCTCGCTATTTTCTATTGGAGCGACTTATTCTGATTGTAGTTTAGGTGGATTAAACGGAACTGTGTGACAGGAAATTTACATAGTAATATTTAGTTATTTACTATGTAATGTGCTTGGGAAAAAATAGTAATTAGCAGTAAAAATAAGATGACCTACAAAAACAAAATAACATTGTGTGTGGATGTATGTATTATACCTACATATTAGTAGCGTCCCTTTAAAAATATGATAATTATAATGATATGAGTTAACGGTACTAAACGCGATTTTAATTGAAGGTCGTTGAGCCATAAAAGTTCGTTAAGTTAGTTAGTTAGTATATATCATTCTAGTAATGCAACGCGAAAGTCTAAAATCTCATAATATGATAATTGTTAAGATAGTTTATACAGATTTTTTAAATGTATATCATAAATGATTGAAATACGAATTATACACATTATTGTACATCTATGCCCTGTACATAGGTGCAAGTTAAGGTGGTCAAATAATATTTCGTAGTCTGACTAAAAATGTAAGCGATGCGTTTTGGCGTGTCTTTTGTTACCGTTTGCCTTTATGATAAAAGGCCATCAAGCGGTGCTGTGGTGTTACAGACAAAAAGACGCTGTTCCGCACTATCTCAAAGAAAAAATCTAGAAAACCATTCCAGAATAAGAACCCCTAACTCCCGTTTTGCATATCAACGTAGGCGTATAAGATTTTATTGTAGCTCCTCTCTATTCTATACAATTGGATTGACTCCTTCGCAGCTCCTCACAAAGGACTCCGCCAATAAAAAGTTTAGATATTTGCATTGTGAAGTAAATGGTCCGAGTGAAGTGAAGGTCTTATTTCGATAGGGTATCGAGATTGCCTGTAATTGGATTGTATTGAAAACGCGAGACCTTTTAGAATTACGTTGGGCTAAGCTAATAGGTATTTTAATAAAAAGAAGCAGTGGTGAGACATTATAACATTCGGAAGTAGTTAAATTGCAATGGTATAGAAAGGAAAAAAGACGATGATATATGAGATGACAAGAAATTATTTTCCCTAAAAAAACAATTTTGAATTAAGATTTCTATGAGTTTTATATTAGAATATTTAAAAATGCCAACGATGTACCTTCTATATTAGCAACAATTTAATACTCGTACCTACTACATTATATTACCAGTAATGTTATCAAATCGTACTATAAGAATGAGAACACCCTTTTGATATTGTTTGATGATTTATAAGTGCATCTAAACATAAATATGTAACCAATATTATAAAAATATTATTTTCTCTTCTCTCTTTTATATAAGAACCAGAAAAGGCACAAACACCAAGGAGAATGAAAAAATATTTAGAAAAGTGAACAAACAAAGCTATCAAAAAGATATTATTAACATAATATTCTTACCCTTTCTATATTAACATACACATTTCAGATTTCCGTAATGCCAGAAATGCTTTATGAAATACCTACTTATCAAATCCTAGTAAAGAATTTACTGCATTGGCACCCATTCTTTTCTTTAATAAAGATAGTTCGTCTGTCTGTTTGTTAGTTTAATTTTTTATGACAGTACCTATATGTAAAATTATTCTGAAAATAACAAAATACTCAAAGTCGAATACAGAAGCATACAAATTGATATAATTGTAGAATTGTTAAGTTATACATATGTAGATGTTGTAAATGTATGTCGGTTTGATTTGATTTGTGATTTATGTTATTTATGATAATTGAAAACTTCCACCGAAGTATGATAGTGAGGGTATAGGGAGTGCACCTGTGCAATATATGAATCATGTATAATCATAATATTGGCAGAGCTGTGGCCAAAAACGGGGAGTCTATCCTTTTTGGGGATAAAAGAAGGGTTGCTCAGCCGGACCTACTTCTTAATTTAATTTACTTTATTCCTTTGAATATTTGTCTCTTACCAATATCTTACAATAATATTCATACAAAGTTGTGTACTCAAGTGGACCAAGGAAACAGACAGAGTATCCCGAAAACCTCAGTCTCATAAAATTTGAATCACGCATCCTTTTCCAAACTACCCTAAAAACAAAGTAATCTCGGATCACTTAGAATCAAATATTATCTCTTGGTTTCGGGTGGCATATCCTCTATTGGCATAATTCCGCCGTATGTATGCATTGTATGCAAGATGGCTGGATAGCATTATGTACTGACTCTTTATGGAGAACGCAAAACCTATTTGATCTGGCGATTTTATGGTACTATGAATATTTTGCGAGATTTCTGTGAGATTTGAAGATTAGGTTATTTAGATGTTACGAGAATAGTGGTATTTTATTTTGCCTTAAAAATGGGTAGGTTCAGACATATAAAGGAATCAGAAGTAAATATATACCTTCTTTAATTCATAAGATAAATTATTAAAATAATTACAGTAGCGAATAATTTGCAACAAACACCGGGAAATAGCAGTGTCACCTCAGCTCGAAAGAAAAAAATAATTACAATAACAAAGGAACAACATTAAAACAAAAACAAATGAAAATTTATGTTCCGGTTTAATCGTTTCATATAATTTTTAAAATTCCAAAAATTAGGTACACCCAAACTACATACGTGGTTTAATAGTACCGAGTGTGACAACTGAAAATAAGTACATAATAATTCGTACAAAATTAGCATAAAGCGATCTACCGCAAATCCTCCAAACAAAACGCCGTGTCACCGACGGAACAAATGTCTTACTATCTTCAAGTGTTCCACCTCCCTTGTTCCGGTTATAATTTTCCCAGATGGAACGTGATAGCGCAGTGTTATATTTCACTTGTGTGACAAGGCAAGTGTTACCTTACGCCTATATGATGGACGACTGCCTTCTACACGCCATGGGTTGTTTATGTGATTAGCTGGGAATAATGGGAATAACAACTATGCTATACTGACTATTTAATTAGGGGGGCGTTTCGTAATATAAGGGAATGTGGGCTTTAATTCGTAGGCGGTAAGGTTCGCATTTGATAGACAGTTTGGTGGTTGGTGTTACGTTTTGTGTAAAGTGACGGGTTTGTGGCTTGATGTATGAAGTAGTTTTACATTTTGAAGATGTATATGACGGAGTTTAAAAGTAATATTTTACTAGCACATATGGTTTTATATATCAACCGCGTGTGAAGGTAAATACTTTTATTTCACAGTTCATAATATCACTTTTGTTCCCAACATAAGAGGCGATACAAAGTCTTTTCTGTACAACAATAATTGACTGTGTGTAAAGAAAACTTCTTATTTAATATGCACGTTTAATTTTCGGCTATTATCCCCTTGATAATGGGACAAAGCCTTGGTAATAAAAACATCTGTAGAATTTAAAATCGCCTCTTTTTTGTAAGTTGGTTTTGGTTATCAAATTAAGAAAGTAAAAATAGACATATCATGTTTTTTTTTAGATTAAAGTTGATTTCAACCTGTCTAAATAATCGCCAGAACAGATCCAAAATCAGCGTTAACTTTTGTAATAATCGATATGAGCATTAGATAACATCTAATTCTGGCACAATGCCCGAACTAGCTCTTTAAGCCTATGCACAAGAGCGCCCTGCCGTGAAGATACCGCCTTACAGCCAGAGGCCTGTAGGCCAATATGGAAACAAAGACTTCTAACACTTCACGGAGTAGGTAGTAGTAGGTACGTCTATTTATGTAATTTGTTGGTGATGTAGAATATTCCCACCTTTTTAAAACCAAATTAATATTATCACAAAGTATTGGATTTAAAATTCGAACGAGTTCGTAGAACCTACCTATAAATTTTAATATTATTGAAAGCCGAATGACAGTTGAGTCTTTCTATAACAAAGAAAATTAAAGAAGAAAACTGTCAGTAGTAAACAAAACTACACAAAAAACTAGACGTTATTTTTCACGTATAAAAATCAATTAATTAGGTATGCAATTTTAACCCCAACGCCCCTAAACACAAGCACTATAAAAGAATAGCAAAACCACAAAACAAACTAATAAATCAAAAATGGAATGGACTTTGTTACAAAAAAGCGCTTGAAGCGCGCTCGAACTCTCGTAGCGAAACCGCTTGCGCTCCCAGCAAATCTAAGCGCTGAGCAAACGTCAAATATTTGACATGCGATTAAGCGCCGGCGATGATTGATGGCGCCGATACCACCGAATAGGGTAATGTGAGATAGAGGCTATAATATCAAACTGTAACAGATTAAGTTCTGTCTATTATTGTAGTTTCGGGTTATATGGTAGGAATGTTTATTTGAAAAAATAAAGGCAGATGAGCAATTTTTCGTATTATGTATAAAATACAACCTCTATGGTTTATTAGACGTATGGAGCGCTTAAAGACGATAGAGGAAGATAGTGATTTTAATTGAACACAGTATGTACACAAGTAGTAGGACCACGGGCAACAAACGGAACAATTGTGTACATGTGTACAATTAAGTTAAAGTCTCGTGGGACGACGGGCACTGTTGTTTATGACAACCGTCATAGGTAGTTAGACTTGGCTTTATAATTTGTAATAATACCTCTAAATTAATATAAAATAAATACAAATACAAATTTATTTTATTTGCAAAGACACGGTTAACAATTTTCGCAAGGGTCCACATAAGGCTAAGCCTGTCTCTCCTGTGATAACTAAAGAAAGATTCAATCAAATGAAAACAATTATATAAGGTTGACTCATTTGACATACAAACGCATTCTCTGTATCATAAGTTACTCTGTACCCTTTGCCCAGCTGAATCCTACCCGGCCCCAGTTTGTCGTAGTTTTAAAACAATTAAACACATTATGATACGGCAAACATAACGGTATAAATCTGTAAGTACTGTGGGAACATTTCAATTTTAATTCTACTTATGTTACAAAGCACACAGCGGTGTTGAGGGTGTAGGGATTAAGGTACCATTTATTTAGGATAGTTTTTTGTTGAAAACTGTAACTGCTGGGACATTATAATATGAATGATCGTGGTATTTAATGATAACTAGCAGCCACCAGCGACTCCGTCGGCGTGGAATTCGGTTTTCTTCCACACACATTGTGTTTATACTTGGTATAGCTTAAATCCTTCCTCGACTAATGGACCAACGTTATTTTTGTAATTTAAGTTTAGGGCTCCTTTCCAATAACTGGTTATATATTATTATATCTGATCTTAAATCTACACTAACTTAATCAATTGAACGCGCTAATCTCAGAAAGTAATGGTTCGAATTTATATTTTTTTTTTTTGGGAAAAATTGGCCGTTTGTCCAGGATGGCTTAAAGCCTTCCTCAACAGCTTAAAGTTTAAGCTGCAGTAGCTATAACACTATTTGTGCGGAAAAATGTTTACAAAAATGTTACAATTTACATTTTTTCTTAGAAATAGAAATCTTTATTGCTTAAACTGTGTACATTTACAAAGATGGAATAATTAATATAAAGTATAAAGTATCTTATAAGGAATAACAATTCTTTGTTTGAATGCCATTATAAAACGATATATCAGCTGGCACCGCAAAAATAAGGCAAATACAGAATTTCCCACATGCCGTCTACTTCCTCGGTCGGATCGCAAACAAGCAGCGGCCAGCAAGGTGTGCAAATGATGGGTGTGCAAACAGGCGGCGCGTATCAAAGCCGTGCTAATATGTAGGAACATTTGAAACTAAGCGCCTGTATAGAGTTACCATTCGAGTGTTGATATAAAGGAGAGAAGGTTTTAGAAAAAAAACATTTTAGCATTATTATAACGGCAACGTTTCGATTTATAAATAAAAAAAACATAAAAGGACATTATTTTAAGAGAGTTAGAGCTTTGTTGAAGTTTTAGTCGAATGAGCAGCTCATCTGGGGAAGTACCTCTACCTTACAGAAGTCCACAGTGTCAGTGAAGTAGCACTTCGTAACTGTTGTGTTATGTTTCTGCTGGTGAGTAGGGTGAGTCGGGAGACCCAGAACTCAGCTGGGAACGGTATGAGGTTTTTAATGGCAGGCAATGCATCTGCTACCCTTGATTTTTAGGGCCCTGATTGCGGAGTCCTGAATTCGACGACCCGCTTGGTGTAATGGTCAAGATTACGCCTAGTTGCCTATTACGCAAGAGGTCGCGGGTTCGATCCCCGCACAGGACAAACATTTGTGTGCATGAACATGTCTGTTTGTCCTGGTCTGGGTGTTATATGTATCTATTTAAGTCTATTTGTAATACCACTGTTGATTCTGATGTCTGTAATACAAGTGCTTAAGCTACTTAACACGGGGTCAGATCAATGTATGTGATGTTGAGAAATATTTATTTATTTATTATTATTATTATTTACTTAGAAAAAAGAAGAATAAATAGGTTATTACCTATTTTTATTTTGATCTCTAATAGGCTCTTTAAGAATAATAATTATAAAAATTCAAATTATGTCAAAACTTACTAATATTATTTAACTTGTCTGAAAGGAAATATGTATATTGTGATAGATTTAGATGATTATACCAACCAACACCCCACACTGAATTAAGTACTCTTCGTTTTTAGGGTTCCGTAGCCAAAATGGCAAAAAAAAGGAACCCTTATAGATTCGTCATGTCTGTCTGTCTGTCTGTCTGTCTGTCCGCCAGTCTGTCACAGCCACTTTTTTCTGAAACTATAAGTACTATACTGATGAAACTTAGTGAGTGGATGTATTCGGTGAACCGCAACAAGGTTTTCACACGAAATTAGAAAAAAAATAAAAAATGTGGGGGGTCCCCATAGTCAGAACTGATACTCGAAATATTTTTTTTCATTGAACATATACGTGTGGGGTATCTATGGATAGGTCTTGAAAAATTATATTAAGGTTTCAAATATCACTTTTTTCTAAAGTGAATACTTTGCGTGACAGACCCTTCCAAAGTGGAAAAAAGTGTGTACCCCCCCTCTAACTTCTAAAATAAGAGGATGATAAAACTGAAATAATTATATAATGTACATTACCATAAAAACTACCAACGAAAATTAGTTTGAACGAAATCCAGTCAGTAGTTCTTTTAATACGTCAAAAATAAAATTTGTACGGAACCCTCAGTGCGTGAGTCCGACTCGCACTTGGCCGATTTTTTTATAACCTTCCTCTATTAACGCCTCTTAACTTCACTTTAAACAAGGGTTGTTTTGAATACTTATCTCCGCGGCGAGATGAAAGGCCCGGTGGCGTTAGATGCGCTTAATAGATGCACATAACGTGACGGCATCGAATGTGTCACTAGCAGATTGTATATTGAAAAAAACAGCATTGAGTGCATTTAAAGTGTGGATAGTATTCAAATATCGTTTAAAAAATTAATTGGAAAATGAAATCTTTGTTTTGTTTTATGGTAACGCGGAGTCGTTTAGGTCGTGTATCATCATCATCTTATCAATCATCTGTTGCAAGATAGAGTCCACGGCTGGACGTTATGATCTAGAGACGAAGATATTATTTTGGGTTCAACAGTAATAATTGAAGTCTAAATATCCATATACCTACTGGAATGTGTATCATGAGAAATGTAGATCATATCCAAGTTGTAAATTTGGTTAATTATCTCTGCGGCGAGATGAAAGGCCCGGTGGCGTTAGATGCGCTTAATAGATGCATATTGCACCTCGGGAACTGCATAACGAGACTGCATCAAATGAGTCTCTAGTTATTTTAAATTGAGGTGAGGTAAAAAAAAGTAAAGGATACGAATTTTTTATTGTTTGAAATTTTTAATTCGAGTAGTGTCAATGTTTAGAATTTTCATTATTGTACCAAAATTTCAATATAATAAAAGCTTGTAACTGAATGCTTGGTTCAGTAATATCAATTTAAAAAGCTATTTATTTCTGAACATTAATTTTAAAAAATAAAGCTGCCCAAGAAAAACTGATTTTTAGTCAACAACACCAAACCACTAAAACAGAATAACAATATTACAATCCATAACATTTAAGACGACCTACACTGAACCTTAATCATTATAAAATAGGGCGATTGGAAAATCCTATACGAAAGTTAAATACAATTAAATTACTAAACCAAGGCGCTCATTTTAAAGTAGTGAAGCTATAACGAGATTAGAAAAGGTTCTCATGAAAGAGTGCGTGTTTACACAAGAGATGGCGCCTGCGCATTATTCCACCGAGATTAAGCGACTTACAAGATCACAACTTTGAGGATTCTAAATGAAATCATCGAATCACACCAGGCTGAAATTACGCGATCGAAGTTCAGCGAGATGCATTTTCTATACAAAATTATGCGACATAATTTCCATTTAAAATACATTGCAAGCGTAGTCAGTCATGCCGAATTTTCGGCTTCGCATGTTTCTATTATTTATATAATATTATATATAATATCAAGACAATCAAGCATCTATTTTGTATTATTCGTATGAAAAAGTTATTTATTAATTAACTAAAACAACGTTTTTAGTTACAGAATACAATCAAATACTTGATTCTTTGAAGACCATAGGATGGACATAATAAATTGTTGTTTTTATATAAATTTTGCTAAAGTTGTCCGACTAGCACACCAACCACTTGATAGCTTGCAAGGAACATTTCTTCTATCAGGTGTTTGTTTTCAAACATTATCAGCTAAACTGTTAAAAGCATTTACTTTCACATTACAAAAACTAAGTATCCGGTCGGCAAGCCAGATAAGCGGGTGGCAAATCCACTACTTAAGATGCTTAAGCTAAGCAACTTAAGCTTACTTAGGCCGGCAAAAACGACGTTGGTGTTCCAATTTCGGCGCGTTTGTTGTCCCAACAACTTAGGTTAGCGCCTACCGCAAAAAATGATGTTAAATATGGTTTGTATGGCCGCCCGGTGTTGATGGAAAAAGATACTTTTTCATGTAACCAAGATTAGCTTAGTAGGACAGCAATTTGATACTATTGTTTTTTTATGTCAGAGGCGGCAAACGAGCTAGCGGATCGCCTGATGGTAAGCAATCACCGCCGCCCATGGACATATGCGACACCAGAGGTATCGTTGATGTGTTGCCGGCCATTTAAAAGAGGTGTGAGCCCCCGGCACACTCACAAACCAGACGAAACACAATAGTAGATATCTACTATTATTTCACGCTGATATTATGTGAGAGGGTGGTACTTCTCCGGACGAGCCGGCCCATTCGTGCTGTGAAACAGCATGGCTCTACCACTAGCAAAATCATGTGAAAAGATCAGGCGCATAGCCTACAATAATACTAAGCTTTGGGAAATAGGTGATCTGGGATTTACAATGAAATAGCACTTCGTAACTGTTGTGCTATGTTTCTTAAAGGCAGGCAGCGCATCTGCGACGGTGTTGTTGATGTCCATGTGCAGCGGTGATCACTTACCATCAGGTGACCCTATTGTTCGTTTGCCTCCCTATATTATACATAAAAAAAAGGACTTCGGGCACTGTTGAAGCTTTAAAGTAGGACCTAGGAACTAAACCATGGAGGCAGCCGTCGTAACAAAAACACTAAACGAACTTATTTTGAAATCAGGTCAATCTATGTATATTATAATAATATGTGGTATTGTTAAATATGTTATTGGTTTCTAATATATCCTTCTAACGCTCTAACTTGCAGCTTTATGATTAATAGCATAACACAACAATAAATTGTCGTCAAATCTATGCCATTATTCATAAGACAACGTCACTCTCCAACAATGCAAGTTAATAGGGTTATCAGTAAACGTAAATTCTTCCTTACTGCCATAGATTTAAATCTTTAAATATGCCTCAACACAACAAATCTGTGGCATTATTTTTGTTTAACATGACGTACTTTGGTCTTAGCGTATTAGCTGATACCCTTTCAGCCGTTTTTTGACCATGGTGGCTGATCTTTTATATCAGCTAGGCAGAGCCGTAAATAGCCTTATATGCGCCCGGTGCGAGCTCACAAAACTGCGCCCCTTTTTTTTTTAGCTCACAAAAGTGCGACCTTTTTTTTTTTTTTACTTCAAAGTCTGTCATTTCTGCGCCCCTGCAGGGTGCGAGCTCACAAAGCTGCGACCTTTTTTTTTTTTTTACTTGAAAGTCGGTCATTTCTGCGCCCCTCCAGGGTGCGAGCTCACAAAGCTGCGACCTTTTTTTTTTTTTTTTACTTCAAAGTCGGTCATTTCTGCGCCCCTCCAGGGTCTGCGCCCTGTGCCTGGGCACCGCTGGCACCGCCCTATTTACGGCACTGCAGCTAGGTACGTAGGATATTTATAGTGCACAAGTGAATGCGCAAGCACAGGTGCACTTACCTTACCCTCATAATTCAGTGGGACAGCAATCTGACACGACCAACTCTGAGATCCAATCAACTGCGTAACGTGCCTTCCGAAGCACGGTGAAGCCCGAGATGAAATTTTTCGGTCACCCATCCAACGAACGGCCTCTGCGAAAGTTGCTTAACATTGCGATCGCAGGCCGAGCGCGCTAATCATCGAGCTTCTTAGTTCTTACTATTACTGAATTTACGGTTACCTACTAAGGTCACTATGTAATGTGAAGCGACCGTCACTGCAAATTTTAGAGCGGGTCGAGGTACGGGGAGGGCATATCTATAGGTTTAAATCTATGCTTATTGCCATATAAAATTTAAACGCCACAATATCAGAGGTGAACTCTTCAACAGTTTAATAACGGGTAATAAAAGCGCAGATTTGCATAGCAAAATGCACATAAATTGCTCAATCCAGCCTTTATTGTGTTTGAGAAAATAGCGGAACCCGTATCGGAGTGGGCGGGTGTAGGAAATCCATTACCACCGATGTAGAGAGGGGATGTCGATATCGATAGATGTGTCGATGGAATGATCGACGATTGATGAGACGGGAAGAGATCTATGGCTCGTAAGAAGAGCTTTCCTCCGATTAATTTCGAGTTTTAATTTCTAAGATAGTGAGATAATATTGGTGACCAAAAATATAATCTCGAGCTCTTCCGTTCTTCAGAAGGCACGTTCAGCTTGGTCCTACGCCTGATTTCTCTATGGTTGAGTCAGATTTCTGTTCCACCGGACTATGAGAGTGAGGATATAGGGATTGCACTTGTGCTTGCGCACTCATTTGTGCACTATAGTATATCCTGCGTACCTGGCTGATCGTAAGATCGGCCGCCATGACCGAAAACGGCTGAAAGGGTATTATACACGTATCTCAAGTTTATTAATTACTAAAAATGGAACGCAATCTCTGAATGACGTCGATACCACAACACAATAACAGAACCCCGCCACATCCCTACGAAAACATATTAGAGTGCATGCCGTCACATTTTCTAATCTATATTCAAATTGCCGCGGCCCGCCGCGCGCGCCATTGTGAAAACGGGTATATTTTTCCAATTTCGCCCGGAAAACTCGCTCTGCCACTTTTGCATACTACCATCCCTATTTCCCGTTGAAAAACGAAACATTTCCAACTTTATTTCGTAAGTAATAAGAGTTGGCGATGAATTTTGGAATGGAAAAGTTGAAATGGCAGAATCGGAATGACGCGTCTGCCGATGGGAGGTAAATAAAGAATAAAGAAGTCGGTATATAGAGGGTTTATTTGTGCCTCTCCCTGATGTGACTCGTTATTTGGCTATTAGCCTTTGTGTATCATTTTGAATCTCGCATTTTCTGTTCGCATTTTATACCGACGTTATTATTAAGAAACGTAAATTGGTAAATTGGCGAAGTTGTTATCTAGATTTTTCTTTTGATTACTTTAAATCTGGAAGTTTGACGTGTAAGTTTAAAACCGTATCTAAAAAAGCAATAAGCATACGACACTGATTTGTATCCATAGTCAGATGGACTTATGGTTTGGACAAATTTTGCCGCAGTGATTTAATATTAGATTTAAAAAACAAACTGAAATATTTAAATATCAATTGAAATTGGCATTTTCTAGAATGCATCTTATAAATTTGCATTTAAACACAAAGATTTATATTATGAACATTTATCGTCCGACAAAATATCTTATCTGTCGTCTGTCACCAAATAACTAGCTCATTATTATTACATCTAACCCTTCAGTGCATAAAGTGGTACCATCGTTACTATGTGCCCGCATTTACATTCCCACATTCATAAATCGCGAGCCCTCTCCAATCGCGCCGGTACATAAATATGGAATAAATACAATGTTAATTCGCTTCTCGTTTTGTGCAAGTATAGCGTGTCTTTATTTTCAGTATGGCGGCGTTTGTTACGATTCTGTGGCGCCGGCCCGACAGGGTGACTTGTAAGACAGCCGAGCGGTGGAGGGTTAGAGTCGCTGGAAGGACCAACAAATGAATTTCGGAGGTAAGTTAATTAAAATAAATTTTGGCTTTCCTTTACGAATATGATTCTACTAGCGGCCACCTGCGACTCCATCAGCGTGGATTTCGGTTACCGAAAACATAGTTTTATACTATAGCTTCAAACACAAATAGAATTACTAAATTCGATCTAAGGAACTATTAAGTTCCTTAGATTAGTGCATTCAACAAACAAACAAACTCTTTAAGCTTAATTAAATTAGTATAGACTATGTACAAGACAAAATTATTTCGTGCTGTTTTACTCTAGATACAATATTGCTGGTAAATATTGGTTTTCCACAAAAAATATCAATTACTCACATTTAATTTTATTTTGTTATAGAGTTACAGTAATATAGTTATTTTTCTTTTTCTATTAATCGGCATGATTATCACGTTTTATGACTTAAATACTGGCATAGTCTATGAGTAGGTAATGTGGCAATTATTGACCTTAATCAATGCTTATTGTAATTTAAAATGAAACACAAATGCTGTTAGTAAGTTGTTCACGATAATAATCTTTAACTCCACGTGATAATAGGACAGGACGAAATGGCGCGAGCTATTCCTACGTAAGATTAGTAGTAGCCCACTATTCCGCACAATTTGTGGGTTTGTCCCACCGTTTGGAGTAAACACTATTTGTTTTTATTTAAGAGAAATTGCCCTTTTTAAGATAAATCTAGCAGAGTACCTTCTTACATACATCGTATACGGTTACATGCACACTCTAGGGTGTTGATATTTGGATCCAAATCTGTTACTTAGTCTTCCAGAGATATTTCAGTCTATTCCATTTATGATTTCAAACAAAAATAGATTATTTTTTAGGAAGTGTCAGGTTGATGTATTTATGAATATTACCATGTTTGCCTCCTCGAGTAAATAAACTACATTGTTAGAAGTTTCATCGAAATCGTTTCAGTAATTTTTGAGTAAAATATTTAGGTCTCGTAACAAACATTCATCATCAAAAACTATCGCATTTATAAATGTTTGATGAAAGGACATTGCTTTTCTAGTCTCGCGAGTAGTTTTCACGACATCTCATAACAACTATCATTGTCATATCCAGCCATTCTCATCCGTACCCGAACCCGTCCCTAAAATAAGACATCCACCATCGAGTGGCTCATATTTATTTTTATTTATTTATGATTATTTGCATGGGCCGCGTCGAATGTGACAATACAGGCGCTATTGTTTTCCCAAATAATAACGCGGTATGGATGGCGCTTGGATATATTTTTTCATACTTTTTATTCTTATTTATTCTTATAAAGCATCACGAAACCCTTAGTTTCGAAACGCCGGGACGGCCGAGTATATTTTATACAGAAATGGCATTTCAATAGGTCTAAAATAATAATACGTAGGTCTGACTGACAGGAGGTGGAATTTACGATGTTCAAATGGAAGGATTGTTCTCACACGATCTGTGGTTGGAATTAATTGGTCTGGTGTTTGGCGTGTTTCCAAAATAGGTAATTCCAAAAAAGGATAGTAGTATATCTAGTGAAACTAGGATTTTCGGTGTGCGAGTGATGTCAATGTGTACATAGCTGGGCACCGTTAATAGAATAGTTAACTTCGTTAATCGTTAATCCGCTACAAAAAAAGTTAGCTTCGTTAAACGTTAAAGCGTTACATTTCGGAAGATTTAACGCAAGTTAAAGTTAATCGTTAATCCGTTAACTAAGTGTTAAAATGCACTTTCAAATCTGGTCGGTTTAGGTTCTGGAAGTTAACAGGTTAGGAACCATTGAGGCATTACTACTACATACGTGTAGAAATGACATCACGTACAAAAACGATCTACTGCAGCGCTTGAGGGGGGTACAGCAGTATTGTATTTAATAAATAGACTTATAAATATCAATTCCCCGAAGAATGCAGCATCGTTGAACGAGTCTTTCGATTTCATGTCCAGCCACATTTTAACAAGACTGTGTGCTTTACTCTTTAGTGAGTTGGACTCTTTGGTTTTTCTATAGACTGAGTGACAGAATTAAGATCTTCCACGTCATCATCGTTGTTACTCGTTATGCTCCCTTGACTCCCTTCGCCATTTAAACTGCCATGCGCCGCGCTCGCCGCGCCCGGCACTGTCTAAACCTGTTTTTCGGGCCTCGTACCGCGGAGCCGTGCGGTAAATTGTAGGCATTGGATTAACGATTAACGGACTTCTACATATTTAACGGAAGTTAACATGTCCGTTAACAGTTTTTAAAGTTAACTTAAAAGTTAATCCGTTAATCAAAATGTTAACTTCGTTAATTAACGATTAACGGATTAACGAGTTAATGCCCAGCTATGAATGTGTACTTTCCTAATATCTACAATACGCAAAATTATAGGCAACGTTTATCGGTTGTCAAACGCCACAATTTTTTTACAGATTCAAACCTCTTTAGCTTTGGAATATACTAATTAAAGAGTCGGAGTGGTTGTTAGAAAGCTTGGATGTCTGTGTTGACTTTCAGAAATAGCCTCCACAAGCAGATTAAGGTTGGTGTTTCGGCTAATCTTATCTGCCAGGATTATTTTCTTCATAGCGTGTTTGTCCAAAGAGTTTATTTATTTATTCATTTATAAAAAAGATCTGCAGATAGATATAAACTTGTGCCAAAAAAAACTATCGCCAGGAAACTTTTTTCTGCCTGAACCAAAATTACTTTTTTTATTGTAATTAAGAAAATTTTCGACAGAACAAGCGTTGGAAATACTCACATTAGCAAGTATTTATTTAAACTAGACCGGTCATCATAACAGTTATAAACCACAGTTCAGATTCACCATATCGAGTTTACACATCATATGAAAGTCTAAGGAGCCTAGCAGAATAAATACTTATCCTACAAGTGAACTGTCATATTTCTTGCCATACGTACGATCTCGCGGCCATTTCTCAAAATGATTTACGACGGATAACGAACCCGCTACGACTGCACGCTGGCTTTGACGTCCAACAATCCTATCGGCTTGATAATTCAATTATTGTTTATCACTTTGGTCTAGCGCCTTGGTGGTAAACTGGTCTTGGTCGGAAATTCCTTGAGCTAGATTTTAAAAAAAATACTAGGTTCTTTTAAGTTTGAACATAAAACACATTCCTTTAAATAATATTAATTAGTGCTCTAGCACGAAAAAATTCTAACTTTTTAGGAATCTTACGGGATATATCTTTAGTCTAGCCTGACAATTTTGATCCCTCCTATTTTCTCTCCTGATAATAAAAACTTTTGAGAAACTAGGCCATATTTTAAAGCAAAGCATATTTTAATCCCTACCTATCTAGAACATCAAACTTATTGCTCATTAAAAAGCATCTTATCCTGAGCACCCCAAAAGCTTCGAAGCATAAAAGATAATATAAAAAGAAGTCCCGTTGAAAAGAATCAATTACTCTTGCACAACCATGCTCATGATAATCACACACCAATCATTCCAAACTCTGGAACAATGAAGTGAAAATTTCAATAATCCAACATTACCAGTTACAGATAACCACTTAACACTGAATCAAGATCGCAGGGCACCATAAATACTGTTAAAATACCTCGCGGCATAATTAGCAAGGAGTGGATTTGGAAATATGTCGCAGTGGTCCCATAAATCCAATTACAAGTGAATTAATTCGAATAATACGAGAGGGAAATAAGAAGAAGACGCGCGGCGCGCCCGACGGGTTTGGGGACCCGCGGGTTTTAGAAGTTTTAGTGACTCGTAATACCTAAGTTTACTACATTTATATTATTTAACGAGACTCAACGCAATATTAATTATGTAGTGTAGTATATACTACTTACTGCTGTCTGCGGACTGTCCGCTTGCGGCCACGGTTGTTGTAACGCAGCCGAAACGTCAAACGGTAAGTACTCGTATGTAGTATGCATACGAGTATATTACATACTTAATATTGTGTTTAGTTCCGTTAAATAATAGTATGTAATAATGCAAAGTGAAAGTTAAGACTTTCAGAATCTTATTAAGATTTAAAATCTTATACCTACGTTTACTGCATTAAGTGTCAGTGTCGACAGGTAAAGAAATAACAGATGCTCCAATTAAGTTGTTATGATAGTCATCTGTCAGCTTATTAACTTAAATAATCAATAATCTTATTTATATTTTATTATTAATATTATCAATGTGAAAGTTTGTTTGTTTTGGATGTTTGACCGTCAATCACGCTTAAACTACTGGACAGATTTTGATGAAATTTGGTATACAGGCAGGGTATGGTGATAGGACTTTTTATTCCAAGTATGATTTGATTATGATTTCACTGGATAACGAAAAGTCCACCAAAGTGCAAAACCAAAAGTGCCGAACTATTAAGCGATGGAATGTGCTAGATACGGAACTCCTAAAGGATTTCTTCGTCACGTGCTTGCCTTATGTTTGTCCAGCCTTTGTTGATGGCGGTCCTTTTAGTGTTTTGACACTTTTTCCCAGTAAACGAATGCTAATGATCGGTATTTAGTACATCTTTTAGAGTTTATATTATAACTATTAGCTTAGGAATTAGAATATGTTACAGGCACAACTTCTACATTCTGATCTGTAATATTTTTAAAACGAAAAAATCTATAATTCAAGTTATATATCTGGCTACAAGTAATTTCGGTGTCATCATCCTAGCGCCTCTCCCGGTTGCATCCTCGGCCATTGCCGAAGCCCAGAGTATAGGGTTTTTAAGGCAGGCAAAGCATTAGCGACCCGTGTGCGGTTGTTGATGTTCATAGGCAGCAGTGATCACTTACCATAAGGTGGCCCTCTTGTTCGTTTGACCCCATAACAAATTAAAAAAAAATCAAGTCTGCAAATATTTACGTATTTTAACATACCACTAATTACAATTACCCAGCTTAATGTTCAGTAATAAAACATAGTTATGTTTTTTTTACGTACCATTCCAAAACCTAAGAAATATTAATTATCCAATAAGATCTCCGTCGCGCGACCAGATCTTGTACTCGCGCGGCGTCTCTTTGCATTTTTTATAATCTCCCGCTCAGGTAATGAATCGACCTTCGTGTCTCGCCAATAAATACTGGCTACTGGTTAATTGAAACATTATAAAGAGATCTTATCTCGTAAAGGACACCGACTACGCCCTACGGGATATTTTAGGAATTTTTTAAAACTGGTTTTTTGTTTTTGGACTTTTTTCGTGCCTGATTACTTTGAATCTGGAGTTTTTTAGGGGAAAGATTAATGACGGGAGTTTGTCGGTTTCCTTAAATATTTTGGCTGGATCATAGTGTAATAAAACCAATACAGTTATATTATTAGTTTCGAGGAGCTCTGAAATATCTATACACGATGTAACCTTGGAAGTAAAAAGCTAAATCTGAGCAGAAAACCTAAATAAAGGGCCTTTTCGGTATCTTTTGTAAGTGTCACGTTTGCCAAAGATAGTTACATAAGACAAAAGGAATGCGTCCATAACAAAAGATGATAGTTGCTAGATCTCATTATAACAAAGAAAACATCTCGATTATACAACAAAAAACTGAATAAACACGAAACACTTACGAGTACGAATTCCAACAATTTGTGTGAATTCGTAACTTAATTCAGACATAATTGGCTGTAACTAATGTAACAGCTATTAATGAGCCTCGAACCTTACGCACAAGTTCACCGACGAACACCGAAACACGACGATGGGTAACAAAGCCTTTAAACCCACGTTAAGTACAATAAGACACAACAAAAACAATGAACACTTCTCTTAACAAGCCACCGTGCAAAACACTTTCAAACTTACACTTGCGGTGACTGTCCACCTTACTGCTTAAGAGTTAAGGTCTATTTTAGTTGTGTCCAATGGTTTGTGATGTTGGTGGGGTGTAACAAAACATCCAAGGAATGTTAAACTCCTGATTGTACCGGCGACAATGGCGGCGGGGGGTCAGGCTCCGCTGGTTGGTGTACGATAGCGGCGCGAAGACCACGGCATATATTCTAATAGGCTATTAACATATAATGCCGCTGATTGGACGGATGCGGAGCGGCGGAAAACGCAGGGGTTGACAACGTTTGGCGGGTTCGGGATTTAAATTGTCTTAGCGATGGGTTTTGGTTTCGTCGAATGGCTAACCTAAAGTCATTCTGGCTTAGACGTTATTATTTTTTATAGAAATTGTTTTAACTGAGCAGTTATGAGATTCGCGATGCAAGGGACGTGAGTTATCATGATCGTTAGTAATTATTACATTGCCTTTTAGGTGAAGTTAATTATTCCTTTGGCTGTCATTAAAAATACTTTGATAACGGAGAAATTACAATGATTGTAACTTAGCAGACGTTCCTGTTTGTTAAGAAATAACTAAGAATCCTATGTTAGCAACTAGTTCTATTCTAAGAGCATGAAACCTTTGCGAACTCTAAAGCTGTGTACCCATATGGTAACAATCAACCCTACGAAAGTGAAAAGTATTCCATCACCTCCATTCCCTATTTTTCAAAAGTTCAGCAAAGTTAAGTGATTCGCTTAAGTTCAACATTAAAATGCGAGATAAGTTATAATAGAAGGAGATACAACTAGCAGCAAGAATATTAAGCCACGGTTGATCTTCCCTGGCTCGGCGATGGCGCGCGATACGGTAGCAAATAGCACTACTTTCTCGCGATTCACGTTACCTCACACTAGCTAGTTTCCGATCTTACCATCAACCTATCTTATACCACACAAACTGCCAAAGAAATAACGACTATATTCCAAACCATCAAAGTTGATTTTAGTCTGTATCACGCTGGCGGTTAGAACCTTTGTTTGCAGAAGCAATTTAAAATCTGAAAATCGGCGTTCCAAATTCAAAACGACGTAATAGTGAAGACAACTTCACACAATTATGATCTCTATCTCCACATGCTATGAACAAAATTGACGTAACAGTGTATCGCCAGCATTTCCTGGAATACTCCAAAGAAAATTTGATTAGTTCCGGGAAATTTGATCCAAATGTCTTAGGGTTACAGTTGAAATTCGCGTGTCGCTCGCGGAACGTACATCACCCTGATATAAAATGGATGTATGCATGAAGAGCAACACATAAACTGCATTGTAGGTGCACCACGCTTTTGTAGAACCTAAATAGGGGGGTGGGATAAGTGATGTGGAGAAGGCTTCACATATATTAACTACTAGCGGCTGCACGACTTTGTCCCCTAAAACAGCTTAAAACCTTACTCGACAAATGGAATATTCAACGCAGTACGTATTTTTCAATAAGAGCGCCAGTTTTTCCTGAGATAAGCGCGATAAAACAAACAAACTCTTCAGCTTGATTATTATAAGTATAGATTTTTGCTTGTCGGGAAAAAACACTCACTTTTCTTCATTCCCTTCGATAACGCTTTGTCTTAAGTCCTCATCTAGTCAGAGTACACCATTATCTTTCTAATGTCATTAGATCCCGTTATTTATTTTTTAGAAGGTACTTAGGTCAGACAGTTGTCAGCCCTCCGTAGCTCTTAATATGAGAAAAATCGGACCTTCAAAGACGATTTTTAAAGAATTTTAATTTTCCTTTAACAATTTTTGTATGCATTTTTAGGGTTCCGTAGCCAAATGGCAAAAAACGGAACCCTTATAGTTTCGTCATGTCTGTCTGTCTGTCTGTCTGTCCTGGCTCGTTCTCCGCCGTTTCTGAACCGATTGCCACGAAAATTGGTGGAGAGATGTATAGTGATAATTCAAGAATTGGTTTTTAAAATAATCGAAAAATAATTATTTTTACCCCCCCTCCCATACAACGAAAAGTAAATTCGAAAAAAAAACTTCGACTTACCCCATCGTGTGGGGTATCGTTAAAAAGGTATTTTTAAATACAATAAAACTTGCCTTGAAACCATGTCGATCAAACACCCCAGTCTCGAGATATATTAATACAAAGTTAAAATTAGAGCGTCCCCCCCCCCCTTAACTTTTGAAATACTATTACAATAATTTTGAAAAAAAATTCGTGTAATCCTCCAAGTAAGTACTTTCAACGAAAACTATAGCGAACTCTGTATCATACATAGTTATTTTTATACAACTTGACCAACTTATGACGTGCAGTTGCCCTTACTAAATGGTGTCTTAAGCGGTCGGGCCATCTTTTAGCTAAGGAACTCTTTCATGGGCGTGTCCGACACGCTCTTGGCCGGTTTTTTTTTCATATTGTCCAAAAGCGAAGCAAATAGCTATGTTCAAAGCTAAGCTACTATCAGTCTGAAACATCACATAATTTCTGGGAACTTTTATTCTGTGGTATAAATTAAATAAAACAATTCAAAAGCCACCTCCACAGCTCCCAACAGCACAATCCGCGTCGTGTGGGACTGAAATAATAGGCTCGCACACCGGGAGGTATTGAGACATCAGCGGTATTACCCGCCGTCTCGTTAGCGTCGCTTTGTGCCTGAATTACAGCCGGGACTCGAACCATGGACTCTATAATTAGGCGGATGCAAATTGACCGGTGCGTGCCTCATAACATCCTAGTTGGTCACAATTTGTGCTTAGTTGGCCATAATTTGTGCTCAGTTGGTAACTATTTGTGCTTAGTTGGTAGCAATTTGTGCTCGCAATTCGTGCTTGCAACTTGATCTTACTGTATTGATGTGTGCTCTTGGATTTTTGCAATGCTAGAATCATCTGACACAATCGCCTTATAATAATACACCGGGAAGTATTGTGACATCAGCGGTATTACCCGCCGTCTCGTTAGCGTCGCTTTGAGCCTGAATTACAGCCGGGACTCGAAACATGGACTCTATAATTAGGCGGATGCAAATTGACCGATGCGTGCCTCATAACATCCTAGTTGGTCACAATTTGTGCTTAGTTGGCTATAATTTGTGCTCGGTTGGTTACAATTTGTGCTTAGTTGGTCACAATTCGTGCTCGCAACTTGATGTTACGCTCTTGGTGTCTGCACGAGGATTTTTTAATACTAGGATCATCTGACATATTCGCCTTATCATATCACACCGGGAGGTATTGTTAGACATCAGACGGCGGGTAATAACCCACTGTCTTGTTAGCATCGCTTTGTGCCTGAATCACAGACGGGACGCGAATCATGGACTCACGCCAATTGACCGGTACGTGCCTCATAACATCCTAGTTAGTCACAATTTGTGCTTAGTTGGCCCTAATTTGTGCTCAGTTCGTAACAATTTGTGCTCGCATTTTGTGCTCGCAACTTGATCTTACGGTCTTGATGTGTGCTCGAGGATTTTTTCAATACTAGGATTATCGGACATATTCGTCATTTCAATACACACCACTGAATTACAACCGGGACTCGTTGCAGATTAATAAAACCGTATAAATTTGTGCTCAATGACTTCTTTAATACCCGGATTTTTGGACATACCCAAAACTTTATCTGACATACTGGAAGCAGCTGATGAAACTACTCGAACGTGTGGATTATTTTAGTTTCCCTAGTAATTTCATCCAATAAAACTACCTATAGCTTAACCGAAGGGAAAAGCTATAAGAAACCAACATGAAAATTATAAATTTATAGTAGTGCATACGGTTATTTTCTTAAACTATCTAATTTACGATATATCATCAAATATAACACCAAATCAGACGACGAAAATAAAAGAACCAATTTACGAACTAAAAATAAATACTCATCCAAGATAATAATTAATCTAATTATAGCCACCCAACAAACTGCTGCCATTCATTTCCCTCGAACAAAAGACAGTTGAGTAACGGTAATTCATATGCCCTTTTAAACCCTTAATAGTCATAGATTTAAATGCCCTGACACCAGAAAACGGTGGCATTATTTTTGTTTGACATGACGTACGTTTCAACATGCTGTCATTGCGATAAGAAGCGACCGTCGCTTTAAATTCTGGTACCATTTTTAAAACGGGTCAGTATGGCCAGGGCATTTTTCACTAATTAAATCTATGCTTTTAAACCCTTAAAAGTTGTTTAACGCATAGTTAAGAGGTGCGCGGGCGCCGGTTTTTGTCGAACGGAAGAGTATTTTGAGATGTTTTAAAGAGAGATGTTGGCGCTTTTTAAAGATGGATGTATGGGTGGGTTACATGGGTGCCGTTTGTAAATAGTATTTGTAATTTAATTTTGTTTATGATTTCATATTTAATAAATCGTTGCCCCGTAATTATAAGTAAGTATATACCAAATGCACTACTTTGCTTACCTGTTTTTTGGAAATGCATTTACGTATGCCCTGACCAGTGTGGCGAAAAAGGGTTATTTAGTTAGGACTACCGGAAAGCCGTCGGACTTCACACTACCTACACCATACCTCTGAATGCGTTAAATGAATTACGCGTGTTGGTATCGGTATTTAATTAACACACGTCCATCGCTGTTCCTCATTAAATTCAAATGTTTGTGTCATAAACATCGACATTTGTCGAGTCATGGATATTATAAAGTATTTAAATTTGTCTATCCGTTCCCTAGCACCCATATTACAAGCTTCGAGCTTTGTTTGGGACTAGGCAAGTGGTGTGTAAAGAGGGGTTTACACGGGTGCCTAAAGCCGCACGATTTTTGCCGCGCGGCGAAAATCGACCGTCTAAATGTTAATTCGGCTAAGTCCCAAGTGATTAAAGTCGCAAGCCCCAAAGTTGGGCAGCATCCGACTTTGGCCGCGCGGCGACCGGCCGCATGCGGCTGGTGACTAAAATCGTCTATGTAATCGATCAGATGCAGGCGATCGCCCGCCGCATTCTTCTCAACATTTTCGAAGGGAATGACCGAGTCGCGTGCGAATTTATTCACCAGTGTAAATGGGCTAGCGATGCGGCTTGGTGAGACGATTTGTGAAGCGACTAGCCGCACGGCGAAAATCGACCCGTGTAAACCCTGCTTTAGTCCAAGATATTTGTTAATTTATTATTATTACTTCAAATATTTTTCACAGCATAGAAGCCAACGTCAAAACACTTACAAGATCGCTCCTGAAAAAAGTGAAAATGAATGGCGTTAAAAGCCGATGATCACCGGCGGAAGAGGCGCGATTAGTGGCTCTGATGGCGCTAATGGGTAAACGCCGGGTGACACTTTTACACACGCATATAGCTAGCACTTTCATCTATACACTCACATATAGTTATATAGAGATTGTCACTTTCTATAGCTGAAAGTGAAATATAACTTTAAACTTTCGCGTTGCATTATAATTATTTAACATTACAACGGGACTAAACGCGATATTATTCGCGTGAAAGTGAAAAACAAAAATAAGTGTCACAAGTAGCATAAGTAGTGTTAAGGATTAAAACCTCCACACACCTCTTTACTGTGTTGTGTGTTCTATTTTCAATTACTTACTATTGTTGCTATAGCTGAAAGTAGTGAAAAAGGAATTAAAAGGAATGTTGACGATTAAAACATCCGTGGACAGATATGTCTTTATAGTGCGTTGATTTAAAATTTCTTTTCTGCGATTAGTATCATCATTTTAGGAAGTTTAATTACTAGCGACTCCAGATGCTCACCCGATATAATAACTAGAATAGCAATAGCAAAAACGAAATTCAACAAGATGAGACATATTTTTAAATCGTCAATATCCTTACCAATCCGGAAAAAGTTTATTAAATTATATATATGGAGTATAGCACTATATGGCTGTGAGACGTGGACAACAACACAGAGGGACCGAGAACGACTAGAAGCATTTGAGATGTGGTGTTGGAGAAGATTGAAAGGTGTTAGCTGGATGGAGAAGAAAACGAATGAGGAGGTACTGGAAATGGTCAAAGAGAAGAGAAGCCTGTTAGAATCAATAGAGATAAGAAGAGGAAATATGTTTGGGCACCTCATACGACATGACAAATTGATAAGAACAATACTAGAAGGGAAAATAGAGGGAAGAAGGGGAAGGGGAAGACCAAGAAGGGACTACATGCAACAGATAAAAGAGAGGCTCAAAGTCAGGACGTATAGAGAGGTAAAGACACTGGCGGAGTCCAGGGAAGAGTGGAAGGTGCTTCACCGACAAGAGCGGCGCTCTTAAATTTCAGAAGAAGAAGATGAGTATCATCCAATAAAATATGGCCCGACTTTGGGTTTCGCGTCAAAAATCTTATGAACCCTTAAATAAACCGTAATCAAAAGTATGAAATAGCAGGGATCTCATGGTAACTACCACCGATCTCACAAACGCCATGGTTCATGTAAATCACAGCATGTTGATATTATGAAGTTTTAACATAGCCTCAACATCACAGTTCACGTTTCGACAATTAATTATCAATTTTTTTGGACCACCATCGGATTTAATCTTAAAAGTGCGCCTACCACAGAATAAAACCTTTTATCTGCTCTGTGGCGCTAAACGATTGACTTCTACAACTACACATCACACATCCTTACTTTGATGTTTTACGACGCCCCAGAACACCCATCGTCCCAACTGACAGCTAGCAGCTTAGTAAATTGTCACAGTATCAGTCAACAAATGTCACAGCTTGTCAATTATAATGAGACCGCGCGGCCATTTTACGAAAACGTAAAGATGTTTAACAATAGATTTGAATCTTTAGATATGCCCTCGCCATACATCAACCCACTCTGAAATTAGCACTTAAATCTGAAGCAACAGTCGCTTCTTATCCCAGTGACAGCATGTAGCCAACGTAGATACGCCACGTCAAAATAATTCCATAGATTTATGGTGTCAGGGCAAATTTTACAATTGAAATCTAAGGTTAAGTCATTTAACGACATGCGAGATGATTTAGAAGTCGTGTCGTGTCGTGTCATCGCGGGGTGTTATGAGTGTGTTAAGAAAGTAACTAATTTATGACAGTAATTAAATGAACTAAAATAAATCTGCGGATATCTTACAAAGTGCCTTCAGTTTTGATGACTACAGTTTAATTTTGGTCCTCAATGAAATGCTTGTAGTTAATTTTATTATTCTGCTTAAATCTCTTTAGAAAAATAAAGTTAATTTAACAATTTATTTTAATTAAAATTCTTATGCAAGCCATATTATTATATTTATTTGAACTTTTATCGCTATTCCACTATTAAGAATACCTTTAAAAATCTATACTAATATAATAAAACTGAAGAGTTTATCTGCGATGTATTTCCAATGGAAGATGTTACGCTATGCCGAAATTACCTACGTCGCGTAACTTTGTACAGAAAACACATTGCCGCCGAACTCCGGTCGCGTAATTTCAACCTAGAGTGTTCCTAGACCAAACTGCCCTCAATATCCATATTTCAAAATGCAATATGTCCTTCTGTCTTAAGAAAATTGTCCCCAACTTCCTTTCCCAATAAACTATGAACATCTTCGGCCATAATCTGGACTAGATCCCAATCAAGATAAAAAACAATACGGTCTAAAAAACTTTGACAACAGCTACCTCAGACGGATCCACATAATTATCCCAAGGATAATGGGAACTATGATAATTTATAATTAAGTTGTTTGAATTCGAATGGCGTTTAAATTTTACTTTACCCTCAATAATGGGTAGGCGGGGCTACCTAGTGCGGTCCCTATGGTTTACCTGACAAATAATGTTATTGTTATTTACAACATTAGAATAACTAACACAAACCAACGGTTCAGTGGAAAATCAACCTTATTTTTGTCACAATACAGTATAGTTGGTTGAAATTTTAGGTTAGTTGAAGTTTGTATTATAATTAAGTTATTCCATCTCCCATTTCGAATGAGACGCAAGTTATAATTAAAAGTAAAATTATTGTGATTGGTTTTGGCAAATTGCTAATTGGTTTTGAGCGGAAGGGAATGAGAAAAAAACATGAAATCGGCAGTTCAGACGACTTGATGAGATACAATTACGATTACTTTTTTATGGGATACCTCGATTGAAGTTGAGATCTTTATTATTGAGCTTTATTCATTATCTTTTATTCAGTTTTAGCCCGAGAGCTGGCAAGCATTTTTGGGGAGGTGCTTGAGGCAAGCTGAAAACTTGTCCTGTACCTCTCCTATTATATCCCAACACGAAACTGCAGACCTGGCTGGTGAGTAGCGGGGCTAAATCAACCCCCAAATTTTTAAAAGTATATATTTTTTTAATCCAAAAATATACTTGAGGCAATTTGCAATTTTTATATGTTGTAGTTTAATATTTACAGAATATAAAAAAAAATAAGCCAGACGATTCAGCCGGGGTTTTAACATTGCCAGGCCCGTCCAAAAATATTTTGCAAATGAATATAAAAAATGTGTTTGAGGCAACTTGAAATTTTAATAGAGTATTATTTATAACTAAAAAATAAGACTCTCAAAAAGACAGATCATTTCGGTGGGACTTTCTACCTGCCAGGCGATCTAACAAAAGACAATGCCGATTTTGTTAGGGAAGGTGGCGTCTTTTTTTTTCGAGCGTCCACCAACCAAACTTGGTAATCTATATTCTTGAGGGCATTACAAACGATTTTTGCTATGGCAGTAAAGCTGTAAACTCAGTCCGAACTGAGTAAATCAGGTTTGAACTTTTTTTGGCTTCATACATTTTTCTATGGGAAATTGTTTTTTTTTTGTTTCTTGCGTCCATCGACGAAACGTGAAAATATATATTCTTGAGGTCATCACAAACAATATTTGCTATGGCAGTAAAGCTGTAAACTCAGTCCGAACTGAGTGAGACAGCCTAGAACGTTTTCACTCTAGGCGTTCGCTCCTGCTTTTTTGTATGGGAAATTGCAACTTTTTTTTTCTCGCGTCCATCGACGAAACATGAAAACTTTTTTTCCAACCGATGAAAATTATTGCAATTACGACTTGTAATGTACATTTTTAAATAGTTCTGGCCAGTCTCACTCAGTTCGGACTGAGTTTACAGCGTCACTGCCATAGCAAATATTGTTTGTGATGACCTCAAGAATATATATTTTCACGTTTCGACGATGGACGCAAGAAACAAAAAAAAAACAATTTCCCATAGAAAAATGTATGAAGCCAAAAAAAGTTCAAACCTGATTTACTCAGTTCGGACTGAGTTTACAGCTTTACTGCCATAGCAAAAATCGTTTGTAATGCCCTCAAGAATATAGATTACCAAGTTTGGTTGGTGGACGCTCGAAAAAAAAAGACGCCACCTTCCCTAACAAAATCGGCATTGTCTTTTGTTAGATCGCCTGGCAGGTAGAAAGTCCCACCGAAATGATCTGTCTTTTTGAGAGTCTTATTTTTTAGTTATAAATAATACTCTATTAAAATTTCAAGTTGCCTCAAACACATTTTTTATATTCATTTGCAAAATATTTTTGGACGGGCCTGGCAATGTTAAAACCCCGGCTGAATCGTCTGGCTTATTTTTTTTTATATTCTGTAAATATTAAACTACAACATATAAAAATTGCAAATTGCCTCAAGTATATTTTTGGATTAAAAAAATATATACTTTTAAAAATTTGGGGGTTGATTTAGCCCCGCTACTCACCAGCCAGGTCTGCAGTTTCGTGTTGGGATATAATAGGAGAGGTACAGGACAAGTTTTCAGCTTGCCTCAAGCACCTCCCCAAAAATGCTTGCCAGCTCTCCAGCTATTTTGTTTTGTTATCGCCCGGGATTAAAAGAAGAAGTGAAATTTCAAGGCAGTCATAATTTCTGGGTGCTGGTTTTAATTTCTGTGTCGTGAAATGTGAAAAAGAAGAGTTGATTATTAATGACACAGAATAATTGTATCTCTAGTACATATAACTTTATTGGAAAATGTTCGTTAATGTGAAACTGACAAATGTGGAAATATTTTTTATTTAAATTATTCATAATTTTCTTTCGAAGTGAAGTGAAGAAGATATTTTGTTATTTATGGTAACCTTTACTTTCAACATTTCAGTTATCTGTCGTAGTGCAATGGGAACTTGTAACACCAGAGACATAACAAACCTTTGTGACTTGTGTACCGACCTTTTAAAGCACCTATAACTATGTAATATTCAACCTTATAAGCACAAATACTTAAAAACTAATTTAAACTACAACGACATTACGTACTAACATCACTTAAATGTTGTCACGCCCAATCCACTCCATATGTGCTAACTCCAATATCCCACTATGGTTAATATGCCCATTGGACATAAATTACTATAAAAACCAACTGGCATTCCCCGCGTTCCTACCAAAGATGGGACACAAAAAATGAACATGTTATTAGAATTAATAACGTGCATGCATTTTTATGGTAAAAAAATATTTTTATTGGCGTCGTCCATCTTGGTTTGTCAACGCGGGAGTTTAATGGGCTGAATCGAGACGTTTTTGTATATAACACTATGTTACATTGTATCTAGTAGTGTTTACTTGTAGTTTAAGTATTTAGCTTATGCAGGCGCATGGGCGTAAACGGAGTGTTAATTTTAATGTGAACAGTTTTAGTGCGTGGTCCTGACTTGTTGTGGCATTTGACGGCCCGATAGTCTAGTAGCCAGAGACCCTACAAAACCAAAGGTCGCGGGCTCGAATCCGGGACAAAAGTTTGTGTAATGAACATCAACATTTTGGACAAACAGACATGTTCATGTACACAAATGTTTGTGTCCTGTGCGGGGATCAAATCTGCGACCTCTTGGTCTAGTAGTCAACTGCTTAAGTACCACACGAAGTGGGTTAATAGGATAATTAAATGAAGCCCCCGTAGCAAGTATGTATAGCAACAACCCTTTTAATTATTGCTTAATTGCCGCATATCAAACAGAATTCGAATAACACAATTAGATTTCTTAAAGACCCGTATGAAGGAAGTGAATAAAAAGAAAAGGAAATGTTAAGGTGAGTGATTAGAAGACGATTGAGATGTCCGTATGATTTAGGCAGTGGGTTTAGGCCCGGCCATTTCGCAATCACACACAGCAGTGATATTAATATTGGGAACTTGTTAAGGGGAAGTTGTTATGAAAAAAATACTTGTTTTAAGGGCTGTGACCCGAGATCTCAAAGAGTATGTACCTACAAATAATATAATAGTGCACAAGTGAGTGCGCAAGCACAGGTGCGCTTCCTATTCACTCACTATCAAATTCGGTGGGACAGCAATCTGACACGACCGAAGAGAGATTAGGCGCAGGACCAACGGCTTAACGTCCTTTTCGAAGGATGGGGGAACCACTGAGCAGTTTTTCCAAACTAGTAGTTTAGTAAAGCATATGGACGAAGGGAGTTTTATAACTCTAAGCATTCTAAGGTCTGTCTTAGCTCACTAATCCTACTACTATTATAAAGGCGAAAGTTTGTATGTGTGGATGTATGGATGTATGGAAGTTTGTTACTCTTTCACGTAAAAACTACTGAATGGATTTGAATGAAACTTTACCACAATATAGCTTATACATCAGAATTACACATAGGATATTGGAAATCGAAATCCACGCGGACGGAGTCGCGGGCGGCCGCTAGTTGTTTATTATTCGTGTAAAAAAAGGAAGTTTAGCGGTACAGTACGCGATTTTAACTCTCTTGGCACGTTACTTCAAACACTTGCGATAATTTTTTCCATGCTATCATCATCATCATCAGCCTATCGCAGTCCACTGCTGGACATAAGCCTCTTCTACGGCTCTCCATTTAGCCCGATCCTCGGCGACCGGTGACCGACCTCGTTAATAAAAGTTTCATATTCTCTTAATAATTTCAAGAGACAATCAAAATATAAAATATCTTGAATATAAGACGTTCTCCTTAAAGCAAGTCGTTAAAACAGTAATGGTCGAATGTTTGCCAAAGATGGACGCATTCGAGCTAAATTCACCAAATTGGTCATAAACCGCAAAGTCCCTCTTTGACCTCCTCGACATGCCACACTACATACACCCTTAACACCTTGAAATAAAGTCTTAAATGTTTCAGCAAATAATACCTCCAGTAGCGCAATCAAAATATGACTATAAAACTTTTTGACTCTGGTGTGACTAATTTTAATAACTTAATTAAAAGCAAATGTCGCGATTCTCCTTGATCGCTCGGAGAAAGGATTTTTGATATTATTTTTAATCGAGCTTAAAATTATTTTTCTCAGTAAAACACCAATTTTGAAGTGAGCGGTACTGTGTGACTGGATCTTAATTCGGTACTGTTAATTAATTATTAGCGTAAAATTAGGGTATTAGTTTTTACTTCATGGAATATTAAAACGTGGAATCCTATATCGACTGACAAAACCGAGTAACTTCATCATTTATCTGAAGCAGTACAAAATCTAATTCATTCGTAAATCTGGCATTGGCATTTTTTTTGTTAAAATACGTTTTTAACGTTTTTTAAAAGTCGAGAAAAAAGTTATTAAAGGCGTAAATTTTCTTATAACATGTGTGTTAAACTTTAGTCCATCTTCAATAGGTACATTTACCAATCTAAAAATGTTTCATCCTGTGATACTAAATGCACCGCTACTCCTAACCTGATATTCTAGTGTAGTTGTAGTTTGTAGTGTACGTTTAGTATGTCCAATGTATCGAAATAAACGTAACAATATTGCATACTTTGAACCGTGTCAAAATTCCTATGATGTCAATAACTTTCTTTGATGAAATCTGAAAAGGATACTTCTGTTTGCGATTCGACGTGAGAACGAATTAAAATCGTAATCCGTGTAACGTTACAACCTGCAAATACGAAACGAACAAAGAAAAATAATATCCCTGTGAAAAGTTGATCTCATATTTTAAATTCCTCCGAAAAAATCGAACAAAGAATAACAATAAAGTTACCACGATACCGATCTACGTAAAAAAGCTGCCGCCAAAAACCATATTTCACAGTAATTATATCAAGTCAGATATTAAATCAATTACTACGGTTGACCCTTGTGTTTTTTTTTCCGAACAACAATAAATAATGGCTCTGGCAGGTGAGGAGAAGTCCTGTCAAGAAATGTTGCAACGATAAAAAAAGCCACTTTATGTCATGTGATTTTGGTCCGTTTTATCTTTAGACAAAATATACCAAACTATGAAGTGGCGTGAAATAGTCCCTTTGGCATGGTATAGAGATGATGCAACGTACTCGGTGTTTTTAAAGAGATTCTAGCTGACAACAATAATTTATTTGTAAAAGGACAGTGACCGGACATAAATACGTTAATCCTTGTTAAATGCTTTCAATACTTGTTAAATTACTGAAATTATGATAATGGTTATTTTTTGTGTGCATATCTAAAATTTAAAACTCATTCATTCGTATTATTAGATAGTTTCAGTTTTGGTACTTTGCAACTTAAATATTCAGATTCAGTTAACAATCGTACTATTCCGCGAAAATTATAATCATTATTTTTAATTTCGGTGTCAATGTTTTGTTTCGCATATTCTTTTGTTAAACAAGTACTTTTTAATTGTTCGTGCTTCAATTCAAATCCAAGCGTGTTAACAATGGGCTTGTCAATTAGAATTATTTCAGAGACAAGG